>CM040117.1:53719365-54319365 GCA_022559845.1 Amorphophallus konjac
AACTTGAAATACCAGCCGGATGGCCGTGCCGTTCATTCAAACACGACCGGGGAGATGAAAGTGACTTTCAGAACTGACGGAATCCAAATCGGATGCCCGGTTTGAGCTCGGCGCTCAAAGTTCATTTATAAAATACACTGAGTCAAATGAACTGCCCAGGTCGGGCCCGGCCGGGGGTCTAAAACTTGAAATACCGCCGGATGGCCGTGCCGATCGGTTCCAACCGACTGGGGAGATGAAAGTGACTTGTCAGAACTGACAGGAATCCAAATCGGATGCCCGGTTTGAGCTCGGCGCTCAAAGTTCATTTTCTAAAATACACTTAGTTGCAAATGAACTGCCAGGTTGGGGCCGAGGGTCTAAAACTTGAAATACCGGCCGGATGGCCGTGCGATCTTTCCAACACGACCGGGGAGATGAAAGTGACTTTTCAGAACTGACGGAATCCAAATCGGATGCCCGGTTTGAGCTCGGCGCTCAAAGTTCATTTCTAAAATACACTTGGTTCAAATGAACTGCCAGGTTGGGGCCGGGGGTCTAAAACTTGAAATACCAGCCGGATGGCCGTGCCGATCATTCCAACACGACCGGGGAGATGAAAGTGACTTTTCAGAACTGACGGAATCCAAATCGGATGCCCGGTTTGAGCTCGGCGCTCAAAGTTCATTTCTAAAATACACTTGGTTCAAATGAACTGCCAGGTTGGGGCCGGGGGTCTAAAACTTGAAATACCAGCCGGATGGCCGTGCCGATCATTCCAACACGACCGGGGAGATGAAAGTGACTTGTC
The DNA here is from genome assembly GCA_022559845.1 of Amorphophallus konjac. NCBI lineage: Eukaryota > Viridiplantae > Streptophyta > Magnoliopsida > Alismatales > Araceae > Amorphophallus > Amorphophallus konjac. The sequence continues at coordinate 53,720,156 of CM040117.1, forward strand.
AGAACTGACGGAATCCAAATCGGATGCCCGGTTTGAGCTCGGCGCTCAAAGTTCATTTCTAAAATACACTTAGTTAAATGAACTGCCAGGTTGGGGCCGGGGGTCTAAAACTTGAAATACCGGCCGGATGGCCATGCCGATCATTCCAACACGACCGGGGAGATGAAAGTGACTTTTCAGAACTGACGGAATCCAAATCGGATGCCCGGTTTGAGCTCGGCGCTCAAAGTTCATTTCTAAAATACACTTAGTTCAAATGAACTGCCAGGTCGGGGCCGGGGGTCTAAAACTTGAAATACCAGCCGGATGGCCGTGCCGATCGTTCCAACACGACCGGGGAGATGAAAGTGACTTTTCAGAACTGACGGAATCCAAATCGGATGCCCGGTTTGAGCTCGGCGCTCAAAGTTCATTTCTAAAATACACTTGTTTAAATGAACTGCCAGGTTGGGGCCGGGGGTCTAAAACTTGAAATACCGGCCGGATGGCCGTGCCGATCATTCCAACACGACCGGGGAGATGAAAGTGACTTTTCAGAACTGACGGAATCCAAATCGGATGCCCGGTTTGAGCTCGGCGCTCAAAGTTCATTTCTAAAATACACTTGGTTCAAATGAACTGCCAGGTCGGGGCCGGGGTCTAAAACTTGAAATACCAGCCGGATGGCCGTGCCGATCATTCCAACACGACCGGGGAGATGAAAGTGACTTGTCAGAACTGACGGAATCCAAATCGGATGCCCGGTTTGAGCTCGGCGCTCAAAGTTCATTTATAAAATACACTTAGTTTCAAATGAACTGCCAGGTCGGGGCCGGGGGTCTAAAACTTGAAATACCAGCCGGATGGCCTTGCCGATCATTCCAACACGACCGGGGAGATGAAAGTGACTTTTCAGAACTGACGGAATCCAAATCGGATGCCCGGTTTGAGCTCGGCGCTCAAAGTTCATTTCTAAAATACACTTGGTTCAAATGAACTGCCAGGTCGGGGCCGGGGGTCTAAAACTTGAAATACCGGCCGGATGGCCGTGCCGATCATTCCAACACGACCGGGGAGATGAAAGTGACTTTTCAGAACTGACGGAATCCAAATCGGATGCCCGGTTTGAGCTCGGCGCTCAAAGTTCATTTCTAAAATACACTTGGTTCAAATGAACTGCCAGGTCGGGGCCGGGGGTCTAAAACTTGAAATACCGGCCGGATGGCCGTGCCGATCATTCCAACACGACCGGGGAGATGAAAGTGACTTTCAGAACTGACGGAATCCAAATCGGATGCCCGGTTTGAGCTCGGCGCTCAAAGTTCATTTCTAAAATACACTTGGTTCAAATGAACTGCCAGGTCGGGGCCGGGGGTCTAAAACTTGAAATACCGGCCGGATGGCCATGCCGATCGTTCCAACACGACCGGGGAGATGAAAGTGACTTTTCAGAACTGACGGAATCCAAATCGGATGCCCGGTTTGAGCTCGGCGCTCAAAGTTCATTTCTAAAATACACTTGGTTCAAATGAACTGCCAGGTCGGGGCCGGGGTCTAAAACTTGAAATACCGGCCGGATGGCCGATGCCGATCGTTCCAACACGACCGGGGAGATGAAAGTGACTTTTCAGAACTGACGGAATCCAAATCGGATGCCCGGTTTGAGCTCGGCGCTCAAAGTTCATTTCTAAAATACACTTAGTTCAAATGAACTGCCAGGTTGGGGCCGGGGGTCTAAAACTTGAAATACCGGCCGGATGGCCGTGCCGATCGTTCCAACACGACCGGGGAGATGAAAGTGACTTTTCAGAACTGACGGAATCCAAATCGGATGCCCGGTTTGAGCTCGGCGCTCAAAGTTCATTTCTAAAATACACTTGGTTCAAATGAACTGCCAGGTCGGGGCCGGGGGTCTAAAACTTGAAATACCGGCCGGATGGCCGTGCCGATCATTCCAACACGACCGGGGAGATGAAAGTGACTTTTCAGAACTGACGGAATCCAAATCGGATGCCCGGTTTGAGCTCGGCGCTCAAAGTTCATTTCTAAAATACACTTGGTTCAAATGAACTGCCAGGTCGGGGCCGGGGGTCTAAAACTTGAAATACCGGCCGGATGGCCGTGCCGATCATTCCAACACGACCGGGGAGATGAAAGTGACTTGTCAGAACTGACGGAATCCAAATCGGATGCCCGGTTTGAGCTCGGCGCTCAAAGTTCATTTCTAAAATACACTTAGTTTCAAATGAACTGCCAGGTCGGGGCCGGGGGTCTAAAACTTGAAATACCAGCCGGATGGCCGTGCCGATCATTCCAACACGACCGGGGAGATGAAAGTGACTTTTCAGAACTGACGGAATCCAAATCGGATGCCCGGTTTGAGCTCGGCGCTCAAAGTTCATTTCTAAAATACACTTGGTTCAAATGAACTGCCAGGTCGGGGCCGGGGGTCTAAAACTTGAAATACCGGCCGGATGGCCGTGCCGATCGTTCCAACACGACCGGGGAGATGAAAGTGACTTGTCAGAACTGACGGAATCCAAATCGGATGCCCGGTTTGAGCTCGGCGCTCAAAGTTCATTTCTAAAATACACTTGGTTCAAATGAACTGCCAGGTCGGGGCCGGGGGTCTAAAACTTGAAATACCGGCCGGATGGCCGTGCCGATCGTTCCAACACGACCGGGGAGATGAAAGTGACTTTTCAGAACTGACGGAATCCAAATCGGATGCCCGGTTTGAGCTCGGCGCTCAAAGTTCATTTCTAAAATACACTTGGTTCAAATGAACTGCCAGGTTGGGGCCGGGGGTCTAAAACTTGAAATACCAGCCGGATGGCCGTGCCGATCATTCCAACACGACCGGGGAGATGAAAGTGACTTTTCAGAACTGACGGAATCCAAATCGGATGCCCGGTTTGAGCTCGGCGCTCAAAGTTCATTTCTAAAATACACTTGGTTCAAATGAACTGCCAGGTCGGGGCCGGGGGTCTAAAACTTGAAATACCAGCCGGATGGCCATGCCGATCATTCCAACACGACCGGGGAGATGAAAGTGACTTGTCAGAACTGACGGAATCCAAATCGGATGCCCGGTTTGAGCTCGGCGCTCAAAGTTCATTTCTAAAATACACTTAGTTCAAATGAACTGCCAGGTCGGGGCCGGGGGTCTAAAACTTGAAATACCGGCCGGATGGCCGTGCCGATCATTCCAACACGACCGGGGAGATGAAAGTGACTTTTCAGAACTGACGGAATCCAAATCGGATGCCCGGTTTGAGCTCGGAGCTCATAGTTCATTTATAAAATACACTTGGTTCAAATGAACTGCCAGGTCGGGGCCGGGGTCTAAAACTTGAAATACCTGCCGGATGGCCGTGCCGATCATTCCAACACGACCGGGGAGATGAAAGTGACTTGTCAGAACTGACGGAATCCAAATCGGATGCCCGGTTTGAGCTCGGCGCTCAAAGTTCATTTCTAAAATACACTTGGTTCAAATGAACTGCCAGGTCGGGGCCGGGGGTCTAAAACTTGAAATACCGGCCGGATGGCCGTGCCGATCGTTCCAACACGACCGGGGAGATGAAAGTGACTTGTCAGAACTGACGGAATCCAAATCGGATGCCCGGTTTGAGCTCGGCGCTCAAAGTTCATTTCTAAAATACACTTAGGTTCAAATGAACTGCCAGGTCGGGGCCGGGGGTCTAAAACTTGAAATACCGGCCGGATGGCCGTGCCGATCGTTCCAACACGACCGGGGAGATGAAAGTGACTTTTCAGAACTGACGGAATCCAAATCGGATGCCCGGTTTGAGCTCGGCGCTCAAAGTTCATTTCTAAAATACACTTGGTTCAAATGAACTGCCAGGTCGGGGCCGGGGGTCTAAAACTTGAAATACCGGCCGGATGCCGGTGCCGATCATTCCAACACGACCGGGGAGATGAAAGTGACTTTTCAGAACTGACGGAATCCAAATCGGATGCCCGGTTTGAGCTCGGCGCTCAAAGTTCATTTCTAAAATACACTTGGTTCAAATGAACTGCCAGGTCGGGGCCGGGGGTCTAAAACTTGAAATACCGGCCGGATGGCCGTGCCGATCATTCCAACACGACCGGGGAGATGAAAGTGACTTGTCAGAACTGACGGAATCCAAATCGGATGCCCGGTTTGAGCTCGGCGCTCAAAGTTCATTTCTAAAATACACTTGGTTCAAATGAACTGCCAGGTCGGGGCCGGGGGTCTAAAACTTGAAATACCGGCCGGATGCCATGCCGATCATTCCAACACGACCGGGGAGATGAAAGTGACTTGTCAGAACTGACGGAATCCAAATCGGATGCCCGGTTTGAGCTCGGCGCTCAAAGTTCATTTCTAAAATACACTTGGTTCAAATGAACTGCCAGGTCGGGGCCGGGGGTCTAAAACTTGAAATACCGGCCGGATGGCCGTGCCGATCATTCCAACACGACCGGGGAGATGAAAGTGACTTGTCAGAACTGACGGAATCCAAATCGGATGCCCGGTTTGAGCTCGGCGCTCAAAGTTCATTTCTAAAATACACTTGGTTCAAATGAACTGCCAGGTCGGGGCCGGGGGTCTAAAACTTGAAATACCGGCCGGATGGCCGTGCCGATCATTCCAACACGACCGGGGAGATGAAAGTGACTTGTCAGAACTGACGGAATCCAAATCGGATGCCCGGTTTGAGCTCGGCGCTCAAAGTTCATTTCTAAAATACACTTGGTTCAAATGAACTGCCAGGTCGGGGCCGGGGGTCTAAAACTTGAAATACCAGCCGGATGGCCGTGCCGATCATTCCAACACGACCGGGGAGATGAAAGTGACTTGTCAGAACTGACGGAATCCAAATCGGATGCCCGGTTTGAGCTCGGCGCTCAAAGTTCATTTCTAAAATACACTTGGTTCAAATGAACTGCCAGGTCGGGGCCGGGGGTCTAAAACTTGAAATACCAGCCGGATGGCCGTGCCGATCATTCCAACACGACCGGGGAGATGAAAGTGACTTGTCAGAACTGACGGAATCCAAATCGGATGCCCGGTTTGAGCTCGGCGCTCAAAGTTCATTTCTAAAATACACTTGGTTCAAATGAACTGCCAGGTCGGGGCCGGGGGTCTAAAACTTGAAATACCGGCCGGATGGCCGTGCCGATCATTCCAACACGACCGGGGAGATGAAAGTGACTTTTCAGAACTGACGGAATCCAAATCGGATGCCCGGTTTGAGCTCGGCGCTCAAAGTTCATTTCTAAAATACACTTGGTTCAAATGAACTGCCAGGTCGGGGCCGGGGGTCTAAAACTTGAAATACCGGCCGGATGGCCGTGCCGATCATTCCAACACGACCGGGGAGATGAAAGTGACTTGTCAGAACTGACGGAATCCAAATCGGATGCCCGGTTTGAGCTCGGCGCTCAAAGTTCATTTCTAAAATACACTTGGTTCAAATGAACTGCCAGGTCGGGGCCGGGGGTCTAAAACTTGAAATACCGGCCGGATGGCCATGCCGATCGTTCCAACACGACCGGGGAGATGAAAGTGACTTTTCAGAACTGACGGAATCCAAATCGGATGCCCGGTTTGAGCTCGGCGCTCAAAGTTCATTTATAAAATACACTTGGTTCAAATGAACTGCCAGGTCGGGGCCGGGGGTCTAAAACTTGAAATACCGGCCGGATGGCAGTGCCGATCATTCCAACACGACCGGGGAGATGAAAGTGACTTGTCAGAACTGACGGAATCCAAATCGGATGCCCGGTTTGAGCTCGGCGCTCAAAGTTCATTTCTAAAATACACTTGGTTCAAATGAACTGCCAGGTTGGGGCCGGGGGTCTAAAACTTGAAATACCGGCCGGATGGCCGTGCCGATCATTCCAACACGACCGGGGAGATGAAAGTGACTTTTCAGAACTGACGGAATCCAAATCGGATGCCCGGTTTGAGCTCGGCGCTCAAAGTTCATTTATAAAATACACTTGGTTCAAATGAACTGCCAGGTCGGGGCCGGGGGTCTAAAACTTGAAATACCGCCGGATGGCCGTGCCGATCATTCCAACACGACGGGGAGATGAAAGTGACTTGTCAGAACTGACGGAATCCAAATCGGATGCCCGGTTTGAGCTCGGCGCTCAAAGTTCATTTCTAAAATACACTTGGTTCAAATGAACTGCCAGGTTGGGGCCGGGGGTCTAAAACTTGAAATACCTGCCGGATGGCCTTGCCGATCATTCCAACACGACCGGGGAGATGAAAGTGACTTTTCAGAACTGACGGAATCCAAATCGGATGCCCGGTTTGAGCTCGGCGCTCAAAGTTCATTTCTAAAATACACTTGGTTCAAATGAACTGCCAGGTCGGGGCCGGGGGTCTAAAACTTGAAATACCGGCCGGATGGCCGTGCCGATCATTCCAACACGACCGGGGAGATGAAAGTGACTTGTCAGAACTGACGGAATCCAAATCGGATGCCCGGTTTGAGCTCGGCGCTCAAAGTTCATTTCTAAAATACACTTGGTTCAAATGAACTGCCAGGTCGGGGCCGGGGGTCTAAAACTTGAAATACCGGCCGGATGGCCGTGCCGATCGTTCCAACACGACCGGGGAGATGAAAGTGACTTGTCAGAACTGACGGAATCCAAATCGGATGCCCGGTTTGAGCTCGGCGCTCAAAGTTCATTTCTAAAATACACTTGGTTCAAATGAACTGCCAGGTCGGGGCCGGGGGTCTAAAACTTGAAATACCAGCCGGATGGCCTTGCCGATCGTTCCAACACGACCGGGGAGATGAAAGTGACTTTTCAGAACTGACGGAATCCAAATCGGATGCCCGGTTTGAGCTCGGCGCTCAAAGTTCATTTATAAAATACACTTGGTTCAAATGAACTGCCAGGTCGGGGCCGGGGGTCTAAAACTTGAAATACCGGCCGGATGGCTATGCCGATTGTTCCAACACGACCGGGGAGATGAAAGTGACTTTTCAGAACTGACGGAATCCAAATCGGATGCCCGGTTTGAGCTCGGCGCTCAAAGTTCATTTCTAAAATACACTTAGTTCAAATGAACTGCCAGGTTGGGGCCGGGGGTCTAAAACTTGAAATACCGGCCGGATGGCCATGTCGATCGTTCCAACACGACCGGGGAGATGAAAGTGACTTTTCAGAACTGACGGAATCCAAATCGGATGCCCGGTTTGAGCTCGGCGCTCAAAGTTCATTTATAAAATACACTTGGTTCAAATGAACTGCCAGGTCGGGGCCGGGGGTCTAAAACTTGAAATACCGGCCGATGGCCGTGCCGATCATTCCAACACGACCGGGGAGATGAAAGTGACTTTTCAGAACTGACGGAATCCAAATCGGATGCCCGGTTTGAGCTCGGCGCTCAAAGTTCATTTCTAAAATACACTTGGTTCAAATGAACTGCCAGGTCGGGGCCGGGGGTCTAAAACTTGAAATACCGGCCGGATGGCCGTGCCGATCATTCCAACACGACCGGGGAGATGAAAGTGACTTGTCAGAACTGACGGAATCCAAATCGGATGCCCGGTTTGAGCTCGGCGCTCAAAGTTCATTTCTAAAATACACTTAGTTCAAATGAACTGCCAGGTCGGGGCCGGGGGTCTAAAACTTGAAATACCAGCCGGATGGCCGTGCCGATAGTTCCAACACGACCGGGGAGATGAAAGTGACTTTTCAGAACTGACGGAATCCAAATCGGATGCCCGGTTTGAGCTCGGCGCTCAAAGTTCATTTCTAAAATACACTTGGTTCAAATGAACTGCCAGGTCGGGGCCGGGGGTCTAAAACTTGAAATACCGGCCGGATGGCCGTGCCGATCGTTCCAACACGACCGGGAGATGAAAGTGACTTGTCAGAACTGACGGAATCCAAATCGGATGCCCGGTTTGAGCTCGGCGCTCAAAGTTCATTTCTAAAATACACTTAGTTAAATGAACTGCCAGGTTGGGGCCGGGGGTCTAAAACTTGAAATACCGGCCGGATGGCCGTGCCGATCGTTCCAACACGACCGGGGAGATGAAAGTGACTTTTCAGAACTGACGGAATCCAAATCGGATGCCCGGTTTGAGCTCGGCGCTCAAAGTTCATTTCTAAAATACACTTGGTTCAAATGAACTGCCAGGTTGGGGCCGGGGGTCTAAAACTTGAAATACCGGCCGGATGGCCGTGCCGATCATTCCAACACGACCGGGGAGATGAAAGTGACTTTTCAGAACTGACGGAATCCAAATCGGATGCCCGGTTTGAGCTCGGCGCTCAAAGTTCATTTCTAAAATACACTTGGTTCAAATGAACTGCCAGGTCGGGGCCGAGGGTCTAAAACTTGAAATACCGGCCGGATGGCCATGTCGATCGTTCCAACACGACCGGGGAGATGAAAGTGACTTGTCAGAACTGACGGAATCCAAATCGGATGCCCGGTTTGAGCTCGGCGCTCAAAGTTCATTTCTAAAATACACTTGGTTCAAATGAACTGCCAGGTCGGGGCCGGGGGTCTAAAACTTGAAATACCGGCCGGATGGCCGTGCCGATCATTCCAACACGACCGGGGAGATGAAAGTGACTTTTCAGAACTGACGGAATCCAAATCGGATGCCCGGTTTGAGCTCGGCGCTCAAAGTTCATTTATAAAATACACTTGGTTCAAATGAACTGCCAGGTCGGGGCCGGGGGTCTAAAACTTGAAATACCAGCCGGATGGCCGTGCCGATCATTCCAACACGACCGGGGAGATGAAAGTGACTTGTCAGAACTGACGGAATCCAAATCGGATGCCCGGTTTGAGCTCGGCGCTCAAAGTTCATTTATAAAATACACTTGGTTCAAATGAACTGCCAGGTCGGGGCCGGGGGTCTAAAACTTGAAATACCAGCCGGATGGCCGTGCCGATCGTTCCAACACGACCGGGGAGATGAAAGTGACTTGTCAGAACTGACGGAATCCAAATCGGATGCCCGGTTTGAGCTCGGCGCTCAAAGTTCATTTCTAAAATACACTTAGTTAAATGAACTGCCAGGTTGGGGCCGGGGGTCTAAAACTTGAAATACCGGCCGGATGGCCGTGCCGATCGTTCCAACACGACCGGGGAGATGAAAGTGACTTTTCAGAACTGACGGAATCCAAATCGGATGCCCGGTTTGAGCTCGGCGCTCAAAGTTCATTTCTAAAATACACTTGGTTCAAATGAACTGCCAGGTCGGGGCCGGGGTTCTAAAACTTGAAATACTGGCCGGATGGCCGTGCCGATCATTCCAACACGACCGGGGAGATGAAAGTGACTTTTCAGAACTGACGGAATCCAAATCGGATGCCCGGTTTGAGCTCGGCGCTCAAAGTTCATTTATAAAATACACTTGGTTCAAATGAACTGCCAGGTCGGGGCCGGGGGTCTAAAACTTGAAATACCAGCTGGATGGCCGTGCCGATCATTCCAACACGATCGGGGAGATGAAAGTGACTTTTCAGAACTGACGGAATCCAAATCGGATGCCCGGTTTGAGCTCGGCGCTCAAAGTTCATTTCTAAAATACACTTAGTTTAAATGAACTGCCAGGTTGGGGCCGGGGGTCTAAAACTTGAAATACCGGCCGGATGGCCATGCCGATCATTCCAACACGACCGGGGAGATGAAAGTGACTTTTCAGAACTGACGGAATCCAAATCGGATGCCCGGTTTGAGCTCGGCGCTCAAAGTTCATTTATAAAATACACTTGGTTCAAATGAACTGCCAGGTCGGGGCCGGGGGTCTAAAACTTGAAATACCGGCCGGATGGCCGTGCCGATCATTCCAACACGACTGGGGAGATGAAAGTGACTTGTCAGAACTGACGGAATCCAAATCGGATGCCCGGTTTGAGCTCGGCGCTCAAAGTTCATTTATAAAATACACATAGTTTAAATGAACTGCCAGGTTGGGGCCGGGGGTCTAAAACTTGAAATACGGGCCGGATGGCCGTGCCGATCATTCCAACACGACCGGGGAGATGAAAGTGACTTTTCAGAACTGACGGAATCCAAATCGGATGCCCGGTTTGAGCTCGGCGCTCAAAGTTCATTTATAAAATACACTTGGTTCAAATGAACTGCCAGGTCGGGGCCGGGGGTCTAAAACTTGAAATACCAAACGGATGGCCGTGCCGATCATTCCAACATGACTGGGGAGATAAAAGTGACTTGTCAGAACTGACGGAATCCAAATCGGATGCCCGGTTTGAGCTCGGCGCTCAAAGTTCATTTCTAAAATACACTTAGTTTAAATGAACTGCCAGGTTGGGGCCGGGGTTCTAAAACTTGAAATACCTGCCGGATGGCCTTGTCGATCATTCCAACACGACCGGGGAGATGAAAGTGACTTTTCAGAACTGACGGAATCCAAATCGGATGCCCGGTTTGAGCTCGGCGCTCAAAGTTCATTTATAAAATACACTTGGTTCAAATGAACTGCCAGGTCGGGGCCGGGGGTCTAAAACTTGAAATACCGGCCGGATGGCCGCGCCGATCATTCCAACACGACCGGGGAGATGAAAGTGACTTATCAGAACTAACGGAATTCAAATCGGATGCCCGGTTTGAGCTCGGCGCTCAGAGTTCATTTCTAAAATACACTTGGTTCAAATGAACTGCCAGGTCGGGGCCGGGGGTCTAAAACTTGAAATACCGGCCGGATGGCCGTGCCGATCGTTCCAACACGACTGGGGAGATGAAAGTGACTTGTCAGAACTGACGGAATCCAAATCGGATGCCCGGTTTGAGCTCGGCGCTCAAAGTTCATTTCTAAAATACACTTAGTTCAAATGAACTGCCAGGTCGGGGCCGGGGGTCTAAAACTTGAAATACCGGCCGGATGGCTATACCGATTGTTCCAACACGACCGGGGAGATGAAAGTGACTTTTCAGAACTGACGGAATCTAAATCGGATGCCCGGTTTGAGCTCGGCGCTCAAAGTTCATTTATAAAATACACTTGGTTCAAATGAACTGCCAGGTCGGGGCCGGGGGTCTAAAACTTGAAATACCGGCCGGATGGCTATGCCGATTGTTCCAACACGACCGGGGAGATGAAAGTGACTTTTCAGAACTGACGGAATCCAAATCGGATGCCCGGTTTGAGCTCGGCGCTCAAAGTTCATTTCTAAAATACACTGAGTTCAAATGAACTGCCAGGTTGGGGCCGGGGGTCTAAAACTTGAACTACCGGCCGGATGGCCATGTCGATCGTTCCAACACGACCGGGGAGATGAAAGTGACTTTTCAGAAATGACGGAATCCAAATCGGATGCCCGGTTTGAGCTCGGCGCTCAAAGTTCATTTATAAAATACACTTGGTTCAAATGAACTGCCAGGTCGGGGCCGGGGGTCTAAAACTTGAAATACCGGCCAGATGGCCGTGCCGATCATTCCAACACGACCGAGGAGATGAAAGTGACTTATCAGAACTGACGGAATTCAAATCGGATGCCCGGTTTGAGCTCGGCGCTCAAAGTTCATTTCTAAAATACACTTGGTTCAAATGAACTGCCAGGTCGGGGCCGGGGGTCTAAAACTTGAAATACCGGCCGGATGGCCGTGCCGATCATTCTAACACGACCGGGGAGATGAAAGTGACTTGTCAGAACTGACGGAATCCAAATCGGATGCCCGATTTGAGCTCGGCGCTCAAAGTTCATTTCTAAAATACACTTAGTTTAAATGAACTGTCAGGTGGGGGCTGGGGGTCTAAAACTTGAAATACCGGCCGGATGGCCGTGCCGATTGTTCCAACACGACCGGGGAGATGAAAGTGACTTTTCAGAACTGACGGAATCCAAATCGGATGCCCGGTTTGAGCTCGGCGCTCAAAGTTCATTTATAAAATACACTTGGTTCAAATGAACTGCCAGGTCGGGGCCGGGGGTCTAAAACTTGAAATACCAGCCGGATGGTCGTGCCGATCGTTCCAACATGACTAGGGAGATGAAAGTGACTTGTCAGAACTGACGGAATCCAAATCGGATGCCCGGTTTAAGCTCGGTGCTCAAAATTCATTTCTAAAATACACTTAGTTGAAATGAACTGCCAGGTTGGGGCCGGGGGTCTAAAACTTGAAATACCGGCCGGATAGCCATGCCGATCATTCCAACACGACCGGGGAGATGAAAGTGACTTTTCAGAACTGACGGAATCCAAATCGGATGCCCGGTTTGAGCTCGGCGCTCAAAGTTCATTTATAAAATACACTTGGTTCAAATGAACTGCCAGGTCGGGGCCGGGGGTCTAAAACTTGAAATACCGGCCGGATGGCCGTGCCGATCGTTCCAACACGACTGGGGAGATGAAAGTGACTTGTCAGAACTGACGGAATCCAAATCGGATGCCCGGTTTGAGCTCGGCGCTCAAAGTTCATTTATAAAATACACATAGTTCAAATGAACTGCCAGGTCGGGGCCGGGGGTCTAAAACTTGAAATACCGGCCGGATGGCCGTGCCGATCATTCCAACACGACCGGGGAGATGAAAGTGACTTTTCAGAACTGACGGAATCCAAATCGGATGCCCGGTTTGAGCTCGGCGCTCAAAGTTCATTTCTAAAATACACTTGGTTCAAATGAACTGCCAGGTCGGGGCCGGGGGTCTAAAACTTGAAATACCGACGGATGGCCGTGCCGATCATTCCAACATGACTGGGGAGATGAAAGTGACTTGTCAGAACTGACGGAATCCAAATCGGATGCCCGGTTTGAGCTCGGCGCTCAAAGTTCATTTCTAAAATACACTTGGTTCAAATGAACTGCCAGGTTGGGGCCGAGGGTCTAAAACTTGAAATACCAGCCGGATGGCCGTGCCGATCATTCAAACACGACCGGGGAGATGAAAGTGACTTTTCAGAACTGACGGAATCCAAATCGGATGCCCGGTTTGAGCTCGGCGCTCAAAGTTCATTTATAAAATACACTTGGTTCAAATGAACTGCCAGGTCGGGGCCGGGGGTCTAAAACTTGAAATACCAGCCAGATGGCCGTGCCGATGGTTCCAACACGACCGGGGGGATGAAAGTGACTTGTCAGAACTGACGGAATCCAAATCGGATGCCCGGTTTGAGCTCGGCGCTCAAAGTTCATTTCTAAAATACACTTAGTTGAAATGAACTGCCAGGTTGGGGCCGGGGGTCTAAAACTTGAAATACCGGCCGGATGGCCGCGCCGATCGTTCCAACACGACCGGGGAGATGGAAGTGACTTTTCAGAACTGACGGAATCCAAATCGGATGCCCGGTTTGAGATCGGCGTTCAAAGTTCATTTCTAAAATACACTTAGTTTAAATGAACTGCCAGGTTGGGGCCGCGGGTCTAAAACTTGAAATACTGGCCGGATGGCCGTGCCGATCATTCCAACACGACCGGGGAGATGAAAGTGACTTTTCAGAACTGACGGAATCCAAATCGGATGCCCGGTTTGAGCTCGGCGCTCAAAGTTCATTTATAAAATACACTTGGTTCAAATGAACTGCCAGGTTGGGGCCGGGGGTCTAAAATGTGAAATACCAGCTGGATGGCCGTGCCGATCATTCCAACACGATCGGGGAGATGAAAGTGACTTTTCAGAACTGACGGAATCCAAATCGGATGCCCGGTTTCAGCTCGGCGCTCAAAGTTCATTTCTAAAATACACTTAGTTTAAATGAACTGCCAGGTTGGGGCCGGGGGTCTAAAACTTGAAATACCGGCCGGATAACCATGCCGGTAATTCCAACACGACCGGGGAGATGAAAGTGACTTTTCAGAACTGACGGAATCCAAATCGGATGCCCGGTTTGAGCTCGGCGCTCAAAGTTCATTTATAAAATACACTTGGTTCAAATGAACTGCCAGGTCGGGGCCGGGGGTCTAAAACTTGAAATACCGGCCGGATGGCCGTGCCGATCGTTCCAACACGACTGGGGAGATGAAAGTGACTTGTCAGAACTGACGGAATCCAAATCGGATGCCCGGTTTGAGCTCGGCGCTCAAAGTTCATTTATAAAATACACATAGTTTAAATGAACTGCCAGGTTGGGGCCGGGGGTCTAAAACTTGAAATACGGGCCGGATGGCCGTGCCGATCATTCCAACACGACCGGGGAGATGAAAGTGACTTTTCAGAACTGACGGAATCCAAATCGGATGCCCGGTTTGAGCTCGGCGCTCAAAGTTCATTTATAAAATACACTTGGTTCAAATGAACTGCCAGGTCGGGGCCGGGGGTCTAAAACTTGAAATACCAAACGGATGGCCGTGCCGATCATTACAACATGACTGGGGAGATAAAAGTGACTTGTCAGAACTGACGGAATCCAAATCGGATGCCCGGTTTGAGCTCGGCGCTCAAAGTTCATTTCTAAAATACACTTAGTTGAAATGAACTGCCAGGTTGGGGCCGGGGGTCTAACACTTGAAATACCGGCCGGATGGCCGTGCCGATCATTCCAACATGACCAGGGAGATGAAAGTGACTTTTTTGAACTGACGGAATCCAAATCGGAAGCCCGGTTTGAGCTCGGCGCTCAAAGTTCATTTCTAAAATACACTTAGTTTAAATGAACTGCCAGGTTGGGGCCGGGGGTCTAAAACTTGAAATACCAGCTGAATGGCTGTGCAGATCATTCCAACACGACTGGGGAGATGAAAGTAACTTTTGAGAACTGACGGAATCCAAATCGGATGTCCGGTTTGAGCTCGGCGCTCAAAGTTCATTTATAAAATACACTTGGTTCAAATGAACTGCCAGGTCGGGGCCGGGGGTCTAAAACTTGAAATACCGGCCGGATGGCCGTGCCGATCATTCCAACACGACTGGAGAGATGAAAGTGACTTGTCAGAACTGACGGAATCCAAATCGGATGCCCGGTTTGAGCTCGGCGCTCAAAGTTCATTTCTAAAATACACTTAGTTCAAATGAACTGCCAGGTCGGGGCCGTGGGTCTAAAACTTGAAATACCGGTCGGATGGCCGTGCTGATTGTTCCAACACGACCGGGGAGATGAAAGTGACTTGTCAGAACTGACGGAATCCAAATCGGATGCCCGGTTTGAGCTCGACGCTCAAAGTTCATTTCTAAAATACACTTAGTTCAAATGAACTGCCAGGTCGGGGCCGGGGGTCTAAAACTTGAAATACCGGCCGGATGGCCGTGCCGATCATTCCAACACGACCGGAGAGATGAAAGTGACTTGTCAGAACTGACGGAATCCAAATCGGATGCCCGGTTGGAGCTCGACGCTCAAAGTTCATTTCTAAAATACACTTAGTTTAAATGAACTGCCAGGTTGGGGCCGGGGGTCTAAAACTTGAAATACCGGCCGGATGGCCTTGCCGATCATTCCAACGCGACCGGGGAGATGAAAGTGACTTTTCAAAACTGACGGAATCCAAATCGGATGCCCGGTTTGAGCTCGGCGCTCAAAGTTCATTTCTAAAATACACTTAGTTCAAATGAACTGCCAGGTCGGGGTCGGGGGTCTAAAACTTGAAATACCGGCCGGATGGCCGTGCCGATCGTTCCAACACGACCGGGGAGATGAAAGTGACTTGTCAGAACTGGTGGAATCTAAATCGGATGCCCGGTTTGAGATCGGCGCTCAAAGTTCATTTCTAAAATACACTTAGTTTAAATGAACTGCCAGGTCGGGGCCGGGGGTCTAAAACTTGAAATACCGGCCGGATGGCCGTGCCGATCATTCCAACACGACCGGGGAGATGAAAGTGACTTGTCAGAACTGACGGAATCCAAATCTGATGCCCGGTTTGAGATCGGCGCTCAAAGTTCATTTCTAAAATACACATAGTTTAAATGAACTGCCAGGTCGGGGCCGGGGGTCTAAAACTTGAAATACCGGCCAGATGGCCGTGCCGATCATTCCTACACGACTGGGGAGATGAAAGTGACTTGTCAGAACTGACGGAATCCAAATCGGATGCCCGGTTTGAGCTCGGCGCTCAAAGTTCATTTCTAAAATACACTTAGTTCAAATGAACTGCCAGGTCGGGGCCGGGGGTCTAAAATTTGAAATACCGGCCAGATGACCCTGCCGATCATTCCAACACGACTGGGGATATGAAAGTGACTTGTCAAAACTGACGGAATCCAAATCGGATGCCCGGTTTGAGATCTGCGCTCAAAGTTCATTTCTAAAATACACTTAGTTTAAATGAACTGCCAGGTTAGGGCCGGGGGTCTAATACTTGAAATATCGGCCGGATGGCCATGCCAATCGTTCCAACAAGACCGGGGAGATGAAAGTGACTTTTCAGAATTGACGGAATCTAAATCGGATGCTCGGTTTGAGCTCGGCGCTCAAAGTTCATTTATAAAATACACTTGGTTCAAATGAACTGCCAGGTCGGGGCCGGGGGTCTAAAACTTGAAATACCGGCCGGATGGCCGTGCCGATCATTCCAACACGACCGGGGAGATGAAAGTGACTTGTCAGAACTGACGGAATCCAAATCGGATGCCCGGTTTGAGATCGACGCTCAAACTTCATTTCTAAAATACACTTAGTTCAAATGAACTGCCAGGTCGGGGCCGGGGGTCTAAAACTTGAAACACCGGCCGTATGCCCATGCCGATCGTTCCAACACGACCTGGGAGATGAAAGTGACTTGTCAGAACTGACGGAATAAAAATTCATTTCTAAAATACACTTATTTTAAATACTATTTCAGGCTAGTGGTTGATTTATAAAATATGCAGTTATCAATTTGTTATGTTTGCTTTCAATTTATGCTAATTTCTTCGCACTAATTTTTTTATCTATGAATGAATGTTATTATTTTTTTAATGTAGGGGGATCCTTCTGCGAGCGGCGACAGAGGAGATGAGCAGGGCGGTGAGGATACAGACGATGAGGATATGGACGATGTACCGGATATTTCTTGATATTCAGACGGATCAGCAGGGTTAATGTCTTTTTTTGTGGTTGGAGAGGGGGATTTTCGCAGCCCACCACAAAGGTAGCCCAACAAGACCCACAAGGTCCAACCGGGCGAGCCCACCCGAGTGATAGCCCACAGGGCCCACTTAGGGAGAAAAGCCCAATAAATAAGACTCGGGGAACTAACTCTCCCCGGCGGGCTTCTAGGCTCGGATGGCCCGAGACAACGGTCAGGTCCTGAGGAAGGTCCGGCCTAAAGCCCTCTCCCCGTCCGAGAGAGATAGGCTCCATCCGACCTATCCGACCCCACCCTCGCCGGGCCATGCCTATCGCTCGGACATGAGCTAGCATCCCCGAGGCTCGGTAAGGCCGGTTGATTATCTGTAGGTGCAGCCGTTCAGAGTCCTCCGCCAGCGGGAGAGTCAGGGGAGCCGCCGGACTCCAAGGGGATAACGTTCCCACGATCAGGCCATGAAAGCCCCCGTTAAAGACGTAACTCCCGCCGGGAACCCCTCAGCTTACAGGACTCCTGAAGGCGGCGCACTATTTAAGCAAGGGATCCCCTCCGGAAGATGGTAAGATGAACTAAGCATTCACACACCCTAAGCTCCTGAGCACGATTCGCTTCACCCTTTGGTGGAGAGGATTCTCGCGCATCAGCTCTCTCCTCCCCCCATTATTGCTTCCACCATAGCTCTACTGACTTAGCCATCGGAGGGTTTTGCCCCAGGGAGATCCCCTGGGCCCTCTGATACGTTTCCCTCTCTTGCAGATTCATCTTCTGGTGATCCATAGCCCGCTCAGGATCCTGCGCGAGATCTCGCCTCTTCATCTGGCGCCGTCTGTGGGAAACGCACGCAAAGTCGAGATGGTGAGAAGAAGCTCAGGGAGGAGATCCGCCGGTGGGGCAGGTAAGGCTGTGGCGGCGGCGGGAGGCGCCCCCTCTAGGGTCTCGCAGAGCCCCCCCTCCAACGCCAGCATCCCCACCAACAGGCCACCACCCCCCCCCCGGCGGAGACAGGGGCACCCCTCGACGGCGGCGCCAACGCCTTCCAGGCCCTCAACGAAAAGATGGACGTCCTCGTGGAGCTCATGAGGGCCCAGGCGGCCAGGGACGCAAGGTCCCGCGCCCCGTCAGGAAGTCCCCCTCGAAGGAGTGCGACGCAGCACACCGCCGGAGGCCGCTTCACCCTCCGCGGCCGACAGCTCCTCCGCAACGACGTCGGAGGACCCTCGCAAGCTCCGCCTGCGGAGCAAGAGGCTTCCTCCACGCCGAGGAGAGGGAAGCAGGGGGCGAGGCCGCCGCGCCCGGGCACTAGTGCCCCGGGAGATCGCCAAGACGCCCCCCCCCAGCCCCACGGTGCGACTGCAGCCAGAGCTGTCCCTCCGGCTGCGAGATTTCGAGAGACGGTTCGCAGAGCAAGAGCGCGCCCTCCGCGCCCTGCAGAAGACCTCTCTCCCGGAGGACGAGGAGAAATCCCCTTTCTCCGAGTACATCTTGAAGGCAGAGGTCTCTCCCAGAGCCTCCATTCCAACCTTCAAACTCTACGACGGCCAGGGCGACCCAGCTGACCACTACGATAGCTTCGACGCCCTGGTGACTCTTCATGGAACGCCGGATCCCATCAAATGCCGAGCCTTCGCGGCCACCCTGGTCCAAGGTGCTCAGGCATGGTTCCGGGCCCTCGCCCCTGGGTCCATTCGAGACTTCAGGCAATTCGGGCGAATTTTCAAGGAGAGTTTCGCCGGTAGCGCCCCCCCAAGGTCAGTAGCGGGGCTCCTGGCCCTCAAACAGGCGCAAGGGGAGAGGCTCCGGACTTACGTCCACCGATTTAAATCGGAAGCCCTCAGGATCCCCCGCCTGGATGTGGCCTCAGCCACAACCGCACTGACCGGGGGCACCCGGGACGAGAATCTCCGCCGCGAGCTTGTCCTCCACCCTCCCTCGACCCTTGCCGAGCTAGTGACTCTGGCACTGCGCCACGCCGAGTGCGAAGAAGTACTCAGCGCCTGCCGAGACGCAACCGGCTCGGGTCGGGAGGGGGACAAAAAGCGGACCTCCGAGCCAAATCCTGGCTCGAGTAAGAAGCGCGATCGAGAAGGAGAGCGCAAAAGAAAGTACGAGCGGTACACCCCCTTGACCGCGCCAGTCTACGAGATCTATGAAGACATCAAAGACTCGGGACTTCTCCGCCAGCCCGAGCCAATGAGGTCGAAGAACCGCAAGCGGGACAGGCATTGCCTGTTCCACGGCGACCACGGGCACCACACCGGAGATTGCCATCAGCTCCAGGACGAGATCGAGCGCCTCATCCGTCTGGGGCACCTAGCCCGGTTCACGACCGGGCACAAAGAAGACCGAGACGCCGCAGAGGAGATCGACAACGCCCCCCGAGGGGTCCATATCAACGTCATCTCCGGAGGAGCGGCATCGGGCGGCGACACCAGCCGAGGGAGGAAACGTCATGCCGAGCGAGCCAGCCGAGCCTTAGAGCCCCCCAGAGGCCCGCCGATGGAGCCCCAGGTCATAGTCTTCTCCGACCAAGACCTGGAAGGGCTGAGCACCCCGCATGACGATGCCCTCGTTATCTCGGCCACGATAAATCACTGTAATGTAGACAGGATTTTGGTTGATAATGGGAGCGCCCCCGATGTATTATCTTATGACTGTTTTCTCAAGATGGGGGAAGACCCATCCAAACTCCGCCCGATCCGAACGCCCCTTTGCGGGTTTAATGGCCTGGCCACCTACCCCGAGGGAGCCCTAAGCCTGCCGGTCACTATCGGCACCCCACCCAAAACCGTTACGGTCATAGTGGACTTCATAGTGATTAAAGGTATGATAGCGTACAACGCCATTTTCGGCCGAAAAATTCTCAGCCGAATAAAGGCCGTACCATCTACCTATCACCAAAAAATGAAGTTTCCCACCAAAAATGGGTTGGGGGAAGTCCGAGGTAACCAGGCCACGGCTAGAAGGTGCTACAATATCTCGGTGGAAGCCTCAAGGCCGGACGGGAAGGATAAGGGCCCCAGGGGAGTCGAAGGAAGAGCCGTGACCACCGAGCCCGGTGGCGAGTTATTAACGGTATTCCTGAACGACGACCCGGCCCTAGGAGTAAGGATCGGCGCCGACCTACCACCAGAGGAACAGCAGCAATACAAGGAGTTTCTTTCTGAGTATGTTCGGGTCTTTGCTTGGTCCGATGATCAACTCCCTGGTATACCAGAGGAGACTGTGACGCACAAGCTCAACCTCGACACCACCGTGAGACCCGTACAGCAGCGGAGAAGGAAGCATGCGCCCGAGAAACAGGCGATCATCAAGGCGCAGGTCACCAAGGGACAAGAAACTGGTCTTTTCAGACCGGTCCTGTACCCAACGTGGCTAGCCAACGTCGTCCTGGTGCCGAAGACTACAGGCAAGTGGCGAATGTGCGTAGACTTCACCGATCTGAACAAGGCCACCCCCAAGGACTGCTATCCGCTACCGAGCATCGACCAATTGGTTGACTCAACCTCGGGCAACGAGATACTCAGTTTCCTGGATGCCTATTCGGGTTATCATCAGATCCGAATGAGCCCTGAAGATGTCGAGAAGACCGCCTTCATCACCGACTACGGCGTGTACTGCTACACCCGGATGCCCTTCGGATTGAAGAATGCTGGAGCCACATACCAGCGACTGGTCAACCACATGTTCGAGGGACAGTTAGGTCGGAACGTCGAGGCCTACATCGACGACATGCTCGTCAAGACCCCGAGGGCCCAAGACCACTTCACCGACCTCGCCGAGACTTTCGGCACCCTCCTGAAGTACAGCATGAAGCTCAACCCCGCCAAGTGCGCCTTTGGAGTAAGATCCGGGAAGTTCCTGGGTTTCCTGGTCACTCAGCGAGGGATCGAAGCCAACCCCGACAAGGTCCAGGCCATCCTGGACATGCGCCCGCCCACATGCATTAAAGACGTCCAGCGTCTGACGGGGCGTGTCGCTGCTCTCAGTCGTTTCCTGTCCCGTGCGGCCGAACGATGCTTGCCCTTCTTCAAGCTGATGAGGGGGCCCAAGATAGCATCTGCTACGTTCGCATGGGATGGGGAATGCCAAACAGCGTTCGCCGAGCTCAAAGAGTTCCTGGCTTCGCCCCCGGTGCTTTCCAAGCCCGTCCCGGGCGAGGTCTTGTTGCTCTATCTCTCGGCGACGCCATCAACGGTCAGCTCGGTCCTAGTCAGAAATGACTCGGGAGTCGAGAGGCCGGTCTACTACACCAGCAAGGTGCTCGGCGAGGCCGAGCGGAGGTACCCCGCAACCGAGAAACTCGTGCTAGCGTTGGTTACCTCCGCAAAGCGCCTCCGACCCTACTTCCAGGGGCATCCCATCACCGTGCTAACCGGCGAGCCACTGAAGAAGATTCTGGCCCATCCCGAAGCCTCGGGGCGACTCGTCAAATGGGCCATCATGCTCGGGGCCTACGACATCTCGTATCGGCCGCGATCAGCTATCAAAGGACAAGCACTCGCCGACTTCATCGCCGAGAGCACCGTTCCGGTCGAGGACAGGCCTCCGACAGCAACCGGGCCAACCTGGGAGCTGTTCGTCGATGGATCGTCCAACTCGGTCGGTAGCGGCGCAGGGATCCTCCTAAGGTCCCCCGAAGGAATAGAGTTGCAATACGCCCTAAAGTTCAACTTTCTGGCGTCCAACAATGCTTCCGAGTACGAGGCCCTTATCTCGGGAGCCCGCATGGCCCGACGGTTGGGGGCCGAGCGAGTCAGGATCCACACCGACTCCCAGCTAGTTGCAAGCCAGGTCAATGGCGAGTACGAAGCTCGAGAGGTACCTATGATCAAATACCTCCAGTTGGTCCGGAGCCTGGCCCAGCAGTTCGAGGAGTTCGAGGTAGTCCGAATAGCTCGGGAGCAAAACTCTCGGGCGGACGCCCTCTCCCGACTGGCCTCCTCCCTAGACCCGGAAGGTACACGATCGGTCCTCCTAGAAGAGCTAGAGCGCCCGAGCATAGACTCGGAGCTCCTCGCCATTGACTCGGCCACTCCCGGCGACTGGCGCTCCCCCTACCTGTCCTGGCTACGGGACTCCCGGGAGCCCTCCGACCCTCGGGAAGCCCGCCGAATGAAGTACCAAGCCCGGCGCTTCGTCATCCTCGACAACGCTCTCTACCGAAGATCGTTCTCCGGGCCCCTTCTGAAGTGTCTCGGTCCCGACGAAGCAAGCCAAGCTGTTGAAGAGATTCATCAAGGCCTGTGCGGAGCACATTCAGGAGGTCGGTCGCTGGCCAGAATCCTGCTAAGACAGGGGTACTGGTGGCCGACCCTGCAGCGCGACTGCACGGCCTACGCACAACATTGCGACCGTTGCCAGCGGTTCGACCATTTGGTCCATCAGCCGGCCACGGAACTTATCACCCTTACCGAGCCCTACCCTTTCGCTCGGTGGGGGATCGACATCCTTGGGCCATTCCCAACGGCTCAATCCCAGAAGAAGTTCATCATCGTCGCCATCGACTACTTCACCAAGTGGATCGAGGCTGAAGCAACAGCTAGGATCACCGAGACAGTCGTCTGGGGTTTCGTATGGAAATCGATCATCTGTCGCTTTGGCATCCCCCGAGTGATAGTGAGCGATAACGGGCGGCAATTCGACTCTCGGTACTTCCGAGACAGATGCGCCGACCTAAATATCCGCAACCACTTCACTTCGGTCGCCCACCCTCAGGCCAACGGGCTGGTTGAAAATGCCAACAAGACCATCTTGAAGGGCATAAAAACCAGACTCGGCAAGGCTAAGGGTAGCTGGCTCGAGGAACTGCCTAGCGTACTATGGTCGCACCGAACGACCCCCAGGACGGCAACCGGTGAGACCCCTTTTCAGCTGGTATATGGCACCGAAGCCGTCGTTCCGTTAGAGATCGCCAATCCGTCTCTCCGAGTGATCAGCTTTTCGCCCGAGGCAAACGAGCAGAAGTTGCTCGAGAACCTCGACCTGGCAGACGAACTCCGAGAGATCGCGAACGTCCGAGCTACGGAATACCAGCGCCGCCTCACTCGGTACTACAACACCAAGGTCCGAGGCAGACAATTCCAACCAGGGGACTTCGTCCTCAGGAAGACCGAAGCCTCTCGACCACTGGAGGCGGCGGGCAAGCTATCCCCCAACTGGGAAGGCCCCTACCGAGTGATCGAGACGCTCGGGAAAGGTGCGTACAGGTTAGCCACAATGGAAGGGGAACCCATTCCCCGGACATGGAACGCAACCACACTACGCAGATTTTATTTCTGAAAACTGTATCGACAAATCGGGTAAAATAAACCCCCTTTTTTGCATTCATTCAAGATAACTGTTGGTACATCAGAAAGGCAACTGCCAGTACATTACATAGTGAAAAGCAAAAATCCATCTAGCACCGCGGCAAACGGCCATCGCCCGACCGACCCGGTCTTGACCTTCTCGCATCCAGCCACTGACTCTGCCTCGCGTAGAAACTGGCTCGGACAAGAGATGGTCGACCCAGTTGGCTCGGGTGGACCGTGACAAAGGTGACAGAGGGACAGCAAGGAGAAGGCCACCTTTCACGCGAGGAAGGCTACCTTCCAAGTTGGCAACAACCTGGAAAAAGGAGCGCCGTGAAGGTCTCCTCTCTGCCAAACTACCAACTCTTTGGAGGCGAACAGAAAGCAAGCAGCCCCCGAAGAGTGAAAGAAATGAAGAACAAAAGAGAGAGAAAGAGGCTGCGGACAGGGGTGAGGAAGGGACTGGAGCCGCCTCCTCCCCTCCCACGGAGGGGAATGGCGGCCGGCATCCCTAACTCCCCCATCCGCCCTCCATCTCGGCGTCCGCCCGGAAGCCTCGCCGGAGCCAAGAGGAGGCAAACGGCGTACCCCCGCACGTCGAAGCCCTCTCCAGATCCGCGCGGCGACCGTCGGACCCGTCTCATGCACGCGCGGCGACCGTGGGACCCGACCGATATTCCAGGACAGCTGGAACCGGCCGCTCCCCGTCGTCTGCGGCGTCATCTTCTGAAGGGTCCTCCATGCTCCGATCGCGGCGGCGCAACGCAGAGCGAAAACGAGGGAACAAGAGCAAACCGCCGGCGAGAGTCCTAAGTGTTAAGAGGGAAGGAGCACCCTTCGGTCCTTTTTATAGGCCAAAGGAGGCCACGCGCCTTAAATGACTCCCCCCTCGAAAACACGCTATAGGACCTCCCTTGGAAGGTCACCTCCAATTCCTCGGCCCCCGCCCTAGCGGGATTCGCGAAGCGCCTCGACTTTCAAAGCATGGTGGAATGAAAGGACGCCCCGCCGGAAGTCTCCCGAATCGGCATGCGAGAACGGTGCAGAAAATATCGGCACCTTCCAACTGCCCCCGATACGCCAGCCAAATCACGGCAAAGATAACGATCAAACGAAGTAAGTCCTTTATTGCCTCCCATAAAGAAATCCTCTTACAAAAGGAAAAACAGACAAAAAGGGGAAGGGGCAAAATAAAGCATAATACATCAGGCCTCGGGCCCACTTTGAAGCTCGGGAACAGCAGTAGGGGACGCGTCACCCCCGGTGCCTTCGGTGACGGCCGGCCCGGACACTGACCTCGCCTGTGCGAGAACTGTCTCGGTCGTGAGCCCTCCTGGAGCCTCCGGAGTTGGTGACCCCGCTGGAGGTGACTCCTCCTGTTCTTCCCCGGCCGAGGATGAGGAGCTGGAAACTGACTCATCCGAGTCATAACTCTGGCCGTAAGGAAAATCACCCCCGGCAAGGTGCTCATTGGCATAGCTCATCGCCCGGCGATAGCCCTGCCTGAATCCCTTTCGGGCACCCCGGCGGAGCGCTACCTCGTAGTAGGGTAGGGCAGCTTCAATCAGGTCGGCCGAGTAAGCTTCCGAGCCTTTGTAGCGCTCGATCGCCTCCGCCTCGACCTGCCCGTCCCGAGCCCGCTCCGCCTCGGCCGCACGCTCTTCCGCCCTCGCCAGACGCTCCTCCAGCTCGGTCATCCTCCGCTCGGCTTCGAACGTCCGACCCTCCGCCCGGGCTCGGTCCGCCTCGGCCTCAGCGCGAAGGCGCTCCGCGTCCTCCGCCCGATCCTGCAGCTCGCCGCGCTCAAGCTCCCAGAGGCCGTCCAGCTCGATGTGACGTTGACGCTCGTCTTCTAGACGTTTGCTCTTCCTCTCGAGCGATTCTCGGGCCCTTGCTAGCTGCTCGGCCAGCGCCTCGGCTTCCCGTCGGCTCGACCGCGCCAACTCCCTGAATGCAAGGAACTCCCGCCGGAGCCCCTCGTGCTCCCCCTCGAGCCGGGCTAGTTTCCCCTCGCATCCACCAAGGGTCCAGGCGAGCCTCGACCGCTCCGCCTCCGTCCGGGCGTGCGCCTCTGCCATCACGGCCGCTGTCCGAGCTATGACCAGGCCGCCCTCCATCAGGATATCAAGGACCCCGGCGGGAGTGCTGCGCCTTTCTCCCCCCCTCGTCCTCTCGGCGATCGACCGGCAGAGCCGGTACAAGTCGCCCGAGATACCGAGCCTGACCAGAGGTTCCGGCAAAGGGGACTGCTCCACCCTGGGCACCCCGCCAGAAGACCCTGTTCGGGCAGCGAAGCTGACCGCCCCGCTCGCCACGGTCGGTTGGGGTTGCAACGCCTCCCCGGGCGAACCCCCACCCTCGACCGGCGCCGCGGGATCAACCGCACCAGCAACTGCCGGCACTTGGGGTTGCGACGCCCTCGCGGGCGAACCCCCATCCGCGCCGACCAATCCCTCGGTCCCAGCGCCGGCCACACCGGCATCGGCCCCCTCTGCCCCCACAGAGGGGAGAGCCGACCCATCACCTCCCTCTGCGGGGCCCCTGGTCTCCTCGGCCCCCTCTCGCCCGGCGGATGGGAGAGCCAGCCCGGAGGGGTCGGCCCCATCCTGCCCCCGAGGGGGGAGCGCCGCCGAGCCAGAATCGCCCCCGACGGCGGTAGGAAAACCGGCTTTCTTGGCCCTTTTCCTGGCCTTCGCGGCCTCCCGCAACTTCCCCGCCAGGGGATCTTTGCGCTTCAGGCCGGTCGATCGAGAAGTCCCCTCGGGGGCCGCCCCCTTGCCCTTATCTCGGGCATGGACGCGACCCGCCGAGACATCGGGCTCATCGGCTGCCGAGTCGTCTCCCAGATCGATGACCTCGGCCGCCTCCTCCAGAGGCTCCCGCCTTACGTCTGCAACAAGAAGAAGCCCCAGTCAAGAGGAGGAAAAGAGCTACCACCCCCGAAAAAGAGCCTCAAGAGCCATACCCGTCGACGTCAACCGCGAGAGAAGACACCGTTCGATGTTCTCCGGCGTCACCAGCTCCTCGGTCGATTGACGGTTCTCCAGCAGACGGGCAGCCTGCTGCTCCACGTGGGGAGGGAACTCCTCCTGGCGAGGGGGCAGATTCGGGTGAAAGTTGGGCGAGGTCCGGCATCTCCAGATCTCGTCCGTCGCCACCGCCTTCACCCAGAAGAATTGGGTCTTCCACCCCTTGTGCGAGGAGTCCTTCGCCGCAAGCGAGATGCAGCTCCTATTCCTCCGCGCCTGAATGAAGTAGAAGCCTTTCCCCGCCGACGGGTGCGCCTTCAACTCAAAAAAGAAGTGGAAGAGGTCCAAAGAAGGAAAAATGTCGCGCTGACGACAAAGAATCCCGAAGGCCGAAAGAAGAAGATAGGAGTTGGCCACCAACTGAATAGGCGCCAACCGGAAAAAATTAAGAAGCTGCAGCACATAAGGATCGAAAGGAAGCCGAAATCCACTCTTCCAAGCCAGAAGGAAGGTGCAAATGAGCTCATCGCGATCATCCAGACTCGTCTCGTACGGAGTGGCGGCGATGAAGCTGTATCTGAGAGGCAGGCGGAAACGATGCTCCAGCCTCCGCACCTCCGCTTCCCCCAACTCACTACAGTTGGGGACGGGTTCCCGCCTCACCGGCACAAGCTCCGGACTCTGATCCGCCATCGAGTCGGGAAGAGATCCCTCGTACGAGCTTGAAGACTCCGGGGGAGAAGGAAGTTGCTGGACCGCCTCTGCGGTTATCCTCGCCAACTCCTCGAACGCCGCCGCAAGGCTCCGCGTCTCCGCTGTGCTCTCACGGCGCATCAAGAAGCAAGGAAAGCCTAAAACCCTGGAAGCCTAGAACGATGAACAGCGCCCCCTATAAACCCCTGAGGGTGGCGGCGCGCCGTTCCGTGCTCCGAGAAAAGGGGGGCCCCTTCGTTTCGAATCCGTCAGGATCATCATTACGGGCCTCGGCGACCGCTATAAGCGGCTCCATAACGCCAACGGAATTCCACCCACCTGAGCCACGCCGGTCCAAAGCCTCGAAAAAATACTCATCCGAGCCTCCTTGGCTCGGGAGTAGGAGGGGGACAAGTGGAGAGGGGGATTTCCGCAGCCCACCACAAAGGCAGCCCAACAAGACCCACAAGGTCCAACCGGGCGAGCCCACCCGAGTGATAGCCCACAGGGCCCACTTAGGGAGAAAAGCCCAATAAATAAGACTCGAGGAACTAACTCTCCCCGGCGGCCTTC
Organism: Amorphophallus konjac; assembly: GCA_022559845.1. Classification (NCBI taxonomy): domain Eukaryota; kingdom Viridiplantae; phylum Streptophyta; class Magnoliopsida; order Alismatales; family Araceae; genus Amorphophallus; species Amorphophallus konjac. Next base: position 53,747,601 of record CM040117.1, read on the forward strand.
TAGGCTCGGAGGGCCCGAGACAACGGTCAGGTCCCGAGGAAGGTCCGGCCTAAAGCCCTCTCCCCGTCCGAGAGAGATAGGCTCCAGCCGACCTATCCGACCCCACCCTCGCCGGGCCATGCCTATCGCTCGGACATGAGCTAGCATCCCCGAGGCTCGGTAAGGCCGGTTGATTATCTGCAGGTGCAGCCGTTCAGAGTCCTCCGCCAGCGGGAGAGTCAGGGGAGCCGCCGGACTCCAAGGGGATAACGTTCCCACGATCAGGCCATGAAAGCCCCCGTTAAAGACGTAACTCCCGCCGGGAACCCCTCAGCTTACAGGACTCCTGAAGGCGGCGCACTATTTAAGCAAGGGATCCCCTCCGGAAGAGGGTAAGATGAACTAAGCATTCACACACCCTAAGCTCCTGAGCACGATTCGCTTCACCCTTTGGTGGAGAGGATTCTCGCGCATCAGCTCTCTCCTCCCCCCATTATTGCTTCCACCATAGCTCTACTGACTTAGCCATCGGAGGGTTTTGCCCCAGGGAGATCCCCTGGGCCCTCTGATACGTTTCCCTCTCTTGCAGATTCATCTTCTGGTGATCCATAGCCCGCTCAGGATCCTGCGCGAGATCTCGCCTCTTCAGTGGTATTTATTTGATCAGAATTTTATTTTTCGGTGGTGTTTATTTGATTAGCAGGTTCCCAATATTTTTTTTTCAACATGTAGAATTTCTTGATGTTTATGCATGATTAAACAGGTTTTGTAAAATAATTTAAGATTTATAAAAAAAAACGTAGATTTCAGACGGATTTTCAGACGGGATGTGCGACGAATATTGACCGTCTATTATCCGTCGTAAAATCCTTTTGGAATATAGACGGATTTCAAACCACATTTCGGACAGGAGTTGAGTTGAATTTCAGACGGTTATTTTATCCGTCGTAATATCCGTTTGAAATAGCGACGGATTTCGGACGAGTTTTCATACGGTAACATGATTTGAGACTAAGAGTTGGGCTTCATTTTAAGACGGTAACTATATTCCGTCGTAATAGCCGTCGAAAATTTCAGACGGAATTTCAAATGGAAAATATATCCGTCGTAAATTTCAGACTGAAAATTTCAAATTTCATATGGAAATGTCTCGTATGAAATGCAGACGGAATTTGTGACTGATTAAAATCTGTCTTATTTTTAGACGGAATTTCCGACGGAAACATAAACTGTCACAAATTTATGACTAAGAATTTCAGACGGTCGGTTTCAGTCTTAAATATGTCGCAAATCCGTCACAAATGTGGTTTGTGACGGATTTTCAGACGGATTTCAGACGGATACGGGCCGTCTGAAATCTCGCTTTTTCTTGTAGTGCAGGAAACATGGAGTTTTCAAATTCACCTCCATGGTCAGACTGAATTGAGCAGATTTTGTACTTTCCCTCTTGCTTAATCTTATTGAAAAACATTTTGAATTTTTGAAAGGCATCATTTTCATTAAGGTCTACAATATAAACATTATTCACCCTATGTCCTAAGAACAAGACTTTGTCAGAATTTATTTTTTGCATGCATTATTGTCAAAGACTACTCTGTGACCTCTGTCACACAGTTGACTAATACTAAGTAGATTATGTTGAAGACCTTCTATTAACAAAACCTTCTCAATGACATTGGAAGAAAACTTGCCAATTGTACCCATTCCTATGATTTTACCTTTATTTTTTCCACCAAACTTGACTGTACCTCCCAGCTTCATTTCTAGATTGCTGAATTTTATCTTGTCACTTGTCATATGTCTGGAATAGCCGCTATCCAAATACCATCTCTTGTGCTCGGCTGCCAGACCATCCTATTATCAATTCAGATAGAAAATTTTGGAACCCAAGAAAGATTGGGTCCAAAAACATTGTTCAAATCTTTCAGCAGGTTTTTGGGTATCCAAAATTGTTTCTCAGTCTTGTTCACATTCTTCTTGTTATTGACAGTTTTATTGAAATGATGTGTAAAGTTTTGTCCATTCGGCTTATTAGCATAAAATCTGTTGGGCCTTATGAAGTGTTCATTTCTTGGATATCTCTTGTACCCATTGTTTCTGGGATAATCATATTGGTCGAGGAATCTTTATGGATGTACAAAGTTCACCCAATGGTTCCTGTACTGACTCATGTACCTTGGGTACCTGTTCTTGGTCACATACCTTGACCTATTAATGGTATTGCTTTGAGGTATGAATGTGTTAGGTCGAGGCATGGCAGCTTTGCCAATGTTGTTCCCTTGATTTTTAATTTGTTGTCTAGCAGACCTTGTTGGTTTAGCTTTCACAAACTTCTTGATGTTGGGTTGCTGAACATTCTGTTTGCTGTTGGAACTGGATGGAGTGTCCAATTTTTCTTTTCCCTTCCCTAGGCAAAATATAGTGGTTTTGAACTTAAATGGTTTCTTACTGGTTGGGTCATAGCCAAGACCCTCCTTATTGAAGTTGACTTTTATGCCTAACATGGTATCTAAATTATTTTTTCCTTGAACAAAATTTTCCAACATAGCTTCTTTATCATCAAGATTTTTCTGTAGTTTTTCACACTATTTCAAGATTTCAGAATTAGCATTTTGCATGGCATCATATTTCTCCTTCAGAATCTCATTTTCTTTCTGAATCTCTTGAAGTCTGAGGTTCACTTCATCTAGATTATTTCTGATTTCCTCCTTTTCATTTTTGAGGTTGTCATTCTCAATTTTCAGTGAGTTCTTTTCATAGTTCTTTTCATCAATCTGGTGTTTTAATTCAGCAATTTCATTATCTGTACAGGCCTTATTGTTAAGGAGATTGTTCAAACTTTTCTTCATGGACTTGTATTCTTTGGTTTGACAGTTAAGCTTATCTAGTAGGTCAGCATACGCATCCTCCCAATCATCAATTGAATAGCTTTTAAAGGGGTTGCTTACCTCATGTTCATTGTCAGCCATAAGGCACAGTCCCTGCTCCTCTTCATCTGAAGATCCATTCTCAGGGTCTTCCTCCTCATCGCTCCATGTGTAGAGCATGGCCTGAGGCTTCTTCTTCTTCACCCTGACATTTTTCTTTACGAGCTCCGGGCATTCATTCTTCATATGCCTTGGCTTCTTGCAGTGAAACCATGTAACTTTGTCAGCATGTTTGTTTTTCTCAAATTTGAGATTGGCATTCTTACCAGCCTGTTGAGGTCTCCTTCTCATGAATCTTTTACCTCTGGACCTCATAAATTTTTGAAGCTATCTGGTAAGCATGGCATGTTCCTCATCATCAAGATCTGAGAAAATTTCAAATTCCTCACTACTGCTGCTACTGCTACTGCCACTATGGGATACCTTGAGAGCAATGTTCTTGCCCTTTTTATTGGTTTCCTCAACATTCCTTTTCAGATTGATTTCATAAGTCATTAGGGATCCTATCAGTTCTGTGACAGTCAATGTGGACAAATCCCTGGACTCTTCTATGATAGTGGCCTTAGTGTGCCACATGGGGGTCAAGGATCTAAGTATTTTTATGACTATGTCCCCTTCAAAGATCTGTCTACCTAACCCTATAAGAATGTTCGTGATTAATGACAACCTGGCATACATATCAGAAATTGTTTCCTCAGACTTCATTCTAAAAAGTTCGTACTCGGAGGTGAGCATGTTTACCTTTGTCGCGTTGACTTGGGATGTACCTTCATAGATGAGTACAAGTTCATCCCACATCTTATGTGCTGTCTTGCAGGCAGAGATCCTTGCATACTCCTCCGGGTGAACCGCACATTGCATAATGTTAAGGGCCGTCCAGTTCACGGTTGACAACCTGATTTGCTTGTCCACGTGGTCTCATCTGGCGGAAGTTCGAATGGTCCTGTAGTGACCACTCTCCATAGTTCGTGGCTTTGGGCTCTGAGAAACACCTCCATCCTGTTTTTCCAGTACAGAAAATTCACACCGTCATATAACGGGGGGGTAATTAATAGAATGTCCCTCAACAATGAAGCTACGAGGGGTGCTAGTTGCTGGTCTACCCTCGTTGTTGGACCACATGTTGGGTAACCTGCTCTGATACCAATTGATATAAACCAGCGGATGTGAGCTAGAAGGGAGGATGAATAGATCACTCCCAACTTTCACAAAACGAAATATAATCGATGAAGATTCAACCACAACAAATAAAGACACCCCACAGGTAAGGGAAGTTAACTGAACCAGATCGAGAGATTAGTCTTGGTTGGAGACAAACATCAACTAATACGCATGCTCACTGGGAAAGGGCAAAAGTTGGATCGGCTAAACGATTAGTGAACAAGACTGCTGGAGCAGAAGGACGGTCCAATAGAGAAAATGGATGGGTATCAAGGATACTAGGAGGAGTTTGGACCCTAGAGTCCTCACGCAAGATGGCAATCCTCCAGATATGTGTGACCTATCGTTTGGGTTGTGTCTTTTAATATACCTCTTGAATACCGAAGACAACACAAGCAATCTTTGGAATAATCAAGCAAACCACACGAAATGGACAGAAGAGTTTTTACTTGGTTCGATTTCTACCCCCAATCTACGTCCACCCCTCGCTTAAATCAAACGAGGATTTCACTAGCACAGCTACAACCAAGCATGTTGGGACTGGTGCGATGGATTCAGAGGGGGGTGAATGAATCCCTCTTTTAAAATTTCGCTCACTTGACACTTTTAAGCAATCAGAGTTAAGCCTTTTGAAGCAGTGTTTCGAGTAACTTGACATCACTTCACACTAAACAGACGTTGGACAAACAAACTGAAATAGACACCTCAGCAGAACAGCTAGGTGACAGAACGTGTGATCACGTAGCTCTCACGAGGCTGAGATCAAACAATCGATGTGCACAGCAACCATAAGCCAGAGATAAAGAACAAATGATCGACCTACACATTCATCTAGCCAAGATAGATAAAAAAAACATGCAAACCACAGAACACAAGAAATTATAGGTGGTTCGGTCCTCCAGACCTACATCCACCCCACACTCAAACCTTAGTGTGGATTCCTGCTGATACACAGCTTAAACCGCTGGGCCTCACAGCTTGCCTACAACCGCTGAGCAACACAACTTGCTGTCCGAGGTATCCACCTTGCCCGCTGAGCAACACAGCTTGCTGTCTGAGGTATCCACCTCGCCCGCTGAGTAACACAGCTTGCTGTCCGAGTTATCCACCTCACCCACTGAGCAACATAGCTTGCTAACCAGAGGAATCCTCTTCTACAACGCTGAGCAATACAGCTTAGCTCTGCTGACTAACAGCTTGAAATAGAGTTCAAATGAAAACAAAAGATGATAAAACACAGCGACTGAAAGCTGTAAAAGATAGCAACATAAATGTGGCTCCCACAGGAGCAAGTTGGTCTGGATCTGATCCAAGAGCCAACAGATAACAGATCTTCAATGAAGTCTTCTCTCTTCTTCTTCACGAGCTCTCTATCTCTCTTTTCACTCTCCTTTTTCTTCTTCTGCTACTCTCTCTCTTTTTTTTCTCTTTCTCTTCTTCTCTCTGGATCGTGCAGGCTCTTTCTGCTTCTACTCTTTCAAGTAAGTTCCCTATTTCGATCACTCTGCTCCTCAGGAGGAAGCTTCTTATTTATAGAGCAGTGAACAGATAGGACGTGTGGTCATCATGATTCCCACCCGAATATATAGGTCACATGTCAGCATCATAGCGTCGTTGCATTCCACGTGTCACGATCCTGGCACTTTCTTTCATTCTCGAGTTATGTGCCCTTCTTAGATTCCTCGAACAGAGATCCTGTCAGGTCAAACTTATTATCAATTTGAATCAATCTGAAGGAAAAGAAAAGGATGCATCGAGTTAGTTCAATATTTTAACTAAGCATGTACAAACTTGATGGTGTGTAATGCAGTATGCATATAGGAAAGTATGCACATTGAAGATGAATGCACGGACATGGCATCAAGAATATACAAACTTTGTGTGCATGGAGCAAAAGATGCATCGACTTGCTACTGAAGAATGTACAGACTTTGTTTTCATGGAGCAAGAGATGTATCGACTTGCTACTGAACTGACTTTGTTTTCATGGAGCAAGAGATGCATCGACTTGCTACTGAAGAGTGTATAGACTTTGTTGTGAAAGATGCATAAATGCACGTACTTAATCGCATGTAGCAACAAGAGTTGCATTGACTCAACTCTCGCATGGTTGACACTTGCTCCGACTTAGTTACGTGCAACAACTAAGGATGCATCGACTATGTGTATGCATGAAGCACAGCGATGCAAAAAGATGCACTGACTATGTACATGCATGAAGAACATGGATTGTACTGACTTAGCTGCGAACTGAGCTAATGGATGAATAGTGCTTGCACTGACTTGGTCGAGTGAAACAACGGAGGTTGTATAGACTTGATAGCATACAGTGATGTATAGTCCCGACAGATGCAATGCACACGCATCGACTTTCAATGCGTAAACAAAGTATGCACAGACTATGTATACTGAAAAATAAAACTATGCATTGAACCATGTATGTAGAGATTGCATGCAGAACATCTATATATTCTAATCTCACATGACTCATAGTATTTGCTATCATCAAAACTACACAATATCATCAAGGCACAAGGGGCACAACAATCTCCCCCTTTTTGATGATGGCAATACTATGAGATTATGAGTCACACTGGCTCATGTCAAACTATTCTCCCCCTTTGACTTCATCAAAAAGAAGGTAGTTTGTGTGAAAAATAATATAATACATGAACCTATTCACCCCCTTGTGTAATACAGTCCTCCCCCTTTGACATAATCATGAATATCTAGAATGCCCAGAACTCCCCGTGAGAGCATGAAAGGAATCGAAAATGCAAGCACAGGATGTATCCACAGGGATGAACTCTGGTTATCCAATGAATCAATCTGGAATCCACCACCACAAGAATTCTGAAGCAAAATTGGTTATGGCACACCTTACATTTGTATGGGCAGAACAATGCAGGTGAAAGGCCCACATAACCAGAACCAGTTACAAGAGTCATTCGTCAGGGATACAAAAACAAGATGGAAGATTCCAACAGTGTGGAGAGTGAAACAATGATGTAAAAGAAGTAGATGTAGCCAAGGGTAGGAGTAAATAATAGCAAGCATGGCACAGGATCTCCAATAGGTAAGATAGCATGATGATTAAGTTGTCAGAGGTGAACCTGATCAGAGGAAATTGTATGGCAGGAACCACAGTAATAAGTCCTCACAAGGAAAGACTCTCCTATCATAGGGGGTTATGAATTAAACGACATGACCCAACTGATTTAACCATGATGTATACCAAATTTTTCAAACAAATTCAATACTCATATCTGAAGGTAGGTTTTAATAAAGGTGAACCAATTAATCAAGCAATACTCAAGAACAACCACCTTCCATCTTACTCAAATGAACTCAATGACTCCTTTGAGAGTCACACAGAGCAGAATTGAGATTAAACACCCTTACTAGAATGTGAGTTGACTATTTTTGCAAGACATTTTCTTTTGATTAGCACATTATTTTTCCTGAGCAATTTAAGTTGATCAACACCTTTTTTTCATGAGGCACAACACGTCTTAGGTGAAGTGACCCAGTTACTCAGTGTGATAACTTTCATTGCCTCTCAACTTTGAGAGCAGAGTTAGCACTAGAAGTGTCTTTTTACATGAGAAGACACCTTGATTAGAGGCCGGACTCCCTAGTTACTCAACACAGACATGCTATTGCTTTGTCAGATTTTTCAATAAATTTTCACCCGAGATAACTATGGCACTTCATGACGTAGGTTTACTCTATTTCATTGATAGAGAACCCAGTTTCTCAGTGACCAAGTCATTGCTCTGAATTCAATTTTTTCATTTAGTCAACATTTTTCAGGTTAATGTTTAAAAATAATACTCACTCTATGTGTCTCTACCAAAGTAGCCTTGATATCACATTTTCAGATTACAGATGGGTGAGACTAGGGTATTCATGACTCAGTTGGTTAAAATTCATTAAACTCATCATTCAGATACTTTCAATACATTTGAATACAAATCTAAGAATACATTAGACTTACATCAGTCTGAATCAGTAGACATTCTTAAACCTATATGATAGGAATTTCTTTTAAGAATTCAGACTAAAACATGGTACATAGCATAATGATCTCAGATCAGTCCAAACAATGCAACTAAACACCTTATCATTCCTGGAACAAGAACCAGATTAATCAGACCAGCTTGAAAGGATGTGAGTGTTGGATAAGTACAAGCTGGTAGAGCAAATAATAGCAGGAGAGAAGAGCATCAAATACGTGCAAAGCAGAATCAATTTCAGTAGCTGAGTCTGGAATACAGACAGATCAACTTGTCTAGATGAGAATAGCAGAACATTCAGTTTATACACTAGAGAGCATGATGTGACACAACTAAGGGGCATGCAGCAAACAAACGGAAACTTAGGACCTATTCCGCAAACACAGTCACATAGCAATCAAGTCCAAGATTGGGGCCAATTCACCGTCACACACACACGAGCCCGGGGTGACAAAATGATGCTAAGGGGAGGTGATGGATCAAGACCCTTGCTGGTAGAGTGCCAGCAGGGCTACGGTTGCCCTCCCAAAGGTACGAGGCTCACACTTAAGGGGCTGGCCGGTGCCAATTGGGGCACTAGGTCCCTTTCTCTCACAGCCCACGGTGACCGCTCGTAAGTGGAACACGCGGGGTCGGACACTCACTCTCTTGCACAACGGAGCAATTTCCACGGATATTACATGAACAAGCACCAAAAGAATGGAGCAAAGGTCAGAGCTTACCCTGGTTGGTTTGAAGAAACCAACCCCGTTCGGAGACGAGGGCGAGCGGGGAAGTGTGGATTCCCCGCACACTGCACCGATGAAGCTTGGCCTGTTTAAAGGGTTACAATCACTACGCCTCACACAGGAGGGTGGACTTGGGGTGGGGACTTCACTGATACAATCAAACACTACCTCCACACAGGGAGGGGCGTTAAGCCAGCCAGGCGGGGAGGGGAGATTCGCTGAGAAACCCAAGAAAAGGAGCCGCTGCCGAATCGACTTGCTTGCTGTGATAGGTGACAGACAGTCGGTGTAGCAGCCGTAGATTTCAATCTGGAAATTTACTGATGACAAGACCAGAGGGGACCTTTTCATAACTGGAACCGGAACGCCTCAGAATTATGTTGAATTCTTCTGATGTCCTTGCTGGCCGTGGTGGAGGTTCGAACAGAGCGATAGAATCTGGGACTGGCAGATTCTGATCTCACACAGCAGGTTGCAGAGAGTGCCCCGACTGCTTCTGGACTCCGAATCATGAACTGCTGGAGTTTATGGAACCGTGGACGAGCCCTCTTTTCAGAAAAACTGACGGGGAAGCCGTCTGATGTCGGAGAGGACTGGGGGACTCAGAATAGGGGAGGCAGGTCGTTGCAGACTGTGGGAGGCAGACCCGCGCAGCCGAGGGAGAAAAATGGTAACTTCGGCCCACGGATGCGGAACGAAGTTCTGCTTCTTGATTCTGATCGTAGACTGGACGAGGGAGATCTTTGTAGAAGAGCTCGTGGCCTGAATCTTCCACCGTTTGTCGTGGTACAGCTTCTAACTGGGTTCAGGTACTCTGCAGAGGGAGCCCAGCGCAGTCGGGGGAGAATGGTTCTCCCGGACAGCCCCGAACTCAGAATGGGATGGGATCACCTCTCCTGCAAAGCTGATTGGACGACCTTTCCAGAATGGTATGGTACGCCTTCAGACGTCGCCGTATGAATCCGTGAATGCTTCTGCAAGTCGACCCTTTCTCTGCCACCTGCAGACTTGGGCAAAGTGACAAGGATGGTGGTGGAACTAGGTTGATTGAAGTGGAGGTTAGCAATGGCGGGAATGGTGGTGTGATGGTGGATGGGGAGGGGTGTTCAGGAATGGTGAGAGGGGTGGAACAGAGGATGAGGAAGTCTAAGAGGGAGGTGGGGTGAGAGGGGCGCAGCTTGGAGGGGTTGATGGAGGGGGTCGGCCAAGGCAAGGGGATGGGCTAGATGGGGGAGAGGGGGCCGCAACTTGTGGAGGGAATGGGGTTTAGTTCCCCTAGGGATATGAATGGGGGGTGGGGGAGTGGATGGTTGCTTGGGGGAGAGGGAAGGGTGCCTTGGAGGTTTAGAAGGTGTATGGGGAATGGGAAGGGTTGCTTGGGGATGTGGAGGAATTGATGGGAGTTATGGTTCTTGGGGAGGTGAAAGGGTGGGGGGGTGAGTTGGCTGATGATGTGGCAAGAGGGGGGGGAAGGGGAAGGGGCAGGTTCGCCCAAGGGAGAGAGAGAGAGGGGGAGGAGAGAGAGAGGGGTTCGCCCCCTTTTGTGAGAGAGAGAAGAAGAGAGAGAGAGCTAGAGAGAGAGGGAGAGGTGCACTAATGCTTTGGCAAAATTCTTTCAATATCTCATTAGCCATCTCAAGTGGAGTTGGGGTCCTATTTATAGGGATCCCAAACAATTACATAGAAGTCCCTGAGATAAGTGCAAAAAGCAAATAAGCAAGGAGGTGGGGAAGGGAGAGGGCGCCCCTGGGCCAGGCCCATCTAATTGGGCCCATATGACACTCTAGCCTTAACATGAAGATAAAAACATAGGTAAATAACATGATAACCTAGGGACATGACTCAAAACAAAGGCAAATACATCAAAATGACTCAAGCAAAAAGGGGAAAATACATCAATATGATCCAAGTAGTATGCCCCAGTGCCGACGTGGACCCGTCACGTCGTGAAGTCGCATCCTACCCGTCTCCGGGAGGGAGAGAGGTGTCGAGCCAGAGGGATCCCTGGGTGATGTCCCCATCAACTCCCCCGGGCTGTGAAGAGCTCGACTCTGTCGAGAAAGGGTCCACTCGACTGCGATAATGCTCCAGGAGGTCGGGGTCTAGCTGCTGAAGATCCTCCCTGCTCACCCATGAATCATCTGAAGGGGGCCGGCCCTTCCACCTGACCAAGTATCGCTCGTATGCTTTGCTCCGGGTGACAGTGACCTGTTCATCCAATATCCGCTCTATTTGCTCCCGTTGGCCCCTCTGGACTGGTGGAGCTCTCTCATGGGTGGTGGCTCTCTCAAGAGGTGGAGCAGGCTCAATTTCCTCACTAGGTGTCACCGTGGGACCCCTGTATGGCACCAAGTCAGCCACATTGAATGTGGGACTTACTCCGTACTCCTCGGGGAGGTCCAACACGTAAGCATTTGTGCCGATCCTCCTCAGAACCTGGAAGGGGCCTGATCCACGCGACCTCAGTTTGGAGACATTCCCAGGGAAAAGTCTCTCAGTTCTCACCATCACAAAGTCACCTACGCGAAATTCCTGGTGGCGTCGGTGGGAATCGGCCGATTTCTTATACACCTCATTGCTTTTGTTAATGTGTTTGCGGATTTCCTCATGCAATTCTTTCATGTGTTGGGCAAAAGACTCAGCACTAATAGACACCCTAGCATGTGGAGGCAAAGGAATGAGATCTGTAGGCTTTCTGGGCTTGTACCCATGCACAGCTTCAAATGGGCTCATCCCTATTGACCTATTCACTGAGTTGTTGTATGCAAACTCTGCCTGGGGTAGAATGAGATCCCAATTCCCTGGGCGATCCTCAACAAGACACCGAAGGAGATTCCCAAGACTCCTATTAACGACTTCGGTCTGGCCATCGGTTTGAGGGTGATAGGCCGTGGAAAATTTGAGGAGGGTCCCCATTAGGTGCCAGAGGGTTTTCCAGAAATAGCTGGTGAATTTGACATCCCTATCAGAAATGATGGTCTTGGGTAGGCCATGGAGGCGAACTACCTCATCGAAGAACAGGCGAGCCACATGGGAGGCATCAGAGGTTTTAGAACAGGGGATGAAATGGGCCATCTTTGAAAACCTATCCACCACGACAAAGATTGAATCATGCCTCTTCTGAGTTCTAGGTAGCCCCAAGACAAAGTCCATGCTTAAGTCCTGCCATGGACGATCAGGGACAGGGAGTGGGGTGTATAGGCCAGTGTTCTGTTTTGTCTGTTTGGCTGAGGCACATATGCGACATTGTCCACAATTTTGGCTACATCCCTCTTGAGACTTGGCCAGTAGAACTGACCCTCAACCATAGCAATGGTCTTGTGCACCCCAAAATGTCCAGCCAGGCCTCCTGCATGCAACTCCCAGACTAGGAAATCCCGTAGGGAGGTTCTAGGTATGCAAAGTCTATGGCCTTTGAAGATGAACCCGTCCTCTAAGATGAAACCTTGGTGTTCCCTAGGTGAGTGGGTGGACAGGGTGGTATGGATAGGCCCAAAGTCCGGGCAATCAGAGTACTCTTCCCTGAGTCTTTCAAACCCTATGACTTCCACCTGAATGGTGGTCAACAAGGAGACTCTCCTACTGAGTGCATCTGCGGCACGATTCTCACTCCCAGCCTTATGCTTGATTACAAAAGTGTAGGACTGGATGTATTCGACCCAGCGGGCATGTCGGGCGTTTAGCTTCTGTTGGGAGTTGAGATATTTCAGGGCCTCGTGGTCAGAAAAGATGACAAACTCTTTGGGCAAGAGATAATGTCTCCAATGCCGGAGGGACTGAACCACGGCATAAAATTCTTTGTCATAGGTGGAGTATTTCATCCTGGCATCACATAATTTTTCACTAAAGTAGGCCACTGGGTGTCCCTCTTGGCTGAGGATCCCGCCAATCCCTACCCCGGAGGCATCACAAGTTACCTCAAAGACTTTGGAGAAGTCGGGGAGGCATAATACCGGGGCTTGGGTCATCCTTTCCTTGAGCTCTCGGAAGGCCCTAGAAGCAGACTTGGTCCACACAAAGGTCCCCTTTTTAAGGCAATCTGTGATGGGGGCTGTGACCATGCTGAACCCACGGATAAATCTCCGATAGAAGGTGGCCAACCCATGGAAACTCCGGACCTCATGGAGAGTGCGGGGCTCTGGCCAGTCAAGGATAGCTTGGACCTTTTCGGGGTCCATGGACACTCCCTCCGTGGAAACTACATATCCAAGGAAAGTAATGGATTTAGTCATGAAATGGCATTTTCCTAAGTTGGCAAAGAGACTCTCTTTCCTAAGGGTAGTGCAGACTTGCCTAAGATGGTTGAGGTGGGCTTCCCTGGACTGGCTGTAGATAAGGATATCGTCAAAGTAGACCACTAGGAAGACTCCAATGTAGGGCCTAAGGACCTCCGTCATGAGGCGCATAAAAGTGCTCGGGGCATTTGATAGCCCAAAAGGCATCACAAGCCACTCATAGAGTCCATCTTTGGTTTTAAAGGCTGTTTTCCATTCATCCCCTGGCCTTATCCTCACTTGATGGTAGCCACTTTTAAGATCTATTTTGGAAAAAATGGTGGCTCCGGCTAGCATGTCGAGCATATCGTCAAGTCTAGGTATGGGGAACCTATATTTGACGGTAATTTTGTTGATGGCTCTGCTATCGACACACATTCGCCATGTCCCATCTTTCTTGGGTGTGAGAAGGGCCGGGACAGCACACGGACTCTTGCTAAGACGGAGAAAGCCCTTCCTAATGAGTTCCTCCACTTGCCTCCTCAATTCAGCATGCTCCGTGGGGTTGAGGCGATAGTGGGGAAGGTTTGGGAGGGTGGCTCCTGGGACGAGATCGATAGCATGTTGAACGTCCCTCATGGGTGGTAGTTGATCAGGGAGCTCATCAGGGAACACATCCTTATATTCCTCCAGGAGAGGGTGTATTTCCACGGGGTGGGGGTTGGAGGGGGTTGGCTCTCCAAGGCATATGACAACCGCACACAAAGGTGTTCCTTGAGCTACCTCTTCCTCCAACTCTTTCCTTGTGATGAGATGCAGGCCTTTGTCCATTCTGGTTGGCTCTTCCTGGGTAGGTTTCTGGCAGGTTGGTGGGGTTGGTGGGAGTGGGACCCCCGGATTTTGAGGTGGTTTGGTTTGTGGTGAAGGGAGAGTCCCTTTGGAGGAAGGCTCCTTTCGTGGTGGGGAGGGATTGAGTCGGATGGTTTTCCCCTCGTGTTCAAAGATGCAGGTGTTTGGCTTTCCTAAGATGGTTGCATTGACGTCATAAATCCAAGGCCTCCCTAGCAAAATGCTCCCTACTTCCATGGGAATAATGTCACACCAAACTTGTCCTTGATAGGATGAGAAGGTGATGGGTACAAGGCAACAAGTGTTGACCGGGATGGAGTGATTGTTAATCCAAGAGACCCGGTATGGCTTGGGGTGGGGTGTGATAGTAAGTCCAAGAAGCTGAATGGTGTCAGGCGACACGGCGTTGACACAACTCCCATTGTCTAGGATCACTTTTCTAACATGGCTTCCCATTTTGATGTAGGTGTGAAAAATTGAGGTCCTACGCCAATCTTCCTCTTGTGGCTTTGTAAGGGTGCACCTAATCACACCTAAGTGGGAGTCGGTGGGAAGGGGGTCATGGTCTAAGCCAGTTTCATAGAGTTGTTCCTCATACTCCTCTTCCCAGCCTAAGGCAGCCTCATACTCCTCTATCGTACTCTCAGGCTCTCCTTGGATTGGGGTAGGTCCCCCTTCAATGAAAAGGCTGGATAATCCTTTGGATGGACATTGGGTGGAGATGTGGCCATACCCGTGACATCGAAAGCACTTTACTGAACTACTCCCTGGTGTGGCTCCTTTGGGGTTTTCCTCTCTCCGGGGAGGAGGGTTGGGTGGGGTAGTCCTTGTAGGGGTGGGATTGGTTGGTTGAGGGTAAGTCCGAGTGGGAGTTCCCCCACTGGGGATAGGGGTCTTCAATAAGGGAGGAAGGTTGGGTCGGGAACCCGGATTCCTGACATCGGCCGTTCTAGGGGAGGCAAACCTAGGGTTCCTAGAAAATCTCTCCACATCGCGGGCTATTTGATAGGCTATCTCAAGACTATGCACATCTCTCATGAAAAGCTCCCGTTTGATGTGGGGTAGAAGACCGTTTCTAAATCGGGACAGAGTGACGGCCGGTTCCTCGACAACTCCACACCTTAGGAGATAGGAATCAAATTTTTCAATGTACTCCTCCACAGTCTTCCCTTCCTGGGTAAGGCTTTGCCATTCATCGAGGAGTAGTTGACTATAGGAATTGGGAAGGTATTTGCTCCTAAGTTGGATCTTCATGTCAAGCCAATTGTCAATGGGCTCTTCCCTCCTAATCCTCCTTTGGCTTTCTACCTTTAGCCAATAGGTTTTGGCTAGTTTGAGAAGGTGCATCTTAGCCAACCTAACTTTCCTCTCCTCGGTCATTGGATACCAATCAAAGTATTGGTCCATGCCATGTTCCCACTCTTCATAGGCACTTGGGTTATGGGACCCATCAAATTTTGGAGCTTCTACCTTAATCATCCTTAAGAGGAAATCATCTGGATCCTCTCGGGGTCGCCTCTCATTGCGCCGAGGTGGTGGGGGTCTCTCATGCTCATGGTAAAAGTCATCCTCTAGGTTCTCCCTATCAAGTTCAGCTCGTGGAGGGGGAGTTCTTTGGGCATGGTTCCTAGGTGGGGCCCTAGCTTCCTCAAGTCTATCCAGACGGATGGAAAAACCATCTAACCGTTCCATGATGGTGTCAAGGACAGCATCCAATCGATTCATCGGAGCTTGGGGTGCCTCCCTAGGGATGTCTTGGTTGCCTTGGGAATTGGAATTCATAGGGGGAGTCGAGGATGAGGGGTCGACCCGATACAAAGCACCACTACGGGTAGACATGCACAACAAGGAGATGACCGACACACGGGTGATGACAATGCAATGGCCTGAGGACCTAGGCTTGTAGAGACAAGTCTAAAACTTGCTCTGATACCACTTGATGTGACACAACTAAGGGGCATGCAGCAAACAAACGGAAACTTAGGACCTATTCCGCAAACACAGTCACATAGCAATCAAGTCCAAGATTGGGGCCAATTCGCCGTCGCACACACACGAGCCCGGGGTGACAAAATGATGCTAAGGGGAGGTGATGGATCAAGACCCTTGCTGGTAGAGTGCCAGCAGGGCTAGGGTTGCCCTCCCAAAGGTACGAGGCCCACACTTAAGGGGCTGGCCGGTGCCAATTGGGGCACTAGGTCCCTTTCTCTCACAGCCCACGGTGACCGCTCGTAAGTGGAACACGCGGGGTCGGACGCTCACTCTCTTGCACAACGGAGCAATTTCCACGGATATTACATGAACAAGCACCAAAAGAAGGGAGCAAAGGTCAGAGCTTACCCTGGTTGGTTTGAAGAAACCAACCCCGTTCGGAGACGAGGGCGAGCGGGGAAGTGTGGATTCCCCGCACACTGCGCCGATGAAGCTTGGCCTGTTTAAAAGGTTACAATCACTACACCTCACACAGGAGGGTGGACTTGGGGTGGGGACTTCCCTGATACAATCAAACACTACCTCCACACAGGGAGGGGCGTTAAGCCAGCCAGGCGGGGAGGGGAGATTCGCTGAGAAACCCAAGAAAAGGAGCCGCTGCCGAATCGACTTGCTTGCTGTGATAGATGACAGACAGTCGGTGTAGCGGCCGTAGATTTCAATCTGGAATTTTGCTGATGACGAGACCAGAGGGGACCTTTTTGTAACTGGAACTGGAACTCCTCAGAATTATGTTGAATTCTTCTGATGTCGTTGCTGGCCGTGGTGGAGGTTCGAACAGAGCGACAGAATCTGGGACTGGCAGCTTCTGATCTCACACAGCAGGTTGTAGAGAGTGCCCCGACCGCTTCTGGACTCCGAATCATGAACCGCAGAGTTTATGGAACCGTGGACGAGCCCTCTTCGCAGCCAAACTGACGGGGAAGCCGTCTGATGTCGGAGAGGACTGGGAGACTCAGAAGAGCGGAGGCAGGTCGTTGCAGACTGTGGGAGGCAGACCCGCGCAGCCGAGGGAGAAAAATGAGAACTTTGGCCTCCGGACGCCGAACGAGTTCTGCTTCTTGATTCTGATAGAGGACTGGAGGAGGAAGAACTTTGTAGAAGGGCTCATAGTCTGAATCTTCCGCCGTTTGTCGTGGTGCAGCTTCTAACCGGGTTCAGGTACTCTGCAGAGGGAGCCCAGCGCAGTCGGGGGAGAATGGTTCTCCCGGACAGCCCCGAACTCAGAACGGGATGGGATTGCCTCGCCTGCAAATCTGATTGGACGACCTTTCCAGAATGGTATGGTACGCCTTCAGACGTCGCCGTATGAATCCGTGAATGCTTCTGCAAGTCGACCCTTTCTCTGCCACCTGTAGACTTGGGCAAAGTGACAAGGATGGTGGTGGAACTAGGTTGATTGAAGTGGAGGTTAGCAATGGTGGGAATGGTGGTGTGATGGTGGATGGGGAGGGGTGTTCAGGAATGGTGAGAGGGGTGGAGCAGAGGATGAGGAAGTCTAAGAGGGAGGTGGGGTGAGAGGGGCGCAGCTTGGAGGGGTTGATGGAGGGGGTCGGCCAAGGCAAGGGGATGGGCTAGATGGGGGAGAGGGGGCCGCAACTTGTGGAGGGAATGGGGTTTAGTTCCCCTAGGGATATGAATGGGGGGGTGGGGGAGTGGGATGGTTGCTTGGGGGAGAGGGAAGGGTGCCTTGGAGGTTGAGAAGGTGTATGGGGAATGGGAAGGGTTGCTTGGGGATGTGGAGGAATTAATGGGAGTTATGGTTCTTGGGGAGGTGAAAGGGTGGGGGGGTGAGTTGGCTGATGATGTGGCAAGAGGGGGGGGGAAGGGGAAGGGGCAGGTTCGCCCAAGGGAGAGAGAGAGAGGGGGAGGAGAGAGAGAGGGGTTCGCCCCCTTTTGTGAGAGAGAGAAGAAGAGAGAGAGAGAGCTAGAGAGAGAGGGAGAGGTGCACTAATGCTTTGGCAAAATTCTTTCAATATCTCATTAGCCATCTCAAGTGGAGTTGGGGTCCTATTTATAGGGATCCCAAACAATTACATAGAAGTCCCTGAGATAAGTGCAAAAAGCAAATAAGCAAGGAGGTGGGGAAGGGAGAGGGCGCCCCTGGGCCAGGCCCATCTAATTTGGCCCATATGACACTCTAGCCTTAACATGAAGATAAAAACATAGGTAAATAACATGATAACCTAGGGACATGACTCAAAACAAAGGCAAATACATCAAAATGACTCAAGCAAAAAGGGGAAAATACATCAATATGATCCAAGTAGTATGCCCCAGTGCCGACGTGGACCCGTCACGTCGTGAAGTCGCATCCTACCCGTCTCCGGGAGGGAGAGAGGTGTCGAGCCAGAGGGATCCCTGTGTGATGTCCCCATCAGAGCAGTAGAGTGATTCAAATAACTAAGCAAGAGGGATTCAGGAAGTGAGGAACAAATGAATCTGACAAATCTCTCCCTGTCTAGATGCAATGAGTCATTTCTTTTTAGATTTTTCAAATTTGATGATATGCAATACACTTCTCTACATGCATGCATATGCAATGACTCTCCTGGAGATATTTCCTGAACATGAATGTCATGAACATTATGCAGGGACAACCAAGCTCCCCCTGACTATATGCAATGTATGAAGATTTTAAATGCAACAAGTGCAATGACAGAATGCAGGGAGTTTTGACAAATTATGCATCATGAATGTGCAGACTATGCTCATGAGTTTCTAATCTTTTCTATGTTCACACTCAAGCACCAAGGCAAAAGTGCATGAGGAATAAATTTAGCATTTCTTCAATGAGCATGTGCACACATAGCTCAAAGTATGAACATCATGTGAAAGCAGTCAAACTCCCCCTGATTAAGTACATTTTATACAATGAATGCTGAGAACATGTTTTTGTGCATTTTGCTTAAGAAGCAGATATGTAGTGCACTCTAAGAGTCACTATCATAGGCATCATGTGCAATTATTATTTTCAGAAGAATTCAATCAAGCACAGACAGATTAGCATGATATGCATTATTTAAAATACACAATATTAGATGACAGAATTTAAAGAGAGTTTGCAGAACTAACCTGAAGTGTAGGATCTTGGGGTTACATTCTTGAGTGCCTTGGTTTATTGACCCCATTTATTCCATTCCAAGGCACACCTGCAAGTTAGCACACTATTTGGCATGGGCAGGTACCCAAACAGTCTTGGGTCCTGCATGGTTAATAGCACCTTTGATGGGTGCTTTCCACAGTCCTTGGGCTTTTGAGTCATCAAATATCATTAAACGACAGTCATTCATGGAGTGCCCAAATTGCCCACTATAATGATAGGAAACAACATGCTTTGATTTCTTGTTATGCACACAATTATTAGCATGGAATTTTTATGCAGGTGCATACTGGTTTTTGTTTTTATCATGGAAGTTGTTCCTGTTAATCTTACCAAACATATTTTCCTTAGAAGGATATCTAGCATATTTGTAATTTGCCCACCTATCTTGAAGATGCCAACAGTCCTTGACTGTATGGCCATGCTTTTCACATTGAGAGCAGCTAATTGGATTTCTTCTGAAAGAGCCTGACCAGCATTCGGTGGCCTTGTGACCAGATTTGTTACAGTTATAGCAAGTGATGTGCTGGTTTACAGGAACAAATTTGTTCTTATTAAAACCATGTTGGTTTGCAGAGAATTTTGTATGATATGAACGTGATCTTTTCTTACCACTTGTAAACCAACATTGAGCAGCAGTGTGTCCTACTTTTCCACAGCAAAAATAATTTATTTTCTTTCTTTGAAAAGCATAATCTCTAACAGGAATTTCATGTGTAGTAGTAGCAGCTAGGTCATCAAATTCAAACAACTTACACTCATGCATCATATGACCTATCTTATTGCAATAAAAACACTGTACATTCTTTTTCTTTTCAAACTGAATTTTATGAGAAGATTTTTCACAGCAATTTTTCTTTTTCTTTTGTTCAGCCCCATGCTTATGAATGTTCTGAGATTTCTTAGGTGAACCAGATTTAGAGGTGCTAGAACATTCTGAACTTTTCACAAAAATAATTTGTTCTTTTCCTTTCATACTTCTCTCATTATCTTGATTAAAACCTAATCCTTCTTTCCGAATGTTCACTTTATTTCTCAGTTGTAGAGACCCGGATTCCGGATACCAGGTATACCCTGTAGGACTACCGGATACGCGTGATACCGCATGGAACCCGCGAGGCCTCCCAAGAGCGGGAAAGCTCCGAAGGGATAAGGGCATGTGTAGAGTACATTGAAGCCACAGAGATATAACAGAAGCAATTAAATTTCATTAGATAGGTTTGCTAAAGTAGCAGAAATAAAATTACTTTTTAATTAATAGTTCAAATTAACAATTATATCCCAGAGTCAGTCCACAGCTAAAGACAACAAGTCTAGCACAGTACAGTCGACAGAAAGGAAAGACGTACCGAGAAGTCGGGGGAAGCCCGACATAGGTACCAGCTGGCAGCAACGGCACGCAACGAGCACGCACACCAGGAACCACGCGGAAGCAAACGAACAACGCCCCCCCACCTGAAAAGTAGGGGTGAGCCACGTGTCACTGGCTCAGTAGGGGTCACGCGGATCCCCATTGAAAAACACGCAGTAACACGGAACAACAACAACAACAAAACAGCAGGTGTAGTAAAGCAGGAAACTACACTACAAAGCTGTAAAACTACGCTACGAGCAGTAGTAAATAGACGGGAAGTAGGAGTAGGGAGCAAGTGAGGAAGGGGAAGAACCCGCGCCAGACAGGCGGCGGCCGAACTAACCTCGGCACCCCAAACTACTCCAAGCAGCGACAGAAGGGCGACTCTGATCTAACAAAGTCAAAAGTTACCGATCTGCCGACACAACACCAGGTTTAAGACGAAGACCTGCAAGAACAGACGACAGGTCTAGAAAAGACCCACACGGACGACCAACAGACTCGGCCACACATACACGACTAGAACGTCGTGCACACTGTCCCACGCATGACCAGAACATCATGCATGTGACAGAACCCTGACCTCGGGCACAGCCACGGAAAGGCCAACCCAGAAAGGTCACGACACACAAGAAATGCCGAGAGTCACGTGCCACGTGACAGAAGCACCTCCTCCTCACAAGAGGAATAGCCAGCCGCATCCACTGACGTCTTATGCTGCGCCACAAGTGTCTCGCCTACGGTACCGCTGAAACCACGGTAGAGTCGTAAACACGCACTAAACCAAACGGGAACAACAACAACAACAACATAACAAGTAACTAGTTAGGGTCACGCCCGTCGACGTAAGTCCTCAGTCCGTGACAACGTATGCACACACTGGCTCTAGCCTAAGCCAGGTTCTCTAGCTAGTTTTCTCCCTCGGTAGGACACAACCGTTGGCTGGGAGCCCACGGAACTAGCTTACAAACCGTATCTCTAGAACACCCCTCCGCCATCCGCAGGCGGGTCGGCACTCAAAGACCTTAGGGTAACAACAAATGGAGGCTCACGAGACACAGAGACTCTAAAACACAAGTGCTGAAATACAAACAGGCAAGAACGCCCATGACACGTACTTCGAGGCACCAATGGCAGTACGACCACTACCAACAAACTCAGGACAAGACAACTAGACTTACCAAGTAACGATCCCGAGTCGAACGACTCAAAGGCAAGATCATCACAAACAGCGGAACAAGCCGCCAATCGGTCTAATCCTAAGCCACGAGAAACGACACTCCGCAGGAAACGACTCACGGAGACCTGAGGGAACACCGAAGACCCTCAGACACGCCTGGACATGCAAACTGAGGCAACACAGCACCTCGAGGCATCTAGAACCAGTGTCTCGGACTGGACAAAACCGCCAAGACACCCACACACAAGGTCACCTGTCAACCCGTGGGTCACCCCGGGTCGACCGGAACCCGACCAAAACACAAACAAAAGTAGGATAGAGAATCCTACCACAAACAAAAAGACTCCTGGCCACCTTACAACGTAGTCTTTAGCCCTCATAGGACGTCAAGAGACATCCACGGGACAGCGGGCGGACCACAAGGACAAGCCAAGACAAGTAGAAACCAAAAGAACAGAAATCGGAGCATAAGGCATGTAACGCATCACCCTTAGACCGTTACATGAACGTGACGGTCTAAGCCTAGGCCGTTACACTCCAACCGCCCTACACAACACCTAAAACATACCAGGCACGTAATGGCCTGCACTAGGCACGTTACACCGCTCTGACGCGCCCAACCCGGGCCGTCAGGGCCAACAAACCTCAAACATAAAACCACACTCGAGGCACGTAACGCACGGACCAAGGCGCGTTACAGCTACCTAACACGCCAGGGCAAGCGCGTCAGGGCCAACAAAACCCAGACCAAACTAGAGCTCGAACCACCTAACGCGGCAAGGCAGACGCGTCAGGGCAACCTAACGCACGGGAGCAGGCGCGTCAGGGCCAACTAGCTCAAGGCAAGAAACAACTGGCTGAGAGGCATGTAACGGTCCCGACCGGACGTGTTACAAACACCTAACGCACGGGGGCGAGGCCGTTAAAGACAACGACACAACCACCCCAAACTCAGCCAAAACAGCATGTAACGGCCTGGGGCAGGCGCGTTACGACGCTGTGACGCACGGAGGAACCAAACGTCACACAAACCGACTCAACGGTCAAAACACTAAATCAAACGCAACGTAACGGCCTACACCAGGCGTGTTACACCCACCTGACGCACAGGGGCAGGTGCGTCAGGGGGACCGACTTAACCCAAAACACTAAACGATAAGATAGGCGTAACGCGTCTCACGGAACGCGTCAGAGGGCTGTGACGCGCCACCCCTGGGCCGTCACACCCTCAAAACCACCAAAAACTAAAAATCGCCTAGACGCTGTGACGGTCTGTCGTGGGGCCGTCAGGGACTGTGACGGTCCCTGGAACGACCGCCACACCAGTCACGGCGGGAAAATAGAGGGTTGGCCAAATCGGCCCGTTCCACGCCCCATTCACGCCGAAGCGCATGGGGAACAACCCTTGACGATGAAAAACCACATAAGAAGGCTAAAAAGCCCACATGCAAGCATCAAAACGCAAGATCGGAGCGATTTGGGCAAATCGACCCTAAAAGAGTCAACGAGGTTCCCGGACTCCTCCCGGCCTCGAATGACCACCGATCAACACGAAACAAGCATGGATGGGATCCTAACATCCCCACGGTCAGTTCAACACTAACCGAGCTACAAATGGTTGCCGTTTTCCGGTGAACCCTACAAAACCCGAAAATCACGGTTTAGGTTAAACAAGCCCAAACTCGACCATTTCCGCGCCAAACGACGTGCAATGGCAGGAAAAACGGAGAGGAAGAAGTGAGGAACCGTCACCCTACCCCCACCGAAGAAACCGTGCCCCGAAGGGACTAAACCGCGCCGAAAACCACGCCGCGAGCTCAAACGTAGGATTTGAATCCACCGTTCGGGATCACGCCAAAACCACTCCATCTTCGCTCCGTCGCGCACCCAGCCAGCTCCACAGCATCCCCAATACGTGCCTCTAGGTACCCCGCCTACAGCCGAAGCCGAGGAGGCTCGAGAGGAGAGAAAATAGGAGAGAGAGAGGACGGCGGCGAAATGAGAAGGGCGGAGAGAGGAAGGAAAAGAAAAAGGAAAAGAAATTAGGAATTTTCCTAATTTCTAAAAAATCTGATTTCTGGCCCTATCTCCGAAAAATACATAGAAATAGTCGAAACGACCGGCTCGGAGAGTACATCGTCGCTGCAGCATTCACGAGTCGAGGAACTGACAACCAAACTCACCTTAGAGTTCCGTAACTAGTACGAGAGAAAAACCCACACGGATCGTAAAACTCAACTCAGAAGCCACTAAAGCGACCCGAAACTCACCGAAATAAATCCAAAAGATCCAATGAAGATCCATCAAGACCTACCACGGATCTAGGGCATTACATCAGTAGTTTATCCAGATTCTCTTTTCCCTTAACAAATTTAGACAGTGATTTATTCAAATCAGCAATTTCACATTTCAGTGAAGTGATCTGTGTTTCAAAGCTTGTTGGATCTTCTTCACAGGTGAGAATTTGTTTCTGCATGGCATCATTCAAATTTTTCAAAATTTGAATCTCATGCAGAAGTTTTTGTTCTTTTTCATCATTAAGTTTAATTTCAGCACATTTTTCCCATTCAACAGTCATGCATCTTTTAGTAGCAATAATGTTCAATGCCATCAACTTCTTATTTTGATCTTTCAACACTTTATTTTCATCAATCAAATTATTTTGATCCACAGTTTTCAAATTCTCATTCACTTTCTGTTTAGATATTTCTAACTCAGAATTTCTATTCTTCAATTCTACTAATTTTCCTTTCAGAGAGTCAATTTGTTGTTCCTGCATTTTCAGTTCGGATTGAAGATTATTATTCAAATTTTTCGCAGAAACACATTCATTGCATCAATTTTCATTTCTTTTCATACTATCTTTCAGATTGGCATTTTCACATTTCAGTTCTCTTATTTCGTACAACATCTCCTTTTTCATTTTTCTCTTTTCAGTCTTAAGAGATTTGTATTCTTCTAACAAGTTTTCATACATTTCTACCAATTCATCAAATGAGGGTTCTTCAATCCGGAGCTTACCTGAGATGATGAATCTTCATTAAAGTTACTACTGCTATGATTACTCCGGTTGGCCATCATACATTCCTCTTCTTGTTCCCCATTTGCAGTCGTGATTCTATCCACAATTTCTTTTCCAGAAGCGCACCTGAGAGCAAAAGGATATATATCAGTATTAACCACAGCTCTCAAGATATTAAGAACTGTGACATTATCACGATTCTTAGATCTGTCCTCACTAGACCGCCACTTGGTTTGATCTTTAGGTAATTGGTGTGGGCCTTTAAATAGAAGACTCCATAATTTGGGATCAATGGAGTTCAAGTAAACACATAGGCCTCCTAGCAAACTACTGAAGTTAGAACCATCATAAATCAGAGGACGAGCCATTAGGACAGATGGCACACAGATTCAACGCACAGAGCAATCGATAAGAAATGCACCAAAAGCGAGATAGCACCGAAGATAGCAGGATCCTCTGCAGATCATTGGATCTGAAAAGTTAGAGACCTGCTCTGATACTAATTGTTGGTACCGGTGCGATGGATTCAGAGGGGGGTGAATGAATCCTTCTTTTAAAATTTCGCTCACTTGACACTTTTAAGCAATCATAGTTAAGCCTTTTGAAGCAGTGTTTCGAGTAACTTGACAGCACTTTACACTAAACAGACGTTGGATAAACAAACTGAAATACACACCTCAGCAGAACAGCTAGGTGACAGAACGTGTGATCAGGTAGCTCCCACGAGGCTGAGATCAAACAATCGATGTGCACAGTAACCACAAGCCAGAGATAAAGAACAAATGATCGGCCTACGCATTCATCTAACCTAGATAGATAAAAAAAACATGCAAACCACAGAACACAAGAAATTTTAGGTGGTTCAGTCCTCCAGACCTACATCCACCCCACACTCAAACCTGAGTGTGGATTCCTACTGATACACAGTTTAAACCGCTGGGGCTCACAGCTTGCCTACAACCGCTGAGCAACACAGCTACAACCAAGCAGACTCAGTCTGCAACACAGGCTGCCAAATAGCTTGAAACCCAAGGGAGACAAATCCCTCAACCAAGTTATGTTACCAGCACAGACTTGGCACCTGGGCTTGCAACCTACAAGTCCAGAACCGGAGAACAATTTCTCCCTTCCTCTAAACCACAGGGAACCTGTTGGTCCCAGGTAGGCGAGCGGACAAAAGGGGGGGTTGAATTGTCCCCTACTAAAAATGGTAAAATAAAACTTAACTATACGGAATTAACAAGTTTTATCGAGATTGTGGAATTAACTTAACAAGGAACTAAATTCTCTCAACCTCTTCGATCTCACACGTTCATACAAAGGAATATAACGATCAAACCATAAAATCCCACAATGCAAATCACAAGACAAGGGGATTTTTAAGGTGGTTCGGGACAACGACGGGCTCCCTACGTCCACCCCTCACCAAAACCCGGTGAGGCTTCACTCGCTGGATAAACCAGCACGGGGAAAACTCCCCAACACGGAGCAAGGCTCCAACACACACGGGGATAAATCCCCAACTCGGAGACAATGCTCCAACAACACACAGGACGACGCCTGCACAAACACATGGGGACTCGCCCCAACACACACACGCAGAGTAAACCCTGCAAGGACAGGGTACAACCCCAACCATACATGGAGACGGAGTCTCCAACATGATCCGACAACCAGATCACAAACACACACACGCACTGCAACAAACACAGCACAACAACACACACAACAGCACGCAGGTGATCAAACACGACCGTATATACAAACGGTCACACACACAAATATTTCTAATGTTTAGAAAATAAACACGAATGATCAAATCATGCTAAACCCAAACTATAGAACATGAAGCACATCACAAAGAACAAATAAATGATATAGAAATGATCCCCCTTTGTCTTCAATGCTCGAAAGATGATGTTCTTGGATGCTCGGGTCGGATGTAAGCTGGATGCCGTCGATTTGAATGTCAACACGTTCCTCTCTTCGATTCGCTCCTTTTCTTCTTCTTCCACGAGCTCCAAATCCTTCTGGATGTAGATCAAATCTCCTCCACAATAGCCTTTCATTCCTTTCTCTTTTCCTTCACCTGCACAATAGACCACAATAACACATTAGGGCAAAGACTTGTTAAATTCATAGCTCTCATAAGCATACTAATAGGAAGCACCAAAAGACTAGAATAGCCCTTCTAGAATCCTCCAAAAAGACCCCCAATGTGTCTCCCATCAACCCAAGGGCAAAGGACAAAAGGTTAGGCACATGTTGACTAGGTTTGGAAGAGTTTCGGAGCCACGTTTTTTGACTTTTGCCGCTGTCGGTCGACCAACACGGGATTGGCAATTGACCGGAAAATTATAGACCGAAATCTCCCCTCACTGGGAGAATCGGTTGACCGACCCCCTAGGGGCGGTCGACCGAAATATGGAAATTTTCTAGATTTCAGTTTTCAGCCCGTTAAACCAATTCATCATATTCAAGGCATTGTGGCTTCAACTCCTTTGATCATTGAAGGTTTATACAATGTGTTTAATCCTGCAAAAACCATAATAAAAATGATTAGTACTTTATCTCAATAATCAATATAAAAGCATACATGAAAGCCTATGCATTAGATGCATGTGAACTCTTGAGCCACAAGTGTTGTAAGCTAAGGATCAAGAGATAAA
Source organism: Amorphophallus konjac (assembly GCA_022559845.1). NCBI lineage: Eukaryota > Viridiplantae > Streptophyta > Magnoliopsida > Alismatales > Araceae > Amorphophallus > Amorphophallus konjac. The sequence goes on from CM040117.1 coordinate 53,774,795, forward strand.
AACTCAATCACCCTGTTGACATGTTTCTTACTTTCTCTTCAATACCGGGTTAAAAGATCTCTTCTATCCCTTCTACTAAATCGATATGGAAAATATAAATAGATGGATGGTAGAAGGAGACATAAGCAGATAAACAAGTGTGATCGCCACCAAGGTGCCTAATGTGATTGACACACCGTACCTTAGAAAGGGGGGTACTCGCCTTTTGTTTGCAGCGTTGCAACGATGTATGGCTCAGTAGGAGCCGCCTATAGTGAATAACGATCTCACGATAGACCATCTAAGAGCGCTGCAGAGGACGCAGGATGAAGCACTCCTGACGGACGAACGGTTCCACGAAGACCACAGGAAGAAGAAGAGCGGTCGAAGATCCACCGCACCTCCTCTTGAATGGTTCGGAAGAAGCCGCACAAGCCCACCACGCCAGAAGTCGCAAGAGTCCAACCTCTATCCTTTCTAGCCAGCCAGAAAGGATGGGCCTCGCGTTAGTGAGTTGCTGACCTGCGAAACAGAGTGTCAAACATAAAGAAAAACCCAATTTCAGAACTATAGAGTGTAGTAAATACTAACATGAAAGGAAATAAACGTAACTAAGTGCAGTGGGAAATACCTGGGGAGTTTTAAACCCCTGGGGGCGTCAAAAACGTGGGAGGGTGTGTGAATGATAGTGCAAGTGAAGAAAAACGTGGAGAATGATTCATGCAACCAAAAGGGAATGATGGACTATCAAAGATAAAAAAGACTCAAAACAAAAGTTACTCCTTGGACCGGAGGCCTGTATGGACGTAGAAGGACTCCCTCCCTAGTCGTAGGTCACTCAAGGATTCGACAGGGCTTCGCCATGACCTGAAATCTTCCCCCCATTTCAAAGGTAGCCTTTAGGATCTATTTAAAGAGCCTAGGAAGCCAGCCCCGAAATTAGGGTTTTTACGCATTTTCAGGTCGAGGTAATCAAAGGAAAGATGAAGATAATCAAATTATCTCTCATCCAAAAGAAACGGCACTCGAAATGGCTCAATATCCGTGGAGAAAATGACGGGTGAAGTTAGGGATAAAACCACAGGCGGAGAGAGAAAATCTTGTTAATCTTTCAGGAATCGAGACGATGGACGATCTCACGATAGACCACCCAACCAGATGTGCGGCCATACCCTAGGCCGTCCAACCCTGTCGGTGGAAATCCAATAAAACATAAATATTATCCAACTATCCATCGAACTGACCGAAATCTTCACCGTTGGACTCTCATAGATGAATGGCTAATCATAGACCTTTCATCCACAAGAGCGGCCAAGAGTCAACCGCTCATCCCTATCGGTGATAAATCAAAATAGATGAGATAATTAGATAATTATCTGAAAACCAGCGACGTTAGGACTCTTGAGAGATAGACGGCTTCGTATGTACCGCACAATGGTCTTATGCGGCTGCTGCTAGGCCGTATATATGCTTGTCGGTGATAATTCAGAAAATCAGCTAAATATCCATGAATGTATGAACGGCCCAGTAGCAACCGCACATATGGTTGAACGGCTGGAGGGTGACCACACATGTAATGGGCTCTTAGAATTCATAGAAAAGCTCGATTAATCAAAGCCAAGGCCCATTAAGCCATGAATCAACTCGGACCTAGCCAGGGAGGGAGGTCACCCATAAAATTGGCCCAAAACGTGTCGAAAAATAACCCAGCGAGTGATGGACAACTCGAGGCATCAATAAATGGGAGTAAGAGGAACGACTCAACTTATCGGCAAAAAATAAGTGTCAACAGATGCCCCTCCTTAACGTCCTCTTTGCAGGGGAGCGAGCGGAGGTGAAGCGAAAGTGACATGGAACATGGAGATGAAGCGGAAATGAAGCGGAGTGGACCGAAGAGCAGGCGTTATGGTAAAACGACACCCATTTTTACCAACAAGCGACAGGAATTTTTTGAAAAACTCTGAAGCAAACGCAATGAATGATTAAACCAAAAGCGACACCAGTCTGGAGGAACTAAACTAAACGAAATGAAACAAATTGATAAGACCAACCTCATGGGGGACACAATCCCGCGGTCCAATGAGGAGGCCAAAAGTATGCGGTAAAAGTAAAGGAAACATGCTAAAGCTCCAGACGGGGACCTCTTAATCAACCAAACCAAGCGAATTGACCAAAGAGAACCTTCCAACTCAGAGTGGAATTAGTTTCTCTTACCCAAACACTGAACGCACAGCTAACCATCACTGACGGGACATTTTGCCGGCAAACCATGGGTCATGAAAGCTCAAAAGATGCGTATGATTCTTGCTGGGCTAAAATAAAAGAAATCGTTAAAACAAATGCAAAGAAAGATTAAAATATAAAATACTCGAGAATAATATTGCTAAGCTGGGAGAATCAGAGTCAAGATACCATCCGCAACCACAGCGTGAAGGATAGAACCATCCTCCCCAGGCATTCCCAACCAAACGGCATATCCGAAGATTAAACACGTGAACTTGGATCATCATCATTTTTGTTAAAGGGGAACATCAGATCTTGGAACACGTAGATAACCAACTGGTTCTCGAGATAATATAGCATAGTACCATATAGTAATGTAATAAGGGATGTAAGGATAGAAAGCCATACCTGACTTACCTGCGCAGGTGAAACGGCACACTTTTGGATTTTCATTTTCAGATTTTTATGGATTTTCATGAATAGGACAAACAAGTAAAAACATAGCAAAGATAACACAATGCTTAACTGAACGACAAACAACATGACATAACATGATGAACAATGAAACGGGAGACAATGCAACACAAACAAGCATATATGCAATGGCATAAACAGATAATATCATGTATGAACGCGATGTGACAAGACAATAATGTTGCGGGACAAAACACGGTTGGGACAAGAACATGACGGATGATCCCATGGTTGGGACAAGAATATGGCGGATGATCACATGGTTGGGACCACACATGAAACATAGAGGGGCGACTATCAACATATGCAAGACAACTAACAACATGTGGTGAGGAACAAAATAACAAGTGTGACAACATGGTGGGACATAGACACGAGACAAGGACACGGCGGGACAAAAGACATGAACAAAATACGTACTTCAATCAAAACCCAATATCAGAATGAAGTAGAACCGCCAGGTTCATAATCGTGAGGCAAAGCCCTCTCATAAAGATATGATCATTGCAAACAAAAGCTGAGAAGGATATGAGCTTCAGAACAGATCGAGAGATAAGATTGAAGAAGAGAACAGATCAGAAGATGTGAACAAGAGGCAAATAGAACACAATACGGAGCAAGGAAAGTTTGAGCACCTGCAACTTGCACACTTGGCAAACAAATTACGTATCTGTCCTTAAAACAAATAGATAGAAAGGAACAAAAGATAAATATTTTTTTTTGTTTTTTTGTTGATTTTGTAATTTTCTTGATTTTTTTGGATTTTTTTTGAAAATATTTGATTTTTTGTGTTTGTGACTTTGAAGTATTTGAACTTTTTGAAATTTTGACAATATTTGATTTTTTTGGATTTTTGAAACTACCTCATTTCCTTTCTTTTTTTTTGGATTTTTAAATAATATTTGATTTTTTTGTATTTTTGACAACAGCAATCCACAGCACCCAAAGATATGCTCGAACTACTGGCCAGGGATCGTCGTCCCTCCCCTCTCATTAAAGACTTCCCTTGAGCAGGGCGTGCATGTGAGGGTGGCTTACCACAACCAACCGCTTCTAGAGAACGGTGCCCCTACTAAGGCCATACCTGGGATACAACCCAGCCTAAGAGGGAGAAGCAGAAGAAAAATTGGAGACAAGCTTTGTGTAGGATGTGAGATATCTAGACTTGACTTCCTTCTAGGGCACTACCCCTCAAAGAGATAGCCTGTTGCGCCGGGGCTTTTAGTCTTCAACCATAATTTTGCATAGTCCTTATCGGCCAGATATTGAAATAACGCTCACTTTTGATTTTGATATACGCATAATGCTGCACTACCCTTCACCGTTTTACGCAAATCTCAACTCTTGTTAGGAGAAGCATGCCCGGTTACTCGGATCAGGGGAATTTTTCATGGTGTTTTTCACTCATTTCTTTTTTTTCTTTTCCTTTCTTTCAAGACTGCCCCTATTTGAAACCTCTCTCGTATCGGGGAATGCCTAGGCTGGTCATTTCATCCATCAATCTCTTGCCTCTGCACTTGGCCGAGTAGAGAAGAGAAAAGGACTTTGTGCATACCCATAGTATGGCCAAAGCAGCAACGATGTTGCACTAGAGAGATCGACTATGGCTCGCCGTGGAGTGTGTGGAAACCCATACTCGAAGGTTACCGTCAACAATCGGGGAAAGGAACTAGACTCCCAGCACGGAGCCATCACCAACCTAAGATGCTGCAGAAGCTAACTTATTTTATTTGACACAAAGTTAAAATCGAATTTAAACAAAAGCTCCTAAAGCCACTCAATCATGTTTTGAGGAATCATCCTTATAATCATGTGCCGAAATAATAGAAACAATGGGAATGAAAGCACGTTTCTTGCACAAAATAAAGATACCTTTACAAATTCATGGCGTGGAAGTAGCATCGACAAGTGCCCTTGATCATCACGCTTTGATTAGCACGAGCTTTATATTCCCTGCTTGTCAGGACAAAGGATGGAAATGAGATAGCAAAGTGTAGCGATTCCTTGACATGGAAGAGCGGCAGACATCAAACTGGATGAAGAAGAATAAAAGGAAGAGAGACGAGGGCTAGAACTCCCTCGTTAAGGCACAGAGGCCCTGATAACAAGGAACCGAATACAGAATGAACAGAGATTAACTGAGATCAAGGCGGACTAAAGCCTCAAAAATAATAAGAAAAAGGGTAAGAACCCTGAAAGGGGGAGGAGGAAAGAACAGAAAGATGATGAAAGGATTACTGCGAGGGTAAGGGAGAAAGAGAAAGAACATTCGACGTGGTTCGGAGAAAAGGAATAGCGATCATCCGCCAGAGGCAGGGAAGAAAATGCATGAACACCCGATAAGGTTGGGGAAAGGAAATGGAAACCACCCGACAAAATCGGGGAAGGATCAAAAAAACCACCCGACAAGGCCGGGGAACAAGCACAAGGAATCCCCAACAGGGTCGGGGGAAAAAGATGAGAAGTGAAATCCGGACATATCCGGGGAGGAAAACTAGACGATGCCCCTGGATTAGGGGAAGAGGAGATAGGCCGAGGCCAAGAATGGTGAGGATAGGAGAAGATGGTAGAAATAAGGTCAGGTGGCGGAAGGTACACCACCCACGGATAAGAATCGAGCCGAAGAAAAGCTGAATGGACGGAAGAAGGAGAGGAGGGAGTGGACCCCCGAATGCACAACTGACGGCCCTTGAACTTATGCCGCCACCTCTTCTTGGCAGAAATCTTCTTGAAACAACTCCGCCTGGCGCGGACTCAGGCCTTCGGGCTATTGGGTTCAGTGCTATGTATTCAGAGGGGGGGTGAATGAATATATGCCCTTTAGTAAACCTTTCGCCCAATTAAAATTTCGCTCAAACAAGATTTCGCTCACTCAGAACAGATTAAAACACACTAAGAAAACTGATCAACTCAACCAGAAACCAAATACTTAGAGCGCCCCTATGCAATCATCTAGCGGAAGCACAAATAGACAAAACAAGCCACAATGCACAAGGGGTTTTTAGGTGGTTCGATCCTCCAGACCTACATCCGCCCCACACTCAACTCGAGTGTGGCTTCCTGCTGACTCACAGCTTGAACAGCTGGGCATCACAGCTTGCCATACATCAACTAGGTAACACAGCTTGCCGTCCGAGGAATCCTCCTCGCCCGCTGAGCAACACAGCTTGCTGTCTAGTGGAATCCACCACTGTAAACCGCTGGGGATTACAGCTTACCCGTCCAGAGGCAGCACCTCTGCAAACCGCTGGGCAATATAGCTTGGCCGTCCAGTGGAATCCTCCACTGCAAATGCTGAGCAACACAGCTTGCTCCGCTGACAAACAGCTTGAAGAAATGTATAAAGGAAAAAAAAATATAGAACAAGACAACAACGGAAAGCTGAAACAATGAAGCATAAATATAGCTCTCGAAGGAGCAGTTCTGGGTTGGATTTGATCCAAAAGCCAGACAACCTCAACCTCTCTCTCTTTCTCAACTCGAGCTCTCTATCTCTCTCTTTCTCTTCTTTATCTTCTGCTCTTCTTCTCTTTATCTTCTCTTCTCTCTTCTTTCTTCTTCTGCTCTCTTCACTCTTCTTCTTCTCTTCTGCTGGATCGAAGTCTCTGCACTTCTGCTTTTTCTTTCTCCACTTTGATCTCTCTCTGTCTGGATCGTGGCTCTCTGTATGGACTTCACCTCTTGCCAACTCGATCTACATTCATCTGTGGACGAAGACCTCCCTTTATAATAGCAGCCAGCAGGAGGGCAGCACTGGGCGCATGTGGCTTCCACATTTACCGCCCAGAACTTTTGGCCACGTGTCAGCTTCCTATCAGTCCTTCAGCCTCGGATCACGTACTATTCATTAGCCTCCACGAGCAGAGCCTGTCAGACAGACATAAGAAGATATCAGTTGGATGTATATACTTGGTTTAGGCTGTTAACAAAGTGTGTACAAGCAAGATGCAGCTTGAGTGTATAGACTTGAAGTTAACAATCGAGTGTACAAACTTCAACAGTTAGCCAACGAATGTACACACTTCGTTTTGAAGAGGATGCACAATAGAATGAAAGTATGAATGTTGTGCGATGTACAGACTTGCTTTGCCTAAAGCAATGTATAGACTTCAGAACAGATGCAAGCAATACACTTAACAATGTATGGACTTGGCCTATGCAGACTCGTCTGATGTATAGACTTTGTGAATGTCTAGACTTGCAGATGTGAACGACACAGTGTATAGACTTCAGAACATATGCACGATGCAGACTCGTCCAATGTATATACTTAGCTGAACAAGACACACAATGTATAGACTTGCAACCATGAACAAAAACAATGCACTCTGATGTGTAGACTTCATCTTAAAGCCAATGTATAGACTTGATGAGCGTTCAGCGATGTGCAGACTTTGCCAAAGACACTTGACGATGTACAGACTTGAACAAGGTAAAGTCTGTACAGACTTGAACGTTCACAGTGTATAGACTTCGGCAAGGGAACGATGTATAGACTTTATGTGAAAGTGCGTTGTATAGACTTCATGAAGACACTGTGAACTCGAGTGCAGTGTATGGACTTCACTATGCAGACTTGCCAAAAACAAGGCTATACAGACTTTGATGTCCAAGGGCAATGCAGACCAATGTACAGACTTGGTGAAGCAAACGGTTGTATAGACTTGGAGACCCAAAGGTAGTGTATAGACTTGATAATGAAATGATGCGGCTAATGTATGGACTTGAGCAGTCTAAGACGCAGAATGAGACGGTGGAGCCTGTATAGACTTTGCTCAATGCATAAGACGGTAACTGAGACAGTCCACTGTATAGACTTGCTCATCATTCAACAGCCAATGTGAAGACTTCCCGATGTATAGACTTTCAAGATGAAAAGGCTGTATAGACTTGAACACGGAAGCTCTGTACAGACTTGATCAAGGTAAAGGCAGTCAAGTGTATAGACTTCAAGGTGGAACGACGGTAAAGTCAACAGTGTATAGACTTCAAGGGAAACGACGGTAAAGCTACCGATGTATAGACTTGAAGGGAAACATAGGTGATGCTTCCAATGTACTGTAGCACCCCGTATAAAAAAAATTATTATTATTAATATTTTGCAAATAAAAAAAATTAATATTAGAGAGTTTATGTAAGAAGTGGGAATACGAAGTTATCATATGTAAAGATTATTCACTTAACAAGTGTGGCTTTCTAGTGTAGTTGGTTAAGTAACTTCCCTTTCAACCCAATGACCAGGGTTCAAATCTTAGCATCCATAATTTACTTTTTGTGCCAAATAATTATATACGATAGGCTAGCAATTAGACAAACCTACGTTGGCATCTGTCCTTTTCATACGTGAATAGTGCCATGAATAGTATCACTTTTTATTTAAAAAGAATTTTTTAAAAACAATTATATGTAAAAATAGAGAAAAATATAAGGATCTTATCCATGAAATTTCATTAACTAACTCCATCAAATTTTAAAGATAAAAATCATGAAAGTTAAGTGGGAAGTTTAAAATAAATAAACCACCCTCTCATAGGAGCTACAATCCACCAGACAACCTTTCGATTCCCTTATCCTCAACAGCCTGTACAAGCTGTAAAGCCCCATTATTTCAGATCTTGCCTCCCATTCGTTCATGACAGACCCTATAAACATACCCCTTTGCTACCCCCATTCTAGGCTAGCTAAGGTTGGGGCAAAGCTTTGCAGGGAAGGGTTCTGCTATTACGATCTTCCAACAGGTAGGTGTTCTCAACTTTTAACTAAACTAATAGCTAATCTAGGATGATTAGTCTAGGCATTTAGTCTTAGGCTCATTTCCATACGATATTTAGTGTTTATAAAGCATGTGTTGGCTTAAATCTAGGATGATTAGTATGCCTTAGCTTCATACCTAAGATAATTAGCATGTATTAACTTTATACCCAGAATAATTAGCAAGTATTAGTCTCATATCTAGAATGATTAACATGTGTTGGCTTAAATCTAGGATGATTAGCATGCATTAGTTTCATACTTGAGATGATTAGCATGTATTAGCTTTATACCTAAGATAATTAGCATGTATTAGCCTTATACCGAAAATAATTAGAAAGTATTAGCAAGTATTAACAAGTATTAGTAAGTATTAGTCTCATACCTAGAATAATTAGCATGTGTTAATTTAAATCTAAGATGATTAGCATGTATTAGCTTCATACCTAAGCTGATTAGCATGCATTAGCTTCATACTTGAGATGATTAGCATGTATTAGCTTCATACCTAAGCCGATTAGCATGCACTAGCTTCATACTTGAGATGATTAGCATGTATTAGCTTTATACCTAAGATAATTAGCATGTATTAGCCTTATACCCAGAATAATTAGCAAGTATTAGCAAGTATTAGTCTCATACCTAGAATAATTAGCATGTGTTAGCTTAAATCTAGGATGATTAGCATGTATTAGCTAATATCTATATTTGATAAAGTTCATGCTTTAGTAAAGGGCCTGTCATTATGTCAATTTCTGTGAAACTAAAACCACCATGTTAAAGATGTTATATGAGAGAAACTAAAGCCTGAAAATAGTGAAAGAAGAAATTGTAGTCAAGAGGATGAAAAATGTGGAAAAAGACCAAGTTGAAAGAGGCCAAGTGGAAAAAGACAAAGTTGAAAGCACAATGAAATGATATTGAAAATAGGGGGTTCTAAGAAGGAGAATAATGAAAAATCTAGAGAGAATGAGAATATGTGAAAGAAGAGAAAGTCATAGATTGGAAGGTTAGGAAGAAGTTTATGAAGAGTGCAGAGAGAGAAAATGAGAGGAAGAAGGTGAAAAATGTGAAAAAAATGAGATCTATAGGCGCAGGTGAACAGTTACTGAGTAAAAAAATAGAACCGTAGAAAATTAATTATAACTTAAAAACTAAGAAGAATTGGAGGATGTGGTAGAAGAAGAAAATCTATATCTACAAGAGAAGAGGAACTTTTGTGAAGAACTCAGAGTGAAAGGAGGATTGGAAGGGCATGAAAACTGGGGAACAAAAGAAAGTATCGACCCTGCCTGTTGGCAGAGTCGACCCTGCCTATTGACAGGGTCGACCTTGCCTGTTCACTGCGTTGACGCAGTGAACAGGCAGGGTCGACCCTGTCAAGACCCTGTTCACTGCGTTGACGCGGTGAACGGCAGTGTCGACCCTGCCTGTTGACAGGGTCGACCCTGCCAGTTCACCGCGTTGACGCGATGAACGGCAGAGTCAACCCTCCCTGTTGACAGGGTCGACCCTGCCTGTTCATCGCGTTGACGCGATGAACTGATGAGTCGCCCCTATGAACTGATGAGTCGACCCTGTGACCTAGTGAACTGATGAGTCGACCCTGTGAACTGATGAGTCGACCCTGTGAATTGGTGATCGTTAGGCTTTCACTTTTGCCATCTCCACTAATAGATGGCAGCCTGAGAGGTGACGTTTAACTCCTGACAGGGTCCTCTAAACCCTGTATAGTTCCTAGGAAGGGCATCCTACAGCGAGGGTGTTGTTCCTAAAATTGTCAGGTGGCCCATAAGGCACCTCTCTTATGTAGTTTTTTTTCATGTTTCAAACGTTACTGGTTTCCACTCCTAGTTGATCCCTACACATCAATGCGCCCTTGGATTCCATTCCATAATTCCACCTTATATATCATACTGGTCAAACCTTGAAATTCCATATTGGCTATAAATGAGAGTGGATGTCAACATACATGATTAATGCTGTGCATATAGGGCCCGGTCTGGTCCTGGGGGGAGCACCCGAAGGTACTTGTGCCCATGGGATTTTATTGACCACGGTGTTTGGCATTGCACCGAAGTACTTGCTTGCTAGACTTTAGACATTCCACTCATTCTCGTGACATTACCTGATTGATTGACTTGAGACCCGCAGAAGTGTAAAAGTGTTTACTTGAATGCATTATAAATAGCCAATTCCAGTTATACATACTTGAAACTACTTTGCTTACTATTGTTAGCTTGATTAACATGTTGCTATTCTAGTTATTACTTCTCAGTTATCGCTGGCTTGACATCATTTACTATCACTTGCTACTGCTGCTTGAAATTGTGAAATCTATATACTCTCACTTTCTACTCCTGTCGATTTTACGATTCTTTGATATCTATCTGTCTGCATGCATAGGTTACCTACATTAAATGAATGTGTAATTCACTTAAAGCATGTTAGAATTTGAGATGTAAATCCTACTGAGCGATTTGCTCATCTAGTTGTTTTCTAACCTTTTCAGGTAGTTCGGATATCAGCCAGAACTCGGAAGGGAATGAGTCTGAGTGATGAGTGTAGAAATGGAGTTATCATGTTATCTTGTAAATTGTGCTTGTGTAAATGGTGTTATTGTAATCCCGCTTATGTCAGTCATATCACGTTATGTCAGACGTCATTTGTGTTAGTCCAAGAACTGTAATAAGGGCTTGAAACCTAGTAGTTGGACCTGGAAATGTATGTGGTTGTCGTTGGGTTAGTTGTAATAATTGTCAGCTCGTACTATTTATATTAATTTTGAGTTAAATCTTAGTTATTTGCGCACTCTGATATTTACATGATTGACACGATCTATATAGACGCGTCACGCCTCCGGGTAATCTTCTGCGCTCGGGGCGTGACAGTCTTCGTGGTATCAGAGCCTATGTTTTCAAACCTAGGGAACTAGAAAAAAATATATAAATGGTTAGAAATTGAAATCTAAGTAAAAACTTGAGTCCAAGGATAGGTAAAAACCTAAGTCCAGGGTTAGAGAAGTCTAAGGATATAAGTAGACCTTACCTGGTGAGATGGATAGAGCCATGGGTTAAGATTTCTAATGACTTTACCCTTATAAGTAAAAAATGACCCTTATCTTACTTAAACACTCTAAACATTTTGTAGGATCATGGCTGCTGAAAGAGCACAATGGCGCGAGATGCAGCGCACCGTGCAGGGCCTTACATAGGCACTACAGTAAGTGGCCCAAGGCGGAGCTAACCGTGGAGCAGGTGACCTCCACAGGAGTTTCCGTAACATGAACCCACCAAGGTTCACAGGTTCGTCCGACCCCGAGGATGCCGAGAATTGGCTAAAGGAGATGGAACGAATCTTCCGTGTAATGCAATGCACAGACGAGGAGAAAGTTTTACTAGCTGTATTCCAACTTGAGCGGGACGCTCGATGCTGGTGGGAATCCATAGAAGCAACACTGCCAGAATACCATGTTACATGGGATGAATTCACGGAGCATTTCAACAACAAGTACTTCTCCGATCATATCCGGGAAAAGAAGGCCACGGAATTCACCGTTCTAAAACAACGGGGCTTGAAAGTGGCCGAGTATGAGGCCCAGTTCTCCAGATTGTCTAGGTATGCACCCCACTTGGTGTGTACAGAAAAGATGAAGGTGAGAAGATTCCTCAACGGGCTTCGGCCCCATTATATCACACAACTTGCCCCGATGGACATCCAAGTCTATTCGGAGATGGTTCGGCGTGCTCAACTGCTGGAAGACGCCACCGAATCATCTGAGAGAATCCGAGGAAGAGACAAGAAGGAACCCGTCACAAGCCCGGGAAAATTCAAACAATCCTTCAATAAGAAGCGATTCTTCATGGGAGGGGAGCCCTCTAAGGCAAAGAAACTTCAGAAGAATGACATGCCATTCTCCACCACCACACCATCAAAGGAGATTTGTAAGTATTGTGATAAAGCTGGTCATAAGACTGAGGAATGCTGGAGAAAGTTAGGAGCTTGTCTTCAATGTGGGAGCCGAGAGCATCGAATCCTAGACTGCCCACTGATGAAGGAACAAGACACCAAAGACGAGAAGCGTCCGGTAAAGAAACAAGGCCGTCTGCAAGCTCTCCAAGAGACGGAACCCACTAAAGGTGGAATTGTGGAAGGTATTCTCACTATTTGTTCAAAAACTGCTCAAGTTTTATTCGATACTGGAGCAACTCATTCATTCGTTTCCAAGAACTTTGTTGCTTCATTTTCTAAGAAACATGAACTGTTAGATTTGGTCATATCTACACCTCTTGGGAATGAGTCTGATAGCACTTATCACTATCCAAACTGTGAAGTGATGATTAAGGGAAATAATTTACCTGCTGACCTGATATGCCTAGATATAAAGGGTTATGATGTCATACTAGGTGCCGACTGGCTATCCACATACCAAGCAACTGTAGACTGCCGGCATGGCAAGGTAACTTTCGTAGATTTCCCAGAGCTAGTTTACAATAGCCCTCGGATTTCCCAGAGCTAGTTTACAATAGCCCTCGGAGTAAATCACTTCTTATATCAGCACTCCGAGCTAGTAAACTTATGAATAAGGGATGTATGACTTTCATAGCATTCGTGACTGCCACGGAAGTCGAGAAGGTTAAACTTGAAGACATTCGTGTAATTCGGGATTTTCCCGATGTTTTTCCAGAAGATTTAACCGGCTTACCCCCGGAAAGGGAAGTGTCGTTCATAATCGACCTTGTCCTGGGTGCTCGTCCTATTTCCAGGGCACCATACAGAATGTCCCCTGCTGAGCTGAAGGAACTAAAAGAGCAGCTAATGGAGTTATTGAACAAGGGTTTCATCAGGCTGAGTACTTCCCCATGGGGAGCACCCGTGCTATTCGTCAAAAAGAAGGACGGATCGATGAGATTATGCATAGATTATCGACAGCTAAATCACCTTACAATCAAGAACAAGTATCCACTGCCAAGGATTGATGAGCTGTTCGATCAACTATCTGGAGCTTTATATTTCTCCAAGATTGATCTTCGATCTGGTTACCACCAATTGAAGATCAAAGAAGAAGATATTCATAAAACTGCATTCCGAAGCAGGTATGGGCATTACGAATTTACTGTTATGCCTTTCGGACAAACAAATGCCCCCGTAGCTTTTATGTAGTTAATGAACAGCATATTCAGGCCCTATTTAGATCAATTTATTGTGGTCTTTATTGATGATATGCTGATCTATTCAAAGACCGAAGAGGATCATGAAGAACACCTCAAGAAGGCATTGCAGATATTAAGGGGAAACAAGCTATATGCCAAATTCAGCAAATGCGAGTTTTGGCTCGAGGAAGTATCCTTCTTAGGCCATATCATTTCGAAGAATGGAATTGCTGTTGACCCATCAAAGGTTGAAGCCGTGAAGAACTGGGAACGACCCACAAATGTAACTGAGATTTGGAGCTTCTTGGGTCTGGCTGGTTACTACCGGCGTTTTATAAAGGACTTCTCCAAAATTGCTGTTCCCTTGACCAGGTTAACCCGCAAGGAAGTGCCTTATGAGTGGAAGGAAGACTGTGAAAAGAGTTTCAAACTTTGAAGGATCTCTTGACCACTGCTCCAGTCTTATCATTACCAATGGAAGGAGAAAAATACGAGGTATATACCGATGCTTCTGATATTGGCCTCGGATGTGTATTGATGCAGAATGGGAGAGTCATTGCATACTCTTCCCGACAATTGAAGAAACATGAAGAGAACTACCCAGTTCACGACTTAGAATGGGCCGCAGTAGTATTCGCTTTAAAGATCTGGAGGCACTATCTCTACGGAGAATAATTCACTGTGTACTCCGATCATAAAAGCCTCAAGTACTTATTCTCCCAAAAGGAGCTGAACATGCGGCAAAGGCGTTGGCTCGAGTATCTCAAGGATTTCGACTTCACTATACAGTACCATCCTGGTAAGGGTAATTCCGTAGTTGATGCCCTTAGTCGAAAGCCGAGAACAGTATTGGCCAACTGCATGATACAAGAATGGAAACTGCTGGAGAAATTCTCTAAGCTTGATATCAGCACAGATGAGAAGAACATGTGTATTATTCTATCTCATATGATCCTACATCCAGATTTGCTACCTGAAATCAAGAAGTTACAAGAAGAGGATCCCTCGCTAGTGGAGATAAAGAGTAAGCTGGACGAGAGACTGGATTTCAAGCTGGCACCTGATGGCAGATTACTATTTCATGAACGGACATGTGTGCCCGACTGTCCCGAATTGAAGAAGAAGATTCTTGAAGAAGCTCATAGATCGAGGTACACAATCCACCCTGGAGCCACTAAGATGTACCAAGACTTGAAAAGAACTTTCTGGTGGTCTAACATGAAAAGGGAGGTAGCAGACTTTGTGTCTCGTTGCCTCACATGCCAATAAGTGAAGGCGGAACATCAAAAACCCGCCGGAAAGCTACATCCGCTGGATATTCCCAAGTGGAAGTGGGAAGACATTGACATGGACTTTATCATGGGTTTGCCTAAGTCTAGGGGCGGATATGATGGAATTTGGGTAATTATCGACCGGTTAACTAAATCGTCCCATTTCTTACCCATCAAAAGTCGATGGTCAGTTGACGTACTTGCTGCCCTGTATATTAAGGAGATGGTTAGATTGCATGGAGTTCCCGTCTCGATCGTATCTGACCGAGACCCACGCTTCACCTCTCATTTTTGGAAGGGTCTACAACACTCTCTGGGGGACGAAACTTAATTTCAGCACTGCTTTCCATCCCCAGACAGATGGTCAGACTGAAAGGACAAATCAGGTTGTTGAAGATATATTAAGGGCATGTATTATAGATTTCGGCGGAAGCTGGCATGACCACTTACCACTAGCCAAATTTGCATATAATAACAGCTATCAAGCTAGTATTCAAATGGCTCCTTTCGAGGCGCTTTATGGCAGGAGTTGTCATTCTCCAATATGCTGGGAAGAAGTCGGTGGAAGACAAATTCTAGGCCCAGATATGGTTAGAGATTCGACTGAGAAGATACACCTTATCAGAGAGAGACTTAAGGTAGCTCAGTGCAGGTAAAAATCTTATGCTGATAACAGAAGGAGAGATTTGGAATTTCAAGCGGGTGACCATGTATTTCTTAAGGTATCTCCCGGCCGAAGTATTAGAAGATTCGGTGTTAAGGGCAAGCTTACGCCAAGGTTTATCGGTCCATTTGAAGTATTGGAAAGAGTGGGCGAGGTGGCTTACCGCATTGCCTTACCTCCTCAACTCTCGGAAGTGCACAATGTATTTCATATATCTATGCTGAAGAAATATGTGCACGACCCTTCGCACGTCATCAATCATGCTGAATTGGTGATTCAAAGGGATCTTACTTATGAACAAAGGCTGATGCAGATCCTCGACCGCGAAGTTCGAGTTCTAAGGAGCAAGACGATCCCTATGGTAAAAATCCAACGGAATCGATGCTCGGATCAAGAAGGAACTTGGGAGATCGAGGAATCTATGAAGAGAAGATACCCAGAACTATTTTAGTCGGCAAGTATCTTATAGTTTCTACAGTATCCTTATGTAGTTGAAATTACCCTTATACAATTGAATTTGGGGACCAAATTCTTTTAAGTAGGGGAGGGTGTAGCACCCCGTATAAAAAAAATGATAAAAAATTATTATTATTAATATTTTGCAAATAAAAAAATTAAGATTAGAGAGTTTATGTAAGAAGTGGGAACACGAAGTTATCACATGTAAAGATTATTCACTTAACAAGTGTGGCTTTCTAGTGTAGTTGGTTAAGTAACTTCCCTTTCAACCCAATGACCAGGGTTCAAATCCTAGCATCCACAATTTATTTTTCGTGCCAAATAATTATATACGATAGGCTAGCAATTAGACAAACCTACGTTGGCATCTGTCCTTTTCATACGTGAATAGTGCCATGAATAGTATCGCTTTTTATTTAAAAAGAATTTTTCAAAAATAATTATATGTAAAAATAGAGAAAAATATAAGGATCTTATCCATGAAATTTCATTAACTAACTCCATCAAATTGTAAAGATAAAAATCATGAAAGTTAAGTGGGAAGTTTAAAATAAATAAACCACCCTCTCATAGGAGCTACAATCCACCAGACAACCTTTCGATTCCCTTATCCCCAACAGCCTGTACAAGCTGTAAAGTCCCATTATTTCAGATCTTGCCTCCCATTCGTTCATGACAGACCCTATAAACATACCCCTTTGCTACCCCCATTCTAGGCTAGCTAAGGTTGGGGAAAAGCTTTGCAGGGAAGGGTTCTGCTACTACGATCTTCTAACAGGTAGGTGTTCTCAACTTTTAACTAAACTAATAGCTAATCTATGATGATTAGTCTAGGCATTTAGTCTTAGGCTCATTTCCATGCGATATTTAGTTTTTATAAAGCATGTGTTGGCTTAAATCTAGGATGATTAGTATGCCTTAGCTTCATACCTAAGATAATTAGCATGTATTAACTTTATACCCAGAATAATTAGCAAGTATTAGTCTCATATCTAGAATGATTAACATGTGTTGGCTTAAATCTAGGATGATTAGCATGCATTAACTTCATACTTGAGATGATTAGCATGTATTAGCTTTATACCTAAGATAATTAGCATGTATTAGCCTTATACCGAAAATAATTAGAAAGTATTAGCAAGTATTAACAAGTATTAGTAAGTATTAGTCTCATACCTAGAATAATTAGCATGTGTTAATTTAAATCTAGGATGATTAGCATGTATTAGCTTCATACCTAAGCCGATTAGCATGCATTAGCTTCATACTTGAAATGATTAGCATGTATTAGCTTCATACCTAAGCCGATTAGCATGCACTAGCTTCATACTTGAGATGATTAGCATGTATTAACTTTATACCTAAGATAATTAGCATGTATTAGCCTTATACCCAGAATAATTAGCAAGTATTAGCAAGTATTAGCAAGTATTAGTCTCATACCTAGAATAATTAGCATGTGTTATCTTAAATCTAGGACGATTAGCATGTATTAGCTAATATCTATATTTGATAAAGTTTATGCTTTAGTAAAGGGCCTGTCATTATGTCAATTTCTGTGAAACTAAAACCACCATGTTAAAGATGTTATATGAGAGAAACTAAAGTCTGAAAATAGTGAAAGAAGAAATTGTAGTAAAGAGGATGAAAAATGTGGAAAAAGACCAAGTTGAAAGAGGCCAAGTGGAAAAAGACCAAGTTGAAAGCACAATGAAATGATATTGAAAATAGGGGGTTCTAAGAAGGAGAATAATAAAAAATCTAGAGAGAATGAGAATATGTGAAAGAAGAGAAAGTCATAGATTGGAAGGTTAGGAAGAAGTTTTATGAAGAGTGCAGAGAGAGAAAATGAGAGGAAGAAGGTGAAAAATGTGAAAAAAATGAGATCTATAGGCGCATGTGAACAGTTACTAAGTAAAAAAATAGAACCGTAGAAAATTAATTATAACTTAAAAACTAAGAAGAATTGGAGGATGTGGTAGAAGAAGAAAATCTATATCTACAAGAGAAGAAGAACTTTTGTGAAGAACTCCGAGTGAAAGGAGGATTGGAAGGGCATGAAAACTGGGGAACAAAAGAAAGTATCGACCTTGCCTATTGGCAGAGTCGACCCTGCCTGTTGGTAGAGTCGACCCTGCCTATTGACAGGGTCGACCCTGCCTGTTCACTGCGTTGATGCAGTGAACGGCAGAGTCGACCCTGCCTCTTGACAAGGTCGACCCTGCCTGTTCACTGCGTTGACGCGGTGAACGACAGAGTCGACCCTGCATCTTGACAAGGTCAACCCCGCCTGTTCACTGCGTTGATGCGGTGAACGGAAGAGTCGACCCTGCCTGTTGACAGGGTCGACCCTGCCAGTTCACCGCGTTGACGCAATGAACGGTAGAGTCGACCCTGCCTGTTGACAGGGTCGACCCTGCCTGTTCATCGCGTTGATGCGATGAACTGATGAGTCGACCCTATAACCTAGTGAACTGATGAGTCGACCCTGTGAACTGATGAGTTGACCCTGTGACCTAGTGAACTGATGAGTCGACCCTGTGAACTAATGAGTCGACCCTGTGAACTGATGAGTCGACCCTGTGAACTGATGAGTCGACCCAGCCTGTTTGCAGGGTTGACGCGATGAACTGATGAGTCGACCCTGTGAACTGATGAGTCGACCCTGTGAACTGGTGATCGTTAGGCTTTCACTTTTGCCATCTCCACTAATAGATGGCAGCCTGAGAGGTGACGTTTAACTCCTGACAGGGTCCTCTAAACCATGTATAGTTCCTAGGAAGGGCATCCCACAGCAAGGGTGTTGTTCCTAAAATTGTCAGGTGGCCCATAAGGCACCTCTCTTATCTAGTTTTTTTTCATGTTTCAAACGTTACTGGTTTCCACTCCTAGTTGATCCCTACACATCAATGCGCCCTTGGATTCCATTCCATAATTCCACCTTATATATCATACTGGTCAAACCTTGAAATTTCATATTGGCTATAAATGAGAGTGGATGTCAACATACATGATTAATGTTGTGCATATAGGGCCCGGTCTGGTCCTGGGGGGAGCACCCGAAGGTACTTGTGCCCATGGGAGTTTATTGACCACGGTGTTTGGCATTGCACCGAAGTACTTGCTTGCTAGACTTTAGAGATTCCACTCATTCTCGTGATATTACCTGATTGATTGACTTGAGACCCGCAGAAGGGTAAAAGTGTTTACTTGAATGCATTATAAATAGCCAATTCCAGTTATACATACTTGAAACTACTTTGCTTACTATTGTTAGCTTGATTAACATGTTGCTATTCTAGTTATTACTTCTCAGTTATTGCTGGCTTGACATCATTTACTATCACTTACTACTGCTGCTTGAAATTGTGAAATATATATACTCTCACTTTCTACTCCTGTCGATTTTACGATTCTTTGATATCTATCTGTCTGCATGCATAGGTTACCTACATTAAATGAATGTGTAATTCACTTAAAGCATGTTAGAATTTGAGATGTAAATCCTACTGAGCGATTCGCTCATCTAGTTGTTTTCTAACCTTTTCAGGTAGTTCGGATATCAGCTAGAACTCGGAAGGGAATGAGTCTAAGTGATGAGTGTAGAAATGGAGTTATCATGTTATCTTGTAAATTGTGCTTGTGTAAATGGTGTTATTGTAATCCCGCTTATGTCAATCATATCACGTTATGTCAGACGTCATTTGTGTTAGTCCAAGAACTGTAATAAGGGCTTGAAGCCTAGTAGTTGGACCTGGAAATGTATGTGGTTGTCGTTGGGTTAGTTGTAACAATTGTCATCTCGTACTATTTGTATTAATTTTGATTTAAATCTTAGTTATTTGTGCACTCTGATATTTACATGATTGATACGATCTATATAGACGCGTCACGCCTCCAGGTAATCTTCTGCGCTCGGGGCGTGACATGTACAGACTTGGAAGAACACTGTTGAATGTGTAGACTTGATCAAGAGTCCAATGTGCAGACTTGCCACCGACCAAAGTATAGACTTGGTGGTCGTGAGACGGTGGCCAAGACACTGTACGGACGGATGTATAGACTTCGCCTAAACACTGTCCGGTGTACATGCTTTAGTCTGAAGCGTTGTATGGACTTGCAAGAGACGCACAAAGAGACACTGCCTGAGACGGTCAACTGGACGCTGACTCTGTACAGACTTAGCCGTTGCAGACCTAGTCCAATTGAGACGCTGAGAAAGACGATGGATGTACAGACTTCTAAATGCTAATGGACACTGTACAGACTTGACATAAGGCGCAAGTTAAGACGGTCCAATGTACAGACTTATGCTGTGCAAACTTAGTCCAATTGAGACGCTGAATGAGACGGTGGCTGAGACGGACGTTGTACACACTTTAAGTCCAGTGTATAGACAATGCCTTAGACTCTAAATAAGATGCTAAGAAGATGCATTGTATGGACTTTGA
Organism: Amorphophallus konjac; assembly: GCA_022559845.1. Lineage (NCBI taxonomy): Eukaryota > Viridiplantae > Streptophyta > Magnoliopsida > Alismatales > Araceae > Amorphophallus > Amorphophallus konjac. The sequence goes on from CM040117.1 coordinate 53,795,220, forward strand.
GAAATGCTTCAAGTGGATGGCTGTACAGACTTCATGAATGTGCAGACTTGACAACGAGATGCACAATGTATAGACTTGCTAATGCAATCTAGAGCGATGTGCAGACTTTTCCCACGAATTGTGCACATGCATGAACGATGTAAAGACTCTGAAATACTTTACCCTACAGTGTATAGACTTTCTAGTCATCAAACTACATGCAGATAGAAAAGCAACGCACAGAGCAGAAATCAAGCACAACCAATATATCAGTCAAACACATGCATTCTCCACAAAACAAGTTATGTTGCTATGCATTCAAATCAACATGCCATCATCATAAAAAACATAATATCATAGTGCACTCACTGTGTTGCAATCATTAAAATAAAACAGCATTGCTATCATCAAATCAACATAGCACATGCTTGTGCCTAAGGGGCACAGCATTCTCCCCCTTTTTGATGATGGCAACACAATGTGACAGTGAGTCACACACAAAATTTTCTCCCCATTTGACATAATCAAAAAAGAGAAAAATAGTATAAACAAGAGTGCAACATGGCTGTATGCATGCAATAAACTCCCCCTGAAGGTATGACTCCCCCTGAATTATTTCTCCCCTGAAATAATTGCTCCCCCTTTGAGAAGGAATATGAACAGATAATTCAAAGGTAGAGAAGGTAGGAGGGTCACTAGACAACAGTTGAATCATTGGTTCAGAGAATAAGCATGATTATAAACAATAGTTAAAGTATAAGAATCATCAACATACAATTTTCAAAAATTCAGGTTTAACAGTGATAAATCTATAGTAAAACACCCGACCCCTGAAAAAGAGTTTATAGATTCCATTTATAGTAATGAATCTAGGGCACATGGTATTAATAGATAAGTCTGAAATAATACCCTTTTGTGTTTAAACATGGAAGTTCAAGAAAGGCAACTTGAATATGTATTGAGAAAAATAATTTTCACTCAATGACTTTTGATTTCAAAGGGTTATAGTAATTTGATTTTCATTTTTCAATTTCTGAACCTGAACTAAGTGAATAGACCAGTGGCATTTATGCTGTTGACATTAGGTGTACACCTTGATCAGAGGCAGGTACTCCCAGTTACTAGGCATAAACTACAAGACCTATTTCAGATCAAGACCTACAAGGAATAGTCTTCAATTTTGACATTAAGGGCACACCTTGATCAGAGGCCAATACCCTCAGTTACTTGGTGAGGATTCCCCCTATAGATTTGACCCTATGAACAGAGTTAGCTTGAAGCACTTCATGACATGTGAATTTTCCTGCTTCATTGAAGGAGTTCACAGTTTCTCATTGCAATCAACCATTGCTCTGTCACAATGTTCAGTTCTTTACATTTGTGATCTTATTTACTGCTGCCCTTATTTCTTTTAGAGTGATTGTTTTAAAAAAAATCATTACATACTCTTATTCACCTGTTCTAGATATTTCCAGTTCAACACACTTAGGCATTACAAAAAACTTTTTCTATTTTGGCCATGAGATAAGGATTAAGAGCTATAAAAGTTTTCTTTTATCTCAAATTCTGAAGTGCAGACACTTAACTCTTCAATTTATAAAGGTTAAACATTTAATTCCTTTCAATTTGTAAGAGTGATTCTTATAAGTGAACACTTGCAATAATCACAACTCAATATGCTAAACCAGAAACAATTGCTGTTACTTAGTGAAAATGATGGGGAAAAGATAGCAATAAGCATTATGGCCCAATAGCATATGATGTCAAAAGATATGAATCAATTGAGTGGGGACAATGAGGAGTAAATAGGATTCAAGAATTGAACTAAACTCACAGCTCCCCCTGACACCATGATGCAAAGATTATGCTATGCAGCACACTGCTCTATATGCAAACTATGCAACAATGAAACATGAGACAAGTATGCAATCATTTTAATTTTATGCGCCCAAGTCATTTCTTTTTAGATTTTTCAAAATTTAATTATATGCAGGACACTGCTCTGCATGAAGACAGGACCCATGGTACTAGGCGGAGAACCCGGTCTCAAAGACCATCTCACACATGGTAGAAATCTCCGGGCAGATTTCCCTACCTTTTAGTAACATACCATTTGATATACCAGGGTTATGCAAGACAATGCAACATAAAGCAGTCCTACATGCATTGAACAGCATCATTGACAGTCATGCAAATGATGTATGCAGACATAAGACACATGCATTAACTGTGTACACTAAATGAACCATTCACAATCAGCAAGTTATGCATTTAACAACAAGCATGCAATGCATTAACACAAAACACATGCATTGACACAAAGTCTATATAGTGCATTAACTGAATACACTAAAAACCATTCAAATTTAGTTCAGAAATTTGCAAGAGACTAGCATCAGATATATGCAGAGTAAAACTCAGTAACTAAGTCTGGAGTGTAGACTGATCAGCTAGACAAGAGAAGATCGTACATCAAATAAGCAAAACAACAATTTCAGATAATAGAATTTTAAACAAAGTTTAGAACTAACCTGAAATGTAGAATCTTGGGGTTTTCTGTTGAGTGCCTTGGATCATTAACCCCTTTATTCATCAGCTTCTAAGGCACACTTGCAGCATGTCAATCAATTTGATCCTGTAGGGACCCAAGCAGTCTTGGGTCCTGCACTATCTCTACCAGGTGTTCTAAACAGTTTCTTAGCAACATGGTCATCAAATTTCATCAGAAAATAATTGTCCATAGAGTGACCAAGTTTACCATAATATCTACATGAAACAGTAGATTTTCTGGTCCTATGGTGCATATCAACAGCAGCATGAGACCTATGAAACTTAGCATGAAATGTTCTATTGTTTACATGGACATTTTTTTTCTTACTAGCAGCATTGGGAGCAGGAAATTTTGACTTACCATTACCTGCCCACCAGTATTCAGAAGCTCGGTGACCAGGTTTTCCACATTCAAAACATCTAAGAATCTTTTCTTTAAAATAAGTTTTATTTTTACCAGGAAAATTTCTATTTGGAGGGAATTTAACAAATTTGGAATTAAAATGTTTTCCCTGAGCATACCAGCAGTCCTTGACTGCATGCCCATGCTTACCACATTTAAGACACCCAAGATGCTTGCGTCTTGAGTTCTTGTTACCCCAAGAATTTCTTATCCAGCACTCATTTGCCTTGTGTCCAGGCTTGTTGCAATTGAAACAGATGATATGCTGACCTGAAGTAGATTCATATCTATGTGGGCCATGAGCATGTGTGAAAAATCTAGAGTTCACATTATTGGCTTCTTTCATTTTAAAGCATGCATTCATTAGATGACCACGCCTACCACAGTAGTAACAATATGCAACAGATTTCTTAATGGCATGGTTTCTGTCAGATGAATTCCTAGAATGCATTGCTTCACTAGCATGCTTATCTTCAATCAACAGTCTGCAGTCATCCATTACATGTCCTATCTTGCCAGAATAGTGACATGACACTTGTGATTTCCTGATGACATGATTACTAACAGATTGACTAGATGCATGTGAATGAGTACATGAAGCATGAGCATTTTGCATTGACCCATTACATTCAGCAGAGCTAACAAATTTCAGAGTACAACCAGAAATATTCTTAGCCTTCTTTGTTTGACTCTTTCTTTTCAATTTCTGATTATTCTCAACAGATTTTGTTTGCTTTTCAATTTTCTGGGCTTTGAACTGAAAGACAGATTTTGAAGATGATTTTTTATTTTTATTTTATTTTGGGGATTGACTTGAGGTACCAGCTACATCAGAACTATGCACAGAGGTAGTGTATAGCTGGTTTCTAGTGATTTTCTTGACATCAGAATTACAACTTATCCCCCTTTTAGAGTTCTTATTCTCACTTTTCATAACATCTTTCATTTTTCCTTCACTCTTAGCAGACTCAATTGCTAAAGTTTTCAGATTATGAATTTTATCTTCCAAGCTAGCAATGTGAAGCTCATAACTAGCTATCTTATGTTCACTGTAATTTACACATTCGCTTAAAACTTTGTTTGTAGTTTTGTACTTCTCAATTTCTTGTTCAAGATTGTTCAAAATTTTTGATTCTTCATTACAAACAGCTTTTCCCTTTTTTGTGGTGAGAAGTTTTTCAGATAAGCCAGTATTTAACCATTTCAATTTTTCAACTTCAGCTTTTAATTCAGTGTTTTCTTCCTCAAGATTTTTATCCTGAATTTCATTATTAGCACATCTCTCTCTTCCAGACATTTGCTCCAATATTTCAATTAGTTCCTCTTCTCTTTCTTCCACATTAATTTTCTCAGCAACCAAGTTTTTGTGATCCTCTTTAAGTGAGACTATTTGTTTGTTCAGCCATTCATTCTCACTATAAAGATCCTCATTTCATTCTCTTAGAGCTGAGCACATATCACAGTTTAATTCAGCAGAAGAAGAATGTGAAGCCTTCCCATTGATTTCATTTATTCTACCCATAAGATTTTCAATTTTATTTTGAAATTCTTCATTCTCAAGTTTCAGTTTATCCAATTCAGAATTAACTTGAGTTAGTTCTTGCATGCTTTTTAGATGTTCATTTTTCTTCTCATTCAGCTGATTCTCAAGTTCTGATATCTTGTCCAGACATATTTGATTTTCAAGTTTTAGAGAACCATTTTTTTCCTGAAAATTCTAAACATCTAACATACATGCATCATAAGATTGTTTCAGATCTGGACAATTTTTATAAGGAACTTTCAAAGTTATCATATCACATTTCTTTTTCAATCTTTTATTCTCAGATTTCAATTGTTCACATATATTATTAAGTTCCTCATTTATATTCCATAGGTCATCAATTGAAAGTTCTCCAGATTCAGAGCTTACCTCGGATGAAGAATCTTCATTTTTCTGGTTGGCCATCAAACAGCTATCATTCTGTTGGTTATGCGCAGAGATAACTTTGTCATATATCTCTTTTCCAGAATTGCACCTGAGAACAAAAGGATAGATATCAGTATTAACTACAGCTCTCAGGATATTAAGAACTATGGTATTATCGCGATTCTTAGAGCTGTCCTCACTAGACCAATTAGTCTGATCTTTAGGTAAACGGTGTGGGCCTTTAGATATAAGACTCCACAAATGTGGACCAATTGAGTCTATGTACACAGCTAGGCCTCCTAGCCAACTTTCAAAGTTAGAACCATCATAAACCGGAGGACGACCCATTTGAACAAGTGGCAGACAGATTCAGTGCAGTAAGACAAATGACAGGAAATGCAGCAAAATCAAATAAGCGAAGTAAAGCACTAAGACAGTGAAACAAAACAACTAGCACAAGAGATCCACTTTGAAATGCACCAAAACTAGCAGGATCCTTTGCAGATTGTTCGATCTGATAGATCAGAGACCCGCTCTGATACCAAATGTTGGGTTCGGTGCTATGTATTCTGAGGGGGGGTGAATGAATATATGCCCTTTAGTAAACCTTTCGCCCAATTAAAATTTCACTCAAACAAGATTTCGCTCACTCGGAATAGATTAAAACACTCTAAGAAAACTGACAACTCTTCTGCTCAACCAGAAACCAAATACTTAGAGTGCCCCTATGCAATCATCTAGCGGAAGCACAAATAGACAAAACAAGCCACAATGCACAAGGGGTTTTTAGGTGGTTCGGTCCTCCAGACCTACATCCACCCCACACCCAACCCGAGTGTGGCTTCCTGCTGACTCACAGCTTGAACAGCTGGGCATCACAGCTTGCCATACATCAGCTGGGCAACACAGCTTGCCGTCCGAGGAATCCTCCTCGCCCGCTGAGCAACACAGATTGCTGTCCAGTGGAATCCACCACTGCAAACCGCTGGGGATTACAGCTTACCCGTCCAGAGGTAGCACCTCTGCAAACCGCTGGGCAATACAACTTGGCCGTCCAGTGGAATCCTCCACTGCAAATGCTGAGCAACACAGCTTGCTCCGCTGACAAACAGCTTGAAGAAATGTATAAAGGAAAACAAAATATAGAACAAGACAGCAACGGAAAGCTGAAACAATGAAGCACAAATATAGCTCTCGAAGGAGCAGTTCTGGATTGGATTTGATCCAAAAGCCAGACAACCTCAACCTCTCTCTCTTTCTCAACTCGAGCTCTCTATCTCTCTCTTTCTCTTCTTTATCTTCTGCTCTTCTTCTCTTTCTCTTCTCTTCTCTCTTCTTTCTTCTTCTGCTCTCTTCACTCTTCTTCTTCTCTTCTGCTGGATCGAAGTCTCTGCACTTCTACTTTTTATTTCTCCACTTCGATCTCTCTCTGTCTAGATCGTGGCTCTCTGTATGGACTTCACCTCTTGCCAACTCGATCTACATTCATCTGTGGACGAAGACCTCCTTTTATAACAGTAGCCAGCAGGAGGGCAGCACTGGGCGCGTGTGGCTTCCACATTTCCCACCCAGAACTTTTGGCCACGTGTCAGCTTCCTGTCAGTCCTTCAGCCTCTGATCACGTACTATTCATTATCCTCCACGAGTAGAGCCTGTCAGACAGACATAAGAAGATATCAGTTGGATGTATATACTTGGTTCAGGCTGTTAACAAAGTGTGTACAAGCAAGATGCAGCTTGAGTGTATAGACTTGAAGTTAACAATCGAGTGTACAGACTTCAACAGTCGAATGTACACACTTCGTTTTGAAGAGGATGCACAATAGAATGAAAGTATGAATGTTGTGCGATGTACAGACTTGCTTTGCCTAAAGCAATGTATAGACTTCAGAACAGATGCATGCAATACACTTAACAATGTATGTACTTGGCCTATGCAGACTTGTCTGATGTATATACTTTGTGAATGTCTAGACTTGCAGATGTGAATGACACAGTGTATAGACTTCAGAACATATGCACGATGCAGACTCGTCCAATGTATATACTTAGCTGAACAAGACACACAATGTATAGACTTGCAACCATGAACAAATGCAATGCACTCTGATGTGTAGACTTTATCTTAAAGCCAATGTATAGACTTGATGAGCGTTCAGCAATGTGCAGACTTTGCCAAAGACACTTGACGATGTACAGACTTGAACAAGGTAAAGTCTGTACAGACTTGAACGTTCACAGTGTATAGACTTCGGCAAGGGAACGATGTATAGACTTTATGTGAAAGTGCGTTGTATAGACTTCATGAAGACACTGTGAACTCGAGTGCAGTGTATGGACTTCACTATGCAGACTTGCCAAAAACAAGGCTGTACAGACTTTGATGTCCAAGGGCAATGCAGACCAATGTACAGACTTTGGTGAAGCAAACGGCTGTATAGACTTGGAGACCCAAAGGCAGTGTATAGACTTGATAATGAAATGATGCGACCAATGTATGGACTTGAGCAGTCTAAGACGCAGAATGAGACGGTGGAGTCTGTATAAACTTTGCTCAATGCATAAGACGGTAACTGAGACAGTCCACTGTATAGACTTGCTCATCATTCAACAGCCAATGTGAAGACTTCCCGATGTATAGACTTTCAAGATGAAAAGGATGTATAGACTTGAACACGGGAGCTCTGTACAGACTTAATCAAGGCAAAGGTAGTCAAGTGTATAGACTTCAAGGTGGAACGACGGTAAAGTCAACAGTGTATAGACTTCAAGGGAAACGACGGTAAAGCTACCGATGCATAGACTTGAAGGGAAACATAGGTGAAGCTTCCAATGTACAGACTTGGAAGAACACTGTTGAATGTGTAGACTTGATCAAGAGTCCAATGTGCAAACTTGCCACCGACCAAAGTATAGACTTGGTGGTCGTGAGACGGTGGCCAAGACACTGTACGGACGGATGTATAGACTTCGCCTAAACACTGTCCGGTGTACATGCTTTAGTCTGAAGCGTTGTATGGACTTGCAAGAGACGCACAAAGAGACACTGCCTGAGACGGTCAACTGGACGCTGACTCTGTACAGACTTAGCCGTTGCAGACCTAGTCCAATTGAGACACTGAGAAATACGATGGATGTACAGACTTCTAAATGCTAATGGACACTGTACAGACTTGACATAAGGCGCAAGTTAAGACGGTCCAATGTACAGACTTATGCTGTGCAAACTTAGTCCAATTGAGACGCTGAATGAGACGGTGGCTGAGACGGACGTTGTACGCACTTTAAGTCCAGTGTATAGACAATGCCTTAGACTCTAAATAAGATGCTAAGAAGATGCATTGTATGGACTTTGAGAAATGCTTCAAGTGGATGGATGTACAGACTTCATGAATGTGCAGACTTGACAACGAGATGCACAATGTATAGACTTACTAATGCAATCTAGGGTGATGTGCAGACTTTTCCCACGAATTGTGCACATGCATGAACGATGTAAAGACTCTGAAATACTTTACCCTACAGTGTATAGACTTGCTAGTCATCAAACTACATGCAGACAGAAAAGCAACGCACAGAGCAGAAATCAAGCACAACCAATATATCAGTCATACACATGCATTCTCCACAAAACAAGTTATGTTGCTATGCATTCAAATCAACATGCCATCATCATAAAAAATATAATATCATAGTGCACTCACTATGTTACAATCATCAAAACAAAATAGCATTGCTATCATCAAATCAACATAGCACATGCTTGTGCCTAAGGGGCACAACACGGGCTTCTTAATCTATAATACTTTCTCAAATAATGGGCCCACCTAGCAGACGGCCTAGCCCGATCATGAATATGCAGCTCCATTGGGACGGTTGACTCTAGCTATGCGGTGCCAACCATAGAAAGGCATTCCATAACAATCAACTCCTTGGGATGAACATCAGGAAGCAATGGAGTTTTGTCGTTCGGCACAAGAACATGGAGCTTTGGCATCTTCACTCGGCAGCTGGGCATGAAGCATAACTCCCTTGTCAGCAGCGCAGGACAGAACTGAGGGAGGGCGATGCGTGGCGTTGACGTGGCCGCCTTACCAATAAGCTGAGGGAGATTGCATAGGATGTGCAGAATGTTCTTGAAAAATGTAGAAGATACAGTCAATTGCCCCTTGAATGCTGAATTGATTAAACTTTTGGCGGCCGTGTAGGTTAGCACTATCCGGGCGGAAAACTCTTCTGGGCCTGTGAACTGGATAGCAATCAAGCGAGAGGTGATAACAACATCAACAGTGAATTCTCCGACAAGCAAAGAGACTGCCACCGGCCTCGCTTTAGAAGGAACTGGCACCAATGCTAGAGAACTCTTCTTAGCGACCGTCTTCATAGCAAGTGCGGGCTCATTGTCCCTAGAATAACCAGGGACTAGGGCTCGGACCGGCATGCGGCAAATGAAATCTTGAATCTTGTAATGCACAGTTAAAACTTGATTGGACTCTTTATCTCCCTGGGGATTAGACCTGAGTGGCACCAAAGGTAGCGTGTACTGCTCCGCGGAGTGGGAGGTGGTAGAGGAAGGTTAGAAGGAGGAGGTTTGAAGGGCGCGGGCGACGATGGTGCAAGTGATGGGGGAATAATGATGATGATGGGTGGAGAGGGGGATTTCTGTAGCCCATCTAAGAGCAGCCAAACTAGGTCCATCAGGACCAAACGAGGCCCAACTCATCCAAGTGACAGCCCCACAGGGCCCACTTAGGCTAAAAAGCCCAAAAAGATTACTCGGGATCAAATCCTTCCTCAGTGGCCCTTAGGCTCGAAAGGCCCGAGCGTCGGTCAGAATGGAGGAAGACCCATCCCCGAGTTATCCCCTCATCGGGATAGAGGCAAGCGCTCAGTGCCCACTCTGACCTATCTTCATCCAAGCTATGCCTATCGCCCGGACAGGGTTGGCACCTTTTATGCTCGGCTCGACCGACGATTGCTTATCCACACTACCGTTGAGAGACCTTTATGAGTAGGAGTTTATGAGGATAAGGGACCCATGATCCCTCAAGGCTATAAAGATCCCACGATGAGGACGTAAAGACCCCACAATGAGGACGTAACTCCCGCCTGAAACTCCTCAGCTTACGGGACTCATGAGGTGAGCACACTATATAAACCTGGGACTCCCTCCAATGAAAGGTAAGGGAAATACACACCTAAAATTCCCTGAGCAGGAACCACTTCACCACCTTGGTGTAGGGGGATCTCGTGCACCTCTTTCTTCCTTCCTCCATATCTTCCACCATTGCTCTACTGACTTAAGCATCGGAGAGTTTTCCCCAAGGAACTTCCCCTAGGACCCCTGATCCGTTTCCCTTTTACAGTTCACTGTTCGATGATCATCTACCCCGCTCAGGAGCCACGCGAGATCACACCACTTCATCTGGCGCCGTCTGTGGGAAACGACCGAAGAGCCAGTATGGTGCGAAGAAGTTAAGGGAGGAGGTCCGCCAACGATAGGGGAAAGGCCATGGTGGCGGCGGGAGAAGGCCCCTCTCAAGCCTCACAAAATCCCCCCTCCAATGCCAGCACCCCCGTCGATGGACCGCCCCCTCCCGCCGTGGCGGTAGGGGTACCGCTTAACGGTGCCGCTGATGCCTTCCAAGCCCTCAACGCGAAACTGGATGTCCTCGTGGAACTCATGAGAACTCAGGTGGCTAGGGATGGAAGGTCACGTGCCCCTCCGGAGAGCCCCCCCTCGAGAATGTGTCCTAACACACCGTCGGAGGTTGCTTCACCCTCCGAGGGCAACAGCTTATTCGCAACAAGACAGGAGGACCTTCACAAGCCCCCCCTCCGGAGCAAGAGGCCTCCTCCACACCAAAACGGGGGAATCCTGGGGCACGCCGTCCACACCCGGAGACCGAAGTCCCCATTGAGCGCCAGGACAACCTGCCATCAAGCCCCCTTAGCCCCACAGCGCAACTACAGCCGGAGTTGTCCCTCCATCTATGAGAGTTCGAGAGGCGCTTCGCAGCACAGGAGCGCGCCCTATGCGCCCTACAGAAAGACTCCTCCACGGAGGACGAGGGGAAATCCCTATTCTCTTACTATATCTTGAAGGCAGAGGTATCTCCCAGAACCTCCATCCCAACCTTCAAGCCTTACGACGGCCAAGGCGACCCGGTCGACCACTTTGACAGCTTCGACGCCCTGATGACCCTTCATGGGGCGTCCGATGCCATCAAGTGCCGAGCTTTCATGACCATCCTGGTCCAAGGCGCCCAAGCATGGTTCTGGGCCCTCGCCCCCGGATCCATCCGAGACATCAAGCAGTTTGGGCGAGTATTCAAGTTGAGTTTCACCAGCAGCGGCCCCCCGAGGTTGGTAGCGGGGCTTTTGGCTCTCAAACAGGTGCAAGGGGAGAGACTCCGGGCTTACATCAACCGATTCAAATCGGAAGCCTTGAGAATCCCCCGCCTGGATGTAGCCTCGGCCATAACTGCACTGACCAGAGGCACTCGGGATGAGAAACTCCGTCACGAACTTGTCCTCCACCCTCCCTCGACCCTTGCCGAGCTAGTGACTCTGGCCTTATGCCATGCTGAGTGCGAAGAAGTTCTTAGTGCATGCCGAGGCGCAATCGGATCAGGTCGGGAGGAGGACAAGAAGCGAGCACTCGAGTCAAGCTCGGGCCAAGGAAAGAGGCGGAATCGAGATGGGGAGCACAAAGAACCATCCCGGAAGTACGAGCGGTACACTCCCTTAACCGCTCCAGTGTACGAAATATATGAAGACATCAAAGGCTCGGGCCTCCTCCTCCAGCCCGAGCCAATGAGGTCGAAAAGCCGCAATCGCAACAAACATTGCCTGTTTCACAGTGACCACGGGCATCACACAGGTGATTGCCATCAGCTCCAGGATGAGATCGAGCACCTCATCTGCCAGGGACATCTATCCCGGTTCGTGGCCGGGCATAAGGAAGACCGAGGTGCCCTGGAGGAAATTGACAACGCCCCTCGCGGGGTACATATCAACGTCATCGCTGGAGGAGCTGCATCAGGAGGGGACAGTGGCCGAGGAAGGAAGCGTCATGCTAAGCGGGCGAGCCGAGCCGTCGAGCCTCCCAAGGCCCCGCCGAGTGAGCCCCAGGTCATTGTCTTCTCCGATCGAGACCTGGAAGGGCTGACCACCCCGCATGACGACGCCCTAGTCATATCGGCCATGATAAACCATTGTAACGTAGACAAGATTCTAGTTGACAATCGAAGTGCCCCCGATGTATTATCCTATGAATGTTTCCTTAAGATGGGGGAGGATCCGTCTAAACTCCGCCCGATCCGAACCCCCCTGTGCGGGTTCAATGACGAGGCCACTTATCCTGAGGGAGCCCTCAGCCTGCCGGTTACTCTTGGCACCCCACCCAAGACCGTTACGGTTATGGCGGACTTCATAGTGATCAAGGGTATGATAGCATACAATGTAATCTTCGACCGAGGAATCTCAGCCGAACGAAAGCAGTGCCTTCTACCAATCACCAAAAGATGAAGTTCCCCACCAAAAATGGGTTGGGAGAGGTCCGAGGCAACCAGGCCATGGCCAGAAGGTGCTACAATATCTCGGTTGAAGCCACAAGGCCGGACGGGAAGAACAGGGGCCCCCGGGAAGTCGAGGAAAAATCTGTAACCGCCGAGCCTAGAGGTGAATTGCTAGCGGTTTTCCTAAACGATGACCCGACCTTGAGAGTAAACATTGGAGCCGACCTAACATCTGAAGCCCAACAGCAATACAAAGAGTTTCTTTCCGCGTACATCTGAGTTTTTACACGGTCTGATGATCAACTCCCTGGGATACCAGAGGAGACGGTGATGCATAATCTCAACCTCGATCCAGCCATCAAAGCCGTACAACAACGCAGAAGGAAGCATGCGCCAGAGAAGCAGGCGATCATCATGGAGCAAGTCACCAAGGGGTAAAAGACTGGTCTTTTCAGACCGGTCCTGTACCCGACATGGCTGGCTAACGTCGTCCTGGTGCCAAAAGCTTCGGGAAAGTGGCGAATGTGCATGGACTTCACTGACTTGAACAAGGCTAATCCAAAGGACTGCTATCCATTACCGAGCATTGACCAACTAGTTGACTCAACCTCGGGCAACGAGATACTCAGCTTCCTAGATGCCTATTCAAGTTACCATCAGATCAGAATGAATCCAGAAGATATCGAGAAGACCGCCTTTATCACCGACTTCGGCGTATACTGCTACACCCGGATGCCTTTCGGGTTGAAGAATTTTGGAGCCACGTACCAGAGGCTGGTCAATCATATGTTCGAGGGACAGCTCGATCGAAGCGTCGAGGCCTATATTGATGACATGCTCGTGAAGACCCCCAAGTCCGAGGACCACTTCGCCGACCTAGCTGAAGCCTTCGACACCCTCCTAAAGTACAACATGAAGCTCAATCCTGCCAAGTGCGTCTTCGGAGTAAGGTCCGGGAAATTCTTGGGCTTCTTAGTCACCCAGCGTGGGATCGAGGTCAACCCCGACAAGGTCCAAGCCATCCTGGACATGCGCCCCCCCACCTGCATCAAAGATGTTCAACGCCTTACCGGGCGCATTGCCGCGCTTAGTAGATTCATGTCGCGCGCCGCTGAACAATGCCTACCCTTCTTCAAACTGTTGAGGGGGCCTAAAATGGCATCTGCTACATTCGCGTGGGACAAGGAATGCCAAAAAGCATTTGTCGAGCTTAAGGAGTTCCTGGCTTTGCCTCCGGTGCCTTCCAAGTCCGTCTCAGGTGAAACCTTGCATCTCTATCTCTCGGCGACTCCATCTACAGTTAGCTCGGTCCCAGTCAGAAATGACTCGGGAGTCGAGAGACCGGTCTACTACACAAGCAAGGTGCTCAATGAGGCTAAAAAAAGGTACCGCGCAACCGAGAGACTCGTGCTAGCATTGGTTACCTCGGCCAAGCGCCTCCGACCCTATTTCCAAGGGCACTCCATCACCGTGCTGACCGGCGAACCATTGAAGAGGTACTCGCTCACCCCGAAGCCTCGGGACGCCTCGTCAAGTGGGCCATCATGCTTGGGGCCTACGATATATCGTACCAGCCTCGCACGGCTATCAAAGGCCAGGCTGATGTGGCACAGCCCAAGGATGGCTAAGTATGAAATGAACAACCTAGGACCTAGACCCGCAAGCATACAAGCACTCCAATGATTCTCACAATAGCGTCTTACTCACACGGCACACGCGATCACCCGGCGGGGCCGGGGGATGATGGTAGGGGTCCGAGGTGAGACCCAATGATTCTAGGGGACTTAGTTTGCTTGGACTGACCCCAAAGGGCCTAGGATTCCCAACTTCGTGGGTGGCTGGTCCGCAGGGCGGGGTTTGGGTGGCACTCTCTCCCGGTCCGCGGTGGACACTTACAAAGTAGCATACAAGGTCGGGCTCTCTTCTCACCGTCCGATGGGCATTCAAAGTAATACTAAACTCACAGAAATAAGGCAATCAAGGGTAGTATCAGAGGCTCACCTGATCGGTGTGAAGACACCGATCCCGCTCGGAGACGAGGGCACGTCGGGAAGTGAGGGTATACACCCGATCGCCGCGGCGGTGTTGCTTGACCTGAAAGTGAAAGAAGTACAACACTACGCCTCTCACAGGAGGGGTGATCTTGGGGTGGGGATTAAGCTTATTACATCCAAAACTACCTCCACGCAGGGAGGGGCCTTCAGCCGGCCAAGCGGGGTGGGGAATGATGCAAAGAAACCCGACTTTCCGAACTCCGCCGGTTCTGCCAATCTTCAGGTTTGCTGGATAGGGTGTCGATGATGACGCTGCCACGGACTCCACGGAACTCCAAACATGACGAAACTGGTGCAAAAAGTTTCCCAACTGACAGACGATGATGTCTGAATTTTTGTAGAAGCTCTGAAACTCGGGGCTGACCGGACCGGTGACTGGAGCAGGACAGCAACGTTCTGCCTCTGACTGGTGCAGAACTGGTGCAGCAAAGTGCAGAAGGTACTGCGGGCGCTCCCAAACTCCAATTGGAACGAAACTGGCGGTGATGCGATTGTGATCGGAGTAGCTTCGAGCAGAAGTTGACGGAGCCACAATCCGAGGTCGGAGAAGAGAGTGGTGGCCGGATAAGTGGGGACTGATCGAACCTGGAACCACAAGGAGCAGTCTGCACACTCGGGCGAAGAAAATCAGAACTGATAGCTCCGGTGGCCGATTGAAGTCCTTCTTCTTGGAGATGAAAGCTAACTGGACGTAGTTCCTGCCCTCCAAAAATGGCTCTCAGACCGTTCCCTTACGGACCATGGTGGTTTCTGCTTTCAGCTTCAGGTCTTCAGACAGGGGCAGAACGCGCAGTCGGACGAGATCAGCTCCCCTGGACAGCTCCGACCTTGGATGCCAGCGAGACCACCACTGTTGGAAAGTAGACTCGAAGACAATTCCAGCAATGTAAAGCTTGCCACCTGATTCCTTAAGATGAGGTCGTGGCTGCTTCTACAAGTTACTGCAACTCTGCTGCCTGCAACTGAAATAGAAGAAGGTGAGGTAGAGGGTGTGGGGAAGGGGATGGCCAAGAGAGTAAGTGGCGGGAGGTGTGTCTAATGGCTATGGGAGGGAGATGTGGGGTGTTTAGGGGTTGTGAAGGCTAGGGATAAGATGGTGGTGAGGGCGAATTTGGGCTGGAGGGGGAGCTGTACCTGCTAGAGGTGGTGGTGGGAAGGTGGGTGGCACAAGAGAGAAGGTGAGTGAGAGAGGAGGTGGGGGGCGAACTTGGTTGTTGGGAGGGAAGGGGAATTCGACCTTGGGTGGTTAGGGAGGTGGGGAGACGGAGGGACACTCCCCTAGGGAGAGGGAATGATGGGGACATCGAGGCAAGACCGTTCGCATTTTGTTTGCATTTATGTCCTTTCATATTTGTATGTATACCCTTGTGTTATATGGGTACGCAATTGTAAGTCTTAGTGGGTTTATATGTAAAATTCCAGTAGGCCCAAGCCAGGGGGCCCTCACCCCTTTCCCATTGGTCCACCTAGACCATGTGGGGCTGGTCAACCATCCTAGGTGGCCATCTAGAAGGGTTGAATGCCAATTGACCACATGGGAGACAAAGGGGGTAAATTTTCCAAGGTAGGCTACCTACCCTTTCCAACTTGTCCCCTCTTGGTCAAGGGGGCGCCCCTCCCCTTAATATTTTATGGTTTTTTTGTGTGTTATTCACACTTCATCCCAGCCATCCAATCCCCTCCCCTAGATCTAATGGTGTAGATTAGGTTTGATGTAAGGCATATAAAATGTTGTATTTTCCATTTGTTGGCATTAATGAAGAGAAAATTGTTGGAAAATCAAGAGTGTTCTTGAGCCCCTCCTCTCTCCCTCTAGTTTCTCTCCTCCAACCTCCAGTTCTAGAGTGATTTCTATCTTCTATCCCCTCCCCTCTATCTCCGGTGATCATCTGTGCCGCCGCCGCCGCCGTTCGTGCCGCCTTCGAGCCGCCGCGAAATCGTCTTCGGTATTCTGTCCTGCTGGACAGAGGTGTCTTCCCGAAATTCCTGCTACCAACCACGGCCTCTTCGTGATCTGTAATTTTTATGGTGTGTTTCTATCTTCCACCCCATAATCCACAAAAACATTTAGGTCCAAAATCCCTCGTTTAGTATTTTTTCTTTTTCGTGCATCTTTCATTCCCAGATCTGTTTTGTCTCTGTCTACAGTGACAGCAGCCCTGTGTTTTGCACCTCCGACCCTCTTTTTGATTTTTTCAAACCCTCCCAATTTTACTGGGAGTTCTTTTCAGTATGCCCTACATCCACCATTGTTCTTGATTTTTGATTCGCCCTCTATCCATTTTTCAAAATTCGTGTTCTATCTCTGCTACAGTGTTTTCAGTCAAGTTCCGGATCCGACCACCCTCCACTTCAAAGATCATAAAAAATCACCACCACCTCCAAACCCTTCATACAAAATAGTCCCAGTTTCCTATCTTGATTTCCTACAACTTTTTAGAAGACCATAACTTCAGATTTGGACGTTCACATATCGGTCAAAGGTAATTCTCAGACAAGTTCTCTGCAAATCTGAGAGTCCTATCACTGTACAACAGCAACTCAACAATTCATTAAAGCCCAGATCCGTGCAGATCCAGGCCAGATCTTCATGCCTAGATTGAAGGATTTGAAGTTAGCTTTCCAATGGCGCCAGTATCGTTTCGATCCGGCATCTGGGCTGATCGCAGAACCCGTTCTCGCCGGGACGCGCGCTGAAAACCAGAAGTTGCAGATCCGTGGCCGGTTATTCCGACCGGTGCCGATCGGAGCCGCCCGGCCTCCGGCCGGTGAACCAGCGTGCCGCCAGCCCGGGGAGCGCTTCCCTAAGTGTCCCCACTACAGCGGTCCATCGGGTCCCACACGGTCCCTCCGGACAGCACGTGGGCCCCACCGTCACGTGTTCGGGTGTTGCCGAATCAACGCGAGAAGCCGCCCGTCAACCCGACTTCGGTCCTCCCGGATCCCATTGTGTAGCCCATTACCTCCCTGCGTGGAGTGGGCAGCGATTTGTATTGCTGTAATCTTGTGTATTATTGTTCCGGGAGTACGAGATCGGCTGGGTCCGTCTTCCCCACGCCCGGTAGCGTGGAGGTATCGTTTTCGCTCCCTTCTCGGCATTTGCTTTCTTTCATATATATATCTTTATGCCGCTGCTAGAGAGCATGTGTAGGGATATCTATCTCGCTATATGATGTTTATTACCGCTGCTGCGAGAGAGTGCGAGACCGTCCCGTGACCCGATCCGAGCACGAAAGTGTGAATTGACCACCCTAGCTCTAGCCGGTTTCTCAACCGTGCACGTCCGACGCTTCCCTCGTCAAAGGACGATCGCGAGCTTGTCGTGTCCGTGTCTCATCCCGCATCAATTTGGTATCAGAGTGAGTTTGAGTCTAGGGTGTCAATAAAAAAAAGTATCATTTAGGTCTAGTCATTTGTCATTGTCTAAGTCGTGTTTAGGATCATCATTTTTTTAAAACAAACAAAAAGTGTCTTTTTGCATCGCATCCCTTTACTTGGTATATCAAAAGGTGTTGTCCGAACGTTAGGCTACGCCTATCGGGAAGACCGCACACTTGCGCGAGTGATCTTCGGATCGGTTAACTCCGCCACGTACCGAGTCTTGGTTTACATCTAGGGTCCTTAGTGTGCATGCATTCCAAACCTGCATAGTTGGTCTAGTGTCTTGTCACCGTGCGTATGCATGTCCATGTCCGCTACCCATGGCTGTTCTCCAAGACCACACATCCGAGTGGTCAACCTTTGTGGCCAAAGTCAATGTCCTCATGGACCGAGCCCTTGGTTTTACCCCTCTCACTATGAAAGTCGCTCTACCCAACGGGTCCACAACGGAACTCCATTTCACCGATAGGGAGTCGGATAATTGGGTTTCTCTTGACATCGTGGAGTCTCTCTCCAAGACAGGCGAGATTGTCCGTGATGGTGATTTTGCTTGTGTTGAGTTCTATAAGAGGATCGGCTCTGTTCTCTACACCGATGGCGCATGGTGCAGGATCGGCACACTTGCTGGTTCATGCATCATTTTAGGGCAAACATGGTTAGGAGAACGAAGAGGCAATCTTGACTGGGGCAAGAGGACTTGCACCTTATACCCACCTTACCTACCCGGCAAGATCACCCTCACATGTCTAGCCACCCAACCCCGGCGGTCCACTCCACATTCGGAACCATTATGCTTGGAGCCGTCTCACCCCGAGCCACCGTGTTTCTTACGGGAACGCTATACATCGCCGAGCCACTTTTTAGTTGGCTCAAGGATGGCTTGGTCCCACCTCCCTTTCCATCCATGGACCACATCCTCCCTTTAGTGCCGGTCAACTCCTTCCATACCACATTTCGATCTAGTCACCATGTCGATACTTTGGATGACCTTATTATGGGATTAGATTCACAATGGAAGTTGACGCATCTTTTGGCCCGAGGCTTTGACCAACCCGCTAGTCTTAGCTTCACCTATCCGGCCTTAGGATCCATTACCTTCATGTGCACCGTGGGGTGTGTCACCACGGAGATTCTTCTACTCCTCCCGATGCCGGCCGAGTCTGACTTCATTCCCTTTTGCCCAAGGGAGGAGTCCTATTTTCTACACATGTCCGTCGTCCCACCGATCATAATGTATGGCGGTGATTATGAATTCCAAACTTGGGACCATGTCATGTTGGAACCCACCTCACGGGGTCATACCTTCTTCGACCCTTTTGACCCCCTCACTAGTGAATCTCCCAAGCCCCCATCTTCACTCCACTTCCTCCTCGGAGTTCACTATCACATCTTTTTCACTCGGGCCAAGCAACCTCCACATAGCCATAGGTCCGAATTTTCATATGGGGGTAATGAAAACTTTGGTTTCTCCGATCCATCCAAACCACCCGCACCTCCCGAACTTCCCACATCCAAGCCCAATGTCCATGATTGGTGCATCGTAGGGTGTCTAGGAGTTCCCCATGACGTCAACCTCCGGTTACGTCAAATGCATGCATGGCACACGTTCGGGTGTCCTAGTCCGCCGTCATCCATGTACGGGTCGGACTAACATTAGGTGTGTCTAGGGTCATAGATGAGTCCGTGTGTTTTCCTTGTGTGGTTTGTTTACATGGTTTGTGTGTAGTTTGAGAGTCTGCATGTGTCTTGTGTAAGCTCGTTGTCGTTCTCTTATGAGTAAGAGGTGATTGGACTCCTTCGATGAGTATGGGATCGGTTCTACATCTATACCCGGATCAGTCACCTACAGGGACTCAGCGGTGATTCCTAGTGAGTCTTCGAGCTGCTTCCTTCCCTTTGAGAGTGCCCCACCCGGAGTGTCCACCTCTAGGCCATGGTAGCTTGTGCATATCGAGTATATATGGAATGAACAGGTGCTGGTCACTTGGAGTGGAGCGTACCCGCGTTACTTGGCACGGTGACGGATCCGCCGGAGTATTCGAGCATCTATACCCCTACTCGACGGGGTCGAGTTCCTCCCACCCAAGGAGAATTGATGGGGACATCGAGGCAAGACCGTCCGCATTTTATTTGCATTTATGTCCTTTCATATTTGTATGTATACCCTTGTGTTATATGGGTACGCAATTGTAAGTCTTAGTGGGTTTATATGTAAAATTCCAGTAGGCCCAAATCAGGGGGCCCTCACCCCTTTCCCATTGGTCCACCTAGACCATGTGGGGCTGGTCAACCATCCTAGGTGGCCATCTGGAAGGGTTGAATACAATTGACCACATGGGAGACAAAGGGGGTAAATTTTCCAAGGTAGGCTACCTACCCTTTCCAACTTGTCCCCTCTTGGTCAAGGGGGCGCCCCTCCCCTTAATATTTTATGGTTTTTTTGTGTGTTATTAACACTTCATCCCAGCCATCCAATCCCCTCCCCTAGATCTAATGGTGTAGATTAGGTTTGATGTAAGACATATAAAATGTTGTATTTTCCATTTGTTGGCATTAATGAAGAGAAAATTGTTAGAAAATCAAGAGTGTTCTTGAGCCCCTCCTCTCTCCCTCTGGTTTCTCTCCTCCAACCTCCAGTTCTAGAGTGATTTATATCTTCTATCCCCTCCCCTCTATCTCCGGTGATCATCTGTGCCGCCGCCGCCGCCGTTCGTGCCGCCTTCGAGCCGCTGCGAAACCGTCTTCGGTATTCTATCCTGCTTGATAGAGGTGTCTTCCTGAATTTTCTGCTATCAGTCACGGCCTCTTCGTGATCTGTAATTTTTATGGTGTGTTTCTATCTTCCACCCCATAATTCACAAAAAACATTTAGGTCCAAAATCCCTCGTTTAGTATTTTTACTTTTTCGTGCATCTTTCATTCCCAGATCTGTTTTGTCTCTGTCTACAGTGACAGCAGCCCTGTGTTTTGCACCTCCGACCCTCTTTTTGATTTTTTCAAACCCTCCCAATTTTACTGGGAGTTCTTTTCAGCATGCCCTACATCCACCATTGTTCTTGATTTTTGATTCGCCCTCTATCCATTTTTCAAAATTCGTGGTCTATCTCTACTACAGTGTTTTCAGCCAAGTTCCAGATCCGACTACCCTCCACTTCAAAAATCAGAAAAAATCACCACCACCTCCAAACCCTTCCTAAAAAATAGTTCCAGTTTTCTATCTTGATTTCCTACAACTTTTTGGAAGACCATAACTTCAGATTCGGACGTTCACATATCGGTCAAAGGTAGTTCTCAGACAAGTTCTCTGCAGATCTAAGAGTCCTATCACTGTACAATAGCAACTCAACAATTCATTAAAGCCCAGATCCGTGCAGATCTAGGCCAGATCTTCAGGACTAGATTGAAGGATTTGAAGTTAGCTTTCCAACGGCGCTAGTCTCGTGTCGATCTGGCATTGGGGCTGATCGCAGCGGCCGTTCTTGCCGGGACGCGCGCTGAAAACCAGAAGTTGCAGATTTGTGGCCGGTTATTCCGACCGGTGCCGATCGGAGCCGCCCGGCCTCCGGCCGGCGAACCAACATGCCGCCATCCCGGGGAGCGCTTCCCTAAGTGTCCCCACTACAGCGATGCCATCGGGTCCCACACGGTCCCTCCGGACAGCACGTGGGCCCCACCGTCACGTGTTCGGGTGTTGCCGAATCAACGCGAGAAGCCGCCCGTCAACCCGACTTCGGTCCTCCCGGACCCCATTGTGTAGCCCTTTACCTCCCTGCGTGGAGTGGGCAGCGATTTGTATTGCTGTAATCTTGTGTATTATTGTTTCGGGAGTACGAGATCGGCCGGGTCCGTCTTCCCCACGCCCGGTAGCGTGGAGGTATCATTTCCGCTCCCTTCTTGGCATTTGCTTTCTTTCATATATATATCTTTATGCCGCTGCTAGAGAGCATGTGTAGGGATATCTAGCTTGCTATATGATGTTTATTACCGCTGCTGCGAGAGAGTGCGAGACCGTCCCGTGACCCGACCCGGGCACGAAAGTGTGAATTGATCACCCTAGCTCTAGCCGGTTTCTCAACCGTGCACGTCCGACGCTTCTCTCGTCAAGGGACGATCGCGAGCTTGTCCGGTCCGTGTCTCGTCCCGCATCAGAGAAATTTGAAATTGGGCTTAGGGAAGAGCCCCTTCAACCTTGGGGAGAGGAAGGGTTGCTTAGGAAGTGGTGTTGGGTAGGTGGTAGTTGGGTGGTGGGGCTTGGGTTGGTGGAACTCCCTTGGGACAAGGTGAGGAGTAACGAGGGGTTATGGGAAGTTGTGGGGAGTTAATGGAGGTAGGTGGGGGTTGGAGGTGGTTGGGAGGGGGCGGAGAGAGAGAGGGGTTCGCCCCCTTTTTGAGGAAAGAGAGAGAGAGAGAGATGATGAGAGAGATATTGAGAGGGAGATGGCCAATGCTATTTCAATATTCATCAAAAAGTGATTACATGGAGAGAGATGGGGCCTATTTATAGGCAACCATTCTTTACATGACCAAAATGACCCTGACATTACAACAAAAGACCCAACAAGTCCTAGACTCAACCCATTAGGCCCACACTAAGGTACTAAGGCCCAATTACACAAAATAAGAGAAATAGACTAGACACCATGACTCAATAAAAGAAAGTACATAAGATAAGACTCAATAAAATGAAAATACATAAGATGGGATCATGGAAAAGGAAGATAACATGTAGAGATCATAGCCATCCCATATCAAAAGTGT
The DNA here is from genome assembly GCA_022559845.1 of Amorphophallus konjac. Lineage (NCBI taxonomy): Eukaryota > Viridiplantae > Streptophyta > Magnoliopsida > Alismatales > Araceae > Amorphophallus > Amorphophallus konjac. The sequence continues at coordinate 53,817,774 of CM040117.1, forward strand.
ACAGGCAACCCGAGCTAGAGGGAGTGTCGTGAGATGCCCTCATCAAATCCCCCGGGGTGGGGAGAACTCGACCCTGACGAGTATGGGTCCGCCTGGCTGTCGTAATGCTCCAGCATGTCGGGGTCCAAGCGCAGCAGATCCTCCCGACTCACCCACGTATCCTCTATCGGGGGACGGTTCTTCCACCTAACCAGGTAGTGCTGATACACCTTGTGCCTAGTAATGATACTCTGCTCATCCAGTATTGCCTCTACCTGCTCTTGTCGGTCTCTCAAGCTAGAAAGTGGAGTCCCTCCAGGAGTGTCTCTCTCAAGGAGGGGTAAAGGCTCGAGCTCTTCACTAGGTTCCACCGCGGGGCCCTTGTAGGGTGCACCCCAAAACCCTCAGGTAGGTCCAGCTCATAAGCATTACTGCCAAGTCATCTCAGAACTCGAAAGGGTCCCGAACCCCGTGCCCTTAACTTGGAGGCAGGCCCTGGGAGGAGCCGCTCCGTCCTCACCATCACCGAATCTCCCACTTGGAACTCGCAGTGGCGCCGATGAGCATCTGCCCGCCTTTTGTAAGCCTCATTTCTCTTTCCTATATGCTTGTGGATGTCATCATATAACTCTTTGATATGATGTGCAAAGGGCTCAGCTGAGACTGATACTCTAGCATGTGGGGGAAGGGGAATAAGATCGGAAGGTTTTCTAGGCCTATAACCATGTACAACCTCAAATGGACTTTTGCCTATGGACCTATTGACAAAATCATTGTAGGCAAACTCGGCCTGAGATAAGAGGAGATCCCAATTCCCAGGGTGGTCCCCTACAAGGCAACGGAGCAAGTTCCCAAGGCTTCGGTTGACGACCTCAGTCTGGCCATCGGTTTGAGGATGGTAAGTAGTGGAGAATTTGAGGAGTGTTGCCATTAGGTGCCAAAGAGTCTTCCAAAAATAACTGGTGAATTTCACATCCCGATCAGACACAATAGTCTTAGGTAATCCACGGAGTCGGACCACCTCATCAAAGAATAATCGGGCAACCCTAGAAGCATCAGAGGTCTTGGAGCATGGGATAAAGTTGGCCATTTTAGAGAACCTGTCAATCACTACAAAGATGGAATCATGTTTGCGCAAGGTCTTAGGTAGGCCAAGGATGAAGTCCATGCTTAAATCCTCCCAAGGTCGGTCTGGTATGGGTAGGGGTGTGTAAAGCCCAGTATTTTGCTTCACTTGTTTGGCTGAGGCACAAATGCAACATTGTCCCACAATGTGGGCCACATCCTTCTTGAGACTAGGCCAATGAAACTGCCTCTCAACTAGCTTTATGGTCTTTTGGACCCCAAAGTGACCAGCTAGGCCACCACTGTGTAACTCCCAAACTAAGAAGTCCCGAAGTGAAGTCTGGGGTATGCAAAGCCTAGCTCCCGTGAATAGATACCCTTCTTGAAGTATGAACCCCTCATGTTCCTTGTGGGGCTGAGTGGAAAGTGTGTTGTAGTGAGGCCCAAAGTCGGGGCAATTTAGATATTCCCCTTTGATTCTCTCAAACCCGGTTACTTCCACCTAGATGGTGGAGAGTAAGGCTACCCGCCTACTTAGCGCATCGGCGGCGCGGTTCTCACTACCCATCTTGTACTTGAGGACAAAGGTGTAAGCTTGAATGAATTCTACCCATCGGGCATGGCGGGCATTAAGCTTTTGTTGGGTGTTGAGGTACTTCAAAGTCTCATGGTCCGAGAAGATCACAAACTCCTTGGGTAGGAGATAGTGCCTCCAATGCCGAAGGGATTGAACCACGGCATAAAGCTCTTTATCATATGTGGAGTACCTAGTCCTAGCCTCACAAAGTTTCTCACTAAAATAGGCTACCGGGTGACCCTCTTGGCTAAGAATGCCCCCAATCCCTACCCCGGATGCATCACAAGTGACTTCGAAGACTTTCAAGAAGTCAGGTAGGCAAAGGACCGGGGCTTGGGTCATCTTTTCCTTGAGCTCTAGGAATGCTTTGGAGGCTGCCCTAGTCCACACAAAGGTGCCTTTCTTGAGGCAATCCGTGATAGGAGCGGTGATTGTGCTAAATCCTCGGATGAATCTCCTATAGAAAGTGGCTAGCCCGTGAAAGCTTCGGGCCTCATGAAGGGTCTTGGGTTCGGGCCACTCAAGAATAGCTTGGACCTTTTCGGGGTCCATGGATACCCCTTGAGATGAGACAATAAATCCTAGAAAGGCTAGTTGATTGGTTAAGAAATGACACTTCCCGGGGTTAGCAAAGAGACTCTCCTTCCTAAGAATGGTGCACACTTGTTTGAGGTGATCGAGGTGGGCTTCCTTGGATTGGCTATATATGAGGATGTCGTCAAAGTAGACGACTAGAAAGATGTCAATGAAGGGCCGGAGGACCTCGGTCATGAGGCGCATGAAGGTGCTTGGCGCATTAGAAAGGCCAAAAGGCATGACAAGCCATTCATAGAGACCGTCCTTAGTCTTAAAGGCGGTTTTCCACTCGTCCCCGGGCCTAATGCGAACTTGATGGTAGCCACTCTTGAGGTCGATTTTGGAGAAGATGGTGGCTCCAGCTAGCATATCTAGAATATCACCTAACCGAGGGATGGGGAACCTATACTTGACCGTTATTTTATTGATGGCTCGGCTATCCACACACATGCGCCAAGTTCCGTCCTTTTTGAGTGTAAGAAGAGCCGGGACGGCACAAGGGCTTTTGCTAATTCGGAGGAAGCTCTTCCTGATGAGTTCCTCAATTTGCCTCCTGAGCTCGGCATGCTCGGTGGGGTTGAGGCGGTAGTGTGGGAGGTTGGGCAAGGTAGCTCCGGGCACAAAGTTGATGGCATGTTGCACATCGCGCATGGGTGGTAGCTTGTCCGGAAGCTCCTCGGGAAACACATCATGGAAGTCCTCAAAGAGTTGTTGAATTTCTATCGGGTGTGGGTCGGTTGGGGTGGACTCCCCGAGGCAAGTAACAATGGCACACAAATGTTCTCCTTGGTTGACTTCTTCCTCAAGCTCTTTCCTAGTGATGAGGTGTAGGCTCCTAGGAGGCTCGTTGATGATACTAGGATTAAGGCTTGATGGGGTGGGGTTTGGTGGGTTTGGAATAGTGGGAGGGGTAGGGGATCCCTCAAGGGAGGGAGATGCCTTCTTGGGAAGGGTGCGGGGTGGAGAAGGGTTGAGTTGGATTTTCTTTCCCTCATGAGTGAAGATGCAAGTGTTTGTCCTTCCAAGGAAGGTGGCATCTACATCGTAGATCCAAGGCCGCCCTAGGAGTATACTTCCAACTTCCATAGGTAGGATGTCACACCACACTTGGCCTTGATAGGATTGGAATGTAATGGGGACAAGGCAACGAGCACTAACGGGTATGGAGGTGGCATCAATCCATGCTACCCGATATGGGTGTGGATGTAGGGAGGTGGTAAGGCCCAAAAGTTTGACGGTGTCGGGTGACACCACATTCACACTACTTCCATTGTCTAAGATGACCTTTCTAACATGGCTCTCTATCCGGATGTAGGTATGAAATATGGTGTTTCTTTTCCAATCATGCTCTTGGGTTTGAGTGAGGGTGCACCTAACCACTCCGAGGTGGGAGTCGGTGGATGGAGGGAGTTGTTCTTGGTTGGTCTCTATGTAGTGGTTCTCATACTCCTCCTCCCATTCAAGAGAGGGTTCATATATCTCAACTTCCCCTTCAAATTCAGCTTGGGGTTGGGGGTTGGTCTCCTATATGAGCAAGTTAGATGCTCCCTTGGTGGGGCATTGATTGGCAAAGTGTCCATACCCATAGCACCTAAAGCATTGCTGCCCATTTTGATGGTTTGGGGCCATCTTAGTGTGAGGGGAAGTGGGTGTCGGATTGGGCCTATTGGGAGTTGTGTTTAGGGGCCCACTTGTGGGGCGGGGTGGTGGAGTGCCACTAGGAGGGGTGACCTAGGTGGGAGGAGCTCCCATGGGTGTGGGAAGGAGACCTCTTTGGGGAGGTGGAGGGTTGACTCGAGATGCCATGGCTTTGGGGTCCATCCCCCGAGGGGGAACCATTCGTGTATACCGAGAGAATTTCTCGGCATCCTGAGCTACTTGGTAGGCTTGCTCTAAAGTGGCTACTTGACGCATGAATAACTCCTTTTTTATATGGAATTGAAGTCCATTCCTAAAGCGGGAGAGTGTGACGGCGGGGTCCTCTTGGACTCCACACTTGAGAAGGTAGTAGTCAAACTTCTCAATGTATTCCATAACTGTCTTTCCCTCTTGGGTCAAGGCTTGCCACTCATCTAGGAGGTTTTGATGGTAGGAGGGTGGGACATATTTGAGTTTGAGTTAGTCTTTCATGGCCCCCCATGTGGTGATGGGAGCTTCCCTCCTAACTATCCTTAATGCCTCAACATTCATCCAATGAGTCTTGGCTAGTTTGGTTAATTGCATCTTTGCAAGCCGGACTCTCCTATCCTCGGTCATTGGGTACCAATCAAAATATTGGTCCATGGCTGCCTCCCAATCTAAGTAGATGCTTGGATGATGAGACCCATCAAAGGTGGGTGCATCGACTTTCACAAGTCTCATAAGTTGGTCATCCGGATTGTCTCGGGGCAGTCTCTCATTCCTTCTAGGAGGTGGGTCCCTTTCCGGTTCGGGAGGGTGGTCAAGGTTGAGCTCTCCTATGGCTGGATCCACATGTGGAGGTGGTTCCCTCCTTTCTCCTACCCTTGGGGCAGGCCTATTTTCCTCAATTTGTTCAAGCCAGGCCGTAATATCGTCAAGCCTTCCCATAATATTGGTCATGCCTTCTACAAGAAACCTCACGTGGTCGGGAAGCTCATGCTCATTGTGAGCGGGATTTCCTTGGGGATTGGGATTCATGGTTGTATTAGAAGAGGATGTATTGACTTGATAATGGACTCCACTACGAGTGGTCATGCAAAGTTGGGTGGGCTATGCAAGGGTGTGCGGATGCATCTATGAAAGACTTAGTGTGACCCAAGACTAGACTTGTAAGGACAAGCCTTTGACCGCTCTGATACGACTTGATGTGGCACAGCCCAAGGATGGCTAAGTATGAAATGAACAACCTAGGACCTAGACCCGCAAGCATACAAGCACTCCAATGATTCTCACAATAGCGTCTTACTCACACGGCACACGCGATCACCCGGCGGGGCCGGGGGATGATGGTAAGGGTCCGAGGCGAGACCCAATGATTCTAGGGGACTTAGTTGGCTTGGGCTGACCCCAAAGGGCCTAGGATTCCCAACTTCGTGGGTGGCTGGTCCGCAGGGCAGGGTTTGGGTGGCACTCTCTCCCGGTCCGCGGTGGACACTTACAAAGTAGCATACAAGGTCGGGCTCTCTTCTCACTGTCCGACGGGCATGCAAAGCAATACTAAACTTGCAGAAATAAGGCAATCAAGGGTAGTATCAGAGGCTCACCTGATCGATGTGAAGACACCGATCCCGCTCGGAGACGAGGGCGCGCCGGGAAGCGAGGGTATACACCCGATCGCCGCGGCGGTGTTGCTTGACCTGAAAGTGAAAGAAGTACAACACTACGCCTCTCGCAGGAGGGGTGATCTTGGGGTGGGGATTAAGCATATTACATCCAAAACTACCTCCACGCAGGGAGGGGCCTTCAGCCGGCCAAGCGGGGTAGGGAATGATGCAAAGAAACCCGACTTTCCGAACTCCGCAGGTTCTGCCAATCTTCAGGTTTGCTGGACAGGGTGTCGATGATGATGCTGCCACGGACTCCACGGAACTCCAAACTTGACGAAACTAGTGCCAAAAGTTTCCCAACTGACAGACGATGATGTCTGAATTTCTGTAGAAGCTCTGAAACTCGGGGCTGACCGGACCGGCGACTGGAGCAGGACAGTAACGTTCTACCTCTGACTAGTGTAGAACTAGTGCAGAAAATTGCAGAAGGCACTGTAGGCGCTCCAAAACTCCAATTGGAACGAAACTAGTGGTGATGCGATTGTGGTCTGAGTAGCTTCGAGCAGAAGTTGACAGGGCCACAATCCGAGGTCAGAGAAGAGAGTGGTGTCCGGAGAAGTGGGGACTGATCGAACCTGGAACCACAGGGAGCTATCTGCACACTTCGGCGAAGAAAATCAGAACTGATAACTCCGGTGGCCGATTGAGGTCCTTCTTCTTGGAGATGAAATCTAACGAGATGTAGTTCCTGCCCTCCAAAAATGACGCTCAGACCGTTCCCGTACGGACCGTGGTGGCTTCTGCTTTCAGCTTCAGGTCTTCAGACAGGGGCAGAACGCGCAGTCGGACGAGATCAGCTCCCCTGGACAGCTCCGACCTTGGATGCCAGCGAGACCACCACCATTGGAAAGTAGACTCGAAGACGATTCCAGCAATTTAAGGCTTTCCACCTGATTTCTTAAGATGAGGTCGTTGCTGCTTCTGCAAGTTACTACAACTCTGCTGCCTGCAACTGAAATAGAAGAAGGTGAGGTAGAGGGTGTGGGGAAGGGGATGGCCAAGAGAGTAAGTGGTGGGAGGTGTGTCTAATGGCTATGGGAGGGAGATGTGGGGTGTTTAGGGGTTGTGAAGGCTAGGGAAAAGATGGTGGTGAGGGCGAATTGGGGCTGGAGGGGGAGCTGTAGCTGCTAGAGGTGGTGGTGGGAAGGTGGGTGGCACAAGAGAGAAGGTGAGTGAGAGAGGAGGTGGGGGGCAAACTATGTTGTTGGGGAGGGAAGGGGAATTCGACCTTGGGTGGTTAGGGAGGTGGGGAGATGGAGGGACACTGCCCTAGGGAGAGGGAAATTCAAAATTGGGCTTAGGGAAGAGCCCCTTCAACCTTGGGGAGAGGAAGGGTTGCTTAGGAAGTGGTGTTGGGTAGGTGGTAGTTGGGTGGTGGGGCTTGGGTTGGTGGAACTCCCTTGGGACAAGGTGAGGAGTAAAGAGGGGTTATGGGAAGTTGTGGGGAGTTAATGGAGGTACGTGGGGGTTGTAAGTGGTTGGGAGGGGGAGGAGAGAGAGGGGTTCGCCCCCTTCTTGAGGAAAGAGAGAGAGAGAGATGATGATGAGAGAGATATTGAGAGGGAGATGGCCAATGCTATTTCAATATTCATCAAAAAGTGATTACATGGAGAGAGATGGGGCCTATTTATAGGCAACCATTCTTTACATGACCAAAATGACCCTGACATTAAGACAAAAGACCCAACAAGTCCTAGACTCAACCCATTAGGCCCACACTAAGGTACTAAGGCCCAATTACAAAAAATAAGAGAAATAGACTAGACACCATGACTCAATAAAAGAAAGTACATAAGATAAGACTCAATAAAATAAAAATACATAAGATGGGATCATGGAAAAGGAAGATAACATGTAGAGATCATAGCCATCCCATATCAAAAGTGTGCAGGAAACCCGAGCTAGAGGGAGTGTCGTGAGATGCCCTCATCACAGGCGCTCGCTGACTTCATCGCCGAGAGCACCATCCCGACTGAAGAAAGATCTCTGTCCGCGCCCGGGCCGACCTGGGAACTGTTCGTCGACAGATCCTCCAACTCAGTCGGAAGCGGCACCGGGATCCTCCAGAAGTCCCCCGAAGGAGCAGAGCTACAGTACGCCCTGAAGTTCAACTTCCAAGCATCTAACAACGCTTCTGAGTATGAGGCCCTCATATCGGGAGCCCGCATGGCCCGACGGTTGGGGGCTGAGCGAGTCAGGATTCACACTGACTCCCAACTGGTCGCTAGTCAGGTCAACGGCGGTTATGAAGCTTGAGAAGCACCGATGATCAAATACCTCCAGCTGGTCAAAACCGTGGCACAACAGTTCGAGAGTTTTGAGGTAGTCTAAATAGCTTGGGAGGAAAACTCCCGAGCGGACGCCCTCTCTCGGCTGGCCTCCTCTCTTGACCCCGAGGGTACTCGATCTGTCCTTCTCGAAGAGCTAGAGCGGCCGAGCATCGATTCGGAGCTCCTAGCTGTTGACTCGGCCTCCCTAAGCGACTGGCGTACCCCGTACCTATCGTGGCTCCAAGATTCTCAAGAGCCCCCCAACCCTCGGGTAGCCCGAAGGTTGAAGTACCAAGCTCGGCGATTCGTCACTCTGGATGGCGCTCTCTACCGGAGATCCTTCTCCGGTCCTCTCTTGAAGTGCCTCAGCACTGACGAAGCCAACCGAGCGATCGAAGAAGTTCATGAAGGCTTGTGTGGAGCGCATTTAGGAGGTAGGTCGCTCGCCAGGATCTTGCTACGGCTAGGTTATTGGTGGCCCACTCTGTAGCGTGACTGCTCGACCTACACACAACACTGTGATCGGTGCCAGCGATTTGACCACTTGGTCCATCAGCAAGCAACGGAGCTCATCACCCTAGCCGAGCCTTATCCTTTCGCTCGCTGGGGAATCGACATCCTCGGGCCATTCCCCACAGCCCAGGCCCAGAAGAAGTTCATTATCATCACCATCGATTACTTCACTAAGTGGATCGAGGCCGAAGCCACAGCAAGGATCACCAAGATAGTCATCTAGAATTTCGTCTGGAAGTCGATCATCTGTCGTTACGGCATCCCCCGGGTGATAGTAAGCGATAATGGTCGGCAATTTGATTCTCGTTACTTCCGAGACAGATGTGCCGACCTGGGCATTCGCAATCACTTAACCTCGGTCACCCACCCTCAGGCTAACGGGCTGGTCGAAAATGCCAATAAGACTATCTTAAAAGGCATCAAGAATAGGCTCGGCAAAGCCAAGGGCAGCTGGCTTGAGGAATTGCCGAACGTACTTTGGTCACACAGAACGACTCGCAGAACGGAAACCGGTGAAAGCCCATTTCAGCTGGTATACGGTACCGAGACCATGATCCCGTTGGTGATTGGCAACCCCTCCCTCCGAGTCATCTGCTTCTCATCCGAGGCAAACGACCAAACTGCTCGAAAACCTCAACCTAGCAGATGAAGTCCGAGAGATTGCCAGCATCCGAGCAACGAATACCAACGCCGTCTCACTCGATACTACAACGCCAAAGTCTGAGATAGACACTTTCAACTGGGAGACTTCATCCTCAAGAAAGCCGAAGCCTCTCGACCACTTGAGGCGGCGGGCAAGTTATCCCCTAATTGGGAAGGCCCCTACCGAGTGGTCGAGACGCTCAGAAAAGGCATACCGTCTATCCATGATGGAAGGAGAGCTCATCCCTCGGACCTGGAACGTGACTACACTACGCAAGTTCTACTTCTGAATACTGAGCATTGTGTAAGCGACATGAGATAAAACAAAAGCCTCCTTTCTTTTATTCAAACAACTCGCTTGTACATCAGGAAGGCCGAAGCCGAGAAAATACATGTCAAAAAAATAAAAAATCCATCTGACGCCGCCGTATGAGCCCATCGCTCGGCTGACTCGGTTGACCTTCCTGCGTCCAGCCACTGACTCTGCCTCGTGTAGAAACTGGCTCGGATAAAGGGTAGTCGATCCCATTGGCTCGGGTAGCTCGGTACAAAGGTGACAGAGGGATTAGGAAAGAGAAGGCTACCTTCCAAGTTGAACTTGGAAGAGAAAATGGAGAGGGAACGCATATGAAAGCATCCTCCCTGCCAACCTGCCAACTCTTTGGAAGGAAGAAAGTGCAGGCACCCTCCGAAGAGTGAAAGAAATGATGAGAAGAGTAGAAGAGGGAAAAAGAGGCTATGGGGGAGAAAAAAGAAACCAACAGAGCTGGACGAGGAGGCAGGGGAAAGCCCGGGAAGGAGGGAGCTTAATTGGCTTCCTCCTCCCCTCCATGGAGCGAGCAGGAAGGGATGGGAGGCAGGGATGCCTAATGCCCCCATCCGTCCACCATCTCGCCCCCCTACAAGCGTCGCTGGAACTGATAAAAAGAAGACGACGTGTCTCCACATGTCGAACCTTCTTCAAACCCGTCCGCCGGCCGTCGAACCTCCTTCAAACCCGAAGCAGCAAGGACTCTCTGCCCTCCGTCATCGGCAGCTTCATCTTCCGGGGCATCTTCCATGCTCCAAATATAACGGCACAACGCTACGTGAAGAAAGAATGAGGAAAGACTGTCAGGAAAAACCCTAAGCGGTGGAGAGGAAGGGACGCCCTTCAGACCTTTTATAGGCGAAGGGAGGCTATTTGCCTTAAATGATTCTCTCCTCAAAAACACGCCAAAGGGATCTCTCCCTACGAATGGTCACCTCAAACTTCTCATTTCCGCCCCAACGGGACACACGAAGCGGCCAAGCATTCAAAGCATGAGAAAATGGAAAGACACCATGTCAGACGCTCACCCAACCACAAGGCGAGATCCACACAAAAAGTATCGACTCTTTCCAACCACTACAGATACGCTGAACAAAATACGACAATGGCGATACGGAATAGTTAAGTCTTCGTCATAACGCTATTGCCTTATCTATTTTTCTACACAAAGGAGAAAGTTTTTTCTTCAAAAGGAAAAAGACATACAAAAAGAGGAAGCAAAGCAGATACATCAGGTCTCTGGCCCAGCTTAAAGCTCGGAAGTGGAGGGCTCAGATGGTCTGCCCCCGGCACCCTCGGCGACGGCCGACCCTGGCACTGACCCCACCGGTGTGGGAACTGCCTCGGTTGTGTGCCCTCCTAAGGCATCCGGAGTTGGCGACCCCTCGGACAAAGAGCCCCCGTGATCCTCTTCATCCGGCGCCGAAGCAGAGGAACTGGAGGATGACAAGTCCGAGTCATAGCATTACCCGGACGGGAAGTCAACTACCCCGGATGCCTGCTCCTCGGCATAAGAGATGGCCTAGTCGTAGCGTTGCTTGAACCCCTTGCGGATGCCTTAGCGAAGCGCTAACTCGTAGTAGGGAAGGGTAGCCTCCTTAAGATTGACCCGGTAGGCCTCTGAGCATTTGTACTGCTCGAGAGCCTCCGCCCTGGCCGATCCCACCCTACCAGCGAGCTCGGCCTTCTCCCGCTCTGCCTCGGCGAACTTCCGCTCGGCCTTAGCCATCCACTTTTCGGCCTCCGCCGCCTGCTTCTCCACCTCGGCCCGATCAGCCTCGGCCTCCCGCCGAAGGCGCTCGGCTTCCTCCGCTCGGTCCACTAGCTCTGCACGTTCGGTCTCCCACCAGCCATCCAGCTCAACACTAACAAGGCGCTCCTCTTCAAGAAGCCTATTCTTCCTCTCGAGCGATTCGCGAGCCTTAGCTAGCTACTTGGTTAGCGCCCGGGTCTCCACCTGGCTCGACCGCACCAGCTCCCTAACTGAGGAAAGCTCTCGCCGAAGACCATCACGCTCCTTGGCAAGCCGAGCTAACCTCCTGTCAGACCCACCAAGGGTCCAGGCCAGGGTCACTCGCTCCGATTCCGACCAAGCGTACGCTTCTGCCAGAGTGGCCCCCATCTGGGCCAAGACCAAGCCGCCCTCCATAACCGCCCCAAGGGCCATGGAATGGGAGTGCTGCCTATCTCCCCCCTTCACCTTCGTGGCTATACCACGACACATTTGATACAGAGGGCCTTGGATGCCGAGCCTCTCTAGGGCCGCCGGAATGGAGACCCCCTCTTCAGCCGGAGTCCCGCCGGACTGCCCGGATCAAGCCGCGGTTTTGTTCGCCCCTCGTGCCTCGGTCGGTCGGGGCTGCGTCGCTTCTTCTTGCGACCCCCCAGCCTGGACCGATTCGGCAACTACACCGCCACCTAGAGCCTCACCCGCCTCGGTCACCGCCCCAATATTGGCCGTGGTCCCAGCGTCACCCGCCTCGTCTACGGCCCCCTAGGCTCCTACCGAGGGGAGAGCCGGGCCAGCACCGTTGCCAGTCGCAGGAGCAGCCCCGGCCCCCTCGACTCCGGCCAAAGGAGGAGTCGAGCCAGCATTGTCACCGACCGCAGAAGCAACCCCAACCTCCTCGGTCCCCTCTTGCTCGGCGGGTGGGAGAGCTCGCCCGGTAGGGTCGGCCCCATCATTCTCGGTGGAGGGGTGAGCCGTGGCAAGGTCACCTTCGACTGCGAGTATGACCCCGGCCTTCTTGGCCCGTGATGGGGACATCACCGGCGATCTCATTTGTTCGAGGATCCTGATGCTCGCCAGCAGTGCTACATCTTGTTCGCCACTTTATTCCGAGTCATATGATGTATTTTTCATTTTCTTATTATGTAATTTTCCTTTTATTTGAGTCAAGTCCCTAGGTTAAGGTGTCATCTATACCTAGGTTAATTGGCATTAGAGTGGTTAATGAGTCAGTTAGGCCCAATTAAGTGGGCTAGGCCCATGGGCACCCCCTTCTCCCTTAGTTTATTGTCACTAGTCTAAAACTCAGGGTCTTATGTTAAATTGTGGGATTCCTATAAATAGGACCCCAATCCCACCATTTGAAGCTAATGAATGAATGATATTGAGTTGAGTTTCCATAAAATTTGTGAGTTTCCCCTCTCTCCCTCTCTCTAGCTCTCTCTCTCTATTTCTCTCTCTCTCTCTCTAAAGGGGGCGAACCCCATTCCCTCTCCTCCCCACCCCCAATTTTGAAATTCACTCTCTCTCCTCCCCATTCACCTCTCATTAAGACCACTCCCCCTTCCCCATACCTCACATTTAATTCCCCTCCAACCCCTAGGTGGAATCCCCTTCTCCTAGGCACCTCTCCCTCCTCCCAAGTAACCTTTCCCCTTCCCCATGCAACCTTTCATTTTCCCAAGGGAGAATCCCTTCTCCCAAGCACCCCTTCCCCTCACCAAGGCAACCCTTCCCATTCCCTAGGTCCCCATTAACCCCTCCATTAACCCCACATTCAAACCAAAGGAGAGTTCTCTCCCCCCTCTCTCCTTCCCAACCCAAATTCGCAGCTCCCCCTTCCTCCACTTGCTAGACCACCTCCCAGCCCCCTTTCTACCCCTCCCACACCTTGTATCACCCCCTAACAGACCCCCACATAGTCAGGTGTCACCCCCACACCCATCCACCCCATTTCCCACCCCATCTACTCCGTCTCTCATCACCTTCCATCACCCTATCCATCTCAGTTCGCAGGCAGCAGTTGGAGCCCGATTTGCAGAACCTGCTCCAAGGTCATTCGGCATCGTCTGGAGGCATACCATACATCGACGGAAAGGTTGTCAAGATATCTTCGCAGCCGAGGTGGTCTCGTTGGTATCCGACATCCCTCCTGTCCGGAGGGTTCATTCTCGTCCGACTGTGCAACCGGGACCTGAACCAGGACCAGAGCTGCAGTGCATAAGCTTCCACGGTCTCATCCTTCCGTTCCAAGGTGTGCCGCTTGGCCAGGTCGAAGATCCACCAGTCCTCTGTCCAACAAAGCAAGAGGGACCTCGTTCGGAGTCCTGGACTGCCTGTTCCAAATTTTCTCCCCCAGGTGCGCTGAACAGGCCACTCAGGACCTGTCCAGACCCCTCATCACTCAACGGGCTCCCCCACTCTGCCCCGACATCATCTGGTGTCCCCCCTGGCTGCTGCTCGAAGAAGACTCGTCCACGGTCATAATCGTCTTGGTCCTGCTGCGTTTCAACATCGGGCGCAGGCGTGGTGACTACTTCCACCTGCTTCTGCACCCTGGGACCAGTCCGAACCAGAGCGCTGGGATCCTGTTCCAGAGCTCTCCCCAGACAGTAACGACGTCGGGACCACCCAAAAAAATTTACAGGCATTCTTGGGTCTGTCAGCGAAGTTTCAGCGCCAGTTTCGTCAAATTCTGAGTTCGGTGGAGTGCGTGGCGTCATCTACATCGACTTCCTGTCCGGTTACTCCAGAACGGGCAGATCGTTCGGCGCTAGCTTAGTTAACCTCCCCTCCCCGCCTGGCCGGCTTAGCGCCCCTCCCTGTGTGGAGGTAGTGTTTGGTGTAAGCCCATTCCCCCACCCCGAGATCCACCCTCCTGCGTGGGGCATAGTTTTGTACTAGCAGGTCTTCGGCTGAAGCATCATCGGCGCGGCGTGCGGGTAGCCCACGCTTCCCTGCTCGCCCTTGTCTCCGACCGGGATCGGTGTCTTCACACCGATTAGGTGAGCTTTGAGCCCCCATCCTCTGCTGGTTTCACTATTGCTTAGCTTAGTATTATCTCTAGTTGTGCCGTCAGCAGTGAGAGAGTGCTCGTACCAACATTCCGTCTAATCGAGTGCCACCGCGGGTGAGTTGTGAGAGTGTCATTACATCCCACGCCCTCGGCGTGCCGGCCGCCCTTAAAATTGGGCATCCCTGGCCCATTGGGGTCCATCCCTAGCTGGCCATATCCTTGGAACCTCGAGGTCAACCCTCGGACTCTCACCACCATCGCCTGTCCACCTACTGAACTGGGTGTGCGTGACACGGGTGAACCGCTTGTGAGAGATCGCTGTTCGGTCCGGTTGCTTGTAAATCTAGGTCCAAGGAGTGGTGTCACATCAATTTGGTATCAGAGCAAGTTTTAGACTTTTCTCTACGAGTCTAGTCCTAGGGCATTGACATTTGAGTCTCCCTTGCATCATGATTTCCATCACTCCATTGCATGACCACCCTAGGGAGATGCCCCAAGTACCCATGGACCAATTTGACACTATCATCAACAAGATTCATAACTGTGTAGATACCCTCACTACCCGACTTGACCTGTTCGAAGCAAAAAGGAACCACGGCCCTAGAGCTTGGTCACCTCGGGATGACTTTGGATGGGAAGCCAAAGGACCCAAAGACCCATGGGAAGAGATGAAGATTGAGATTAGGAAGATCTTCACTCCTCGACCTTCCCACTACTACCTTGAGAACCATAACCCGAGGAGCACTCCCACTCCCCCTTTCCCTTCCAGTCAACCCAAGACCTCCCTTAGGGCCCAAACTCCACCACCCCAAATGATTCCAATCCCGATCACCACCACCATTCAAACCAAATTGGCCACCACCCAACCCAAGATTCTTCATCAAACCCACACCCCACCAACTTCCACGGTCCCCACCACCACCCCTCCATCATCCCCTAAAAGGGACACACACCCCCAAAACCAATCAACCCAATCCTCCTCAACCCACCCATCTTCCACTACCAACCCCAATCCTACCCCAACTTAGGTCTCCACTTCTTCCACTCCTAAACCGAACCCAAGTTCGAACACCCTCACCACCCCAGGTGCACCATGCCCAACCTTCATCACCCCATCCCCAAAAGACCTTCCCATTCCCTTAGAGAGTAAAACCCCCACACCCCAAAGGGATAAGAATGTGATTGAGGTACATGAGGCCTCCCCCGATTGGGAAGAAGAATACTGTTGACACCCGTTTTATGACCAATAAGTTGGGGCATCTCCTTGTTTATCCATATGATGCTCCGAGTTGTTCACTCTTTATCGAGTCTCCTTGATCAATTTGAAGCCTGTTTCTTGGGTCTTCTCTTGGTTGGAGTGTGGTTTATTATGGCCTTTTATTCGACGAGCTTAGCAAGCTTTGCACCTTTTTTATCCTCATTGTTAATAACGGTCCTCACTGGGGGCGTTACTTCCATATAACACATGATCCCTGGGCCGTTACTTATTGAAGAGTCCTAAAGTTTGAGGCCTTTGTTTAAAGCTTATCCTCTTACTTATCCGTTGAATCTAATGGTCTGTCGTGCAGCTGTTATTTATTCCAACGCGTCCAGTCTTGGCCGTTACTTTCCTTCGAGAGTCCAACTTGTTTGATCTTCTTCCCATTGATCTTATCTCTTTTGAGATAAGGCGGAATGTAATGGACGTTCCATAGCGGGTTATTTTTATGTGGCGGTCTGTCGTTACATCCAACAGAGAGTCCTGGCAGTTCAGGCCTTTTCTATGCTACTCCGTGGTCGAGATAAGAGCTTGAATTGTTGATTTCTCTTCCAAATCTGATCCTCAGAATCTTTTGTTTGTTTCTATGGACTCTTGGTGATATTATCTTCAGGGATTTGCTAAGAGTTATCCTTTTATCTTGCTGGATTATCCTCTGCTCGACCGGAGAGTTTGAGGGTCTATAAATAGCACCCTTAACATCATGGCCCGAGAGAGGAAGATCTGGAGTTCGCGTCGAAGTGCTGCCGCATTCTGGAGTCACATCTAACCAAGGAGAATTGTCTTTTATGTTCATCTGCTTCGCGGTGAAGGGAGTATTCGTTCCATTGGTTTTCAAAGTTCATCATTACATATTGTGTTCTTCCTCATCTCCTTTTCATCAAAAGCATTGTCCCTCTTCTTTTCCCACGTCCTCCCTGGTTTTTCATCATCTAAACATCCTCCTATCTTTTTAAAACGCCCAGAGGGGTTAAAAAACCAAAACCTCCCGGTACTTTCCTTTCCTTTTGCATGCTATTGAGTTTATTGAAGAATTGATGCTATATTGTTTAAAGGGCTAATCTGGGTCTGTTTTCTTGTGTTTTCACGTTCTTTGGCAGGTTTACAGGTTCACCACACGAGGCCCAAGTCTTCTGGCCGGCTGGAGGAGTTGGGGTTAAAAGAACTCACAAGCTATTACTGCAGGTTATTTGACGGTCTTGTGCAGGAGCGTCAGATTCATATAGCATTTCATCGAGCGACCGTCACTTCCCAGTGACGCGTGGACTTTCGGCCGTTACATTCCGTTGATATGCAGATTTCCCTAATTTTCTCTCTCCCGTGGGCGGGTGCTTCATCCACCTATTTCCAAGGTATTTTCAAGTCTTTGGCTTGTTTCTACTTTGGTGGCGATCACGTTCTTTCTTGGTATTGGGCATTAGCTTTCTCTTTCTCTCTCATATCTCTTATTCTCTTTCCTTGCTCCACCCTTGCGGTGTGTTTTTATTTGCTTTTGCTCCATGCCCCGGCGTGTGTTTTTCTTTATTCCCTTAGTTTAGTTTGATGATTGAGATAGCATGCCCATGCTAGAGCTTGTTCTGGTTGCCTAGGTTCATAGTTCACATGTCCTTGGGTTGATTGAGATCTTTGATTTTTGCCTATCATCTTTATCACACATCAAAACAAAAAGAAGAAGAGAAGCAAAACAAATCAACAGATAATTTTTTGGCGATCACGGTGGGACAACTTGTGCCAATCATGTCTTGATCTCTGTTTAAACCTGCCATCATTCCCTTGTTTGATTGTCCTCGGATCTCCCTCTTACTTCATCTTATTTCTGGTTTTCTCGATGTTCTGACGGCCCTCTATCCCTGCGTTACTCCACTCTGACGCAGGGGTATTGGACCGTTATACGCCTGATCCCGTGTGCGGACTTTTCACGGATTTCCCTTTTATTTCTGGTTGTTTTTGGCTCTCTGGCTCATCCGACGGTCCTGGTGCTCTACGTTATATTACTTCTAGCGGTCTGGTCCTCGACTGTTATTATCTTCTGACGTAGGGTCTATAGACCGTTATACTCCAGATAGGTACGCATCCCGAGGTGCATTACTTTCCGTAGTTTCTGCTGTGATTTCCTTGCTTGGGTGATATCTGACTTCCTCCCTGATTGTTCTACATCTTTACATCATTGTGTGCATAGTTGTTTGCTAGATTCTAGGCTAGATTTTGCATGCACTCCGGTGCACATGGGTTCATTCATACTTTCATACATTAGATTGCATTTTCCCACCTTGGTGTGCGGACCTCTCGTCTCCATATTCCTTGGGGCCGACCAGGAAATTACACCAGGGACCTCCATAAGTCCCCGCGAGCCGTGGATTTCACACGGACGCCGGGCCGGTTGTACCTTTTCCACCCCGTGTCTAGGGTTGCATAAGTAAAGGAGTGGTCACACTTAGAGTCAAACCAAGCTTTACATCCATCTCCCGTCAGGAACCTATTGTTGAGAGCTCATATTAATCCATCCACTAAAGTTCCAAAGGAGAAATCATAAGAATCTTGAAGCATCATATTAAACAACTTGGTTAACTTTGAGTGTCTTCATCTCTTGCTACTTACATCTTTGTGATAAATCATCTAAGTTTGGTTGCTCATTGTGTGTTGGTGTTGTGTTGTTTGCATCTTTTTAAAGTTGTTCGTTGCATGTGGAGTTGTTTTCGTCAGTTGGAAGCACATCCTAGGGTCAACTCATTCTCCAAGTTCTACTCAAATCTGCTCTTCGAATCCACCATGGCTTCTTTCAATCCTCCCCGTTCCTAGGAGGATTCTCTTCCTCAAGGGCTTCTTGAAAACCCTGCTAGGGTTACCTCGTTCTCTTCTAGAGAAGGGACGGCCCCTCTTCCGTCCTCTACCTCCATGGAAGGTGGTCAGGCTACCCCTTCCTTCTCTACTCCTTCTGCGGGCTCCATTCTCCAGATGATGGCCTGTGGACGCACTTTTCGACACGCTCATTTGTTTGTTTCTTTAAGTCGGTTTATTCGTTTATTAAGTGCGTGGGCGTGCCAGTCACAAAGTGACGATTTATTGTGCGCTCGATCTGATTAATCAGACGATTGTGTGGTTCGTGTCGGGACTGGAACCCGCCGCGCCATAAAGGTCACGGCGTCATTTACATCCCCTTGGAGAGGGGAACACCCTTGATTAATCACCGGGAAAAGGGCCCTCATGGCCAGAAAAATATATCGAGAGAAACAAGCCGATAGCGGTCTCGAATCAGTCAGAAAGCCCTATGTCTAGGGAAACAAGCATTCGAAATATGTGGGTCACTCAAGGGGCCATTTCGATATTCGGACGAGCGCCCGGCTTCAGAGAATCGTGATCATCACGGGGAAAGCTGGAGCATATGTATGCCAGGGTACGGAAAATTTATTGTTTAAAGGGATAGAAGACATTCGGTTGAATCCCGGTTAGAGCGGTCAGAAATCAGTGAGTTTATTGGCCCGGTGCGAGATCGAGTCAGGACCATTTCGGGGGTGCCTCCCGCGGTCCAAACGAGGCTTGCGTGGGCATCATTAATATCTCCGGTGCCGAAGGGCGGCGGGAAAGTGTCCCGGGACTAGATTCCAAAACAAAGACGTATACAGAGATAGCTGGCTATAGGCCTAGATGTGGGTCAGGTAATGACCATGGTTGGGGCAAACCCGAGGTCCAGACGTGACTCACGAAGGTCTTATTGATATTCCCACACGCGTGGTCGGGGAAGGCGAGAGCCGTCTCGTTCCATTCAAATTTTGTTGGTCATTCATGGACCATTTTATGCTCGGACAAAGATCCGTATTGAAGACGTAAAAGGAAATAAACCCGTACAAATGTCTGCCGTGAGTACGGCAAGTTTTAATGCAAGCACGGGATTCGATCCCGGGATATACGTCGGTCACTAACGGACCATTCAGTATTCGGACGTAAGCCCATATTCGAAACATCGAAGACCATGACAAAGACATACCGGAGGTACGGCACATTTCCTGTGGGTGCGGGATTGGATCCCGGTATATACGTCGGTCACTAACGGACCATTCCTTATTCGAACGGAGGTCCGTATTAGTAGCGTCAAGGACGACGATAAAACCGTACGGATGTCTGCCGTAGGTACGAAAAGTTTAATGTGGATGCGAGATCGGATCCCGATAAAGACAGGTCGAACTAACGAACTATCGGCCCGTGATAAGTTCGGATCATGGTCACGTCCGGGCGAGGGCTCCCGAGATCCAAGTCCGATGCCATGGGGTGTCATTGCTTTTCTCTTCACACACAGTCTGAGGAAACGAAGGTTCCAAGGTATGCGTGCATGTCGGTCACGGTCGGACCATTCATTGTTCGGACGCGAGTCCACGTTTGAAGCATCGAAGACGACGATAAAACCGTGCAAATGTCTGCCGTAGACACGACAAGTTTAATGTGCCGTTGCGGGATTAGATCCCGGAGAAGCGGGTCGAGTTAACGAACTATTGGCCCAGACTGTGTTCGGATCATGACCATGTCGGGGGTTCCGAGGTCCACGCCCGATACCACAAGGCATCATTGATTTTCTCTTTGCACCGAGTCAGAGGGAGTGAATTGTTAAGTGTGGAGCCCGAACTTGCCATCGTGCGCCCTCGCACGCGGATCGACCTGCGCGGTCAGGTCGCGGGGTTCGACCTGCCCGGTCAGGTCGCGGGGGTCGCGGGGGCAGCGCCGGTTAGCGATGGAGTTCCTTTCATTCTTTTATTAGCATGATTGACCTTTTATCATTATTTTTTTGCTTGTTTATTCCCTTTTTGTATTAAGGAGGCGCGCCGGTTAGCGAAGGAAGAGGATGGCACCGTTTTAGAACTCAAGGGAGGAAATGGGGCGCCGTTTTAAGGTGAATAGTGAAGCACAGATGGGCGCCGGTTTAGGACGTTAGAAAGGGGGGCGCGCCGGTTATAGGGGCGCCGTTTTAAGGGTTGCAAAAGAGAGGCGCGCCGGAATAGCCTTGCAATGGAAGAGGGGCGCGCCGGTTTTAAGGGCGCCGGGTTAAGGTCGAAAGGGGTTTCGAGTGTAGGTTAAAATGGCGCGGGGAATAGTAACAGCGCCGGGATAAACTCTTCCAAGGGTTGTTTCAAAGCGATTGACTGTGTGTTTCTTTTCTTTCACCCGTAGGTGGATTTTATGATACGTTTGTCCATCCATTTGGTGGATTAGATAGGTAATGAGGTGGGGTTTAAGTGATTTGTTCGGAGGAGTTTATTGTGTAAGATTTTAGGGGTTAATTCACAGAGGGTTCACTGTGTGTTTTCAAAGGGCGTCTTGTTCATTCGTTCTTGAGTGTTCTTAATCCCCTGGCAAAAATTGGGCAGCATCTCCCCCGGATCGGGACTTGTCGGAGAGACGCGAAAGCCACCACACGGATTACTCCCGGGTAAACTCTCAAAATGCGGAACGGCCTCACGGCAGTCCGTTAGCCCAAGTGTGAGTGTGGAACGCTCGAGGGCCAGCCTACGAGAGCGACCACGACTCACGGGTGATGAGTCTTCGAAACGGGACAAGTGTTTGCCACCGGAGGGGCATGAGTATTCATCCGTCGATGGGTCACTTTGAGGGCCATGCCATGAAGAGACAAGCCTCAAGGACCCTGGATGTTTGGAGAGGGAAGAAGGGAGGTGGAGGTTACACGGGGAACACCAAGCTTGCAAAAAAGAAAACTCTTCTCTTTTTATTCATCCACACAAACGGGGAAAGTTTAGACACAGGGAGGCCCATCCCGAAGGAAAGGGGAAATACATCGAAGGGGGGATGAAGGAGATGCACCGGTGGGGGAGAGGGGATGGGGCACAAGCTCCTCCCCCCTAGACTCACCTTCCCTCTCTCACACACTCTCTCTTTCTTTTTCTTCTTCCCTTCACTGCACACAGCCGAGCTCCTCTTCCTCCAAAAATGGCCAACCGGGGGGGAAAGGCAGGATCTTCCTCTCTTCAATCGCCCATCGAGGGGGTGGTTTGAGCCTCTCCTCTTTCTTCACCAGTGGGGCATGCCTTTTATAGAACGGACAGTGGGGGAGAAAACTCCCGCCACCTCTGCCTTGTTCGCAACAACGTTGTTGTTGTGTTGGATGATGCTGGTTCGTGGAGTACACTGGCGTTCGTCCGAGGATGGGACATTTACGAATTTATCAGAGCCTGCTTCGCCGTTGCCACTTCTGTGCTGTCGAACGGAGGTAGAGACAGAGCATCGGGCATTCAATGTTCTCTGCACATCATTTAAACAGAGCATCGGCATGCCGACGGGATGGGTTGATTGCGCGTCGGGGAAGCACTTCAGAGAATAGAATGAGGGGTTAAAATGGCGCCATATTCAAAGGGGCACCGTTTTAAGCATCAAAGGGGATGCCCCTTCGCGCGCCGTGTAGCCAAAAAGAAAAGGGGCGCGCCGTTTTAAGAGGGGGGGCGCGCCGTTTTAAGGCGCGCCGTTTTAAGGCCCCTTCGTGCCGTTTTAAGCACTAAACAGATTCTTCTCGATGTCGCGGCCGTTCATATGAATGTCGGCATTCCCAGAATGTTCCAGTTACAATGTATGGCCTCTGCAATATTCCGTTTGTAGCCTCTGGGACTCGATCCCAGATTCTGCGTAACTTTCTGTGCATGCCGAGATTGTGCCGAGTTCCTGACTTCTCTCTGATTCAGCTCTCGGCATGGCCGGTCGGAGCATTGTAGCTGTATCTTCTGCCTGAGGGGCTTCCTTAGCAGGTAGTGGACCACCAAGCGTGTTCTCGTCCTGATCGGGCGAGGCATGAGGTTTATTCGGCATTTCTGTCTTCAACTCGCGCTCAAATGTGTAGACGCGAATGTCGCCATGATCATCATCGTCATATTTTTGGTGTCCACATGGCCCAATTGGATCCGGCCCAACTCCAAACTGTCTATCAGGCCATGCAAGGATCCAATATCTCCCCTCCCACGATTATGCAGGGTCAATCCAATCCTCTCATCCAGCCCACTCCAATTAATCTCACTCCGGTCCAACCCTGGACCATCACATTCACCGGCATGGAGACGGGCCAATCTTCCACTTCGGCCCGGCAATCTTTTGACAAAGGGAAGTCTCCTATCCCTTCTGTCACTCAGATGGATCATCACTTGTCTAGCCCACTTGTTCCACAAGTCCTGCTGGGTCCCTCCGATTTTCTGCACCCTCAGTCAGGGGTGGTCCAAGCCCACTCCAATCTGGGTCAATCTCAGGCCCAATATCCTTCTTATGGACCCCCTATGTCGGCCGCTTATCCTTCAGCTCCTTCTTATGGGCTCCCACCTCCTACTACAATTCACCCCTCTGCTCCTCAACTTCAAGCATCATCTCTTGCTACCCCTACTCCATCTAGAGAGCAGGAATTACTTGATAAATAGGCCACCATGCACCAACAACTCGACTTCCTCCAAAAGCGGGTTGGCCCACAATCCTTGGCAGATATTCGTGTTCCTAGTTTCCAGAACATCCGGTTCCCTCCCCAGTCCGAGCTCCCCAATTATAGAAAATATGACGGGAACGGAAATCCCTTTATTCACGTGAGGGATTTCTTATATGAATCGGCCCAATTCCAATATGATGATTGTCCTATGGCATATTTATTTCACCGATCATTGGATGGTGTTGCACTGGAATGGTTTTATTCGCTGCCATTGGAAGAAGCGGAGAGCTTTAAGGTAGTAAAAGACAAGTTTATTCAGCGGTTTCAAGACCGGGTCGGCCCGGAATATTCTTTCACAGATCTGGTGGCCGAAAAGATGAAAACAGATGAGGAGTTTGCCACTTATGCAGATAGGTGGAGGCAGATGGCCGCTAGAGTACCCGGCCATATTCGGAGGAAGAGAAGGTCAAGCTACTTATTTCAAATGCTACTCCAACCTTCCGAAACATCCTGGCAATGAACGACATAGCCAACATGCACCAACTATATAGCTGGGCGCGCTTTATTCAGACTCAGTTCAAGGACTCCCCTATCCATTCTCTGTTCGAAAACCAAAAACCCAAGTACCATAAGAAGCCACAAGGGCCGATTACAGAAGGGGTCCAAACGAATGAGCAGGTTCAAGCCGTTTCTTTTCCATTCCAAAACGCACCTTTCCGCTTCCCTCAAAACCCCCGCACTCCACAAAATCCCGCTCCACAGAACTTCCAAATCACTCCGCAAAACCCTCCGCCCACCTTCACCATTCACAAAACACCTTTGCCGCACCACAGCAACCACCACAACCCCCACAATACCACAACGTCCCTCCACCAAACGGCTATAACAACAACCCAAACAACAAGCGCCCGGCTCCCAAGAGGGCACAATATCCTCCACTGCCAGAAACCCTCACGGATATTTTTCGGCTCTTATGTCGGTTAATGCTATACAGCTTCCTTCGGAACGGCCCAACTGGAATCCGACCGTTCATCAGACGAAGTATTGTATGTTCCACAGGCAACCGGGACATACCATTGAAGGATGTTTTCAATTCCGGGACCTAGTATATGATCTTCATGAAGGACAGAGGATAGATTGGGCCGAAATGCACAGGGCCATTGTTGAGATTAAAGAAAAGAGAAGGCAGCCGCAGAGGCAGCAAGTGCAACAGCATCAAGCACCACAGCCGCAGTAGCCGCCACAACAGCAGCAACCATAGCAGGTTCAGGATCTGGGGATCCATCAAAATCCGATGCCAAACCATCCGCCTGCTCCGCAACCTCAGCCGCCGGCACCGGCGCAAGTCAATGTAGTCCAACCCCCGGCTCCTAACACCGAGTGGTCTTTTGATGATGATGGTACTGCACCACAAGTAATGGCCCTCCACCATAACCACCGCAACCCCCTCACTCCTTCATTTATCCTCCCTACACACCCAACACCCTCTCCACTTGTCCTTCCATTCACACCCGCACCAGCAAATCCACTATCACCCACAGCGCCATCATACCCACCATTAGTTACCCCCGCTACGGTCATAACCATCCCCTCATCCAATCCTCCGCGCGTCACCCTACCTACACTCGTCCTCCCACCATCCACACCATCCCCCATCATCACCCCACCTTCCGCTCATCCCACGCCACTCATCCAGCCACCATCTCTTGTTAACCCCAACATTACCTACCACCAAATCTGCTCTCCTACGTAGTCTATTCCACTCATCCACCCTACCGGGCCAATAATATCATCTCCCGACGCCGCGGCAAATTGCGCCTTAAGAAGCAGGAAGTTGTTCCATCGGAACTACCCTACTACCTCCAATCCCCAGTCCTCTCAGCCAACGGCAGAACAAGAAGGAGCTGAACCGCTACCGGGTACTCAATACGACTTGCTACATCATCTGGACCGAGTGCCCGCCAAAATATCAGTTCTGGAACTTATCAAAAGGTCCACCCTGCACCAGGACGCTCTCAGGGATTTCCTACAGAAGGTGATGGTCAGCGAGGACATGGCAGTTGACAGCTTACCAACAGCACTAGCAACTATTTCTAAAGGGCCGGCAATTACATTCTCAGAAACCGAGCTAGCACCTCCAGAGGCTCGGCAGATGCCGCTCTGCATTACAATTATTCTGAATAAAGTCAGCATTGAGGCAGCACTGGTTGACACAGGGGCTTCAATTAATGTATGCCCACTCAGTACTCTCCGAGCTTGCAATATATCCGAAGAATTGTTACGACCTACCCCCACCACTATAGCAGCATATGACAACTCGAGGAGAGCATGCCACAGGGTAGTCACTATTCAAGCGGAGCTCGGGCCCCTTACTATGCCCGTGGAATTTTATGTGCTGGACATTGACCCCATGTTTAAGGCGATCTTGGGTCGTCCATGGATTGATACGCTCGGTGCCGTACCCTCCACCGCACATCAGTGCGTCAAATTCTCTTTCCAAGGGAGGGTCGTCAAAGTAAAGAGCTTGTCCACAGTTCAATCGGTTAAGGCCATTTCAGAACAGATTCTTCCTACACTTTGGCCAAGCAGCCGACCCATCATATCAGTGCTGGATTTGAACTTCCCTTGGGCTTATACACCTCCTAGGCCCATCACTACTCCAGTTAACATCAAGATGAAGCCCCAGATCCGAGACTCAAAAGGCTGGAACATTATACTGAAACTGGGCTACCAACCGGGGAGAGGCCTCGGTGCACAATTACAAGGAATGACCAAGCCCATACCCAAGGGAAGAAAGATGGGCAGAGAGGTCTTGGCTATCGAGAAACCGCATTATCTATGATGGGTGATTCTGGGCCACTCACCTGGGACTACCGTCAACACTTTGTTCGAGGGCCTCTCCAGCCTGGCACATTAGCTCTGCAACCAGCTCCGTCAGGGAGAAATATAGTATGTCCGGTTGCCAGTTCACCGCCAGCACTGAAGAGGCCAGAAGATGATATGCTTGATTATGGTCAAGCCCATTAGGGATTGTTTCGTGAAGAAGACTACCAGAAGAAGCAAGAGGTTCGGCTCATGCAATGGAGGCCGAAGAAGTGGCCAGTCGATGATCCACGAGAGGAGGGGAGCTCGCCGATTGTCTTTTCTTGGTCTCCCTCCCGCTTTCAATCTCTCCTCCAGCAATGGGATTTCTTACCCCGTCTTCCTCCTATCATGGTAAATCCATCCTTTGTTGATCCGCCCGAAATTCTATTTGTTCCTTGTGCTTGCGGGCATTGCCCGTCCATTGATCTATCCACTCTATTCACTCCTCCTCCTCCCAACGCCCAACTCCACGAGATGTGGTTCTCATCTTTCGATCCCTTCTTTGACTGCATCTTCCCCGAGCTATTCCCTATGCAGCTCCGCCTCCTCCATCTTGCTGTGTAGTCTCTGCTGATCTCCAAACAAAAATGTCAAATTCGAAACAGAGATTTCAGTGGAAGATTATGCTACCCTGTCTCCATCCTCATCCCAGGGGCACGAGTCCCCTAATCCTTCCCTTCCACTAGGTCTCCTTTCTCCTAGGTTAGGATTAGGGTCTATCGAGTCTAGGGAAGTAGAATTAGTTAGATCTAAAGAAGTAGGGTCTTGTTCTAGGTCGTCCAACCCTTCCTCCCCTGAGCCGCGCCCGCTTGCGCATCCTCCCAAATCTGTTCCTGATAGGTTCTTGCAAGACCTAGCTCAGCGTTGTCATGCCCTTTTGAAATGTCAGAATTTGTTGCTACAGCAATTATGATTGAAGAGGAAGAAGAAATAGAAGGGGTATGGAGCGATGACGGACTTGGTGTCTATGAAATCCTGGATGAAAAAGATCCGGTCAATGAGGACAGCGACGTAGATGACACTGCTGATCTGTACGCGCAAGGACTTAAGAAATTCGACGAGCCATCGTCAGCAGTGGATGAACCTACGAAAGAAATCAATCTGGGAACTGAAGAAGACCCCAGGCCCATCATTATTGCTGCTAATCTCCCTCCGCAAGTAGAAGATCTGATCAAGGTTCTAAGGGAGTATAGCGATTCCTTCGCTAGGTCTTATGAGGACATGCTAGGTCTTGACCCCTCTTTAGTGGAACATCGACTCGTGCTTAAACCAGGGGCAACACCTGTGAAACAACGGTCAAGGAGGTTTCACCCCCACATGGCCTTAAGGATTAAATAAGAAGTTGACAAGTTATATAAGGCTAGATTCATTAGAGTTGTTCTATATCCTCAGTGGGTGGCAAACATAGTCCCTGTCATCAAGAAGGATGGAAAGGTGCGTATTTGCATCGATTTCAGGGATCTCAATAAAGCATGTCCCAAGGATGATTTCCCGCTGCCTCACATTGATGTCTTGGTCGATAGTACCGCCGGATACGAATCATTGTCATTCATGGATGGTTACTCATGATACAATCAAATCGTCTCGCTCCAGAAGATCAAGAGAAAACCTCCTTCACCACGCCCTGGGGCACATATTGTTATGTGGTTATGCCGTTCGGTCTGAAGAATGCAGGTGCCACCTATCAAAGGGCGATGATGGCCATCTTCCACGACATGATGCATATCTATATGGAAGCTTACGTGGATGACATTTTGGTGAAGTCAAGAACCAAAGAAGAACACCCCTCTATTCTGGCTAAGGTGCTGCAAAGGGCCAGGGAGTACAAGCTTAAAATGAATCCACAGAAGTGTGTATTTGGAGTCTCCTCAGGGAATTCATAGTGAGCAAACGGGGGATCCAGATTGATCCTAACAAAGCACAGGCCGTCATGGACATGCCTCTGCCTAAGAACATTACGGAACTTCGAGGATTGATCGGTCGATTGCAATTCATTAGAAGATTCATATCCCAACATTCTCAAAGGTGCCGTCCATTTTATGAATTGCTTAAGGCAGGAGTTAAGTTTGAATGGAATGAAGATTGTCAAAAGGCCTACGAGAACTTAAAGGAGTATCTATCTAATCCCCCGGTTTTGCAACCTCCTGTCCCTGGGATACCCCTAATCCTATACATCTCGGTTATCGAAGACTCCCTAGGGGCGGTATTAGCACAAGTAGATGATGAAGGGAAAGAGCGGGCTGCGTATTACCTCTCTTGGTTATTCAACCCAGCTGAGTCCAGATACACCGCTATGGAGAAGACTTGTGCCGCCTTAGTGTGGGTAGCTCAGAAGCTTACACACTATTTCCTTGCCCACCCAGTTAGGTTGATCTCTAGAATGGACCCGATTCGCTATCTCTTAGAAAAGCCCGTCCTTTCTAGTAGGTTAGCTCCCTGGCAGAGCTTCCTCTCTCAATTCGAGATCACATTTGTCGTTCAGAAGGCGGTCAAAGGATACGCCATCGCTGAGCATCTTGCCCATCTTCCTATTCCTCACTCTGATTCTATTCAGGATGATTTCCCTGATGAGCATCTCTCAGTTCTCTCTCACCATCCCTTCTGGTCTCTGCACTTCGATGGTGCACTTAATTCTCAAGGCCGAGGGATCGGCGCTGTTCTGCTTACTCCCAAAGGAGTAACTATTCCCTTTGCTTATCAACTTCGATTTCCTGCTACCAACAACATCGCTGAGTACGAAGCTCTCCTGGCTGGACTGAAGCACGCCTATCTCCTAGGTGCACGTTATTTGAACATCATCGGAGACTCTCAGCTCGTCTTACGGCATGTTCTGTCCACTTACCGTACTCGTGACCCCAAGCTCAAGCCCTATCAAGATTTGGTCACGCTTCTTGCTAGGCAATTCCGTAAGCATCCATACTCCCCGTTCTCAGAACATTCTAGCCGACGCTCTAGCATCTCTTGCTTCCTCTCTATCTTTTCCTCTCAGTCGGAACACTGAGACTATCGTCGTTCAGAGATTGGACGCACCCTCTCTTCAGGACCCTTGGTTCATCAACCTTAGGAAGGCTGTAGGGGCGAGGGCTGAGAAGGAAGATCTAAAGGAAGTATCTTTAATGGAGCTAGAAGAGATTCTGGATGAAGAAGAATTGCCTTGGTATCATGAAATCGAGTTGTTTTGCAAAGAAGGGTCATTCCCAGAAGGGGCAAACGCCGAGCAGCGCAAGTCAATAAGGAGAGCCGCCTCGAGGTATACTATTGTCGCAGGAGAACTGTACAGGCGCGCTACCAATGGAATGCTCATGAGATGCTTGGATGATAATGAGGCTTGGAAAGTGGCTGAAGCAGCCCATTCTAGTGAGTGTGGAGGTCATGTCAATGGCCAGGCTCTAGCGAAGAAAATCCTTAGGCAGGGCTACTACTGGCCCACTCTAGAGGAAGATTGCTCCCTCTATGTCCAGAGGTGTCTTAAGTGCCAACTCCATGCTGATAAAATCCATGCTCCAGCTTCATCTCTCCACCCTCTCTCTGCTCCTTGGCCATTCTCTATGTGGGCTTTCGACGTTGTCGGCCCGCTCGGTGATCCTAATTCTCAGACCAAGCAGAAATCCTTTATCCTTACCGCCACTGAGTACTTCACCAAATGGGCCGAAGCCGAGGCGTACACAGAGATCAAAGCTTCAACGGTGTGCCGCTTTATCATGAAGAATATCATCTCACGGTTCGGAGTGCCAAGCAGCATCATCACCGACAACGGACCCCAGTTCGTCTCCCAAGAGCTCAAGGACCTATGTAAGAAGTTCAATATTACATTGCATAATTCATCTCCATATTATCCACAAGGCAATGGTCAAGCCGAGGCCACTAATAAAACCCTTCTTAAAATCATAAAGAAAACATGCGAATCTCATAAATTTTCAGACTGGCCAGAACGATTAGTGGAAGCTTTGTGGGCTTACTGCACCTCCGTCCGTACTCCTACGGGACAGACTCCCTATGCTCTTACCTACGGGATGGAGGCGGTGCTCCCATATGAGATCCTGATCCCTTCCCTTAGAGTGTAGCTCGATAAGGAACTTAATCTCGATGAACGTCGAGAGGCATTGCTGGTCTAGTTGGAACTCTTAGATGAGAAGAGGATGAACGCGGCCGATCACGTTTCTGTTTATCAAAAGTGGGTTTCGCGTTATTTTCAAAAGAATGTAATCGAATGCAAATTTTAAAAAGGTGATATGGTTTTGAAACGCAAATTCATTCGGTCTGCAGGTCCTAGGTCTAAATTGCAACCTAACTGGGAAGGGCCGTTTGTCGTAAAAGAAGCTTATCCAGGGAATGCTTATCATTTAGTAAATGCGGAAGGTGAGGAGCTCTCTCACCCGTGGAATGGGTTGTACCTTAAGCGTTTCTTTCCTTAAAGTCTAATCAGTGTCACACCGGGCAACAAGATGTTCCTCCTATTTCTCTAAAAAAGGGTCCCGAGTAAAGGCAATCACACACTACACGACATCCCTGGTCAGGTTTTTCCGCTTTAAAAGACACTGTTTCTCCTTGGCCATGCTTTGGGGGAAAGTCTACATCCCTGTCCGTTTCTTCCTTCGGCTGAATCCAGGGGCAAGAAGTAAATAAGGAGGCGGCAACTAATCCAGGCACCTTGACGAGAGGAGGTCTCAAATAGGGGCAGTCCGTTATGACCTGACGCCATGAGAAACAAGAAAAGAAAGCAAAGGATTAATCTCTACGACAAAAATCAAAAGTATCATCTCGAAGGTCTATTGAATATGCATCCAAAGCTCTAGAAAAGCAAGAAAGAAAAAGAAATCTCGGCATGACAAGAGTGGCAGTATAGTTCCCCGCGGGACGAATGAGCTCGGTCGCACGCATGCCTAGAGTGGACTAAGGTTCGATGACGGACACAAAGCCCCGGCGCAACAGACCAAATTTCTAATGGATTGTCTGGAGAGGAACTCAAGTCCTAAAAACTTCTAAGTCTGGCCTAAGCTTACCCCCGTGTTCTATTTTCCTTTTTCAGGATTGAAACTAGTATCCTGGGTATGGCCCTGGTAGAAACACCGTCATGAAAATATGGGCCCTGGCTAGGGATGTCACCTCATTGCACGCCAACCTCGGGACTCTCAATACGATACGGAGGGCTCGCGTTGCTAAGGGAAAGCACTGGTTTCCAAAATCCAAAAACAACATATATTTCAAAATCCAAAAACAACATATATTTCAAAAACCAAAAACAACATATATTTCGAAAATCCAAAAAAAACCACATATTTCAAAAATCCAAAAACATCAAATATTTCCAAAACACACAAAAAAAATTCGAATATATTTTCCAAAATCCAAAAAAACCATCATATGCATCGCATGCATCGCATTATTTCTATTATTTTTTTTCCCGCCTATTTAATAAGGCTCCATCCCTTGACCAAATATCAAGAAACGGTCAATTATCTAACTCGCTTCGAGGCAAGGGGTTGAGTCTAAGAACAGATCTAACTTGCTCCATGTTTAAGTATGTGCAGAACGCAGGACCAAGAACAAAGCTGAAATCTCACAACTATACAGGTTCAAAGCTGTGACGCGCCAGGTACAGGCCGTCACATTCATTTAACGGTCCATGCTAGCCCGTTACAGCTCTTCAGGCCTTCACTTTGACTCTCTCAGTGGCTCTCTCTCTAACGGCCTGGGGCACGACCGTTACTACTCCTAACGGTCCATCATTGGACCGTTACTTCCTCCAGAGGATTTAGTCCTCAGCGCATTGATGCGCGGAAAATGCACGTCGTTAATACGCCCCACTATCAAATTACAATATCTGGCCCACAAATTAAATAACTGGAATAGTTAAGTGATGAGACCGAGTCGAATCCACAGGGAGAAGTAGATTTGAAAGTTAAAAACCTTAAGTTTTTAAGATTTAAAAATCAAGAGAATTGAATTTAAACCGCCTTAGAAAGATTGGGATGCAATTTAGAAAGGTGGAATCGATAGAAGAACAAATAGAAAATTATAATGAAACTAAGGTGAACTAGGAAGAGAAATAATTTTAAAACTAGATAAAATTAGAAGAAGTGACAGAAGACAGAGTTGAAGAACAGAGGGTTAGGAATAACTTTCATGAAGTGTGCAGAGACAAATAATGAGAGGAATATGGTGAAAAATGTGAAATACCGGTAGCTATCCGCGCAGATGAATAGTGACTAGGTAGAAAACAGCACATTGGAAAATTAATTATAACGTAAAAAGGAAGAATAATTAGAGAAAGTGGTAGAAGAAGAAAATCTAGAGATACAAGAGAAGAAGAACTTTTATGAAGAACTCAGAATGAAAATATGATTGGAAGGATTTTAAAATGGAAGAATAGCAGAGACTATCACTTCGGATGAATAGTAACCTATCAGGATAGAACTTAGAAAAATATATAATAATTTAAAAATGAAGAGAGATTAGAGAAAATAGTAGAAAGAGAAATTGAAGAACACTTAGAGATGAAGAAGTTTCGTGAAGATAAGAAGATGAAATGAAGAACAAAACAATAAATAATGAGACTAATAATAGGCTAAACTCTTAAAAACAATATCAATTTTACTAACCTTAAAAAGACATGATTAAATAAAGAACACAATAAATTCAAAATAACAATAATAATGAAAGAAAATAAAACCTGAAGGGGCCTCCTGCCCCTCTCTCCTTGATTCTTCAAAAATACTAAAATATCACTTGAACAAACAACAAAAGAGCCTAAAAATGTATTACCAAGGTTATTTTTTCAAAATCACACCCCAACCCTCATTTTATAGGCTTTAAACAAACCCTGCTCCTCTCTGTTTCTCCACCTCTTTCTCTCTGTTTTCTACTCTCTGCCGTGTGAAGCCGCTGCCCCGTCCTCTCTGTTGCGCGTTGACTGCGCTTATGGTTCGACGTGTGAAGCGCACGGCTCGTCGACCGTCTGTGGAAGGTGTGTGAGCGCGTAAGCCATCGGCCGCCTTGGTGTGAAGGCCGCTCTGGTCACTTGTTTACTACACGAAGGATGCGCGTTGACCCCGCCGAAGGTGCCCGTCGATCCGTTGGCCACCTCCTCCACCGCGCCTCGTCCAAGCCTGCACCATGCGTGTTGACGCGTGTGAAGCCCGCGAGGAAGCATCCGCTAGCCGACCTTATGAGAACACGTGTGAAGAGGCCGCTGTAGATTATGAAAAATCCACTTAATGAAAAAGGGGGGATGAAACCCAAACTCAAGTTTCTAAAGCTTAAAAATTAACAGTGAAAGGAAGAGCATGCGTGGGATGCTAAAGGGGAATGTGATCGCCAGAGGGGTTACCTCAAATAAGAAAAAGGATGATCACGAGTACCTTGTGTTAAGCGGGGGAGATTGTGAATCCTTTCTTCCTCCTTCTACCGGCCGGCCGATGAAGGGGGTTCTTAGCCTTGATTACCTTGCAAGAAAACACGTATCAAATAAAAGAGTGGATTAGCCAAAAGGTGTAGTATCAAAGTTCTAAGATTATGAAATTAATCAAATTAAACATGAACATGAACACACCTTGTGTGTTTTGATTTTAAACCCCTCGGAGGAGTAACAAGGTTTGAAAAAATATGGATGTAATGCTAAGCAATAATATGTAGAGTATGAGATCTAACAAGAACTAGAGGGAGGAAGGATGTGTAATGATGTTATGAATGCTAACAACACAATAAAACAAGCAAGAGAGAAAGAGAGAGCTCCTCTCTGCTGTGCGTGCAGCAGGAAAGGTGATGAAGCTTTAGTATGTGATGGAACTACAGTGGTTCATCTGTGGAAGAATAAGATAATCGCCTGCAAGGAGAGCTTGTTTGGATGAATAACCTGCAAAACAAATAAAACACTCTTCTCTCTGTCAGCTCTACTCTCTTGATAATGATCTCTCTCTCTCTTCTTGTTCTCTGTCCTCTTTCTTCTCGCACGAAGAGACCCAGGAGGGGTATTTATAGGGCTAAGATCCTTAGAGAACACGGATTAAAACAAGGTAAATATCTTCCATCAAGAAACTCCCTTCCCAGTCGAATACAAGGCTCAAAATGAGGAAGGAACCATTACTGGAAAGAAGCAGGCGAAAGGGAGACGGAATTGAAAATGACGACCCCATGAAGGGCGTCAATTAAAAATGACGACACATCCAAAGGCGTTAATTAGAATAACGACTCCCATAAAGCCCTCAATTCCAGGATTTAATTATAGAAACAAATAACTTTCCTTATTTAAAATTATCAACTGACGCCTGCCAGACAGATGTCAAATAATCAACGCCTTTATGAAAGACGTTAATTCTACAATTCTCGTTTTTTTCGAAATTCAAAATTTTTAGTAAATCCAGAAAATGACGCCCGTATTGGTAGTCGTCCATTGTTAAAAGAGGCGCCCTTGGCCATGCCGTCAATTTAAATAGCGCCTCTGATCAGGGCGTTAATTTCAATTTTTGAAGAAAAAAAAATAAGAAATCACAATTAATTTATAGAAAATAGAAAAACTTCATATTAAATCAATATTGAAGTCCACTTTGGGGCGTCACATGGTGACATGAGATTTACTCAACATAGCATCAATTTTAGCATGTCTACAGCTGCCCCGTCTTGGCGTCTGCTTTGCAAG
Organism: Amorphophallus konjac; assembly: GCA_022559845.1. NCBI lineage: Eukaryota > Viridiplantae > Streptophyta > Magnoliopsida > Alismatales > Araceae > Amorphophallus > Amorphophallus konjac. The sequence goes on from CM040117.1 coordinate 53,851,901, forward strand.
GGAGTGAGACGGAATGAAGCGAATAAGGAAACAAGCGGAATGAGGTGGAACGAACTGATAAGTAGATGCCAAGGTGTGATGTGACACGCCTTTGACACTAAGCATTAGAAATCTTTCCAAGATTCTGAATGAAACAACTTCAGACAATTCCAAGAAAGCATCGGCCAGTTGGATAAAGGAGAGTAAACTAAATAAACAAAATGTGCGCGAGGGCACGACAGGGAGGCACCATTGGAGAGCGGTTACCAGCCAATATGGACGTGCTACAACCAAGGTGGATTTGTAGAAAAGTAAAGTGAATTGAGATAAAGATCCAGCAAATGGATGGTTCTCAAGGGACCAGCCTGAGCAGCTTCAAGGAGAATAAAGTACTTAATTTGGAACGAAACATCTCATGTCAATTCAACTAAGAACGAGCAACCTTCATTATTGGCGCAATATGAAGATTTTCATTATTAAGCTCAAAGTCCTACATGATGCATGCTGGGCTAAAGAAAAATTAAAACAAACTAAAATAAAGGATAATCAAGGATAATATTGTTAAGCCACCCAGATTTGGTCAAGAATCCAGATCTCTGAGCTGATACTAAGCCGAACCCCGTTTGTCCACGCATCAACTCAGAAAGAGGAACCATCGTCCCAAACCTTAAATGACTCAGCGGCCTATCCGTGTGATCAAGATTCCCAAGGAATTATCACTGTTTTTGATGAAGGGGAACTCAAATTCCAGGTTCATTAGAACCACAAGGTCCTTGATATGTTATAATAGCGTAGATACCTTATAGTAACAATGCATACAGGAATGCATACAGGATGATGGTGAGCAATGAGGGAACTGAGAAATGAGGTGTAGTCACCGTGGGGCTTGGATGATGATGCCCAGTCGGTGGGACCAAGAGCTTCTTAACTTGCACTCAAAATTTCATTAGCCATGATATAAAAATGCATAAAACATACTCAACAACACCGATTTGAACTTTTTTTTCTTCAGAATTTTAGAATTTATTGAATTTTTATTGAAATTTTGAGAATTTGTGAATTTTTATTGGACTTTTTGAGAATTTATGAATTTTTTGAAATTTTATGAAATTTTATTGAAATTTTATGAGTTTTTATTGGAATTTTATTGAAATTTTAAGAATTTATGAATTTTTATTGAAATTTTTTGAGAATTTATGAATTTTATTGAAATTTTGAGAATTTATGAATTTTATTGAAATTTTGAGAATTTATGAATTTTATTGAATTTTTGAGAATTTATGAATTTTTATTGAAATTTTTGAGAATTTATAAATTTTTATTGAAATTTTATGAGTTTTTATTGGAATTTTATTGAAATTTTAAGAATTTATGAATTTTTATTGAAATTTTTTGAGAATTATGAATTTTATTGAAATTTGAGAATTTATGAATTTTATTGAAATTTTTGAGAATTTATGAATTTTTATTGAAATTTTTGAGAATTTATGAATTTTTATTGAAATTTGAGAATTTATGAATTTTTATTGAAATTTTTGAGAATTTATGAGTTTTTATTGAAAATTTCAGAATTTATGAATTTTTATTAAAATTTTGAGAATTTATGAATTTTTATTGGAACGTACAGACTTTTGGAATGTACAGATGGATGAAGAACAAATGTGTAGACTTAGCAATGTATAGACTTATGGAATGGGGTGTATAGACTTGGGTGAAGATGTATAGACTTGGTGAAGGGAATGGAACGTATAGACTTGGGAAGGTTGTACAGACTTTGTGGAAGGATGTACAGACTTGAAGGATGTACAGACTTGGTGGATGTATAGACTTAGAGGAGAGAATGGATGTATAGACTTGATAATGGAACGTATGGACTTTAGAAGGATGTATAGACTTGCACAACCTGCACTTCAAAGCTCAAAAGATCATTAGCTTAAAATATGATCATAAGTGCTTGATAAAAATAATTTAATCATGATATAACAGTACTTAAGTTTATGAGAAATCCAACAATTTAAACGCACAAGCTCAGAAAATGACGACCCTTCTGATAGGCGTCAAATTAAGAAATGACGACGTGAACTAAGGCGTTAATTGCATTAAAGGTTTAACTTGGAATTGGAATGCAAATGACGACCTTCATGGAGGCGCTGGATAAATGACGACCCAGAGAGTGTCGTCAATTTAACAAATGACGCCACAAAGAACGTAGTTAATTTGCTATTTTCGTTTCCTGCTCGGAGTTAAACTTCCAGCAAATTGTTTTATTCAAACAAAAACCATGCTGCCCGTTAACGTTCAAAACACTATAAAAAGGGCAACTGCTGGTGTTTCCAAACATCAGATCATCGAAGCCATAGCACCGAAGCCATCTTCTATAGACAGACAGATAGAAGAACTCGTAGAAGAATTAGCAGCAGAAGAAAAACAGATTAGAACAAGTAACATTATTAGAAGGATGAACCAGTTAATGCAGCAGAGGCCTTCCAAGAGGTCAAGGATGAGTTTTCCAAGAATTTGTGAAGTGCCAAGCCATATCAGTGGAAAAATTGCTAAAGACCAAGTAAGTGTTCTTTGTGTTTGGAGCTTTTATTTCGTTCTGTCTTTCTTTCTTTTCAAAATTTCTGATGTTATTCTCTTTCTTCTTCCTTTCTTTTATGTTTTATGTTTTCAGGATTACCCCATTATTCCTGATCCAAGAAGATTTCTAAAGGTCAAGTGGCTTCCTTTGCTACTCTCCAAGCTCTCTCTAGACATGAGATCCTTCCTTGCTAAGTGGAACCTTCTAGGCCTTATCACCCATGCCACCCATTATAATGATATCCATCTTGATTGGGCTTCCATTGGAGCTCTTATAGAATTATGGCACCCTCACACCCATACTTTTCTATTCCCAACCTTTGAAACAACCATCATCCTAGAAGAAGTGGAGATGCTCTTGGGTTTGAAGAAGATGAAGCAAGGAGAGGAAACAAAGATGGCCCATATGACTAAGCCCATACAAGCCCATGATATGCTCATGAGCCTTGTTCAAAGCTCAAATTTGGGGAATCAAATGAAGGCCAACAAGGGAATCAATCTTTTGAAGTTGGCTTCTTGGGTATATAAAAACATGGATAAGGCTCAAGGAGATGAAGCCCTTTTAGAGAGAGTGATGAAGGGGTTTGTCATATGTATAGGAGGAGCTTTATTCTTCCCTTCATTGGAGGATCATTTAGAGGAACAACACTTGAGTGTAATAGCAAGCATGTGGGAGGGAAAGAAAATAGGTGGGGCAATACTAGCCAACCTATACAATGGGCTCACCTCGGCTTCACTAGGACGGCCTTTATTTGGATCAATGCTTCTTCTAGCATGTTGGATAGATTTACACTTTAAGTTTGATCTATGTCAAGCAAACCAAGCGGCCTCCAAAATCTTCTCCAAGAGTCCACTTAGGTATATGACAAGCTCATTGGGCTTATGTGAAAGAGTTACTAATAGAGTTCCCAAGCTCAAGAAGAGGAATGAATGGAGAGATTACTTCAAAACAATGCCAAAGAGCAATTTCACATGCACACTGGGTTTTCTCAAAACCCAAGAACTTCGCTCAAGGTTATCCTCTGGCATCGAGCTCCGTTTAATTGGCGGGACCGACTTCATCCTTTACAACGCACACCGATGCCTCCCACAACTCGGACTTCCTCGATATCTCTTCGAAGGACCTTCTCACTTTTCTCCAATCAAGAAGAGGGATCTATGCTCAAGTGGTGACCATGAAGAAATCGGGACCATAATGGCTCAATGGAAGGTGGCACTTCTCCACAAATCCAAGACTCATGTTGAAGAAGAAGATAACAAATGTAAAGCCTATGTACTAGCTCTCAAGAAGATAAGGCCCACAGTGGCTTAGAATGTAATCAAAGATTTTCATGAATGCAATAAGAATTCCTCTTTTATCTGAGCCAAAGCAATGTATGAAAGAGATCAGTTCTGACATTTCAAGCAATTCTGTCTGATAACAAGGAGTTCCGATCCTTCTGTTCTGAATAGCGCCCCTATCAACGGCGTTAATTACTTAAGACACGCCTCGGTTGAAGCCGTCCATTATATTTCAAACTCATAATTGACGCCCAAGGCACTGGCGTTTCTTAACTCACGTCTTTAAACAAGGCGTTAATCAATTCAAATTTTCAAATAATTTTTGAGATAATTCCTTAATTTCTTATAAAACACGCCTTTACTCACGTCGCATCTTAAACAATGGACGCCTGCTCTATTCGTCGTCAAATTCAAAGGGGTAATAATGACGCCCACTCACATCAATCAGTTCCCATCAATGCGTCTGACGACGATTGAAAATCCCCATGCAAATAATAATTGACGTCCAGACTCAGGGCGTCAAATCTATAATCCACGCCTTACTTCAAACCGTCAATTTAAGAATAGACGCCTTCCTATCGGGCGTCAATTATTCTCGACCGCTAAACCCTACTTTCCCCCCTTTCTTCTTCCTTCCTTCGTTTATCTCCTTCTCTCTGCAAAACCCTAACCGCAAACCCCCTCTTCTCTCTCTCTCATTCTCACTCTCTCTACTCTCTCTCCCTACTCAATCCGATGGCTGGCGGCGCCCCCAAACGCCAGAGGGTTACTGCCCCGGCCGTGGTCGACCTGGAAGAGGAACATGCAGCCGTGGAGGGGGCCCCTCCCGCGGCGGTCAAAGAAGTACCGACGGCGGCCGGTGAAGGGGATCATGACGAAGGCAATGACAGAGAAGAAGAAGATGATGATGAAGAAGAAGGACATGAAGAAGAAGAAGAAGGAGGCGAAGGAGAAGAAGAAGGAGGCGAAGGAGAAGAAGGAGAAAGAGATGGTGAGGAAGAAGAAGGAGAACCGGAGGTGGCGGCAGCGGTGGCCCGTCGGCCCGGCCAGCTCCGATGACCAAGGCAACCAAGACAACCCCTCCGTGGGGGGTTGATTGGTCCCGAACGTCAAAAGGTAGGTCCCCATACCCCTATTCTCTATTTTTTTTATTTTATTTCCATTATTTCCCCATTTCCATAGCCCTCGGGCATGACAAAACCAGAGACACAGTAAAATGACGCCCCCAGGGGTGTCGTGAATTTAAATAACGTCCCAGAGAGGGTCGTTAATTACATCTTTTCATTTTCTAAAAATAATTAATCGCATGAAAGAAACGTCCTTCAACATGTCGTTATTTTAATTTTATCATGTTTCGCCAGCATGCTGTTATTTCCCTATGATTTCATTTAAATTTTAAAATGTATGTATTTCTGTTATTTCAATTTCGCACATTAAAACCTTGAAACCCCAGGAAAACCACGCCCCCCATCGGGACGTTAATTAGATAGGTAACGACCACATGGTGGCCGTCAATTCAACATTTTCAAGAGATGCAATTTAGGATAGAAAGTTACTTCATGAACCGCACCCTTCCACAGGGGCGTTACTTAGATAACTGACGACCCAGCGTTGGGCGTCAATTCTAAATTTTTCAGATTTTTAGAATATCACTTTCAAAACAACGTCGCCCGCAGGGGCGTCAATTAGATAAACAACAACCCTGGGTAGGTCGTCAATTAAATGAACGTACAGTACCACCCGAAAGCTATTTGGAAATAACGTCGCCCTCAGGGGCGTCAATCGTGGAAACCACGACCCACGGTAGGTCGTTAATTATCCAAACAGCAAATATCACAATTAATGAGCTTAAATGAATTTCCACATGAAAACTTAAGCAAAAAAGTTCTTTTATATTCATGCAGGGGTTGATGAGGACGCGAATTTCTTGGGTCCAGGTCCGGGCAGCGTACTACGGCCTCCCCGAGTTCCAGAGAGCTAGGATAGATGCTATGGGGTTTGGGGCCTTCCTTAGCATTGAGCCAGTTAGGCCAGACCGACCTTTGATTCAGGTTTTGAGAAAGAGATGGGATAGGTCTAGCCGGGCATTTCTGATGCCATAAGGGCATATGGTTCCTAGTTTGGAGGATGTAGCTAGGATCACTGGGCTGAGGGTAGATGGGGAGGCGGTGAGCGGGATCACCCTACCTAATTATAGTGAGCTGACCCAGAGGCTATTAGGGCTAGAGACAGTGTACGAGACACCGAGCGAGTGTAGGACCGTTTTCTGTACCGACCTTACCATAGCTATGGGATTGGGGGACTCTAGGAAGAGATCTAGGGAGTCCTTAGAGCAGTTTTCACAGAGATTGATAGATGGGGCGAGGGCTGCCTACTGCCAGGATCCAGCTGATAGAGAGAGAGCAGACAGAGATTTGAGGAGGTTTCTATTTTTGATGCTCAGGAGACTGCTACTCAGCACGAAGGGCGACGTCATCAACTGCCGCTTCCTAGGGATACTTGAGGACTTAGAGGGCATGGGCAGATACGCCTGGGGAGCAGCGCTGCTGGCGCACCTGATAGCCGACCTATCCACGGGGATAGGTCGAGAGACGACAGTTAGTGGCTTTTCACCTTTTCTTCAGGTATGCATTTTTTTGTTAGTTTTATTCTTTTTCTTTTATTATGTGCATATGTATGGTCAACTAATGCAATGTATGGATGCAGATTTGGAGCCATTTGTACATGCCCATGGGGCGTGCTGATCTACGACCCGGAGATGAGGGGTCCTTCCCTCTAGCACGGCGCTGGCTACCGGTGGTGATCGGAGCCCCACTCGCCTACGAGTTGCGAGTGTTGCGACGGGAGTTCCGAGACTTCCCCGCCTCACTGGTATGTATGATGCAATTATTATTATTTTTTTTTATGTGAAATGTGATGATGAGAATAAAAAACAAACCATACAAATCATAATATAAAATAAGTGATTCACTTTTAGCCCTTATAAAAAGATGATTCTTGAACCTCTTTGCTAGTGGCGCTATATGGCGAGCAAACTGCCGTGCATGTATGTCTCAACAATCCAGCATAGAAGTGATTACTGTAGTGTACTCATCATCATTCTGAATACCTCTGTTACAAAATGTGTTTGAAGGGTCCATGTAAGAGGTTGCTGTCAGTCTTGAGAGTGGAAGTCATAACGGCCCACGGTTCTTTTTCATCTTTACCTGGTGCTTTATATCCGAGGCCACCTCGGAGAATCATCTTTTGAGGCTTGACAGGCTTAACTCTCCCTTGGAGATTGGCACCTAAGCCTTTACCAGTTCGGTACCCCATTTTCATTAAGATGTTCCATCCGGGCGTATTCATCAAACCTTTCTTTTTCTTGCCCTTGGATAGCTGTGTGGTGGAAGGGGTTGAAGGAGATGATGAGCTCATCGGGTCTTGCCGCAGATCAACAACATCCAATACTGAGAGCAAAGGCATATTGGAAGGCCACATGGAGGGCACTGATGTTGCAGAATGTATGTCTTCGATAGGCAAAATGGGCATACTGGTCACTTTAATGATACGTCCTTTATGTGGAAATTTGATGCATTGATGATTCGTGGAAGGCACGACATCCAGTTCCTGAATGTAAGGGCGGCCCAAAATACCATTAAATGTCGGGTCCATATCCAAAATATGGAAATCTGCCGTGACTGAGACTGGACCCAAACCAACTTTTAGAGTAATCATTCCCAATGGAGGCTTTCTTGTGTTATCATAAGCTGTGACTGTTATAATGGACGGTCGAATCTGACTCTCCGGAATGCCGCACATCTTTAAAGTGCTTGGTGGCAAAACATTAATGGATGCCCCAGTATCAACCAAACATTGCTTCACGGCTATTTTGTTGATATCAATGGTGATGCACAGTGCATATTTCCTGGCCGGCTGCGGAGCCAACTCATGTTCATAAAAAGTAATAGCCGACTGATTGCTAACTGGGTTTAAGACAGTGGTGACCTGTTCGGCCGGGATATCTTCATTCACCATTACTTTTTGCAGGTATTGTTTCAAAGCTTGTTGTTGTGTGGCAGATCTTTTAATCAGTTCTAGAATAGAAATACGGGCCGGTGTTCTGTCCAGATGCTTCAATAAATCATACTCTATGCCCTGTGTAGATTCTTGTTCTTGCTCTCCTTGTTCCTGTGGTGGCTCCTGCTCCCGCTGGGGAAACACTCGTTGAAACATTCGTCCGCTACGGAGCACCATCGTTCTTTGTGCCTATGTCGGGATTGGCATGGGTAAAGGGGTGGAGGAAGTAGAGGGAGTGGTGCTGGATGTAGGCGCAGGGTTGGTGGGAGGAAGGGTTCTTATAAGGGGCCTCGCCGGCCGTGGATTATTGGAATGAGGTGATGGTGGTTGTGTAACAAGAAGGGGTCTTGGAATCATGGTGGCAGTAGATGGAGGTGGAACGGGAGGGGCGACGGCTACCGGCGAGGTATGAATAAGAGGAGGTTTGTTTGGTGGAGGGTTTTGGGGTGATGGAGAAATTGTGGGTTGGCGCAACAGAAGGGGACGTGAAGGACGATGTTGGCATTGGATGGCCCAGGAGTGAGGGAGCGTATTGGTTGGGAAGGAGGGATTGGCTGGTGTCTTCTTATCAATGAGGGTGGTAGATTAGAATTCTGATTAATAGCCCCGACAGAGGCATTTTCATTGTGCCAAATTTGTCCTCTCTCCACTTCATGGATCGAGGTGACTATGTTCACTTGCTGATTTGGGACCGAATGCTCCGGTAGTAGATTATTAACAATCCCCATATTGGGTTGGGGAGCAGGAACCTGTTGTTGATGTGGAGCTTGTGGTTGTCCTTGTTGCTGATGCTGTTGAGCTGCTGGCTGTTGAGGAGGCCTTCAGATTTTTAGAGAAGCAATGACCTTCCTCATTTCATCCCAATCAATATCACCTTGATCATTCATGTCATGTATGTAATCTTTGAAGTAAAAGCAATGATCGATATTGTGCCCCGGTTGTCGGTGAAAGACGCAATACCGGGATGTATCCACATGTTGGGGCCATATTGCTCTTTCCTTTGGCAATGTGAGTAGGTTAGCGGCCATGAGGGCATTAAAGATATCCAATAAGCTTTCGGGAAGAGGGGAGTACTGTGCCCTTCGGGGGCCCAAAGGTCTTCTTTGTTGAAATTGTTGTGGTGCATAATTGGCTGGTGGGGGCACTTGGTGATATTGTGGTGTTTAATTTGGTGGAGCAATGTGGGGTTGTTGTTGAGGAGGTGGAGGAGGCCGTAAGGTCTGAGGAGGGTTGTTATTTGGCTGGTGGACTTGATTATGGAAGGCGGGCTGTTGTGGTGATGGCCCTGGGTTTGAAGGGTGGCGAAAGGGTGTGGAATTGCCAAACGCGCTCACCTGCTCGTTGGTAACGGTGTCTTGCCAGTATTGCCAATATTAGCATTCCTCTTTATCACCTTTGGCCTTGGCTCGAACATGCCCATGATTGGTGAATCCTTCATTTGCGTCTGAATATATCTAGCTCTTTCATAGAGCTCTTCCATAGTGCTTAGTTTATTCATGGCCAGGATATGACGGAATTGTGGAGTAGAATTTGAAATAATCATTTTGACTTGCTCCGTCTCTGACAATGTGTCTTTCAATTTCTCGGCCATGGACCTCCACCTATCAGCAAATAAAACGAAGTCCTCCTCGGGCTTCATCTTTTCAGCAACCAGGTCTGTAACGGACAAGGAGGGACCCACACGGTCCTTGTACTTCTGTATGAATTTTCGTTGAACTATATCGAAATCATCGGCATCGGCCGGCTCCAGGGAATAAAACCATTCAAGTGCGGGGCCATCCAAAGACCGCCTGAAGAGATAAGCCAATGAATTTTTATTATCTTGCCAAAATGACGCTTCATACATAAAATCCTTCAGGTGGATGTTCGGGTTGCCCGTGCCATTATATCGCCGGAAATTCGGCATTTCTGATGGTGGTAGATGGAAAACCGGCACAGGGGGAACCACGATCTCAGGAGCAACCTTGGGTGTAGTGACCCTCTTAAGCTGTTCCTCCATTTTGGCCATCCTTTGGAATAACAGAGCATGGTTATCAGACTCGACTGGGGCCTGATGAAAGGAATGTTGGTTTGTTATAGGCCTTCTTAGAATTTGGGAACCAAGGGGTTGCTGAGGCCTAACAATGGAATGACTTGCCGGTTGGTCCGGCATAGTCACAACAGGAGTTGATGGGCGCGAGGGTACCCTAGGGACGACCGATGGGTCATTAGGAGAATTAGCGGAGTGGCCACCCATGGCCTGATGAGGGTTAGAAGACGACGGGATGAACTTTCCCTTCAGAAGAGCGGCTTGAGCTGCTTGGCGCTGAGAATCATCCAGTTGAGCAATAGCCTTGAGAATCGCATTGAGATTGAGGGAAGAGGAAGTGTCCCCTGGAGTATTCTGGGTAGTAGGTCGGGCCTGGGAAGAAGGCTCAACCTCCAAAGCAGTAGTGGTGGTGTCCACCATATGGACTTGATTGGAGGAAGAATAGTAATTTCCCTCATAATAAACAGAATCTTGAGAGGGAATCTCATAAAACGGGTAAGAATGACCCTCCTCATTACAATCATAAGTGTATCCGTAGTTGGCCATGTTGAGAATTTTACCTGAACGTAATTTCATACTTAAGGAGAAAGAGATGAATGTCTCGCAATAAGATATAACCCAAAAGATACCACCTTTTCAAAAGAAACACACAAGTTGTAATGAGCGCAAGATTTTAAGATTTCTCTTGGAAATTAGGGTGGATTCAATATTAGGTACTTTCTTTCAAAGGTGGATCCTGGTTGAAAATTTGGGTATAATCTCCGGGTATCTAGATTTTCTCTCCTTTCCAACGAATGGGTCAACTATACTCCAGCTACTTCAATGGTACAACCTGCCTAGCGTCCGTGAGGGAATCCACGGGTGCGAGGACTTACGAAGGCTTGGCTTAGGAATTTCCGGTCCAAAGAGACGGAATGCTCAATGGAGGGTCCTTCCTTCACCAAGAGGGGTGAAAACTCCTAACAAGTGTGGGGAGAGGAGGTCTCCAAAACCATATGCTAAGATGAATGCAAACAGGTGATATCACCGACAGATATATGACCAGTCAATCAAACAGACAAAAAGAGCTGTTCTGTGGGCACAGAACAAAAACACGACCCAGGGCAGGTCGCTAATTTAATGAACAACGCCTGGAGTGCAGGCGCTAATTACCGCAAACAGTGAAAGGAACACCTCTGGGGAGAGTCGCAAAGCACTGGAAACAAATACTCAGGAAATAACCAAATCACCAATAATTAAGAAAATGGCGCCTTAAGCTAAGGCGTTCAAAGATAAAATGACGCCCAGTAGCTGGGGCGTCAAAATCACTGAACAATGATCCAATCAAAACAAACAGTAACAATGGAAATGACGCTTGCTGGAAGGCGTCTTATGAAGAAATGACGCCTCTCTACAAGGCGTGAATAAGAAAATGACGGCAGCAGGGAGGGTGTTACTTCAGCTTAATGAACTGACAATCAGAATAAACCAATGGAAACTGCAAAACTGGCTAATCAGTGGGGAGGTGTGCACGTGGTGCACAATGGGGAGTGTGCTACGTGGAGCACAAGGGAGGGACACGCGAGGGTGTCAAAGGAGGGGCACCGAGGGCGCCAATGGGAGGGTGCTACGTGGAGCACGAGGGAGGGGTACGCGAGGGTACCAATGGGAGGGACACGCGAGGGTGTCAATGGGAGGGGCACGCGAGGGTGCCAATGGGAGTGTGCTACGTGGACCACATGGGAGGGGTAATCAAACTAAAAACACTAGAAGTCCCACCGTGATCGCCAATTTGTAGATTATGAAAAATCCACTTAATGAAAAAGGGGGGATGAAACCCAAACTCAAGTTTCTAAAGCTTAAAAATTAATAGTGAAAGGAAGAGCATGCGTGGGATGCTAAAGGGGAATGTGATCGCCAGAGGGGTTACCTCAAATAAGAAAAAGGATGATCGCGAGTACCTTGTGTTAAGCGAGGGAGATTGTGAATCCTTTCTTCCTCCTTCTACTGGCCGGCCGATGAAGGGGGTTCTTAGCCTTGATTACCTTGCAAGAACACATGTATCAAATAAAAGAGTGGATTAGCCAAAAGGTGTAGTATCAAAGTTCTAAGATTATGAAATTAATCAAATTAAACATGAACATGAACACACCTTGTGTGTTTTGGTTTTAAACCCCTAGGAAAAGTAACAAGGTTTGAAAAAATATGAATGTAATGCTAAGCAATAATATGTAGAGTATGAGATCTAACAAGAACTAGAGGGAGGAAGGATGTGTAATGATGTTATGAATGCTAACAACACAATAAAACAAGCAAGAGAGAAAGAGAGAGCTCCTCTCTGCTGTGCGTGCAACAGTAAAGGTGATGAAGCTTTAGTATGTGATGGAACTGCAGTGGTTCATCTGTGGAAGAATAAGAGAATCGCCTGGAAGGAGAGCTCGTTTGGATGAATAACCTGCAAAACAAATAAGACACTCTTCTCTCTGTCAGCTCTGCTCTCTTGATAATGATCTCTCTCTCTCTCTTCTTGTTCTCTGTCCTCTGTCTTCTCGCGCGAAGAGACCCAAGAGGGGTATTTATAGGGCTAAGATCCTTAGAGAACAAGGATTAAAACAAGGTAAATATCTTCCATCAAGAAACTCCCTTCCCAGTCGAATACAAGTCTCAAAATGAGGAAGGAACCATTACTGGAAAGAAGCAGGCGAAAGGGAGACGGAATTGAAAATGACGACCCCATGAAGGGCGTCAATTAAAAATGACGACACATCCAAAGGCGTTAATTAGAATAACGACTCCCATAAAGCCTTCAATTCCTGGATTTAATTATAGAAACAAATAACTTTCCTTATTTAAAATTATCAACTGACGCCTGCCAGATAGACGTCAAATAATCGACGCCTTTTTGAAAGACGTTAATTCTACAATTCTTGTTTTATTTGAAATTCAGAATTTTCAGTAAATCCAGAAAATGACGCCTGTATTGGTAGTCGTCCATTGTTAAAAGAGGCGCCCTTGGCCATGCCGTCAATTTAAATAGCGCCTCTGATCAGGGCGTTAATTTCAATTTTTCAAGAAAAAAAATAAGAAATCACAATTAATTTATAGAAAATAGAAAAACTTCATATTAAATCAATATTGAAGTCCACTTTGGGGCGTCACATGGTGACATGAGATTTACTCAACATAGCATCAATTTTAGCATATCTACAGCCGCATGTATGGAGCCGTCTTGTGAAGACTTGCGCCAGCATGCCTCTCACTTCTGCCGCGTGAGCCACCTGGAGCACCAGCCGCTTTGGCCGACGAAGCTCGTGTTTGCCTTAGCCACGTAGAAGCCCGCCCATGCAGCCTTGGTATCCCGAGCCTCGTTTGCCATCTGCCCACTTGAAAGTTGAAGTCTGCCATCCTTCATGCGAACCTTGCATGCTGGCCCAAGGTACCTTCACGTGAAGCCATACACGTTGCCTTAATTACATGCACGTTGAAGACTTTATAACATGCATGTTAAAGACTTTGTTGAAGGCCCTGCTGTGGTGTAGAAACGTTGCATATATATGAATTGTATATATATATATATATACCTTATATATATATATCATATATATATCATATATATATATATATATATATATCATATATATATCTTATATATGTATATCATATATATATATCCAATAAATATATATCACATATATATCTAATATAGATCTAATGCCAATTGCTTCTTCTTTTTTTCTTTCGTTATTCTTTTTTTTTCTTCTCTTTTTTTTTAAACAAGCCCATGGGTCTTTGGATGTGTGAATGGACTTTGGCCCATTTGTCTTCTTATTTATTTATTTTTTATTCTTCTTGTTGCGATCTTCCTTTGTGCCTGTAAAATAGAATCAAAATTTAATGAAATTAGATAATTAACCATTTTAATCCAAAATTAAAATTAAGTGAGATAAATGCATAGTGATGCATATTAAAGTTCATAAAAGTGTGTTATAATATTAATTAACATGTAAAATTACACACTTATCACGCATACACTATGACGGTCTGTAGCCTCACCGTTATATCTTTCTAAAGGCCCTGCTCGGATCCGTTACTTTCTTCAAAAGCTCTGCTCTGCTGGTCATGCTATCCGATCAATCCACGAAATGCACATCCATTCAACTGAGGCAATCCCATGTTATTCAAGTGAACTTAATGAAACATGAGATTGATAAAAATTCCAACTCTGATTGTCAAATCACATCATTCATAAAAGAAAATCAAACTACATTCAGTTTCTTATCCGCAAGGGGGCAGATCTTTCTTAGCTCTTTCACGTAGTCATGACATGCTTCGTCGTTCTCTTCAACTTCTTCTTGCCACGGACGCACCTTGCCGATCTCCCACATGGTCAGCGCGTTCCGTACTACTCTTTCATCTTCCTCGGTCCCCATCTTCCTAGGTAGAAGGGGAGGGTAGTGTGATAATGCAGAAACTTTGGTTCGAGGAAGCCCGATCTGAAGATGGCACCGGTGTGGGTTGTAGATCGCCATGGTAGTATTTCCCACTAGCTGGAGGTCCAGGCCTTGACGCCGTGGTATTCTAAGAAGAGTGCTCCAAAGGATCCTTGGCCGCATGATGAATTTCTCCGTTGGCAAGGTGTTGAAGAAGAGGCGCCATTCGTCCCGTGTTTTCTTATCCGCCGTCTTGCACTCAACTTGAGAAGAGAATCCAGATGCCCCTCCAATGAAGAAGAGAGGATGGCTCCCAAAGATCCGAGTAGCAGAACTAATATCTTCCTTTGGTTGGAATTTGATTCTCACTCCCATCCAACACTCAAGGAGTATCATGGAGCCGAACAAAGGTCCTCCTAAGCAAGCCGAGCTGAGTCCTTCATAGAGGTATGAGAGGATCACTTGAGAGATGGACATTCCCCGCCACAACCCACTAATAATGCTGAGATTTTGGGTATCTAAAAGGTGGTCGGTTGTAGTGAAAAAGAAAACTCCACATAAGCAAACCGCCACCGCCTTGGCTATTGCTTCGTGTCTCTCCCAGTTATTTTTCCAATGAGACACTATCCACTGTGCTAAGGGTATCAAGTGTATGTGCCATGGGCTGATCATGCTCCTCGCGTCCTTTAGATTATGGATGAAATCACTCAAGATTAAGGACGGGTCGATAGGCTCAATCGTGTAGCAAACTCGGTCTTCATCCCCCACCTTAGTCTTAGGAAGGGCTAGATAGGTTTTTACCTCCTCTAATAGGACTGTTGCTTCGAAGGAAGGGAAGATGAAGGTATGTGTTTGTGGATGTCACAATTCTATGAGGGCTGAAATGCTAGGCCAATCTAATGTCAATTTCTAGAAGTTTTTGCCTAAGACCAAGAGAGGTTGAAGGTGCCATGCTTTGAGAATTAAGGTAACCTCTAAAGGGAGTGCCTTTACCATGGGAGCCACCCACTTCAGATTAGAATAGCATCTTGGACCGGGGAGGGGCTAAGAAAAGAAGAAGATCATGAGGAAGAAATTAACGAGCAGAAATTTCTGAACTTGGTTAGGTCATGGAAGCTTACCACTCTTTGAGCATTGGAGCTTAGGTGCTTGGGAATTGAGGTCAGCCTTTGTAGCTCTCCGTACTCCTTTCTTGCTGCTTTGGGTCCGGTGTAGACTCTCTCCTCCATAGCCATCACCTCGAAGCTTCTCTTCATCTTGTTTCCTGCCCTTAAGAGAGGTTTTCCAACCCTTCTAGCAGAGAATTCAGAAAGATACGATTTTGGCTAAGTTTCCAAGTTTTAAAGGTTTGGTTTCTACTTTAAAGAGATAAGATTCGGATTGGAAGGCTTTATCTTAAGTCTGGGAGGAGTCTAGAATGGATTTGAGGCTTCCTATCTCGGATTTTGCCCCTTGCGGCTCAATCCGTCTCGGAGTACAATTCGTTATCTAACGGTCTGTCGCTAGACCGTCACTTTCCTCTGACGCGCCATATTTGAGCCGTCACATTTTCTGTGGGTTTAATTTGATCAAACCTGTTCTGTCAAGCTTAACGGTCTAGCATTAGACCGTTATATTCTTGTGACGCGTTCTCTCTGAGCCGTTACATTCTTTGCTGATCAGTTTTGGCCTCTGCTTCTTCAATCATTCTCAACGGTCTTGCTCATGGCCGTTATCTGCCTCCGATGCACTGCGCCTGAACCGTCACATTTCCTGCATATTTGGTTATGTCTGTACATCCCCTTCATCATCCCAGTCTGCATTCATTTATCATGTTGAAGTCTGTACATTCGTTTAAGTCCATGCACTTTTGAAGTCCATACACCGTTGATGAAGTCTATATATTTGTTGAAGTCTGTACATCAGCTTCAAGTCCATACATCAGCTTCAACTCTGTACATCAGCTTCAAGTCCATACATCAGCTTCAACTCTGTACATCATTTTCGAAGTCTATACATTCTTTACCATCGTTGCCAAGTCTATACATTCCACATCTTCACCCAAGTCTATACATCCCCCATTCTTTGAAGTCTATACATCCCATTTGTTGAAGTCTATACATTCTTCACCATCATTTTCGAAGTCTATACATCCCCCATTTTTTGAAGTCTATACATCCTATTCTTTGAAGTCTATACATCACATTCTTTGAAGTCTATACATCCCATTTGTTGAAGTCTATACATCCCATTCACTTTGAAGTCCATACATCAGGTGCAAGTCTATACATTCGTTCAAGTCCATACATTTGTTGAAGTCTATACATTCCCATACCTTCCCCCAAGTCTGTACATTCTTCATCCAAGTGTGTACATTCCCCAAGTCTGTACATTCTTCATCCAAGTGTGTACATTCTCCAAGTCTGTACAGTCTTCATCCCAAGTCTATACGTCCACACCGCTTCAAGTCTGTACATTCTTGATTCAAGTCTATACATTGCCCAATGTGAGCACAAGCCCCAGGTCTGTACATCCCTTGTCCAAGTCCATACATCCTTGCTGTTGTGTGCATGAAGTCTATACATCATCTGGACGTCTGGACTCGAAGTCTACACATCGCTTGGGCAAGGTCTATACACACTGAGTACAGTCAGTACGTTCATAGTTCAACATTGCTCTGCCATCTCTAACGGTCTAGCATTTGGCTGTTACTTGTATATAATGCACCATCTCTGAGCCGCTACTCTTCCTGCTGCTCAGTTCTGCAAAGTTGGGCACTGTCTTTTCTAACGGCCTCCACCCGATGCATTACTTGATCCTGACGGTTTGGGTATAGACCGTTACATTATCTGCTGCTGTGACTTGTGCTATTTCTATCTGCCTCCGTGTAGACCTGGCGATCCTACAGGCTTCCCATTCCGTTCATCCTGTACATCCACACATTATCTCATCCCCATCGTTCACATTTCATCCACTCTTTAAATCCGTTCTTTAGCGCATCCACATACATTTCTTACATTACCAATCACACATTCTCACATTTATTCTTGCCTTCATTCACGCATCCATTCATTCACGCATTCACAAAAAAAAAGCCAAAAAGAACTTTTCATTCTCATTTTCATTTCATATAAGTCATGTACAAGTAAAAAACAAAAGAAAAAATGCATCACTCGGCCGGCTTGTCTCCCGGGCCACCGTCACTATCCCCTGTGCCCTCCGGCTGCCTGGCTGATGGTCCCATGGCACTGTGCTCTCCCTCCTACTGTCGTCTCTGGTCCGCCTCCTCGTTCCTCCGATGACCGGAAGAACTAGTGAAGTACCCTCGAAACCCGCTGCTAGGGGCCGCGCTCTGGCTCCGACTGCTCGTCCCCGACTTCTTCCCTAGGAGACGGAGTGCATCCTTCAAGGCCCCGATCGCGCCCTTCATCTCAAAAGTCTGCACTCGGAGTTGGTCTCGCTCACCTCTTAGGCGCACAGCATCAGGCCTAAGTCGCTTCACCTCTGCAACATCCGGACGTCGCGGGGTCTCCGCTCTCAATCGAGCCATCTCTGCCCGCACAAGCTCTGTCTCTGCTCGGGCTCGCTCAGTCTCAGCCTGGCTCCTCTCTATCTCTGCCTGGAGGCGCTCTGTCTCCGTTCGAGCCAGCCTTGCCTCGGCCACTGCTACGGCTAGCTCTCTCTCCTGTAGTTTGCATTTCACCTAGTCAGTCACATAAGCATCTAAATTGCATAAAAGCATAAGCATTTGAGTATAGCATTTAGCATCTTACCCGCTCCGCGAGGGTGGCCTCCGCCTCCTCGGCCCGAGCAACTGCTCGAGCAAACTCGGCGTCTCGCTCAGCCCTGCCTCCCGCAGGCTGTGAGGATGACGATGGGGCATCCGATCCCGCTCTTTGGGCTCCCTCGGCCCGCTGCACTCAGAAGTCATGGTCAGTCAGTTGCATTTGCATCATTAGCATCATAAAGCATAATTATTTTAAGTCTAAGGTTCTGGGAATCTTACCAGGAGCTCCAAGGTAGTCCGGTACTCGTCCCGCTGCTGGACAGTGGCGTGGAGTAGCCCCTCGAGCTCGGCTATCCTTCCCTCAGGGTCTAGCTGCATTTTTAGAAGCATGTGAGTCAGTGCATATAGGATAAATTTTTTATAAAAGGCATTCAGAGTTTTGAGTTTAGAATTGCATACTGGTCATCGGGTACCTCGGTACACCCGGTCCCCGTACAGTCGAGCGAAGGCCTTCAAATACACCTCATCGCTTTCATCCCGCTCTTTCACTGCTCTGCCCCGCTTGTTCCAATCATGGACGTACTTTACTTTCCGGGCACACCAGTCTATGTTGCCGCTGATTCCCTTCGCTGATTTTCCCGGGTGGTCGTCACTGCGGCGTGGGAAAGTCACCTCAGGCTGATGTAGTCCCCGAGTCCTCAGAATCAGCCAATAATGAAGAGGTTCGATGATATGGATGCAATGGAACCATATGTCTCGTCCCCGGTACGAAAGGGCTACCTCCACCCATGGCTGTCCCTCGTAACTCTCGCCTCTGTACGGGGTCCACCTCACCTAGAAGCATGATAATCCATTCATCAGCATGTTAGTCCGGTTATCATCATTTAAGAAGCATATAAAAGCATTTAAATCATTTAGAAAGCATTTATGAGTTCGGGGTTACCGCCGTATGCAGGAAGGAATCCAAGTCATCCTGGATCGCCCGAGTCAATCTGATGATCGACCCCGGGTCCCTCGCGACCACCCATCATCTGGCGATCGGGAGACGATCGGCGTGGAGTAGTGTGCCCCGTCCGATGCCCGAGAGGTACCTGTAGCTCCAGAACTACATTTAGTTAAGTCAGTCAACAATTTGCATAAACATTTGCATAAATCATATAGAAGCATTTAAATTGTATTTACCTATAGAAAAGGCGAGAAGCCGCCCTGCATCGTCTATCGGTCCGTCGTGTTGAGGGACTCTAACAGGAAGGCTAGCACTACTGCTCCCCAGGCGTACTTTCCGACTCTGCCCAAATCCTCGATCATCGGCAGCAGCCTGTAGCTGATCACATCTGCTCGAGTCGCGAACAAGAGCTTCCCGAACAGAAGCATCAGGAACCGCCTCAGGGTACGATCTCCCTCCGGTCCCGCCTCTGCCGCCACTCACGGGCGCACCTAGTCTATCACTCTACCCAGATGCTCCTCTGGTAGCTCTCCCACGGCAATGGTTGCTCCTCTCAGTCCTAGGCTCTCCTGCAGAACTGATCTCGAGAGCTGGGATGACGTCTGCCCCGGTCTAATTAGATCCAGCCCCAGCAGCTCCTGGGCCATCTCCCGGTAGTTCCAGTAGGTCCATCCTGTCACTGCGGCTCCATGGACTCGCAGCCCAGCAATCCTTGCCATGTCTTCTACTGTGGGGATCATATGACCCCATGGGAAGATGAACGCCCTGCTGATCGTATCCCATCTCTCGTGCAGCGCATATAGCAGAGGCGTGTCCATCCTGGCCACCTCGATGCTCAGCACCTCGGCGAATCCCATCCCAGCCAACCTCTCTCTCTGGTAATCGGGCAGTGCCTGGTACACCGCCCGGATCTGTAGCCAGGAGATCCTCGTTCGTCTTTTTCCCTGCATTCATTTAGATCATAAGTTAGTCAAACGCATCATAAAATCATTGCATAGCATTCATAAAATGAAAACAAAACAAAAATTGAATAATTTAAAACCTAAAAAATAGTTCTAGCCTCTGGTGGATGTAACGGCCCTGGAGTGGGGCGTCACATGTCTCTAACGCACCAGGGGTGGCGCGTTAGGTGTGTGACGGTCACTGGAAGGACCGTCACATTCCCTGCTAGAGGTTGTTTTTCCCGTTGTATCCCATGGCTCTCCCACTTTGGCCAAAAGGGCCTACAATCAATCCTAATGGGTTCGTAGACCCATTTTCTACCCCCATTCCCACATGCATATGCGTAAAAAACTATAAAAATTAAAAATTGGAAGATTAGGGTGGGCGGCCTACCTCTCGGTCTTGGCCCCTCTTCCTCTTCTTTGCTTGTTCCTTGGGCTCTCCCTCGTCCATGGGGATTTCCCCTTGGTCCTCCTCGGCCGTGGGAACATCTCTTTCCTCCGTTGTTGGCCCCCTCGCCCTAGTTTCTTCTTCCACGGGCCTTGGCACCTCCTCTCGTTCTATTCGACGGTGGAGGCGTCGGATGGCCTTCTTCTTCCCTCTCTCCCTCTTCTTCAGCGGCGGTGGAGGCTCGTCGCCGGCCATTTCGTCGGTGGTCGTGGGTGGTCGCCGGTGGTCTTCTCGGGTTGGGGTGTGTGGGCGTTTGAGGGAGATTGAGTGTTGAATGCTTGAATGAGGCCATGGGCCGTTCGGTTTGTTTTTTTTGAACGCTCAGGAAATGTGACGGTCTGTCGTCTGACCGTTACACTCTCTGACACGTACTATTCAGACCGTTACATGAATTTGAACTGTTTCATTAAAGAATGTGAACCGCTTAGTTTATAACGGCCCAGGGCTGGTCCGTTACTTTATGTGACGCCCTCTAAGTAGACCGTTACAAACTTGCAAGTTTCTTGATGAATGAAATAGTCTTTTTGATGTTTAAATAATTGCATTTTCTGCCATGGCACATATTATTAATGCTTCTAACACGTATGAATGGTTATGCCTTGATTTATACTCATATCAATTATTGGCTAACCTCTTTCTTGTGAATGAAGTTATGAATGACAACATGCTTTGCCGTTCGTCAGGCAGGTAAGTCAGGTATTGTATCTCTTTCCCTTAATCCATTAATGCATTACTATATGTTACCTATGATATATTATCTCGAGAACCGGATGGTCATTCGTGTGTTCTAGGATCTGATGTTCCCCTTAAACAAAAATGATGATGATCTAAGTTCACATGTTTAATCGTTGGATAGGCCGTTAGGTTGGAAAAATTTGGGGACGATGGTTCTGTCTTGCACGCCGTGGTTGCAGATGGTGTCCTGACCCTGGTTTCTCCAGCTTAGCAATATTATTCTCGAGTATCTTGATATTTTATCTTTTTTTGCATTCGTTTTAAAGATTTCTTTTTCTTTAGCCCAGCATGCATCATACGCATATTTGAGCATTCATGTGCTTCATCTGTTCAAGGTATCTCGATGTTGGTGAATAGCTGTGTTCTTGATCTCGAATGAGGAGAGTTATTCCACTCTGAATTAGAAGGTTTCCTTTGATCTCGTTGCTCGATTTGGTTGGCTGAAGATTCCTGTCTGGAGTTTAGTCAGTTCTCTTTCCTTTCCATTGCCTCCGACGGCTAGCCGTGTTTCCTTTCCTTAGTTGTTAGTTCCTCCAGACATGCGTCCTTTGGTTGGCTTTTTCCTTGTGATCAGTTCGAAGTTTTCCAGAAAGTTCCTATCACTTGTTGGTAAAGAACGGGTGTCGTTTACCTTAACGCCCACTTTTTCGCTTCACTCCGCTTCATTTCCGCTTCATCTCCATGTTCCATTTCATTTCAGCTTCACCTCCACTCGCTCCCCTGCAAAGAGGGCGTTAAGGAGGGGCATCTGTTGACACCCGTTTTATGACCAATAAGTTGGGTCATCTCCTTGTTTATCCATATGATGCTCCGAGTTGTTCACTCTTTATCGAGTCCCCTTGATCAGTTTGAAGCCTGTTTCTTGGGTCATCTCCTTGGTTGGAGTGTGGTTTATTGTGGCCTTTTATTCGACGAGCTTAGCAAGCTTTGCACCTTTTTTATCCTCATTGTTAATAACGGTCCTCACTGGGGGCGTTACTTCCATATAACGCATGATCCCTGGGCCGTTACTTATTGAAGAGTCCTAAAGTTTGAGGCCTTTGTTCTAAAGCTTATCCTCTTACTTATCCGTTGAATCTAACGGTCTGTCGTGCAGCCGTTATTTATTCCAACGCGTCCAGTCTTGGCCATTACTTTCCTTCGAGAGTCCAACTTGTTTGATCTTCTTCCCGTTGATCTTATCTCTTTTGAGATAAGGTTGAATGTAACGGACGTTCCATAGCGCGTTATTTTCATGTGGCGGTCTGTCGAGTAGCCGTTACATCCAACAGAGAGTCCTAGCAGTTCAGGCCTTTTCTATGCTACTCCGTGGTCGAGATAAGAGCTTGAATTGTTGATTTCTCTTTCAAATCTGATCCTCAGAACCTTCTGTTTGTTTCTATGGACTCTTGGTGATATTATCTTTAGGGATTTTCTAAGAGTTATCCTTTTATCTTGCTGGATTATCCTATGCTCGGCCGGAGAGTTTGAGGGTCTATAAATAGCACCCTTAACTTCATGGCCCGAGAGAGGAAGATCTGGAGTTCGTGTCGAAGTGCTGCCGCATTCTGGAGTCACATCTGACCAAGGAGAATTGTCTTTTACGTTCATCTGCTTCACGGTGAAGGGAGTATTTGTTCCATTGGTTTTCAAAGTTCATCATTACATATTGTGTTCTTCCTCATCTCCTTTTCCTCAAAAGCATTGTCCCTCTTCTTTTTCCACGTCCTCCCTGGTTTTTCATCATCTAAACATCCTCTTATCTTTTTAAAACGCCCAGAGGGGTTAAAAAACCAAAACCTCCCTAGTACTTTTCTTTCCTTTTGCATGCTATTGAGTTTATTGAAGAATTGATGCTATATTGTTTAAAGGGCTAATCTGGGTCTGTTTTCTTGTGTTTTCACGTTCTTTGGCAGGTTTACATGTTCACCACATGAGGCCCAAGTCTTCTGGCCGGCTGGAGGAGTTGAGGTTAAAAGAACTCAGAAGCTATTACTGTAGGTTATTTGACGGTCTTGTGCAGGAGCGTCAGATTCATATAGCGGTTCATCGAGCGACCATCACTTCCCAGTGACGCGTGGACTTTCGGCCGTTACATTCCGTTGATCTGCAGATTTCCTTGATTTTCTCTCTCCCGTGGGCGGGTGCTTCATCCACTTATTTCCAAGGTATTTTCAAGTCTTTGGCTTGTTTCTACTTTGGTGGCGATCACGTTCTTTCTTGGTATTGGGCATTAGCTTTCTCTTTCTCTCTTATATCTCTTATTCTCTTTCCTTGCTCCACCCTTGCGGTGTGTTTTTATTTGCTTTTGCTCCATGCCCCGGCGTGTGTTTTTCTTTATTCCCTTAGTTTAGTTTGATGATTGAGATAGCATGCCCATGCAAGAGCTTGTTCTGGTTGCCTAGGTTCATGGTTCACATGTCCTTGGGTTGATTGAGATCTTTGATTTTTGCCTATCATCTTTATCACACATCAAAACAAAAAGAAGAAGAGAAGCAAAACAAATCAACAAATACGAGTCACAATGTCATTAGTTAGGCCGGGAAGTTCCCATCCCATGTGTAAAAAGCATCATGGCTCACACACCCAACCACCTAGAGGAGGAGAACACCATGGTCACCATCCCAACTGTGGGGGGAACACATATCCAAGTTGAAGAAGAAACCTCGCACAGTGGTCTTCACCCTACACCACCCTCCCTAGTTGGGCCAAGCTCATCTTAGGAGAACGCATTTTACGTTGGCTAAAGGAGAACCCAATTAGAGATATCATGGCCCATGTTTGCCCTCCCATGGAACAACACCTCCCCATAGTACCCTTATTCACCTATCACACCATAATCCAATCATCCTATCAAGTGGAAATATTAGGGGATCTTCTTAAGGGTATAGCTTGGCAAATGGAGTTAACTAGCATGTTGACCACTGTAGCTGACTGACCTAGGAGCCTTGACCTCTTACACCTATGTGTCGGGTCCATCTCCTCGATTTACACTGTGGGTTGCTACACTAGCGACCTTCTTCTATTCCTCCCTACACCCGATGAGCCCGATGCTATCCACAAACTAGAGTTGCTTATCTCGGGTAGAACATCAAGCCCTCCATTCATGAACTTCGACCCAATTGTTCGAGTAGAGGAGGATGACTCACCACTATGTGAGGACCATGAGGGCCTAGAGTTCCTCTCCCTAGGTGACTCTTACCATGACCCCTTCGATCTCTTCCTATACCCACCCACCTTACTCACCACCAACCTTTTCCTACCCAAACCAACCAGGATAGACCAAGCCCACCTCTCTCAAGACCCGGCCCACACCAAGTATACCATGACCATGGGTGAAATACCCCTAGGAAACAATGAAGTGCCCCACTCCATGACACATACCTTCTTTGACCCCTACGACCCTTTTGAGTGGAAGCTCGAAGGCCACCCCACCACCCCACACAAGGAAGTCACCTATAGGAAAGGAATTCCTGTGTCTTGTCACATCACACCACTTGGCATGAATAGAAAGTCGGGTCCTTTCATACATGACACCCACATGTCAAGTCGGATGCATGATTGGTCCAAAGGTCCTCCCACATTCATCATTGGTCTTAGGCATGTTACGAACATTCACGGATGTCCAGGACCCCCGGCATTTGCTATACCCATGCGCAATAGATTCCCCTACAGATGCCCCGGCCCTCCAACCATTGTTATGAAGTCCATGCATGATAGGGCCACTTGTGGCTGCCCCAGTCCACCTAAGTTCATCAAGGTCCACATGGCATCAAAGCATGATAGGTCAATTTGTGGTTGCCCCGGTCCACCTTTTCACACTACCCACTTTCACAACCCCTCACCGCATCATAATGCATGGCATGAGCATACACGCAAGCAAATCACAACGAGCGGTGAGGTTCACAAAGAGCGAGAAAAGGCTCACGAGCGCCACTTGGAATTCTAAGTAGGCAACCTATTGATGGTGGCATTGGAGTGGCTCAACCCTAGAGTCGCGTCCAACTTGAGGGCACGAGGACTTGGACCTTGCCAAGTTCCGAGTGACTTTGACAACCCGGCTTACGGGTTGGACTTGCTAATGGGGTTTGGGATACACCCAACTTTTGGCGCGGCGGATCTGGCACCCTATATGGGCATCGCGGTGGAACCCAGTGAGCACCTTGAGCCTACCCCCACCTTTGTGAGTGATACCCTCGGAGAGCCTCCACATATCAGCCTGAGAGCCCGACGTGTGCACACGGAGGCAATACTGGGCAAGCAGGGTACCATCACCAGCAAGAGGGTGTGCCCAAGCCACCGTGAGAGGATGAAGGACCATCCCCTGGTTGCGGATGTAGGGTTGAGTTTGGAGGTTGAGGTTCACCCCGAGCTGCTTTAGAGGACCACTTCCCCGGAGGACCCATACTCGACGGAGTTGAGTTCTCCGCACCCCGAGGGTATGATGGGAACATCACCGGCGATCTCATTTGTTCGAGGATCCTAATGCTCGCCAGCAGTGCTACATCTTGTTCGCCACTTTATTCCGAGTCATATGATGTATTTTTCATTTTCTTATTATGTAATTTTCCTTTTATTTGAGTCAAGTCCCTAGGTTAAGGTGTCATCTACCTAGGTTAATTGGCATTAGAGTGGTTAATGAGTCAGTTAGGCCCAATTAAGTGGGCTAGGCCCATGGGCACCCCCTTCTCCCTTAGTTTATTGTCACTAGTCTAAAACTCAGGGTCTTATGTTAAATTGTGGGATTCCTATAAATAGGACCCCAATCCCACCATTTGAAGCTAATGAATGAATGATATTGAGTTGAGTTTCCATAAAATTTGTGAGTTTCCCCTCTCTCCCTCTCTCTATCTCTCTCTCTAAAGGGGGCGAACCCCATTCTCTCTCCTCCCCACCCCCAATTTTGAAATTCACTCTCTCTCCTCCCCATTCACCTCTCATTAAGACCCCTCCCCCTTCCCCATACCTCACATTTAATTCCCCTCCAACCCCTAGGTGGAATCCCCTTCTCTTAGGCACCTCTCCCTCCTCCCAAGCAACATTTCCCCTTCCCCATACAACCTTTCATTTTCCCAAGGGAGAATCCCTTCTCCCAAGCACCCCTTCCCCTCCCCAAGGCAACCCTTCCCATTCCCTAGGCTCCCATTAACCCCTCCATTAACCCCACATTCAAACCAAAGGAGAGTTCTCTCCCCCCTCTCTCCTTCCCAACCCAAATTCGCAGCTCCCCCTTCCTCCACTTGCTAGAACACCTCCCAGCCCCCTTTCTACCCCTCCCACACCTTGTATCACCCCATAACAGACCCCCACATAGTCAGGTGTCACCCCCACACCCATCCACCCCATTTCCCACCCCATCTACTCCGTCTCTCATCACCTTCCATCACCCTATCCATCTCAGTTCGCAGGCAGCAGTTGGAGCCCGACTTGCAGAACCTTCTCTGAGGTCATTCGGCGTCGTCTGGAGGCGTACCATACATTGACGGAAAGTTTGTCAAGATATCTTCGTATCCGAGGTGGTCTCGCTGGCATCCGACATCCCTCCTGTCCAGAGGGTTCATTCTCGTCCGACTGTGCAACCGGGACCTGAACCAGGACCAGAGCTGCAGTGCAGAAGCTTCCACGGTCCCATCCTTCCGTTCCAAGGTGCGCTACTTTGCCGGGTCGAAGATCCACCAGTCCTCTGTCCAACACAGCAAGCGGGACCTCGTTCGGAGTCCGGGACTGCCCGTTCCGAATTTTCTCCCCCAGGTGCGCTGAACAGGCCACTCAGGACCTGTCCAGACCCCTCGTCACTCAACGGGCTCCCCCTCTCTGCCCCAACATTGTCTGGTGTCCCCCTAGCTGCTGCTCGAAGAAGACTCGTCCACGGTCATAATCGTCTTGGTCCCGCTGCGTTTAAACATCGGGAGCGGGCGTGGTGACTACTTCCACCTGCTGCTGCACCCTGGGACCAGTCCGAACCAGAGCGCTAGGATCCTGTTCCAGAGCTCTCCCCAGACGGTGACGACATCGGGACCACCCACAAAAAATTACACGCATTCTTGGGTCTGTCAGCGAAGTTTCAGCGGATGTTTCGTCAAATTCTGAGTTCGGTGGAGTGCGTGGCGTCATCTACATCGACTTCCTGTCCGGTTACTCTAGAACGGGCAGATCGTTCGGCGCTAGCTTAGTTAACCTCCCCTCCCCGCCTGGCCAGCTTAGCGCCCCTCCCTGTGTGGAGGTAGTGTTTGGTGTAAGCCCATTCCCCCACCCCGAGATCCACCCTCCTGCGTGGGGCGTAGTTTTATACTAGCAGGTCTTCGGCTGAAGCGTCATCGGCGCGGCGTGCGGGTAGCCCACGCTTCCCCGCTCGCCCTCGTCTCCGACCGGGATCGGTGTCTTCACACCGATCAGGTGAGCTTTGAGCCCCCATCTTCTGCTGGTTTCACTATTGCTTAGCTTAGTATTATCTCTAGTTGCGCTGTCGGCAGTGAGAGAGTGCTCGTCCCAACATTCCGTCTAATCGAGTGCCACCGCGGGTGAGTTGTGAGAGTGTCATTACATCCCACGCCCTCGGCGTGCCGGCCGCCCTTGAAATTGGGCATCCCTAGCCCATTGGGGTCCATCCCTAGCTGGACATATCCTTGGAAACTCGAGGTCAAACCTCGGACCCTCACCACCATCACCGGTCCACCTACGGAACCGGGTGTGCGCGACACGGGTGAACCGCTTGTGATAGATCACTGTTCGATCCGGTTGCTTGCAAATCTAGGTCCAAGGAGTGGTGTCACATCAGCCCGCTTCCTGGCCTTCGCGGCGGCTCGGATCAGGCCCTCAACGGGATCCTTGCGCTTGGACCCCCGCGGCCTGGAGGATTCGCCCTGGGCCGCCCCCTTGCCCTTATCTCTGGCTCGGAAGCGACCCGTGGGAGCAGCCGACTCGTCGACAGCCGAGTCATCACCAAGGTCGATCACCTCTGTGGCCTCCTCCAAAGCCAGCCGCCTGGTGTCTGCACAAAAAGGAAGACATAGTCAGAAAAAGAAAAATGATCTCAACATCCAAAGGAGAACCTAGTTTGTGGCACCTGAACCCGACGGATGCAGCCACGTAAGAAGACACCGCTCGATATTCTCCGGAGTAACCAGCTCTTCTGTGGATTGGCGGTGCTTCAGCAAGACAGTCGCATATTTCTCCACATGTGGAGGAAACTCATCCTGCATGGGAGGGATATTCGGGTGGAAATTGGGGATTACTGGACACCTCCAGGTTTCCTCCACCGAACAAATCCTCACCCAGAAGAATTGAATTTTCCACCCCTTATGCGAAGAATCCTTCGCAGCCAAGGAGATACAACACCTATTCCGCCTCGCCTGGATGAAATAGAAACTCTTCCCGGCCGAAGGATGTGCTTTCAACTCAAAGAAATAGTGAAAGAGGTCCATTGGAGGAGGAACTCCACACTGGCGACAGAGAATGCGGAAGGCAGAAAGAAGAAGATAAGAATTGGCTACCAACTGAATGGGTGCCAACAGGAAAAAATTGAGAAGCTGAAGAATGAGAGGTTCGAAGGGAAGGCGAAACCCACCCTTCCACGACAGAAGGAAAGTACAAATATGGCCTGTACGAGAGTGCAAGCTCATCTCGTGTGGAGATGCCGCGGCAAAGCAGAACTTGTGGGGCAGGCGATACTGGTGTTCCAGCCTTCTCACATCCGCCTCCCCCAGTTCACTGCAGTTTGGAACTGGCGCCTTCACCACTGGCTCGTCCTCCCACTCCTCAGCATCCGAACGCTGGTCCGCCATGGAATCCGGAGAAGAGTTTGAGGAAAGGCGATCTCGGGATCCCGAAGATTCTGGGGGAAGAGGAAGCCGTCGGACTGCCTCCGTGGTTATCTCCGCCAACTCCACGAATGCCGCTGCAAGCCTCTGCTCTTCCATCGTGTCCTCACGACACATCAAAGAGCCCAAAAGCAAGAACGGAGGAGAGCCAAAACCCTAAAGATGGAGGGAGTCTGGAATGACAACAAGCGCTCAACGCCTATATCCCCACGCGGAAGGCGGCGCGTCATTCCGACCTCCGAGAAAAGGGGGACACTTCAGTTTAAATCCATCAGGATCATCATTATTACGGGCCCAGGTGACCACGACACGTGGCTTCCTAACACCGCCAGGTCTCCACCCACCTGAGCCACGCTAGTCCAAAACCCCAAACAGCTACTCTTATGAGCTTACTAAAGCTCGGGAGTAGGAGGGGGACAAGTGGAGAGGGGATTTCTGTAGCCCATCTTAGAGCAGCCAAACTAGGTCCATCAAGACCAAATGAGGCCCAGCTCATCCAAGTGATAGTCCCACATGGCCCACTTAGGCTAAAAAGCCCAATAAGATTACTCGGGATCAAATCCTTCCTCAGTGGCCCTTAGGCTCGGAAGGCCTGAGCGTTGGTCAGAATGGAGAAAGACCCATGCCCGAGTTATCCCCTCATCGGGATAAAGGCAAGCGCTCAGTTCCCACTCCGACCTATCTTCATCCGAGCTATGCCTATTGCCCGGACAGGGTTGGCACCTTTTATGCTAGGCTCGACCGATGATTGCTTATCCACACTACCGTTGAGAGCCCTTTATGAGCATGAGTTTATGAGGATAAGGGACCCATGATCCCTCAATGTGATAAAGATCCAACGATGAGGACATAAAGACCCTACGATGAGGACATAACTCCCACCTGAAACTCCTCAGCTTACGGGACTCGTGAGGCGAGCACACTATATAAACCTAGGACTCCCTCCAATGAAAGGTAAGGGCAATACATGCCTAAAATTCCTTGAGCAGGAACCACTTCACCACCTTGGTGTAGGGGGATCTCGTGCACCTCTTTCATCCTTCCTCCATATCTTCCACCATTACTCTACTGACTTAAGCATCGGAGGGTTTTCCCCAGGGAACTTCCCCTGGGCCCCCTGATCCATTTCCCTTTCTCTACAGTTCACTGTTCGGTGATCATCTACCCCGCTTAGGAGCAGCATGATATCACGCCCCTTCAATGGGTATGGGTGGAAGTAAAGGCAAAAGTGGGGTGTGGGTTTAGGCTCGGCCTGCTCGGGCTCAGGGGATGATGGCGAAAGAAGTGGCATCGGTAGCGGGGATGGTTGTGAAGGTGACGGAACATGGATTATTACGAGGGGAGGAGATGAAGACAGTAGTGGTGACGAAGATGGGGATGGAGAAGGTGATGATGGAGATGTCGCCAATGGAGGCGGCGAAGATGGGGGTGGAGAAGGTGGTGACAAAGGGGGTGATGTGGTTGATGGAGATGGTGAAGGTAAAGAGGAAGGAGGTGAAGGTAGGGGTGGGGAAGAAGGAGGAGAGGAAGGTAGCGGTGTAGTGGGGGAAGTGGCAGGTGGTGGCGCTCTTCGGCGTATATTTACGACACGTCGAGAGGCGTTAGGGACAGGTGTGGCGGTGGAGACGGAGGGTGAAAGAGAAGTCGCCTGAGTGGAGGCTGGGGTAGGTAAAGGTGGTGGAGGAGATGGGATGAGGGAGGAAGAAGTGAGTAACGAAGCAGGTATCTTATCAACTGAAGAAACACCAGGGTGCCCCTGGTCTTCAAGTGGAGATGGTTGCCTAGGCGGCACGGCTTGCTACTGCTGCCGCTTGCTGCTGAGATCTGAAATAACTTGGCGTATGACAGCCCAATCAATCATCTTCTTTTCTTCCAAGCTGTAAATAAACTCCCGGAACTTGGGGCAGTCCTCAATCAAATGCCCCTGTTGACGATGGAATTCACAGAAATGGAGCAGATTCCCGACCGCAGGTCGACAAGGCATAACCGGAGGGAGTTGCAACGCATGGGTGGCTATCAAAACCCTGAAAACATCTGTAAAAGATTCCGGCAACAAAGAGTGAGAAGCCCGCTTCGGGCAAGGTGGATGTCGAGGGGTATAAAAAGGTAATGGGGATGATAGCGGAGGTTGCATAGGTAAGGGGGATTGCGTAGGTGAAGGTAGAGGGCTAGAAAGTGAATGAGATTGAGGCGTGGAGGGAGTGGGAATATAATGGACGGCATCCACCCGCTCGGGGTATAGTGTTTCCTTGACCGGAAGTGGAGAGGCGTGGGGAGATGAAATAGTAGAGGGCTGACTCGTGAAGGGAGATGTAGTGAAGGGACATGTGGAGGCGTATGTGGAGGTATGTGGGTAAGCGGGAGTGGAAGGCCGACTCGTGGAGGGATATTTAGTGGAGGGCTGACTCATGAAGGGATATAAAGGAGATGACAGATGGGAGGCGTACGTGGGCGTAGAAGGTGGCGGTGAAGGAGACTCTCGGCCAAAGGAAACTAGGAGTTGTTGGCTAATGAAGCGGGCTCGACTGTAAAGTTGCTGCCAGAAAGTGATATCATTCAGGGCTAAGATGCACCTGAGCTCGGGCGTTGCATTAGAAATAACCATCTTGATCTGCTCGCCCTCCAGAATATGCCCCGGGACTTGCGTGGCCAGGCGATGCCAGCGGTCGGCAAAGGTAGAGAACTCCTCGCACAAGACCACAACACCAGAAGTCGTAAGAGTCCAACCTCCACCATTTCCGGCCGGCCAGAAAGGATGGCCCTCGCGTTTGTGAGTTGCTGACATGCGAAATATAGTGTAAAAGACAAAGAAAAACCCAATGTCAGAACTATAGAGTGTAGTAAATACTAACATGAAAGGCAATAATCGTAACTAAGTGAAGTAGGGGATACCTGGGGAGTTTTAAAACCCTGGGGGCGTCAAAAACGTGGGAGGGTGTGTGAATGATAGTGCAAGTGAAGAAAAACGTGGAGAATGATGCATGCAACCAAAAGGGAATGACGGACTATCAAAGATAAAAAAGACTCAAAACGAAAGTTACACCTTGGACCGGAGGCCTATATGGACGTAGAAGGCCTCCCTCCCTGGTCGTAGGTCACGAAAGCATTCGGCAGGGCTTCGCCATGACCTGAAATCTTCCCCCCTTTTTAAAGGTAGCCTTTAGGGTCTACTTATAGAGCCTAGGAAGCCAGCCTCGAAATTAGGATTTTTACGCATTTTCAGGTCAAGATAATCAAAGGAAAGATGAAGATAATCAAATTATCTCTCATCCAAAAGAAATGGCACTCGAAATGGCTCAATATCCATGAAGAAAATGACGGGAGAAGTTAGGGATAAAACCACGGGTGGAGAGAGAAAATCCTGTTAATCTTTCAGGAATTGAGACGATGGACGGTCTCACGATAGACCACCCAACGGGATGTGCGGCCATACCCTAGGCCGTCCAACCCTGTCGGTGGAAATCCAATAAAACATAAATATTATCCAACTATCCATTGAACTGACCGAAATCTTCGCCGTTGGACTCTCATAGATGAATAGCTAATCATAGACCTTTCATCCACAAGAGCGGCCAAGAGTCAACCGCTCATCCCTGTCGGTGATAAATCAAAATAGATGAGATAATTAGATAATTATCTGAAAACCAACGATGTTAGGACTCTTGAGAGATAGACGGCTTCGTATGTACCGCACAATGGTCTTATGCGACTACTGCTAGGCCGTATATATGCTTGTCGGTGATAATTCAAAAAATCAGCTAAATATCCATGAATGTATGAATGGCCCAGTAGCAACCGCACATATGGTTGAACGGCTGGAGGGTGACCGCACATGTAATGGGCGCTTGAAGTTCATAGAGAGCTCGATTAATGAAAGCCAAGGCCCATTAAGCCATGAATCAACTCGGACCTAGCCAGGGAGGGAGGTCACCCATAAAATTGGCCCAAAACGTGCCAGAAAACAACCCAGCAAGTGATGGACAACTCGAGACATCAATAAATGGGAGTAAGAGGAACGACTCAACTTATCGACAAAAAATGGGTGTCAACAGATGCCCCTCCTTAACGTCCTCTTTGTAGGGGAGAGAGCGGAGGTGAAGCGAAAGTGACATGGAACATGGAGATGAAGCGCAGTGGACCGAAAAGTGGGCGTTAAGGTAAAACGACACCCATTTTTACCAACAAGCGACATGAATTTTCTAAAAAACTCTGAACCAAACGCAAGGAATGATTAAACCAAAAGCGACACCAGTCTGGAGGAACTAAACTAAATGAAATGAAACAAATCGATAAGACCAACCTCATGGGGGACACAATCTCGCGGTCCAATGAGGAGGCCAAAAGCAGGCAGTAAAAGTAAAGGAAACATGCTAAAGCTCTAGACGGGGACCTCTTAATCAACCAAACCAAGCGAATTGACCAAAGAGAACCTTCCAACTCAGAGTGGAATTAGTTCCTCTTACCCAAACACTGAATGCACAGCTAACCATCACTGACGGGACATTTTGCAAGCAAACCATGGGTCATGAAAGCTCAAAAGATGCGTATGATGCATGTTGGGTTAAAATAAAAGAAATCATTAAAACAAATGCAAAGAAAGATTAAAATATAAAATACTCGAGAATAATATTGTTAAGCTGGGAGAATCAGAGTCAAGATACCATCCGCAACCACAACGTGTAGGATAAAACCATCCTCCCCAGGCTTTCCCAACCTAATGGGCTATCCGAACATTAAACACATGAACCTGGATCATCATCATTTTTGTTAAAGGGGAACATCAGATCCTGGAACACGTAGATAACCAACTGGTTCTCGAGATAATATAGCATAGTACCATATAGTAATGCAATAAGGGGTGTAAGGATAGAAAGCCATACCTGACTTACCTGCGCAGGTGAAACATCACACTTTTTGGATTTTCATTTTAAGATATTTATGGATTTTCATGAATAGGACAAACAAGTAAAAACATAGCAAAGATAACATAATACTTAACTGAACGACAAATAACATGACATAACATGATGAACAATGAAACGGGAGGCAATGCAACACAAACAAGCATATATGCAATGGCATAAACAGACAATATCATGTATGAACGCGATGTGGCAAGACAACAATGTGGCGGAACAACACACGGTTGGGACAAGAACATGACGGATGATCCCATGGTTGGGACCTGAATATGACGGATGATCACGTGATTGGGACAAGAATATTACGGATGATCACATGGTTGGGACCACACATGGAACATAGAGGGACGACTATCAATATATGCAAGAAAACTAACAACATGTGGTGAGGAACAAAAGAAACGGTGGGACAAAAGACACGAACAAAATACGTACTTCAATCAAAACCCAAGATCAGAATGAAGCAGAACCGCCAGGTTCATAATCGTGAGGCAAAGCCCTCTCATAAAGATATGATCATTTCAAACAAAAGCTGAGAAGGATATGAGCTTCAGAACAGTCGAGAGATAAGATTAAAGAAGAGAACAGATCAGAAGATGTGAACATGAGGTAAATAGAATACAAAGCGGAGCAAGGAAAGCTTGAGCACCTGCAACCTGCACACTTGGCAAACAAATTACGTATCTATCCTCAAAACAAATAGATAGAAAGGAACAAAAGATAAATATTTTTTTTTGTTTTTTTTGTTGATTTTGTATTTTTCTTGATTTTTTTGGATTTTTTTTGAAAATATTCGATTATTTTGTTTTTGTGACTTTGAAGTATTTGAACTTTTTGAAATTTTGACAATATTTGATTTTTTTGGATTTTTGAAACTATCTCATTTTCTTTTTTTTTTTGGATTTTGGATAATATTTGATTTTTTTGTATTTTTGATAACAACAATCCACAACACCCAAAGACATGCTTGAACTACTGGCCAGGGATCGTCGTCCCTCCCCTCTCATTAAAGACTTCCCTTGAGCAGGACGTGCATGTGAGGGTGGCTTACCACAACAAACCGCTTCTAGAGAACGGTGCCCCTACTAAGGCCATACCCGGGATACAACCTAGCCTAAGAGGGAGAAGTAGAAGAAAAATTGGAGACAAACGTCGTGCAGGATGGGAGATATCTAGACTTGACTTCCTTCTAGGGCACTACCCCTCAAAGAGATAGCCTGTTGCGCCGGGGCTTTTAGTCTTCAACCATAATTTTGCATAGCCCTTATCGGTCAGATATTGAAACAACGCTCACTTTTAATTTTGAAATACGTATGATGCTGCACTACCCTTCACCGTTTTACGTGAACCTCAACTCTTGTTAGGAGAAACATGCCCGGTTACTAGGATCAGGGGCATTTTCATGGTGTTTTTCACTCATTTCTTTTTTTCCTTTTCCTTTCTTTCAAGACTGCGCCTATTTGAAACCTCTCTCGTATCAGGGAATGCCTTGGCTGGTCATTTCATCCATCAATCTCTTGCCCCTGCACTTGGCCGAGTAGAGAAGAGAAAAGGCCTTTGTGCATACCCATAGTATGGCCAAAGTAGCAACGATGTTGCACTAGGGAGATCGGCTATGGCTCGCTGTGTAGTGTGTGGAAACCCATACTCGAAGGTTACCCTCAACAATCGGGGAAAGGAACTAGACTCCCAGCACGGAGCCATCACCAGCCTAAGATGCTGCAGAAGCTAACTTATTTTATTTGACACAAAGTTAAAATCAAATTTAAACAAAAGCTCCTAAAGCCACTCAATCATGTTTTGAGGAATCATCCTTATAATCATGTGCCGAAATAATAGAAACAATGGGAATGAAAGCACGTTTCTTGCATAAAATAAAGATACCTTTGCAAATTCATGGCGTGGAAGTAGCATCGACAAGTGACATCGATCATCACGCTTTGATTAGCACGAGCTTTATATTCCTTGCTTGTTAGGACAAGGGATGGAAAGGGGATAGCAAAGTGTAGCGATTCCTTGACATCGAGGAGCGGTAGACATCAAACTGGACGAAGAAGGATAAAAGGAAGAGAGACGAGGGCTAGAACTCCCTCGTTAAGGCACAGAGGCCCTGATAATAAGGAACCGAATATAGAATGAACAGAGATTAACTGAGATCAAGGCAGACTAAAGCCTCGAAAATAATAAGAAAAATGGTAAGAACCCTGAAAGGGGGAGGAGGAAAGAACAGAAAGACGATGAAAGGATTGCTGCGAGGGTAAGGGAGAAAGAGAAAGAACATCCGACGTGGTTCAGAGAAAAGTAATAGCGATCATCAGCCAGAGGCGGGGAAGAAAATACATGAACACCCGATAAGGTCGGGGAAAAGAAATGTAAACCACCCGACAAAATCGAGGACGGATCAGAAAAACAACCCGACAAGGCCGAGGAACAAGCACAAGGAATCCCCAACAGGGTCGGGGGAAAAAGATGAGAAGTGAAATCCGGACGTATCTGGGGAGGAAAACTAGACGATGCCCCTAGATTAGGGGAAGAGAAGGACATAGGCCGAGGCCTAGAATGGTGAGGACAGGAGAAGATGGTAGAAATAAGGTCAGGTGGCGAAAGGTACACCACCTACGGATAAGAACCGAGTAGAAGAAAAGATGAATGGACGGAAGAAGGAGAGGAGGGAGTGGACCCCCGAATGCACAACTGACGGCCCTTGAACTTATGCCGCCGCCTCTTCTTGGCAGAAATCTTCTTGAAC
This sequence comes from Amorphophallus konjac, assembly GCA_022559845.1. NCBI lineage: Eukaryota > Viridiplantae > Streptophyta > Magnoliopsida > Alismatales > Araceae > Amorphophallus > Amorphophallus konjac. The sequence goes on from CM040117.1 coordinate 53,888,487, forward strand.
CAACTCTGCCTGGCGCGGACTCGGGCCTTCGGGCTTCTTAATCTGTAATACTTTCTCAAATAACAGGCCCACCTAGAAGACGGCCAAGCCCGATCATGAATATGCAGCTCCATTGGGACAGTTGCCCCTAGCTGTGCGGTGCCAACCATAGAAAGGCATTCCAGAGCAATCAACTCCTTGGGATGAACATCAGGAAGCAATGGAGTTTTGTCGTTTGGCACTAGAACATGGAGTTTTGGCATCTTCACTCGACAGCTGGGCATGAAGCATAACTCCCTTGTCAGCAGCGCAGGACGGAACTGAGGGAGGGCGATGCGTGGCACTGACGTGGCCGCCATACCAATAAGCCGAGGGAGATTACATAGGATGTGCAGAATGTCCTTAAAAAATGTAGAAGATATGGCCAATTGCCCCTTGAATGCTGAATTGATTAAACTTTTGGCGGCCATGTGGGTTAGCACCATCCGGGCGGAAAACTCTTCTGGGCTAGTGAATTGGATAGCAATCAAGTGAGAGGTGATAACAACATAAACAATGAATTCTCCGGCGAACAAAGAGACTGCCACCGGCCTCGCTTTAGAAGGAACTGGCACCAATGCTTGAGAACTCTTCTTAGCGACCATCTTCATAGCAAGTGCGGGCTCATTGTCCCTTGAATAGCCAGGGAACAGGGCTCAGACCGGCATGCGGAAAATGAAATCTTGAAGCTTGTAATGCACAGTCAAAACCTGATTCGGCTCTTTATCTCCCTAGGGATTAGACCTGAGGGGCACCAAAGGTAGCGTGTACCTGCTCCGCGAAGTGGGAGGTGGTAGAGGAAGATTAGAAGGAGGAGGTTTGAAGGGCGTGGGCGACGATGGTGCAAGTGATGGGGGAATAATGATGATGATGGGTATGGGTGGAAGTAAAGGCAAAAGTGGAGGTGTGGGTTTAGGCTCGGCCTGCTTGGGCTCAGGGGATGATGGCAAAAGAAGTGGCATCGGTAGCGGGGATGGTTGTGAAGGTAACGGAACATGGATTATTACGAGGGGAGGTGATGAAGACAGTAGTGGTGACGGCAATGGGGATAATGGAGAAGGTGATGATGGAGATGTGGCCAATGGAGGCGGCGAAGATGGGGGTGGAGAAGGTGGTGACAAAGGGGGTGATGTGGTTGATAGAGATGGTGAAGGTAAAGAGGAAGGAGGTGAAGGTAGGGGTGGGGAAGAAGGAGGAGAGGAAGGTAGCGGCGTAGTGGGTGAAGTGGCAGGTGGTGGCGCTCTTTGGCGTATCTTTACGACATGTCGAGAGGCGTTGGGGACAGGTGTGGTGGTGGAGATGGAGGGTGAAAGAGAAGTCGCCCGAGTAGAGGCTGGGGTAGGTAAAGGTGGTGGAGGAGATGGGATGAGGGAGGAAGAAGTGAGTAACGGAGCAGGTATCTTATCAACTGAAGAAACACCAGGGTGCCCCTGGTCTTGAAGTGGAGACGGTTGCCTAGGCGGCACAGCATGCTGCTGCTGCTGCTTGCTGCTGAGATCTGAAATAACTTGGCGTATGACAGCCTAATCAATCATCTTCTTATCTTCCAAGCTGTAAACAAACTCCCAGAACTCGGGGCAATCCTCAATCAAATGCCCCTGTTGACGATGGAATTCACAGAAATGGAGCAGATTCCCGACCGTAGGTCGGCAAGGCATAACCGGAGGGAGTTGCAACGCATGGGTGGTCATCAAAGCCCTAAAAACATCTGTAAGAGATTCCGGCAACAAAAAGTGAGAAGCCCGCTTCGGGCAAGGTGGATGCTGAGGTGTATAAAAACGTAATGGGAATGGTAGCGGAGGTTGCATAGGTAAGGGGGATTGCGTAGGTGAAGGTAGAGGGCTAGAAAGTGAATGAGATGGAGGCGTGGAGGGAGTGGGAATATAGTGGACGGCATCCACCCGCTCGGGGTATAGTATTTCATTGACCGGAAGTGGAGAGGCGTGGAGAGATGAAATAGCAGAGGGCGTACTCGTGAAGGGAGATGTAGTGGAGGGACATGTGGAGGTGTATGTGGAGGTATGTGTATAAGCAGGAGGGGAAGGCCGACTCATGGAGGGATATGTAGTGGAGGGCTGACTCATGGAGGGATATAAAGGAGATGACGGATAGGAGGCGTACGTGGGTGTAGAAGGTGGCGGTGAAGGAGACTCTCGGTCAAAGGAAACTAGGAGTTGTTGGCTAATGAAGCGGGCTCGACTGTAAAGTTGCTACCAGGAAGTGATATCATTCAGGACTAAGATGCACCTGAGTTCGGGCGTTGCATTAGAAATAACCATCTTGATCTGCTCGCCCTCCGGAATATGCCTCGGGACTTGCATGGCCAGGCGACGCCAGCGGTCGGCAAAGGTAGAGAACTCCTCGCCGGGCTTCATCTTCTCTTGGGCCAGATCAACCATAGATTCAATGGGCCTAACCTGGTCCTGGTATTGCTGAATAAATCTTGCTTGGATGGCTTGAAAGTTCATCATCTGCTCTTGCGGTAACGTGAAGAACCAATCCTTGGCCGAGCCCTCTAAAGATAGGCCAAACAAATAGGCCATCAAGCGTTGATCATGCTGGAATTGGGCCGACTCATATAGGAAATCCTCCAAATGGATGTAGGGGTCACCAATTCCACCATAGCAACGATATGCAGGAATCTGTGAATGTGGTGGAAGATGAAGACCTTGAAATGTAAATGGAATATCCAAAGAAGTTTGAGGATTGATTCGGCGTTGCAATTCATCAAGCTGGCGTTGGGCCTGAGCGAACATCTCCTCGGTAGGAAGAGTCTGAGAAGGATATGGGCCAGCCCGAGCAAGAGATGATGAATTTAAACCAGGATAATGATGATGGGCCGGATAAGGGGATTCGGCCTGAGAAGAAGGAAATCCCGTTCCAGGAATGGCGGAATGCATGGGCCTAGAAGAATCGTGTATGTGAGGATGAGAGTTGTTTGGGCCAGCAACAGCGCGGGAGGGATAAGAAGGCCCGTTAAAAGAATAGGGTCCAATGGAGGAATAAGGAGATGGGCTCGCATGGGAAGAGGAATCCACGCGGGGATGAGAAGATGGAGAAGTATAGGAATAAGGTACAGGGGAAAAATGCTCCATAGGGAGAATGGGGACTTTATACAGTGAACTTCAAATGAGTACAAGAAGGAAAATGACCCTAAGACGAATGCAAGTAGATGGAGACACACAAAGATGAACTAGACCAAATGAGCCTAAATCTGACAAAAAGATGCAAATGATGACACTGCAACATGCAATGGAGGGAAGAGATGAAAAAGAATCAACCAATTACCCAATCAGATTCCAAATGATGCACAAATTTTTTTTATAAGTTCCCTTTTAGGACCTTAGTGGATTAATTAAGATGTGAATTCACTCAACCACAAGGTACCTAACCAGGGTAGGGGACGGGAAACTGGGAGACTCTAAGAGACTCTCTCTCTCATGAATGCAGACCCTAGACTGGGGGATGATGTGATACAACTTGCCCGGTGTCCGTGTGGGAATCCACGGCTCACGAGGACATACGGAGGTCCTCGGCAAGGTCCCCTAGTCGGCTCCAAGGAGTATGGAGACGAGAGGAAACCCTACCTAGGTAGGAATGCAACTACTAATGAGAGTGTATGATCCTATGTGCACCGGAGTGCATGCAAAATCTAGCCTAGAAACTAGCAATCAATGATTGATCAAATATGTAAGAGATGAAAGCAAGTATACAACAATGATATAAGAGCAGGGGGAGATCAATAATCAGCACCAAGTATCATGAAAATCATATAACATGGCAATGAAAGTGAAGCATGGGTGCACTGTAGGATGACAAGGATGGTCTCTATAAGACCGCTCAGGGAGATAGACGATCTATATGCAACCGTATAATCCAGGGAGTAACGACATGTTGTGCCCCTGTGTGGTTTTGATGATGGCTGACACACCATGAGTTGGAGTTTGGGTTAACTTAGTGGCTAATTTTTCATGCGGTGCGTTGACGCAGTTGGAGATTGGGTTGACGCATTGGCTGTCTGTTTACTTGCTGCGTTGACGCGGTGGAATAGCTGGGTTGACGCCATGCCGTTTTGTCTACTTTTTGTGTGAAAGTCTATACACTGCTATGGCTTGTTCCTGAACGATCTTCAAGTCAAAGTCTGTACACTCCCTCAGTGTACATACTTATTCTTTGGTTGCTCTAAAGTCTATACATCGTCCAGTGTATTGCTGCCTTGGCCAACTCTGTACATCCGTTTGCCTGACTCCTGTTTCAAAGTCTACACATTCTTTGTTAAGGCAAGTCTATACATTGACTCATGGTCTTCAAGTAGATAAAGAGTCTTCATCTTGTGAAGTCTGTACAGCGTCCGTTGTCTAGAGTTTTTGAAGTCTATACATTCGGTTCCTTGGGCAAAGTCTATACATCGTGGTCTTGAACCTTCAAGTCTGTACACTCCTTATTTCAAGTCTGTACATTGTTGCCTTGAAGCCATTCCAAGTCTATACAACGCCCAAGTCTGTACAGCGTGAACATTGCGTCTTCTTCTCCAACTCTATACATCGCTCGCTCTATCAGCCTTTTATCACAGAGTCTATACACTGGTCTTCACTTGATGTCTATACATTGGCTCAGACTTACCAAGTCTGTACACTGCCTTTGGGTTCTGTGCTTTTAGTGCGTTGACGCACTTGGCTGACTGCGTAGATGCAATTGTGCGTCTTTCACTTTCTGTCTTGTTCACTGCGTCGACGCTGACAAAGGATGCGTTGACGCATTGGCCAGTTGCCAAGGGCGTGAGCATCTCGCTTGAGGAGCTGAGGCGACGCTGCACGATGGAAGCGTTCACGCCTTGGGCTGATGTCCTCACGAAGTCTGTACACTCAGTTAAACTTTCAAGTCTATACATCATCTGATACTGTTATTCAACTGATTATCTGACAGGTTTAATGGATGAGGCCATCAAGACTTGTACGTGATCCTAGAGGCTGAAATGCTGACACGTGGATACAGCAGTTCAAACAATCAAGAAAGAAGCTCCTGGATTATTCTGGTGCGTCAACGCATTGATCTAGCAGCGTGGACGCAGCAGTTCAAGTATCTCCTTGCAACCTCTGGAGTACCTTGGCAGCGTCGACGCTGCAGCTCGTTGGGTCGACGCAGCAGCTTGATGGATCGACAAGGTGATTAGAGGGTGGACGCAGCTGCACAATGCGTCAACGCACTCCTTGACGCAAGAAGGCTGAAGCCATCCAATTTCAGCTGCTGGAACACCAATGCGTCAACGCAGCATGCTGAGAGCGTCGACGCAGCACGTCTATCTGCTGAAGACTTGATCACTGGATCACCGATGCGTCAATGCAGCAGGCTGATGGAGTCAACGTAGCAGACTTAAGTCTTGCTGGTAGAATGCCTTTGAAGGGTGCGTCAACCTTATGGAGCAAGTGAGTTGACGCCACCAGATTGTAGTTGCTGAATGTGCTAATGAAGGGCACGTGATCCGATGGGAAAAAGGGGCAGGATGCTGACACGTGTTAAATAATGGGTACTACCCTGCCAAGTGGACCAATCAGTGGTCACTAGGGCATTTTCTACTCAACCTTCGGAGGCTCTGTTTCTGATATAAAAGCACCCCATCATCCTCTCGAAAAGGGTGAACTCTCCACAGAAGAAGAGGAAGCTCTCCAGCGAAGAAATCTGAGAGTGTGAGCAAAAGAAGAAAAGAGAAGCAGCAGAGCGAAGAAGAAGAAGGAAGAAGAAGAAAATTTCAGAGAAGAGAAGGAGAGCCTGCGAAAGAGAAGAAAATAGAGAGTGAGAGCAGAAGAGAAAGATTGAGTGAGCTGAGAAGAAGAAAGAAGAGGAAGAAAAGAAGAAGAGAGAGAGAGTTCGTGGAGAAGAAAGAAGAAGCTATTGAAGATCTATCCTCTGGCGTCTGGATTAAATCCAAGCCAGATCTGCTCCTTTGAGAGCTACATTCTTGTTCTTCATTTACAGCTTTCCGATCGCTGTGTATTTTCTGTTTCTTATTTTTTTTATTTGGTTATCCTTGTTCTTCCGATCCTCTCGTCCGAGGTCGAGTTCCTCCTGTGGGATCAGGAGTAGGGAGACGGGTGTGTCTCCGGTTTGTGCTGGTAGCAGAATGCTACTGGTGATAGTTCCCTCCTGTGTGGAGGAAGGGAGGTTGGTTCCTCCGGTTTGCAAGCAGCAGGGGGGCTGCTTGTGAGTTCCCTCCGGGGTAGGAGGAAGAGAGGCTAGGCCTCTGGTGGATTGCTGGTAGCAGAGTGCTACTGGTTGGTTCACTGGTAGCGGGGCTGCTACTGGTGGGGTTCCCTCCTGGTAAATAAGAAGAGAGACGTGTGTCTCTGGTTTCTAGTGACCGTGGGTTGCTAGAGGTTCCCTCCGTGTAGGAGGAAGAGGGGAGGTTGTTCCCCTGGGTAAGCTGTGTATCAGCGTCTGTTGGCAAGCTGTGTTGCCCAGCTGTTAGTGAAGCCACACTCGGGTTGAGTGTGGGGTGGATGTAGGTCTGTAGGACCGAACCACCTAAAAACCCCTCTTGCATTGTGGTTTTATTGCTTATGGTTTGCTTCCGCTAGATGTTTGCATAGGGGCGCTCCAAGTGTTTGATCACTGGTTCATTAGATGATTTGATCAGATTTTGTTCTAAGTGTTTAATCTGTTGAGTGAGCAAAATTCTAATTGAGCGAAAGTTTATATTGGGTGAAAGTTTTTATAGGCTATATTCATTCACCCCCCCTCTGAATACTTGCACCGAACCCAACAATTGGTATCAGAGCGGTGTCTGCTTAGAAGGTCAGCGACCTGCAGATCCGATCTTGCTGTCTTAGGTGCTAATTTGTTTCTAGTGCATCATTATTCCTGTTGCATTGAATCTGTCTTCTATTTGTTTCAATGGCTCTTCCACCCGTCTTTAGTGGTTCTGATTTTAATCAGTGGCACATTGCTCTCCATGCTTATGTTAATGCTGTTAATCCTGATCTGTGGAAATTAATTTCACAAGGTCGTCACACCTTACCTACGAAAGTGTCCAAATGGACCGACAGACACAGATCAAAGGACGGAGAAAATCAGAAAGCCTTTAATCTGATGAAAGCAGCTACTGACAGAGCTTTATCGTCTTGCTTTCATGATTGCAGGTCCGCTAAAGACATCTTGGATATGCTGAAGAAAATTCACAAGGTAAATGAGGACAGCTGCATGATGGCTGACAGATATAATCAAGGCAGCAGTCAAGATGAAGATGATGATGATAATGAGGTAAATCTCTTTGAAAACTATACTTCAGATGATTGGGAAAATGCTTATGCCGAATTATTTGAGTCTCATGAACAACTAAGAAAACAATATAAAAAATTAAAGAAAAAGGTTGATCAAAATGGCTCTGATTTATCATGTGAAAAATGTTCAAAGTTGAAGCAATCTCTTAAAGCCTGTGTGTCTGATAATCAAGGACTTAAGAAACATGTTGAATTGTTAAAATCTGAAAAAGAGACTCTCAAAAAATCTGTTATTGAGAGTGAAGGAAAATGTGAGGAACTTGAGCAAGAGAAGAACCTATTTGCTGAAAAACTTAATGCCATAAAATCTGTAAATGCAGAATTGCAAAGAGATTTTGAAAAACAGCAAAAGGATTTGAAGGAATTTGAGGCTGGAAGAAAACTTGGAATTAACTCTGATGATCAGATTTTGATAACTGAATTAATTCAGAGTGACAGACTAAAGGAAGAAATTGAGAAACTAAAACAGCTGAACACCATCTTGTAAGAAAGATTGCTGACATTTGAAAAAGGTAAATGTGTAGTGTCCGATAATTCAGAAGAAGTTGATGAGCTGAAAAAGGAAATTGAGAATTACATAATTGCCAACAAAGTCTTGAATGAAGCTGTCAATTGCAGTGAACAAGAGACTGCAAGTTATGAGTTACACATTGCCTCCTTAGAAAAAGAAATCCAAGACTTGAGGAATCTCTGTCTAAATTTGTTAATGGGCAAGATAACATGAACAAATTGCTAGGAACAAAGGTTAACTTCCAGAAGGAGGGGTTAGGCTATAACCCTGTAAATAAAAAGAAAACTTCATGCCATTACTGTCATAAACCTGATCATTTGATGCATGAATGTAGATTGATGGAAAAGGATGATCTGAGTGCTAGGAAATATCATGTTAAAAATCTTTCATCTCAAAAAAGGAGTGTCACATGTTCTAATTATGGCAAATTAGGACACTCAGTTGCTCATTGCTGGTTTGCTTGTGGTAAGAAAATCTATTATTCATATCATGCTAAAATCCCTGCAAACCAACATGTTTTTAATAAATACAAATCTGTTTCAATGAACCAGCATATCATATGTTCTAACTGTAACAAAATTGGTCACAAGACCTCTGAATGCTGGTCAGGCACTTTTGAAAGAAATTCTCTCAAATGCTCTCACTGTGGAAAGCATGGCCACACAGTCAAGGACTGTTGGCATGCTCATGGTAGAAAATTAATTCTAAAACTAATAAATTCCTTGCCATTAGCAAAAAGTCTTTTGCATGCTATCACTGTGGGAAGCCAGGTCATAGAGCTGCTGACTATTGGCTGGCTTATGTTGGTAAACAGAATCTTAATTCTGATAACAGAAAATTTCATGCAAATGCATATAGAACTCATGCTAATCAGAATGTGCATAAAACAAATCTGAAATCTACTACCTCTTGCTATTATTGTGGTATATTAGGTCATTCAATGAATAATTGCCATCTGATAAGATCTGATGACCTAAATGCTAAAAGGTTGTTTAGAACACCTACCAAAGGTGTCACTATTAACCATGCAGGATCCAAGACTGGTTGGGTACCTGCCCATGCAAAATAGTGTGCTAACTTGCAGGTGTGCCTTGGAAGCTGAAGAATAAAAAAGGGGAAATAAACCAAGGCACCCAAGTTGATAAAACCCCATTCAGGTAAATTTCTCAAATCTGTTCAAATGAAAATTATGGTTGAGCTGAAAAGTCATAGCTTCATGCATACATGTTTTATTTTAATTGGTTTGACTCTTGCATTGATCTTTGTGGGCTTTCTTGTTTGTACTGTGAGCTGTGTGCATATATGAGAATGGCATAAACATGCACATGACATACAATCATTGAAAATCTGATGCATATAAGAATGTTTGTATTGCATTATCATGCATGACCACTTGGTATATAAATGGAAAGCTACTAAAGGGCAGAGGAAATCTGTCTGGAGGTTCTTACTATGTGTGAGATGGTCTTTTAGGTCAAGTTCTCCGCCAAGTACCAAGGGTCAAATTTGCATATCAGAGAATGTCTGCATCTTCATGTGAATATTTTGCTTCATGCCCCTGCATACATGAAGATAATTGCATTGCATTTCTTTACATTAAAAATGCCAAAAAGATAGATTGAATGCATACATTTAAGGGGAGCATTATTCATACATCTGAAATAACTCAACTGTTTTTAGATTTACTGCATAGCATGTTAAATCTGTTGTTGCATACTCATTCATCATCTACATTGTCTGCATGACATATAGGATTATTCAGTGTTTTTTTTTTAGTTAGAGGGAATCATTGCATAGCATATCACTTCTTTGAAAAATCAAAAAAAAGGGGGAAGGGAAATGTCACTGCATATAGATAGGGGGAGCATGCTTAATCCGTTCCTCTCCAGCTATATGATTCATCTTGTCATATCTGAAGTGTCAGTGATTCCATCATTTAAAGTGGTATCAAATGATTTCTTGACTACTTCTGAAGTTGTTCATAATCTGAGTGCATACCTTATTGGTATCTATTTGTCTCTCCTAAATTGCTGAATGAGAGTTTTTCCTCTATTCAGTCAACTTTGAACCTCCTTGCTCAAGAGCAGCTTGTTTGCTACAATTCTCCAGAATCCATGCTATCTGTTGAATATTCTCACTTGAATCACTAAGCTGAGATATGAAGTAAATCTTCAGCCTGAATACTACTTCATAAAAGTTAAAACATCTTCAATGAGGAACCTTCCATTATACATGCTTAAGAACATTTGTTAACTGGAACTGGTTTAAGTCTTATGTACTCCTGTTTGGACACAAGGAACTTGGAAATATCTGATTCAATCTCTTAATAAACTTTAACTGTCTGCTTCATGTAAATTCATGTAAGAGCTTCTGACATCTGAAAAGTTGATATCCTTGTCTATGTTGACTGAGATATATAGTGTACTTATTCTGAATCATGGACAGAGCAATCACTGTGGTTACTGAGAAACCTGTCCAAAGGATTGTGTCATGAAGTACCATGGTTAACTCTGCTTAAAGAGATGATTGAAAATACTGTGAAATTTGGCAGAGCAATGGCATTGTTGTATTGAGTAACTGGGGATTCTGGCCTCTAATCAAGGTGTATCCTCATGCCAAAGATACTTCCAATGCTACCTCTGTTCTCCAAAATGGGAGAAGCAATACGGTTGTCACACTGAATAACTGGGGATTCGGGCCTCTGATCAAGGTGTCTCCCCATGTCAAAAGGTGTTGATAAACCAAAATTGTTCATTTAAAAAGAAAATTATGAACAAGTGTAAATCAAATTTTGAAAGAACAATGTAAAATTCTATTGCATTCTCTTATGTATCTCTTAAAACTGTCATGGAAAGTAAACTAAGTAAGATGGAAGTTGGTTGAACTAGAATTTTATATGAGCTTGTAGTTCCTTTCTATTAAGAGCTGGTTCAGATATGAGTACAATTCTTTTGAAAAACTTGTTTACATCATTCTTAAACCATATCTGAAAATCAAGGTTTCATAAGTTTTTATAATGGAGGACTCTAGAACTTAAAAATTCTGTTCTATGAAGTTAGTATCTGCTGAAAAGTTCAATATCTCAATTTTCACTAACTGATGAATCTGCTCATCCTATGGCTCTTCATCACTATGTTTTGATTCAGTGGTATTAGACTGGTTGTCATTTTTTTGAGAAGCACTTCTCTCAGTTTATCATGTGTACTTACAGTTTTTGCATAACCAGAGTTCATCCTTATGGATTTCTCTTGCATCATAGATCATAAGGGCAAGATTCTCTGGTCTGTTTGAGAGACTATTTGCATAAGGGGACAATGTGCTAGATTGTCTAATCATGTTGTGTGTCTGCAGTAGCTCTACATCTTCTGCCATGTCTAAGAGGGAGTATTTGTTGCATATGCATCGCTGCATAAGTTGTTTACCTAAAGGGGAGAATTGATTTAAGTGCTTCTGATATTGTGGTGTCCTCATCTGCTGAACTATGTTGAGTGTCTCATATGACATCTCTGGATTATTCGTTTTGCTAAAGTAAAAGGGGCAGATTAGTCAAAAGGGGGAGCTTTTAATTCACTCCTTTATACAGTCTTATTCTTTCCACTTCAACTCATGTCTTTTTGCTGAAGGCAAAGGGGGAGAAGAATCTAATATGAGTCAGTGTAACTCATAGTGTTGCTATCATCAAAAAAGGGGAGATTGTTGTGCCCCTGTGTGGTTTTGATGATGGCTGACACACCATGAGTTGGAGTTTGGGTTAACTTAGTGGCTAATTGTTCATGAAGTGCGTTGATGCAGTTGGAGATTGGGTTGACGCATTGGCTGTCTGTTTACTTGCTGCGTTGACGCAGTGGAACAGCTGGGTTGACGCCATGCCGTTTTGTCTACTTTTTGTGTGAAAGTCTATACACTGCTATGGCTTGTTCTTGAACGATCTTCAAGTCAAAGTCTATACACTCCCTCAGTGTACACACTTATTCTTTGGTTGCTCTAAAGTCTATACATTGTCCAGTGTATTGCTGCCTTGGCCAACTCTGTACATCCGTTTGCCTGACTCCTATTTCAAAGTCTACACATTCTTTGTTAAGGCAAGTCTATACATTGACTCATGGTCTTCAAGTAGATAAAGAGTCTTCATCTTGTGAAGTCTGTACAACGTCCGTTGTCTAGAGTTTTTGAAGTCTATACATTCGGTTCCTTGGGCAAAGTCTATACATCGTGGTCTTGAACCTTCAAGTCTGTACACTCCTTATTTCAAGTCTGTACATTGTTGCCTTGAAGCCATTCCAAGTCTATACAATGCCCAAGTCTGTACAGCGTGAATAGTGCGTCATCTTCTCCAACTCTATACATCGCTCGCTCTATCAGCCTTTTATCACAGAGTCTATACACTGGTCTTCACTTGATGTCTGTACATTGGCTCAGACTTACCAAGTCTGTACACTGCCTTTGGGTTCTGTGCTTTTAGTGGGTTGACGCACTTGGCTGACTGCGTAGACGCAATTGTGCGTCTTTTGCTTTCTGTCTTATTCACTGCGTCGACGCTGACAAAGGATGCGTTGACGCATTGGCCAGTTGCCAAGGGCGTGAGCATCTCGCTTGAGGAGCTGAGGCGACGCTGCACGATGGAAGCGTTGACGCCTTGGGCTGATGTCCTCACGAAGTCTGTACACTCAGTTAAACTTTCAAGTCTATACATCATCAGATACTGCTATTCAACTGATTATCTGACAGGTTTAATGGATGAGGCCATCAAGACTTGCACGTGATCCTAGAGGCTGAAATGCTGACACGAGGACATAGCAGTTCAAACAATCAAGAAAGAAGCTCCTGGATTATTCTGGTGCATCAACGCATTGATCTAGCAGCGTGGACGTAGTAGTTCAAGTATCTCCTTGCAACCTCTGGAGTACCTTAGCAGTGTCGACGCTGCAGCTCGTTGGGTCGACGCAGCAGCTTGATGGATCGACAAGGTGACTAGACGGTGGACGCAGCTGCACAATGCGTCAACGCACTCCTTGACGCAAGAAGGCTGAAGCCATCCAATTTCAGCTGCTGGAACACCAATGCGTCAACACAGCATGTTGAGAGCATCGACGCAGCACGTCTATCTGCTGAAGACTTGATCACTGGATCACCGATGCGTCAACGCAGCAGGCTGATGGAGTCAACGCAGCAGACTTAAGTCTTGCTGGTAGAATGCCTTTGAAGGGTGCATCAACCTTTTGGAGCAAGTGAGTTGACGCCACCAGACTGTAGTTGCTGAACGTGCTAATGAAGGGCACGTGATCCGATGGGAAAAAGGGGCAGGATGCTGACACGCGTTAGATAAGGGGTGCTACCCTGCCAAGTGGACCAATCAGTGGTCACTAGGGCATTTTCTACTCAACCTTCGGAGGCTCTGTTTCTGATATAAAAGTGCCCCATCATCCTCTCGAAAAGGGTGAACTCTCCACAGAAGAAGAGGAAGCTCTCCAACGGAGAAATCTGAGAGTGTGAGCAAAAGAAGAAAAGAGAAGCAGCAGAGCGAAGAAGAAGAAGGAAGAAGAAGAAAATTTCAGAGAAGAGAAGGAGAGCCTGCGAAAGAGAAGAAAATAGAGAGTGAGAGCAGAAGAGAAAGATTGAGTGAGCTGAGAAGAAGAAAGAAGAGGAAGAAATGAAGAAGAGAGAGAGAGTTCGTGGAGAAGAAAGAAGAAGCTATTGAAGATCTGTCCTCTGGCGTCTGGATTAAATCCAAGCCAGATCTGCTCCTTTGAGAGCTATATTCTTGTTCTTCATTTACAGCTTTCCGATCGCTGTGTATTTTCCGTTTCTTATTTTTTTTATTTAGTTATCCTTGTTCTTCCGATCCTCTCATCTGAGGTCGAGTTCCTCCTGTGGGATCAGGAGTAGGGAGACGGGTGTGTCTCCGATTTGTGCTGGTAGCAGAATGCTACTGGTGATAGTTCCCTCCTGTGTGGAGGAAGGGAGGTTGGTTCCTCCGGTTTGCAAGCAGCAGGGGGGCTGCTTGTGAGTTCCCTCCGGGGTAGGAGGAAGAGAGGCTAGGCCTCTGGTGGATTGCTGGTAGCAGAGTGCTACTGGCTGGTTCACTGGTAGCGGGGCTGCTACTGGTGGGGTTCCCTCTTGGTAAAGAGGAAGAGTGACGTGAGTCTCTAGTTTCTAGTGACCGTGGGTTGCTAGAGGTTCCCTCCGTGTAGGAGGAAGAAGGGAGGTTGTTCCCCTGGGTAAGCTGTGTATCAGCGTATGTTGGCAAGCTGTGTTGCCCAGCTGTTAGTGAAGCCACACTCGGGTTGAGTGTGGGGTGCATGTAGGTCTGCATGACCGAACCACCTAAAAACCCCTCTTGTATTGTGGTTTGATTGCTTATGGTTTGCTTCCGCTAGATGTTTGCATAGGGGCACTCCAAGTGTTTGATCACTGGTTCATTAGATGATTTGATCAGATTTTGTTCTAAGTGTTTAATATGTTGAGTGAGCAGAATTCTAATTGAGCAAAAGTTTATATTGGGTGAAAGTTTTTATAGGCTATATTCATTCACCCCCCCTCTGAATACTTGCACCGAACCCAACACGACAAAGTACAGGAGACTCAGAAAACGGTAGAATGACAAAGATAGAAAACAGAAGCGTACTAGGATAGACGGTCTACTAACAGCCGCGTCAGAACTAGAACGGACCTGAAACAACCGCATGACATGAATCCATCCAACACCATGAAGGTAGAAGCATACTTGTGCCAGCACGATGAACGGGTGAAGACAGGCCATAGAGCTGATGAACGGGCGACAAGAGAGCGCTCGAGACCGCACGCTGGGGGGAGAAGTGGCACTATTCGCAGAGAAGGACGGTTGACATACGGCCGCACAATAGTTGGACGGCGTCTGGAGAGCCGCACATGCTCTAGAGGATAGAGACCGCGCCAAGATCAACCTGAAATCACTTCGAAAAGAGGACTAACGAAGCACAAGAAAGGGTCAGTAAGTCACTAACACGATGGGCACTAGGTGTCCCACCGTGATCGCCAAAAAATGGGCTGTTGACATGTTTCTTACTTTCTCTTCAATACCGGCTTAAAAGATCTCTTCTATCCCTTCTACTAAATCGATATGAAAAATATAAATAGATGAATGGTAGAAGGAGACAGGAGCATATAAACAAGTGTGATCGCCACCATGGTGCCTAATGTGATTGACACATCGTACCTTGGAAAGGGGGGTACTCGCCTTTTGTTTGCAGCGCTGCAATGATGTACGGCTCAGTAGGAGACGCCTATAGTGAAGAACGGTCTCACGACAGACCGTCTAAGAGCGCTGTAGAGGACGCGGATGAAACACTCTTGACGGACGAACGGTTCCACGAAGACTGCAGGAAGAAGAAGAGCAGTCGAAGATCCACCGCACCTCCTCTTGAACGGTCCGGAAGAAGCCGCACAAGTCCACCACGCCAGAAGTCGCAAGAGTCCAACCTCCACCCTTTCCGGTCGGCCAGAAAGGATGGGCCTCACGTTAGTGAGTTGCTGACCTGCGAGACAGAGTGTAAAACACAAAGAAAAACCCAATGTCAGAACTATAGAGTGTAGTAAATACTAACATGAAAGGAAATAAATGTAACTAAGTGAAGTGGGGGATACCTGGAAAGTTTTAAACCCCTGGGGGCAGTCAAAAATGTGGGAGGGTGTGTGAATGATAGTGCAAGTGAAGAAAAACGTGGAGAATGATGCATGCAACCAAAAGGGAATGACAGAATATCAAAGGTAAAAAAGACTCAAAACGAAAGTTTCTCCCTGGATCGGAGGCCTGTATGGACGTAGAAGGCCTCCCTCCCTGGTCGTAGGTCACTCAAGGATTCGACAGGGCTTCGCCACGACCTGAAATCTTCCCCCCTTTTCAAAGGTAGCCTTTAGGGTCTATTTATAGAGCCTAGGAAGCTAGCCCCGAAATTAGGATTTTTACGCATTTTTAGGTCGAGATAATCAAAGGAAAGATGAAGATAATCGAATTATCTCTTATCCAAAAGAAACGGCACTCGAAATGGCTCAATATCTGCGAAGAAAATGACGGGAGAAGTTAGGGATAAAACCATGGGTGGAGAGAGAAAATCATGTTAATCTTTCACGAATCGAGACGATGGACGGTCTCACGATAGACCACCCAACGGGATGTGCGGCCATACCCTAGGCCGTCCAACCCTGTCGGTGGAAATACAATAAAACATAAATATTATCCAAGTATCCATCAAACTGACCAAAATCTTCACCGTTGGACTCTCATAGATGAACGGCTAATCATAGACCTTTCATCCACAAGAGCGGCCAAGAGTAAACCGCTAATCCCTGTCAGTGATAAATCAAAATAGATGAGATAATTAGATAATTATCTGAAAACCAGTGACGTTAGGACTCTTGAGAGATAGACGGCTTCGTATGTACCGCACAATGGTCTTATGCGGCTACTGCTAGGCTGTATATATGCTTGTCGGTGATAATTCAAAAAATCAGCTAAATATCCATGAATGTATGAATGGCCCAGTAGCAACCGCACATATGGTTGAATGGCTGGAGGGTGACCGCACATGTAATGGGCGCTTGAAATTCATAGAAAAGCTCGATTAATTAAAGCCAAGGCCCATTAAGCCATGAATCAACTTGGACCTAGCCAGGGAGGGAGGTCACCCATAAAATTGGCCCAAAACAGGCCAGAAAATAACCCAGCGAGTGATGGACAACTCGAGGCATCAATAAATGGGAGTAAGAGGAACGACTCAACTTATCGACAAAAATGGGTGTCAACAGATGCCCCTCCTTAACGTCCTCTTTGCAAGGGAGCGAGCGGAGGTGAAGCGAAGTGACATGGAACATGGAGATGAAGCGGAATTGAAGCGGAGTGGACTGAAAAGTGGGCGTTAAGGTAAAACGACACCCATTTTTACCAACAAGCGATAGAAATTTTTTGGAAAACTCTGAACCAAACGCAAGGAATGATTAAACCAAAAGCAACACCAGTCTAGAGGAACTAAACTAAACGAAATGAAACAAATCGATAAGATCAACCTCATGGGGGACACAATCCCGTGGTCCAATGCGGAGGCCAAAAGCAGACAGTAAAAGTAAAGGAAACAGGCTAAAGCTCCAGACGGGGACCTCTTAATCAACCAAACCAAGCGAATTGACCAAAGAGAACCTTCAACTCAGAGTGGAATTAGTTTCTCTTACCCAAACACTGAACGCACAGCTAACCATCACTGACGGGACATTTTGCAGGCAAATCATGGTTCATGAAAGCTCAAAAGATGCGTATGATGCATGCTGGGCTAAAATAAAAGAAATCGTTAAAACAAATGCAAAGAAAGATTAAAATATAAAATACTCGAGAATAATATTGCTAAGCAGGGAGAATCAGAGTCAAGATACCATCCGCAACCATAGCGTGTAGGATAGAACCATCCTCCCCAGGCTTTCCTAACCTAACGGCCTATCCGAAGATTAAACACGTGAACCTGGATCATCATCATTTTTGTTAAAGGGGAACATCAGATCCTAGAACACGTATATAACCAACTGGTTCTCGAGATAATATTGCATAGTACCATATAGTAATGCAATAAGGGATGTAAGGATAGAAAGCCATACCTGACTTACCTACGCAGGTGAAATGGCACACTTTTTGGATTTTCATTTTTAGATTTTTATGGATTTTCATGAATAGACAAACAAGTAAAAACATAGCAAAGATAACACAATGCTTAACTGAATGACAAACAACATGACATAACATACTGAACAATGAAACGGGAGATAATGCAACACAAACAAGCATAGATGCAATGGCATAAATAGACAATATCATGTATGAACGCGATGTGACAAGACAACAATGTGGCGGGATAATACACGGTTGGGACAAGAACATGACGGATGATCCTATATTTTGGGACAAGAATATGACGGATGATCACGTGGTTGGGTCAAGAATATGACGGATGATCACGTGACATAGAGGGACGACTATCAACATATGCAAGACAACTAACAACATGTGGTGAGGAACAAAATAACAAGTGTGACAACACGATGGGACATAGACACGAGACAAGGACACGGCGGGACAAAAGACATGAACAAAATACGTACTTCAATCAAAACCCCAGATCAGAATGAAGCAGAACCGCCAGATTCATAATCGTGAGGCAAAGCCCTCTCATAAAGATATGATCATTGCAAACAAAAGCTGAGAAGGATATGAGCTTCAGAATAGATCGAGAGATAAGATTAAAGAAGAGAACAGATCAGAAGATGTGAACAGGAGGTAAATAGAACACAATACGGAGCAAGGAAAGCTTGAGCACCTGCAACCTGCACACTTGGCAAACATATTATGTATCTGTCCTCAAAACAAATAGATAGAAAGGAACAAAAGATAACTATATATTTTTTATTTTTTTTGTTGATTTTGTAATTTTCTTGATTTTTTTGATTTTTTTTGAAAATATTTGATTTTTTTATTTTTCTGACAGTGAAGTATTTAAACTTTTTGAAAATTTGACAATATTTGATTTTTTTTTGGATTTTTGAAACTATCTCATTTTCTTTTTTTTTGGATTTTTAGAGAATATTTGATTTTTTTGTATTTTTGACAACAACAATCCACAGTACCCAAAGACAGGCTCGAACTACTGGCCAGGGATCGTCGTCCTCCCCTCTCATTAAAGACTTCCATTGAGCAGGGCATGCATGTGAGGGTGGCTTACCACAACCAACCGCTTCTAGAGAACGCTGCCCCTACTAAGGCCATACCCGGGATACAACCCAGCCTAAGAGGGAGAAGCAGAAGAAAAATTGGAGACAAGCTTCGTACAGGATGGGAGATATCTAGACTTGACTTCCTTCTAGGGCACTACCCCTCAAAGAGATAGCATGTTGCGCCGGGGCTTTTAGTCTTCAACCATAATTTTGCATAGCCCTTATCGGCCAGATATTGAAATAACGCTCACTTTTGATTTTGATATACGCATGATGCTGCACTACCCTTCACCGTTTTACACGAACCTCAACTCTTGTTAGGAGAAGCAGGCCCGGTTACTAGGATCATGTGTATTTTTCATGGTGTTTTTCACTCATTTCTTTTTTTCCTTTTCCTTTCTTTCAAGACTGCCCCTATTTGAAACCTCTCTCATATCGAGGAATGCCTAGGCTGGTCATTTCATCCATCAATCTCTTGCCCCTGCACTTGGCCGAGTAGAGAAGAGAAAAGGCCTTTGTGCATACCCATAGTATGGCCAAAGCAGCAACGATGTTGCACTTGAGAGATCGGCTATGGCTCGCCGTGTAGTGTGTGGAAACCCATACTCGAAGGTTACCCTCAACAATCGGGGAAAGGAACTAGACGCCCAGCACAGAGCCATCACCAGCCTAAGATGCTACAGAAGCTAACTTATTTTATTTGACACAAAGTTAAAATCGAATTTAAACAAAAGCTCCTAAAGCCACTCAATCATGTTTTGAGAATCATCCTTATAATCATGTGCCGAAACAATAGAAACCTTGGGAATGAAAGCACGTTTCTTGCACAAAATAAAGATACCTTTGCAAATTCATGGCGTGGAAGTAGCATCGACAAGTGACCTTGATCATCGCGCTTTGATTGGCACGAGCTTTATATTCCCTGCTTGTCAGGACAGGATGGAAAGGGGATACCAAAGTGTAGCGATTCCTTGACATGGAGGAGCGGCAAACATCAAACTGGACGAAGAATGATAAAAGGAAGAGAGACGAGGGCTAGAACTCCCTCGTGAAGGCACAGAGGCCCTGATAACAAGGAACCGAATATTGAATGAACAGAGATTAACTGAGATCAAGGGGGACTAAAGCCTCGAAAATAACAAGAAAAAGGGTAAGAGCCCTGAAAGGGGGAGGAGGAAATAATAGAAAGACGATGAAAGGATTGCTGCGAGGGTAAGGGAGAAAGAGAAAGAACATCCGACGTGGTCGGAGAAAAGAATAGTGATCATCCACCAGAGGCGGGGAAGAAAATGCATGAACACCTGATAAGGTTAGGGAAAAGAAATGTAAACCACCCGACAAAATCGGGGAAGAATCAGAAAAACCACCCGACAAGGCCGGGGAACTAGCACAAGGAATTCCCAACAGGGTCGGGGGAAAAAGATGAGAAGTGAAATCCGGACGTATCCGGGAGGAAAACTAGACGATGCCCCTGGATTAGGGGAAGAGGAGGACATAGTCTGAGGCCTAGAATGGTGAGGACAGGAGAAGATGGTAGAAATAAGGTCAGGTGGCGGAAGGTACACCACCCACGGATAAGAACCGAGCAGAAGAAAAGATGAATGGACGGAAGAAGGAGAGGAGGGAGTGGACCCATGAATGCACAACTGACGGCCCTTGAACTTATGCCGCCGCCTCTTCTTGACAGAAATCTTCTTGAAACAACTCCGCCTGGCGCGGACTCGGGCCTTCGGGCTTCTTAATCTATAATACTTTCTCAAATAACGGGACCACCTAGCAGACGACCTAGCCCGATCATGAATATGCAGCTCCATTGGGACGGTTTCCCCTAGCTGTGCGGTGCCAACCATAGAAAGGCATTCCAGAACAATCAACTCGTTGGGATGAACATCAGGAAGCAATGGAGTTTTGTCATTTGGCACTAGAACATGGAGCTTTGGCATCTTCACTCGGCAGCTGGGCATGAAGCATAACTCCCTTGTCAGCAGCGCAGGACGGAACTGAGGGAGGGTGATGCGTGGCGTTGACATGGCAGCCTTACCAATAAGCCAAGGGATATTGCATAGGATGTGCAGAATGTCCTTGAAAAATGTAGAAGATACAGCCAATTGCCCCTTGAATGCTGAATTGATTAAACTTTTGGCGGCCGTGTGGGTTAGCACCATCCGGGCGGAAAACTCTTCTGGTTCAGTGAACTAGATAGCAATCAAGTGAGAGGTGATAACAACATCAATAGTGAATTCTCCGACGAGCAAAGAGACTGCCATCGGCCTCGCTTTAGAAGGAACTAGCACCAATGCTAGAGAACTCTTCTTAGCGACCGTCTTCATAGCAAGTGCGGGCTCATTGTCCCTAGAACAGCCAGGGACCAGGGCTCGGACCGGCATGCGGCAAATGAAATCTTGAAGCTTGTAATGCACAGTCAAAACTGATTCGGCTCTTTATCTCCCTGGGGATTAGACCCGAGGAGCACCAAAGGTAGCGTGTACTTGCTCCGCAAAGTGGGAGGCGGTAGAGGAAGGTTAGAAGGAGGAGGTTTGAAGGGCGCGGGCGACGATGGTGCAAGTGATGGGGGAATAATGATGATGATGGGTATGGGTGGAAGTAAAGGCAAAAGTGGAGGTGTGGGTTTAGGCTCGGCCTGCTCGGGCTCAGGGGATGATGGCGAAAGAAGTGGCATCGGTAGCGGGGATGGTTGTGAAGGTGATGGAATAGGGATTATTACGAGGGAAGGTGATGAAGACAGTAGTGGTGACGGTAATGGGGATAATGGAGAAGGTGATGATGGAGATGTGGCTAATGGAGGCGGCGAAGATGGGGGTGGAGAAGGTGGTGACAAAGGGGGTGATGTAGTTGATGGAGATGGTTAAGGTAAAGAGGAAGGAGGTGAAGGTAGGGATGGGGAAGAAGGAAGAGAGGAAGGTAGCGGTGTAGTGGGGGAATTGGCAGGTGGTGGCGCTCTTCGGTGTATCTTTACGACACGTCGAGAGGCGTTGGGGACATGTGTGTTGGTGGAGACGGAGGGTGAAAGAGAAGTCGCCCGAGCGGAGGCTGGGGTTGGTGAAGGTGGTGGAGGAGATGGGATGAGGGAGGAAGAAGTGAGTAACGGAGCAGGTATCTTATCAACTAAAGAAACACCAGGGTGCCCCTGGTCTTGAAGTGGAGACGGTTGCCTAGGCGGCATGGCTTGCTGCTGCTGCTGCTTGCTACTGAGATCTTAAATAACTTGGCGTATGACAGCCCAATCAATCATCTTCTTATCTTCCAAGCTGTAAACAAACTCCCGGAACTTGGGGCAGTCCTCAATCAAATGCCCATGTTGACGATGGAATTCACAGAAATGGAGTAGATTCCCGACCGCAGGTCGGCAAGGCATAACCGGAGGGAGTTGCAACACATGGGTGGCCATCAAAGCCCTGAAAACATCTATAAGAGATTCCAGCAACAAAGAGTGAGAAGCCCGCTTCGGGCAAGGTGGATGCCAAGGGGTATAAAAAGGTAATAGGGATGGTAGCGGAGGTTGCGTAGGTAAGGGGGATTGCGTAGGTGAAGGTAGAGGGCTAGAAAGTGAATGAGATGGAGGCATGGAGGGAGTGGGAATATAGTGGACGGCATCCACCCGCTCGGGGTATAGTGTTTCCTTGACCGGAAGTGGAGAGGCGTGGGGAGATGAAATAGTAGAGGGCTGACTCGTGAAGGGAGATGTAGTGGAGGGACATGTGGAGGCGTATGTGGAGTGGGTAAGCGGGAGCGGAAGGCCAACTCGTGGAGGGATATGTAGTGGAGGGCTGACTCATGGAGGGATATAAAGGAGATGATGGATGGGAGGCGTACATGGGCGTAGAAGGTGGCGGTGAAGGAGAATCTCGATCAAAGCAAAACTAGGAGTTGTTGGCTAATGAAGCGGGCTCGACTGTAAAGTTGCTGCCATGAAGTGATATCATTTAGGGCTAAGATGCACTTGAGCTCGGGCATTGCATTAGAAATAACCATCTTGATCTGCTCGCTCTCCAGAATATGCCCTGGGATTTACGTGGCCAGGCGACGCTAGCGGTCGGCAAAGGTAGAGAACCTCTCGCCGGGCTTCATTTTCTCTTGGGCCAGATAAACCATAGAATATCTGGGCCCAACCTGGTCCTGGTACTGCTGAATGAATCTTGCTTGGATGGCTTGAAAGTTCATCATCTGCTCTTGCGGTAACGTGAAGAACCAATCCTTGGTCGAGCCCTCTAAAGATAGGCCAAACAAATAGGCCATCAAGCGTTGATCATGCTGGACTTGGGCCGACTCATATAGGAAATCCTTCAAATGGACGTAGGGGTCACCAATTCCACCATAACGACGATATGCAGGAATCTGTGAACGTGGTGGAAGATGAAGACCTTGAAATGCAAATGGAATATCCATAGAAGTTTGAGGATTGATTCGGCGTTGCAATTCATCAAGCTGGCGTTGGGCCTGAGCGAACATCTCCTCGGTAGGAAGAGTTTGAGAAGGATATGGGCCAGCCCGAGCAAGAGATGATGAATTTAAACCAGGATAATGATGATGGGCCGGATAAGGGGATCCGACCTGAGAAGAAGGAAATCCCGTTCCAGGAATGGAGGAATGCATGGGCCTGGAAGAATCGTGTATGTGAGGATGAGAGTTGATTGGGCTAGCAGCAGCGCGGGCGGGATATGAAGGCCCGTTAAAAGAATAGGGTCCAATGGAGGAATAAGGAGATGGGCACGCATGGGAAGAGGAATCCACGCAGGGATGAGAAGATGGAGAAGTATAGGAATAAGGTACAGGGGAAAAATGCTCCATGGGGAGAATGGGGACTTTATACAGTGAACATCAAATGAGTACAAGTAGGAAAATGACCCTAAGACGAATGCAACTAGATGGAGACACACAAAGATGAACTAGACCAAATGAGCCTAAATCTGACAAAAAGATGCAAATGATGACACTGCAACATGCAATGGAGGGAAGAGATGAGAAAAGAATCAACCAATTACCCAATTAGATTCCAAATGATGCGCGAAAATTTTTTATAAGTTCCCTTTTAGGACCTTAGTGGATTAATTAAGATGTGAATTCACTCAACCACAAGGTACCTAACCAGGGTGGGGGACGGGAAACTGCAGACTCTAAGGGACTCTCTCTCTCATGAATGCAGACCCTAGACTGGGCGATGATGTGGTACAACCTGCCCGGCATCCGTGTGAGAATCCACGGCTCGCGGGGACTTACGGAGGTCCTCGGCAAGGTCCCCTAGTCGTCTCCAAGGAGTATGGAGACGAGAGGAAACCCTACCTAGGTAGGAATGTAACTACTAATGAGAGTGTATGATCCTATGTGCACAGGAGTGCATGCAAAATCTAGCTAGAAACAAGCAATCCATGATCGATCAAGTATGTAAGAGATGAAAGCAAGTATACAACAATGATATAAGAGTAGGGGGAGATCAGTAATCAGCACCAAGTATCCTGAAAATCATATAACGTGGCAATGAAAGTGAAGCACAGGTGCACTGTAGCATGACAAGGACGGTCTCTGTAAGACCGCTCAGGGAGATAGACGGTCTATATACAACCGTATAATCGAGGGAGTAACGACAAAGTACAGGAGACTCAGAAAACGGTAGAATGGCAGAGACAGAAAACAGAAGCGTACTAGGATAGACGGTCTACTAACAGCCGCGTCAGAACTAGAACGGACCTGAAACAACCGCATGACATGAATCCACCCAACACCATGAAGGCAGAAGTGTACCTGAGCCAGCACGATGGACGGGTGAAGACAGGCCGTAGAGTTGATGAACGGGCGACAGGAGACCGCTCGAGACTGCACGCTGGGGGGAGAAGTGGCACTGTTCGCAGAGAAGGATGGTTGACATACGGCCGCATAATTGTTGGACGGCGTCTGGAGAGCCGCACATGCTCCAGAGGATAGAGACCGCGCCAAGATCAACCTGAAATCACTTCGAAAAGAGGACTAACAAAGCACAAGAAAGGGTCAGCAAATCACTAACACGATGGGCACTAGGTGTCCCACCGTGATCGCCAAAAAATGGGCTGTTGACATGTTTTTTACTTTCTCTTCAATACCGGCTTAAAAGATCTCTTCTATCCCTTCTACTAAATCGATATGAAAAATATAAATAGATGGATGGTAGAAGGAGACAGAAGCAGATAAACAAGTGTGATCGCCACTAAGGTGCCTAATGTGATTGACACACCGTACCTTGGAAAGGGGGGTACTCGCCTTTTGTTTGTAGTGCTGCAATGATGTACGTCTCAATAGGTGTCAAGCCCCGAACCGATAGTAGCGGGAAGCGATGCTCGGAACATGGCAGTTAACAGTCATGATAACAAGAGTGAAAATAAATAACCACATCTAAACATAAGGAGGCCACAAACAACATTGAAAATACGAGCTCTTATTAATATTAAAAATATCACTTAACAATATTAGATTCAAATTAAAGGAGGAAATAACAAGGGAAGGAAAAAGAAATAACCAGACTCACGACACTAGCTAGACTCAAGAAGGTAAAAAGACAGACTCCGATCTCTAGGTTCCAGGTTCACTCGATCACACTGATCCGATTCCCATTTGCAACGTACCGTTTACTGTGTTACCTGAAAAGGATTGGAAGTAGGGGTGAGCAAGAAGCTCAGTAGGAATTATACTCTATCGTCAGCATAGTTTAAGTGATTAACCAATAAATGAATATGCATGATTAACGCGAGAAAAGAAGAAGAACTAAATAATCACTAAGATATAAAGAGTAACGATAAATTAAATAGAAGAAATAGTTGCATGTCGAGATATCAAGCAAGATTAACAAGATTTTCTAGTGAATGGCCATTTACAAGTCAATTTCGAGTCATGTCAAGCAAGCAAGCAAGTACTTCATACTTTAAGCATGAATAGCAAGTTTCACGAGAATGTGGAATGTCATAGACCCAACACACTAGATAGTACCGGTGTCAAATGCCACACCTAGTAATTCACCTCCCCGGTGTTGACACCCATTTTTTACCGATAAGTTGAGTTGTTCCTCTTAGTCCCATCTGTTGATGCCTCGAGTTGGCCATCACTTGCTGGGCGTTTTCTGGTAAATCATGGGCCAGTTTTATGGGTAACCTCCCTCCTTGGTTGGGTCCGTATCGATTCGGGACTTAATGGGCCTTGATTTTTGCTTAGTTGAACATGTTAATGAAAATCAAGTGTCCAGGAGCATGTACGGTTCATCCTCAGCCGTTCAACACTTGGGCGGTAAGATATAGACTGTTCACACATTTATGGTTGATTTCTGATGATTTTCTGAATTTCCACCGACAAGAATTTATGTGGTCCTAGTATAGCCGTTCAACATAATGGACAGATGGATAGTAACCGCTCATATCTCAGAGTCCTGCGCTTGATGGTATTCTCAGATAATTATCCAAGCAATTGAATTATCACCGACAAGGCTAGAACGGTTTGTCCTTGGCCGCTCTACATTTGAACGGTCTCAATGGAGCCGTTCATCTATGAGAGTCCAACGACGAACATTCCGATCAGTTCGAGGGATAATCTGGATTATCTCAGATTTATTTTGGATTTCCACCGACAGGGTTGGACGGTCCGGACATGGCCGCATATCCCGTTGAGCTGTCTATCATAAGACTGTCCATCCTGTCGATTCCTGAATCTCAACAGATTTTATCCTTTTATCCGAGGTTTTATCCCTTTTATCCGAGGTTTTATCCCCAACTTCTTTCATCAATTTCTCCGCGATAATCAACCATTTTGAGTGCCGTTTCGACTGGATGAGAGATAATTCTATTATCTACAATTTATCTTGAATAATCTCAACCCGAAAATGGCTCTAAACCCTAGTTTCGGGGCTGACTTTCTAGGCTCTATAAATAGACCCTAAAGGCCGGACTTTGAAAGGGGGAGATTTTGGTCGACGGCGAAGCCCTGCCGCATTCTTGAGCGACCTAGCACCAAGGAGGGAGGCTTTCTACGTCCATACAAGCCTCCGGTCCAGGGAGTAGTCGATGTTTAGAGTCATTTGTGTTTTATAGCTTTCGTCACCGTTCATTGCATGCATTGCTTTCTCCCTCCGTCCTCCTCCGTTTTTCATCACCATGCACACATCCACCTACGTTTTTGACACCCTAGGGGTTTAAAACCCCCAGGTATCCCCCTTTTCATTTATTTATGTCCATTTCTTGCCATCTTGACATTTACCACACCATTTAGTTCTTGTGTCATTACGTTGTTTTGAAGGTCAGCACTTCATCAGCACGAGGCCCATGCCCTCTGGCCGGCTGGAGAGGGTGGAGGTGAGCCCTTTAACAACTTCTGGCATGGTGGACTAGAGCGGTTCCTTACTGTCCGTTCAAAGAGACGTGTGGCTCTTCCTGCGCCACCCTTCTTCTTCTTGCGGTCTACTTCAAGCCGTCCATCCCCCAAGAGCGCTTCCTCCCGCACGTTCTGCAGCACCCTTAGACGGTCTATCGTAAGATCGCGCGTCATATAGGCGGTTCTGCATCAATCGTGCATCTTCCCAGTGCTGCAGCTAGGCGAGTGTCTCCCCTTCCTTTCCAAAGCACGGCGTGTTCATCCCGTCCAGCGCTTTGGTGGCGATCACGGTCACTTTCATTTTTTTCATTCTCCTCTTGCTATTCTTCATTTACTCATCGCATTGTTGATTTGTTCATAGCATATCTTCCTTTAAGTAAGAGGAGAAAATATATCTACACCCTTCTTTTGTGGCGATCACGGTGGGACCCCTGGTGCCCATCGTGCTTGTGAGTTGCTGACCCCCCCCCTTTCGTTGTCTAGTTCTCTTCTTGGAGCGATTTATAGGTTGGGTGTGTTTTCTGCCTTCGGGGACGTGCGCTGTTCTCCCAGAGCCGTCCATCCTCTGGAGTGGCTGATCATCCACCGTCCTTCCCCTGCGACCAGCACCAGTCCTCCTCTAGCGCCCTGTCGTAGACGGTGTTCCATCGACCGTCCATCATTCTGCGCGGCCTGTATCTGGCCGTTCATCTCTTCGACACAGGTACGCTTCGGTGTGTTCTGGATGTAGGTACGCGGCTGCTAGAGGTCCGTCCCAGAGAGTACGCTGCCGGTTAATGAACGTTCTTATGGTACGTTCCTCATTACTGTTACCCCATATTTATAGCATTCTGTGATTGTTTTGCAGTATTTTGTCGTTCTGTCACTCCATGGATTATACGGTCCTCTACAGACCGTCTGACTCTTTGAGCGGTCGCATTTAGACCGTTCTTCTGGTGCCGCAGCACTCTCATTGTCCTTTTTGATGGCGATATTCCATGCGATTTGTCAGTTTTGGTGCTAGTTGTTGATCTCCCCCTGCTTCCTTACCATTGTTGCATCATTGTTTTATTGCTCATATATTTGCTTGATCATTGTTTGATAGTTGCTAGGCTAGATTGTGCATGCACTCCGGTGCGCGTAGGAGCATCCATCTCTTTTCATAGTAGTTGCATTCCAACCGAGGTAGGGTTTCCTCTCGTCTCCATATTCCTTGGAGCCGACTAGGGACCTTACTGAGGACCTCTATAAGCCCCCGTGAGCCGTGGATTCCTCACGGACGTCAGGCAGGTTGTACCATACCACCCCCCAGTCTAGGGTCTGCATTCGTGCAAGAGAGAGTCCTTTAGAGTCTGCCAGTTCTCCATTCTCACCCTATTTAGGTACCTTGTGGTTGAGTGAACTCACATTTTAATTAATCCACTAAGGTCCTAAGATAACTTATAAAAATCTTCGCGCATCATTTGGAATTTGTTTGGCTAATTGGTTGATTCTTTTCTCATCTCTTTTCTCCATTGTATGTTGCATAGTGTCGTCATTCACATCTTTTGGTCAGACTAGGCTCATTAGGTCTCGTTCATCTTTGTGTGTCTCCATTTAACTACATTTATCTTAGGTTCATTCCCACCCTTATATTCATTTGAAATTCACTGTATAAAGTCTCCACTTTCCCCATGGAGCATTTCTCCCCTGTACCTTATTCCCGCACCTCTCCATCTTCTTACCCCTGCGTGGATTCCTCTTCCTATGCGGGCCCGTCTCCTTATTCCTCCATTGGACCCCATTCTTTAAATGGGCCTTCTTACCCCGCCCGTGCTGCTGCTAGCCCAATCCATCCTCATTCTTACATACATGATTCTTCCAGGCCCACGCATTCCTCCATTCCTGGAATGGGCTTTCCTTCTTCTCAGGTTGGGTCCCCTTATCCGGCCCATCAACATTATCCTGGTCTAAATTTATCATCTCTTGCTCAGGCTGGCCCATGTCCTTCTCAGACTCTTCCTACTGAGGAGATGTTCACTCGGGCCCAACGCCAGCTTGATGAACTGCAACGCCGAATCAATCCTCAAGCTTCTTCGGCTATCCCACTTGCCTTTCGAGGTCTTCAACTTCCACCGCGTTCACAGATTCTCGCATATCGCCGCTATGGTGGAGTTGGTGACCCCTATACCCATTTGAAGGAGTTCTTATATGAGTCGGCCCAGTTCCAGCATGATCCACGCTTGATGGCCTATTTGTTTGGCCTATCTTTAGAGGGCTCAGCAAAGGATTGGTTCTTCACATTACCGCAGGAGCAGATGATGAATTTTGAAGCCGTCCAAGCAATGTTTACTCAGCAGTACCGAGACCAGGTGGGGCCCAGATATTCTATGGTTGACCTAGCCCTTGAGAAGATGAAGCCCTGCGAAGAATTCTCGTGTTTGCCGACCACTGGCGCCGCCTAGCCGCACAAGTTCCCAGGCATATTCAAAGGGCGAGCAGATCAAGATGGTTATTTCTAATGCAACGCCCGAGCTCAGGTGCATCTTAGCCCTAAAAAATATCACATCCTGGCAACAACTTTACAATCGGGCCCTCTTCGTTACCCAACAACTCCTAGTTTCCTTTGACCATGAGTCCCCTCCACCTTCGCCTTCCACATACCCCTTTTCTTCCCCATCCACCACGAGTCAACCCTCGACTACATATCCTTCCACGAGTCAACCGTCCGCTCCGACACACCCCTATACCTACATGCGTTACAGCTTACATCCCTCCATGAGTCAGCCCTCCGCTATTTCATCTCACAACACCCCTCCACCTCCGGTCAAGGAAACACTACACCCAGAACGGGTAGATGCCGTTCATTACATTCCCACTCCCTCCATGCCTCCACATCATTATAACCCTCCGCCTTTGCCTACGCAGCCCTCGCTACCATCTCCATTACCTTTTCACACCCCTCAGCATCCACCTTGCCCTAAGCGGACTTCTCACTCCCCATTGCCGGAGTCTTTTACAGACATCTTCAGGTCTTTGATGGCCACCCATGCATTACAGCTCCCTCCGATTATGCCTCGCCGACCTGCGGTCGGGAATTTGCTCAATTTCTGTGAATTCCATCGTCAACAGGGGCATGTGGTCGAGAATTGCCCCGAGTTCCAGGAACTTGTTTACAGGTTGGAAGATAAGAAGATGATTGATTGGGCTATCATGCGCCAAGTTATTTTAGAACTCAGCAGCAAGCAGCAACTGCAGCAAGCCGTGCCGCCTAGGCAACCGTCTCCACTTCAAGACAAGGGGCACCCTGGTGTTTCTCTAGTTGATAAGGTACCTGCTCCGTTACCCACTTCTTCCTCTATCCCATCTCCTCCACCACCTTTACCTACTTCAACCTCCGCTCGGGCAACTTATCCTTTACCCTCCAGTTCCACCACCACTCCTGTCCCCAACATCTCTCGACGTGTTGTAAAGATACACCGAAGAGCGCCACTACCTGCCACTTCCTCCATTACGCCACTACCTCCTTCTCCTCCTTCTTCCCCTTCACCATCTCCATCAACCATATCACCCCCTTTGCCACCACCTTCTCCACCTCCACCTTCGCAGCCTCCATTGGCCACATCTCCATCATCACCTTCTCCATTATCCCCATTACCGTCACCACTGTCTTCATCAACTACCCTTGTAATAATCCATGTTCTGTCTCCTTCACCGATGCCACTTCTTTCGCCATCATTCTCTGAGCCCGAGCAGGCCGACCCTAAACCCATACCTCCACTTGTGCCTTTACCTCCACCCATGACCATCATCATCAGTATTTCCCCATCGCTTGCATCATCGCCACCCGCGCTCTTCAAACCTCTTCCTTCTAACCTCCCTCTGCCACTTCCCACATCACGAAGCAGGTACACGCTACCTTTGGTGCCCCTCGGGTCTAGTCCCCAGGGAGAAAAGGAGCCGAGCTAGGCTTTGATTATGCATTACAAGACTCAAGATTTCATTAGCCGCATGCCGGTCCAAGTCCTAGTTCCTGGCCATTTTAGGGGTAATGAGCCTGCATTTACTACGAGAACGGTTGCAAAGAAGAGTTCCCTTGTGTTGGTGCCAGTTTCTTCAAAGGCGAGGCTGGTAGCAATCTCCTTGCTTGCCGGGAAGTTCATCATTAATGCTATTATTACCTCGCGCTTGATTGCTGTTCAGTTCACTGGACGAGAGGGGTTCTCTACTCAGATTATGCTAACACATACGGCCGCCTGGAGCCTGATGGATTCCCTATTCAAGGGGCAATTGGCTACATCTTCTACACTTTCCAAGGACATTCTGCACTTTCTGTGCAACCTCCCTCAATTTATTAGCATGCCGGCCACGTCAACGCCGTGCATTGATCTCCCTCAGCTTGGTCCCGCTCTTCTAGTACGGGAGTTATGCTTCAAGCCTGATTGCCAAGTGGAGTTGCCGAACCTCTATGTTCTAGTGCCAAGAGACGAAACTCCGTGGCTTCATGATATTCATTCAGTTGAGAAGCTATTTTCCCAAGAATGTCTGCATCTTGTTAGCACTGGGGGTCTAGGGGCAGCCGCCCCAATGAAGCTGCATATTCATGACCGGGCCAGGCCATCTGCTAGGTGGGCCTGCTATTTGAGAAGACATTACAGATTGAGGAGCCCGGGAAGCCGAGCCCGCGCCAGGCGGAGTTATTTCAAGAAAATTTCGGCTAAGAAGAGACGGTGACATAAGTTCAAAGGCCGTCAGTTGTGCATTTGGGGGTCCCCTTCCTCCTCTCCTTCTCCCGTCCATTCGTCTTTTCTGTTGCTCAGTTCCTATCCTTGGGTGGTGTACCTTCTGCCACCTGACCTTATTTCTACCATCTTCTCCTATTCTCGCCATTTTAGGCCTCGGCCTATGTCTTCCTCTTCCCCTGAGTCAGGGGCATCTTCTAGTTTTTCTTCCCGGACACGTCCAGATTTCACTGCTCGTCTCTTTCCTCCGACCTTGTTGGGTATCCCTTGCGCTCGTTCCCCGACCTTGTCGGGTGATTTTTCTGATCCTTCCCCGATTTTGTCGGGTGGTTTCCATTTCTTTCCCCCGACCTTGTCGGGTGTTCATACATTCTCTTCCCCGCCTCTGTCGGGTGATCGCTATTCCTTTTCTCCGACCACGTCGGTTGATCATTATCCTTCTTCCTTGTCTTCACAGTTATCTTTTCGTGGTCTCTCTATTCTTTCCTCTTCACCCTTTCGGGGTCATTACCCTTTTTCTTACTATTTTTGAGGCTTTAGCCCACCTTGATCTCAGTTAATCCCTGGTTATTCTGTACTTGGTTCCTTGTTATCAGGGCCTCAGTGCCTTAACGATGGAGTTCTAGCCCTCATCTCTCTTCCTTTTTTATCCCTCCTTCGTCCAGTATGAGGTCTGCCACTCCTCTATGTCGAGGAATCCAATCATTTGCTCTCCTTTCATCCTTTATCCTGACAAGCAAGGAAAATAAAGTTCGTACTCCTCAAAGCTCGATGATCGAAATCACTTCAGGGTGTCAGTTTCCACGCCATAGATTTGCAAAGGTATCTTTTATTTTGTGCAAGAACATGTTATCATTGCTATTACTCTGTTATTTCTGCACGTGCTTATAATGTTGGTTCTTTAAAACATGGTTGAGTGGCCTTAGGCTTTAGTTAGTTTGCTTAGTCAAATAAGTCGCTTCTGCAGCATCTTTAAGCTAGTGATAGCTCCGCCTGGGAGTCTGGTTTCCTTCCCTGATCGTTGAGGGTGACCTTTGAGTATGGGTTTTTCACACACAACACGGCGAGCCATAGCCGACCCCTCTAGTGCAACAACGTTGCTGCTTTGGCCATACTTTGGGTATGCACAAAGGCCGTTTTCTTTTCTCTGCTCGGCCAAGTGCAGGGGCAAGAGATGGATGGATAAGATGACCAACCTAGGCGCTCCCTAATACGAGAGAGGTCTCAAATATGGGCAGTCTTGACCCTCAAAAGTGAGCTTTCATGCTATATCTGGCCAATAAGGGCTACCAAAATGAGAAAATGATTCAATGCAAAATTATGAATCAAAGGCATGGCAAGAGTGGCAGTACAGTTCCCCGCGGGACGTCATGAGCCCGGTCGCATGCGTGCCTGATAAATATGGGTCTAAAAATCAAAGACACAAAGCCCCAGTGCAACAGGCTATCTCTTTGAGGGGTAGTGCCCTGGAAGGAATTTGAGCCTTGATATCTCCCATCCTGCACGAAGCTTGTCTCTAATTTTTCTTCTGCTTCTCCCTCTTAGGCTGGGTTATATCCCGGGTATGGCCTTAGTAGGGGTACCGTTCTTTAGAAGCAGTTGGTTGTGGTAAGCCACCCACACATACACGCCCTGCTTAAGGGAAGCCTTTAATGAAAGGGGTAGGAACGACGATCCATGGGCAGTAGTTTGAGCTCGTCTTTAGGTGCTGCGGATTGCTATGTCAAAATCAAAATTTCTAAAAAAAAGTAAACATTGTCAAAAATCTAAAAAAATTAAATACTTCAAAATTTCAAAAAAAAATTTAAATATTTCAAAAACCTAAAAATCAAATACTTCAAAAAAAAATCCAGAAAAATGAAATACTATAAAAAATATAAAAAAAATCAAAAATTATAAAAAAATCTAAAAAATGTGTCTTTTTCATGCATTTGCATTTGTTTTAAGGACAGATACGTAATCCGTTTGCTAAGTGTGTAGGTTGCAAGTACTCAGGCATTCCTTGCTATATCTTTATGCTCTGCCTCCTATTCACGTCTTTGATATGTTCCCTTCTTCAATCCACTCTCTCGATCTATTCTGAAGCTTATGTCCTTCCTCAGCTTTTGTTTGTAATGATCATATCTTTATGTGAGAAGGCTTTGCCTCACGATTATGAACCTGGCAATTCTGCTTCATTCTGATCTCGAGTTTTGATTGAAGTGCGTATTTGTTCATGTCTTTTGTCCCGCCGTGTCCTTATCTCGCGTCTATGTCCCACCGTGTCATCCCACACTTGTTGTTTTGTTCCTCACCACGTGTTGTTAGTCATCTCTCTATGTTCCATGTGTTGTCCCAACCATGTGGTCATCCATCATGTTTCTTATCCCAACCATGTGTTGTCCTACCACGTTGTTGTCTTGTCACACCGTGTTCATGCATGCATGTTGTCTGTTCATGCCATTGCATGTGTACTCATTTGCCTTTGTTATGTTATGTTGCATTGTCTCCCATTTTATTTGATCATTATGTTATGTCATGTTATTTGTCGTTCAGTTAATCATTGTGTTATCTCTGCTATGTCTATCCTATTTATCTTATTCATGAAAAAATCCATAAAAATAAGAAAATAAAATCAAAAGGGCCGTTCCACCTGCACAGGTAAGTCGGGTATGGCCTTCTATCCTTATCACCCTTATTGCATTATTATATGGTATTATAATATATCATCTCGAGAACCAGTTGGTTATCTACGTGTTCCAGGATCTGATGTTCCCCTTCAACAAAAATGATGATGATCTAGGTGCACGTGTTTAATCTTCGGATAGGCCGTTAGGTTGGGATGTCACGGGGAGGATGGTTCTATCCCGCACGCTGTGGTTGCGGATGGTATCTTGACTCTGATGTTCCTAGCTTAGCAATATTATTCTCGAGTATTGTATATTTAAATCTTTCTTCGCATTCATTTTAACGATTTCTTTTATTTTAACCCAGTATGCATCATACGCATCTTTTGAGCTTTCATGACCCATGGTTTGCTTGAAAAATGTCCCATCAGTGATGGTCAGCTATACGTTCAGTGTTTGAGTAAGAGGAATTAATTCCACTCTGAGTTGGAAGGTTCTCTTTGGTCAATTCGCTTGGTTTGGTTGATTAAGAGGTCCCCGTCTGGAGCTTTAGCATGTCTCCTTTACTTTTGATGCTTGTTTCTGTGGCCTCCTCATTGGACCACGGGATTGTGTCCCCCATGAGGTTGGTCTTGTCAGTTTATTTCATTTTGTTTAGTTCCTCCAAACTGGTGTCGCTTTTGGTTTAATCATTCCGTACGTTTGGTTCAGAGTTTT
Source organism: Amorphophallus konjac (assembly GCA_022559845.1). Classification (NCBI taxonomy): domain Eukaryota; kingdom Viridiplantae; phylum Streptophyta; class Magnoliopsida; order Alismatales; family Araceae; genus Amorphophallus; species Amorphophallus konjac. The sequence goes on from CM040117.1 coordinate 53,923,393, forward strand.
CTGAAAGATTCCCATCGCTTGTTGGCAAAAATGGGTGTCGTTTTACCTTAACGCCCGCTTTTTCGATCCACTCCGCTGCATTTCCGCTCCACCTCCATCTTCCATGTCACTTCCGCTTCACCTCCGCTCGCTCCCCTGCAAAGAGGATGTTAAGGAGGGGCATCTGTTGACACCCATTTTTTGTCGATAAGTTGAGTTGTTCCTCTTACTCCCATCTGTTGATGCCTCGAGTTGGCCATCACTCGCTAGGCATTTTCTGGTAAATCATGGGCCAGTTTTATGGGTAACCTCCCTCCTTGGTTGGGTCCGTATCGATTTGGGGCTTAATGGGCCTTGATTTTTGGTTAGTTGAACATGTTAATGAAAATCAAGTGTCCAGGAGCATGTACGGTTCATCCTCAGCCGTTCAACACTTGGGCGGTTAGATATAGACCATTCACACATTTATGGTTGATTTCTGATGATTTTCTGAATTTCCACCGACAAGAATTTATGCGGTCCTAGTATAGCCATTCAACATAATGGACGGATGGATAGTAACCGCTCATATCTCAGAGTCCTGCGCTCAATGGTATTCTCAGATAATTATCCAAGTAATTGAATTATCACCGACAAGGCTAGAACGGTTTGTCCTTGGTCGCTCTACATTTGAACGGTCTCAATGGAGCCGTCATCTATGAGAGTCCAACGGCGAACGTTCCGGTCAGTTCGAGAGATAATCTGGATTATCTCAGATTTATTTTGGATTTTCACCGACAGGGTTGGACTGTCACGCCCCGAGCGCGGAAGATTACCCGGAAGCGTGACACGTCTATATAGATCGTGTCAATAATGTAAATATCAGAGTGCGCGAATAACTAAGCTTTAACTCGCACAACTAATCAAAGGATAATTACATATGTTCCCAGAGTCCAACGACTAGGCTTCAAATCTTAAGCAGTTGTAATCAAGTTGACCAATACAAATGACATAGATGAATTGATACAACTGACATAAGTGAACTAATACAATAACACAAAGGACATCACAATTAACATGACAATTGATGACTCCATTCTACACTCATCACTCAGACTCATCCCCTTCCGTGTTCTGGCCAATATCCAAACTACCTGAAAAGGTTAGAAAAATAACTAGATGAGCGAATCGCTCAGTAGGAATTACATCTCAAGATTTAACATGCTTTAAGTGGTTTACAAGTTCGATTAATGTCAGTAAAGTTATGCATGTAGATGAGTAGATATCAAGAATTATAAAAATCGACAAGAGCAGTGAAGGAATAACAAGTGAGAGTATAAGGATTCCAACTTCAATGCAACAATAGCAAGAGATTCAAGCAAGTAATAACTGGAATTAACGAAAATCTTTCCAAGAGAGTAAGAACTCATGTCAAGCAAGTAATAGAAAGTAATATAAATTCAAGCATGTAAAATTGGAATTGGCTATTTAATTATCAATTTCATTCAAGCAAAACTTTACCCTTCTGCGGGTCTCAAGTCAAATCAATCAAGTAATATCACGAGAATGAGTGGAATGTCTAAAGCCTAGCAAGCAAGTACTTCGGTGCAATGCCAAACACCGTGGTCAATAAACTCCCATTGGCACAAGTACCTTTGGGTGCTCCTCCCAGGACCAGACCGGGCCCTATATGCACAGCATTAATCATGTCTGTCGACATCCACTCTCATTTATAGCCAATATGGAATTTTAAGGTTTGACCAGTATGATATATAAGGTAGAATTATGGAATGGAATCCAAGGGCACATTAATGTGTAGGGATGAACTAGGAGTGGAAACCAGTAACGTTTGATACACGGAAAAAAACTAGATAAGAGAGGTGCCTTATGGGCCACCTGACAATTTTAGAAACGACACCCTCACTATGGGATGCCCTTCTTGGGAATTATACAGGGTTTAGAGGACCCTGTCAGGAGTTAAATATCACCTCTCAGGCTGCCATCTATCAGTGGAGATGGCAAAAGCGAAAGCCTAACAATCAGGTTAACGCAATGAGCCAGCTGTAGTTCATCGCGTCAACCCTGCAGTTCATCACGTCAACCCTGCGAACAGGCTGGGTCGACTCATCAGTTCATCGCGTCAACCCTGCGAACAGGATGGGTCGACTCATCAGTTCATCGCGTCAACCTTGTGAACAGGCAGGGTCGACTCATCAGTTCATCGCGTCAACCCTGCGAACAGGCTGGGTCGACTCATCAGTTCATCGCGTCAACCCTGTGAACTAGCAGGGTCGACTCATCAGTTCATCGCGTCAACCCTGTGAATTGGCAGGGTCGGCCCTGTGAGCAGGCAGGGTCGACTCATCAGTTCATCGCGTCAACCCTGTGAACTGGCAGGGTCGACTCATCAGTTCATGGCGTCAACCCTGTGAACTGGCAGGGTCGACCCATCAGTTCGTCACGTCAACCCTGTGAACTGGCAGGGTCGACTCATCAGTTCATCGCGTCAACCATGTGAACTGGCAGGGTCGACCCTGTGAGCAGGCAGGGTCGACTCATCAGTTCGTCGCGTCAACCCTGTGAACTGGCAGGGTCGACCCTGTGAGCATGCAGGGTCGACTCATCAGTTCATCGCGTCAACGCGATGAACTGGCAGGGTCGACCCTGTGAACAGGCAGGGTCGACTCATCAGTTCATATTTGCTCAAAATGGCTTAAGGTATTAATCTTTGATTAAACTAGGGTATTAACCTTTGATTTAAGTTTATTTAGGTAAAACTGATGACATGGATAGATAGAGAAAACTGTAAGGATTATAGATCTTTATTCATGCATTCGTTTCATGCTTTAGTTACTTAAATATCAGATTTTTAACATGACGTATCATACAAGTTTTCATTTTTAAAGGAACTAAATGGAGACAAGGTTTCTAGATAGGCTACCTAACAGATTAATTAGGTATGCTAGTTAGTTAGTAGATCAAGTAACATGTTAATTAGTTATGTTAACAGGTTAGTTAAACTAATAAGTTACGTAAAAACATGATAAAACTCGCGTTAAACGGATATATCGTATGGATATGAAGCTAATACATGCCAACTACCCTAGATTGAAGCTAATACATGCTAATCAATGCTAATCGTCTTGGGTATAAGGCTGCTACATGCTAATTATCTTGGTACGAGGCTAATACATGCTAATCATCCTAGATTTAGGCTAACACATGCTAATTATTCTAGGTATGAGACTAATACTTGCTAATTATCTTGTGTATGAAGCTAATACACGCTAATCATCCTAGATTTAAGCCAACACATGCTAATTATTCTAGGTATGAGACTAATACTTGCTAATTATCTTAGGTATGAAGCTAATACACGCTAATCATCCTAGATTTAAGCCAACACATGCTAATTATTCTAGGTATGAGACGAATACTTGCTAATATTTACTAATACATGCTAATTATTCTGGATATAATGCTAATACATGCTAATTATCTTAGGTATGAAGCTAATACATGCTAATCATCCTAGATTTAAGCTAACACATGCTTTATGAACACTAAATTTCGCATGGAAATGAGCCTTATACTAAATGCCTAGACTAATCATCCTAGATTAGCTACTAGTTTAGTTAAAAGTTGAGAACACCTACTTGTTAGAAGATCGTAGCAGCAGAACCCTTCTTTGTAATCCCTGCAAGGCTTTGCCCCAACCTTAGCTAACCTAGAATGGTGGTAGCAAAAGGGGTATGTTTATAGGGTTGTCATGGCCGAATGGGAGGCAAGATCTGAAATAATGGGGCTTTACAGCTTGTACAGGCTGGAGAGATAAGGGATAATGTTTGGACAGCCAATCCATGGCCCAGATCGTAAAGTCTGTCTCCCATATTCATACACGATCCCTCTTCAATATGCACACTTTCAAAGTCTGTATATCCTCAAAGTCTATACATTGGCTTCACAAAGTCTGCACATCACAAAGTCTGTACATTGCTATTGCTAGCCTATTCACTAAGTCTATACATCACAAGTCTGTACATCCTCTCCCTCTCAAAGTCTATACATTGGCTTCCCCTCAAAGTCTGTACATCACAAAGTCTATACATTGGCTATTGCTAGCCTATTCACAAAGTCTGTACATCACAAGTCTGTACATCCTCTCCCTCTCAAAGTCTATACATTGGCTTCCCTCTCAAAGTCTATACATTGCCTGAGCATAGTCATGAAGTCTGTACATTGCACTGTGCATCATTCTTCCAAGTCTATACAACGAGGTGAAGTCTGTACATCCATTAGTGATCTTCCAAGTCTGTACGTTGCTAGCTTATAATGTATAATTAATTGGCACAAAAGGTAAATGGTGGATGCTAGGATTTGAACCCTAGTCATTGGGTTGAAAGGCAAGTTACTTAACCAACTACACTAGGAAGCCACTTATTAAGTGAATACTCTTTACATATGATAACTACGTGTTCCAACTTCTTACTTAATCTAGAGTTTATCTAATATATATATTTTTTGGGAAATATTATTAATAAATATATGTGTATATATATATATATATATATATATATATATTTATACGGGATGCTACACCCTCCCCCACTTAAAAGAATTTGGTCCCCAAATTCAATTACATTATACGGAGACAAGGAGGGTGAGAATTACTTACGGACTAGAATAATTCTGGAAATCTCCTTCTCATAGACTCCTCGATTTCCCATGTAGCTTCTTGTTCTAAGCATCGATTCCATTGAATTTTTACCATGGGGACCGTCTTGTTCCTTAGAACTCGGATTTCTTGGTCGAGGATCTTTACTGGCCTTTGCTCATAGGTGAGGTCCTTCTGTATCACCAAGTCAGTGTGATCGATGACGTGTGAGAAATCATGCATGCATTTCTTTAGCATAGAAACATGAAATACGTTGTGCACTTCTGACAGTTGTGGAGGTAGGGCGATATGATAAGCCACTTCGCCTACCCTTTCCAGTACTTCGAATGGACCGATAAACCTTGGTGTTAATTTGCCTTTAACACCGAATCTTCTAATGCCTCGGCCGGGAGATACCTTGAGGAAAACATGATCTTCGACTTGAAATTCCAGGTCTCGCCTTCTGTTATCGGCATAAGATTTCTGCCTGGACTGTGCTATCATTAACCTTTCTCTAATGAGTTGTATCTTCTCGGTAGAATCTTGCATCATGTCAGGACCTAGAATTTGTTTTTCACCGACTTCATCCCAGCATATGGGAGATCGGCAACTCCTGCCATATAATGCCTCAAAAGGTGCCATTTGTATGCTGGCTTGATAGCTGTTGTTATATGCAAATTCGGCTAGTGGTAAGTGGTCATTCCAACTTCCACCGAAATCTATAATGCATGCCCTTAACATATCTTCAACAACTTGATTTGTCCTTTCAGTCTGACCATCTGTCTGGGGATGGAAAGTAGTGCTGAAATTAAGTTTCGTCTCCAGAGAGTGTTGTAGACCCTTCCAAAAATGAGAGGTAAAGCGTGGGTCTCGGTCAGATATGATCGAGACGGGAACTCCATGCAATCTAACCATCTCCTTAATATACAGGGCAACAAGTATGTCGACTGACTATCGACTTTTGATGGGTAAGAAATGGGCCGATTTAGTTAACCGGTCGATAATTACCCAAATTCCATCATATCCACCCCTTGACTTGGGCAAACCCATGATAAAGTCCATGCCAATGTCTTCCCACTTACACTTGGGAATATCCAGCGGATGTAGCTTTTCGGCGGGTTTTTGATGTTCCGCCTTCACTTGTTGACATGTGAGGCAACGAGACACAAAGTCTGCTACCTCCCTTTTCATGTTAGGCCACCAGAAAGTTCTTTTCAAGTCTTGGTACATCTTAGTGGCTCCAAGGTGGATTGTGTACCTCGATCTATGAGCTTCTTCAAGAATCTTCTTCTTCAATTTGGGACAGTCGGGCACACATGTCCGTTCATGAAATAGTAATCTGCCATCAGGTGCCAGCTTGAAATCCAGTCTCTCGTCCAGCTTGCTCTTTATCTCCACTAGCGAGGGATCCTCTTCTTGTAACTTCTTGATTTCAGGTAGCAAATCTGGATGTGGGCTCATATGAGATAGAATAATACACATGTTCTTCTCATCTGTGCTGATATCAAGCTCAGAGAATTTCTCCAGCAGTTTCCATTCTTGTATCATGCAGTTGGCCAATATTGTTCTCGACTTTCGACTAAGGGCATCAACTACGGAATTACCCTTACCAGGATGGTACTGTATAGTGAAGTCGAAATCCTTGAGATACTCGAGCCAACGCCTTTGCCGCATGTTCAGCTCCTTTGGGAAGAATAAGTACTTGAGGCTTTTATGATCGGAGTACACAGTGAATTGTTCTCCGTAGAGATAGTGCCTCCAGATCTTTAAAGCAATACTACTGCGGCTAGTTCTAAGTCGTGAACTGGGTAGTTCTCTTCATGTTTCTTCAATTATCGGGAAGAGTATGCAATGACTCTCCCATTCTGCATCAATACACATCCGAGGCCAATACCAGAAGCATCGGTATATACCTCGTATTTTTCTCCTTCCATTGGTAATGATAAGACTAGAGTAGTGGTCAAGAGATCCTTCAAAGTTTGGAAACTCTTTTCACAGTCTTCCTTCCACTCATAAGGCACTTCCTTGCGGGTTAACCTGGTCAGGGGAACAGCAATTTTGGAGAAGTCCTTTATAAAACGTCGATAGTAACCAGCTAGACCCAAGAAGCTCCGAATCTCAGTTACATTTGTGGGTCGTCCCAGTTCTTCACGGCTTCAACCTTTGATGGGTCAACAGCAATTCCATTCTTCGAAATGATATGGCCTAAGAAGGATACTTCCTCGAGCCAAAACTCACATTTGCTGAATTTGGCATATAGCTTGTTTCCCCTTAATATCTGTAATGCCTTCTTGAGGTGTTCTTCATGATCCTCTTCGGTCTTTGAATAGATCAGAATATCATCAATGAAGACCACAATAAATTGGTCTAAATAGGGCCTGAATATGTTGTTCATTAACTGCATAAAAGCCGCGGGGGCATTTGTTAGTCCGAAAGACAAAATAGTAAATTCGTAATGCCCATACCTACTTCGGAATGCAGTTTTATGAATGTCTTCTTCTTTGATCTTCAATTGGTGGTAACCAGAACAAAGATCAATCTTGGAGAAATATAAAGCTCCAGATAGTTGATCGAACAGCTCCTCAATCCTTGGCAGTGGATACTTGTTCTTGATTGTAAGGTGATTTAGCTGCCGATAATCTATGCATAATCTCATCGATCCGTCCTTCTTTTTGACAAATAGCATGGGTGCTCCCCATGGGGAAGTACTCGGCCTGATGAAACCCTTGTTCAATAACTCCATTAGCTGCTCTTTTAGTTCTTTCAGCTCAACAGGGGACATTCTGTATGGTGCCCTAGAAATAGGACGAGCACTAGGGACAAGGTCGATTGTGAACGACACTTCCCTTTCCGGGGGTAAGCCAGTTAAATCTTCTGGAAAAATATCGAGAAAATCCCGAATTATACGGATGTCTTCAAGTTTAACCTTCTCGACTTCCGTGGCAGTCACGAATGCTATGAAAGTCATGCATCCCTTATTCATAAGTTTACTAGCTCGGAGTGCTGATATAAGAAGTGATTTACTCCGAGGGCTATTGTAAACTAGCTCTGGGAAATCTACGAAAGTTACCTTGCCATGCCGGCAATCTACAGTTGCTTGGTATGTGGATAGCCAATCGGCACCTAGTATGACATCATAACCCTTTATATCTAGGCATATTAGGTCAGCAGGTAAATTATTTCCCTTAATCATCACTTCACAGTTTGGATAATGATAAGTGATATCAGACTCATTCCCAAGAGGTGTAGATATGACCAAATCTAACAGTTCATGTTTCTTAGAAAATGAAGTAGCAAAGTTCTTGGAAACGAATGAATGAGTTGCTCCGGTATCGAATAAAACTCGAGTAGTTTTTGAACAAATAGTGAGAGTACCTTCCACAATTCCACCTTTAGTGGGTTCCGTCTCTTGGAGAGCTTGCAGACGGCCTTGTTTCTTTACTGGACACTTCTCGTCTTTGGTGTCTTGTTCCTTCATCAGTGGGCAGTCTGGGATTCGATGCTCTCGGCTCCCACATCGAAGACAAGCTCCTAACTTTCTCCAGCATTCCTCGGTCTTATGACCAACTTTATCACAATACTTGCAAATCTCCTTTGATCGTGTGGTGGTGGAGAATGGCATGTCATTCTTCTGGAATTTCATCGCCTTAGAGGGCTCCCCTCCCATGAAGAATCGCTTCTTGTTGAAGGATTGTTTGAATTTTCCCGAGCTTGTGACGAGTTCCTTCTTGTCTCTTCCTCGGATTCTCTCAGATAATTCGGTGGCGTCTTCCAGCAGTTGAGCACGCCGAACCATCTCCGAATAGACTTGGATGTCCATCATGGCAAGTTGTGTGATATAACGGGGCCGAAGCCCGTTGAGGAATCTTCTCGCCTTCATCTTGATGCGAGATGAGAAATGGACACGACAAGCTCGCAATCGTCCCTTGACGAGGGAAGCGTCGGACGTGCGCGGTTGAGAAACCGGTAGTGAGCTAGGGTGGTCGGCTCTCTCTTTCATGCCCGGATCGGGTCATGGGACAGTAACGCTCTCTCTCACAGCAGCGGTGATATAAATAGAAAGCGAGCTAATTACCCTATCATGCTCTCTAGCAGCGGCATAAACAAGCATATATGAAATTAAGCAAAATGCCAAGTAAGGAGTGAGGACGATACCTCCACGCGCTCGGCGTGGGGACGACGGACCCGGCCGAAACTTGTACTCCCGGAACAATAATACACAAGATTACAGCAATACAAATCACTGCCCACTCCTCGCAGGGAGGTAAAGGGCGACACAATGGGGTCCGGGAGGACCGATTTCAGGTTGACGGGCTGCTTCTCGCGTAGCTTCGGCCGCACACGTACTCGTGCCTGTGGGGCCCACTTGCTGTCCGGAGGGGCCGTGTGGGACCCGGTGGCACCGCTATGGTGGTGGATGCCTGGATGTGTGCTCCCTGGAGTGGAGGCACGCTGGTTCGCCGGTCGGAGGCCGGGCGGCTCCGATCGGCACCGGTCGGAACAACCGGTCACGGATCTGTAACTTCTGGTTTTCAGCGCGCGTCCCGGCGAGAACGAACGCTGCGATCAGCCCCGATGTCAGATCGACACGAAACTGGCACCGTTGGAAAGCTAACTTCAAATACTTCAATCTAGGCTTGAAGATCTGGCCTAGTTCTACACGGATCTGGGCTTTAATGAATTGTTGAGTTGCTGTTGTATAGTGACCGGACTCTCAAATCTGTAGAGAACTTGTGTGAGAACTGCTTTTGACCGATATGTGAACATCCGAATCTGAAGTGGTGGTATTCAGCAATATTGTAGAAAATCAAGCTATAAAAACGGCAAAACTAGTGTGAACAAGTTTGGATGTGGCTACGAATTGATAGGATTTTTGAACTGGAAGTGGGTCGGATCTGGAAATGGGCTGAAAGCACTGTTGCTGCGATAGAACACGAATTTTGAAAAATGATAAATGGCGGATACAAAATCAAGAAAAATGGTGGATGTAGGGGATGATAAACAGAACTCCCGATAAAATTGGGAGGGTTTGGAAAAATCAAAAAGAGGGTCGGAGGTGAGAAACACAGGGCTATTGTCACTGTAGATAGAGACAAACAGATCTGGGAATGAAAGATGCACGAAAATAGAAAAATACTAAACGAGGGATTTTGGATCTGAATTTTTTCGTGATGATGGGGTGGAAGATAGGAAGATACCATAAAAATTTCAGATCATGAAGAGGCCGTGGCTGGTAGCAGAATTTTTGGAAGACACCTCTATCCAGCAGGACAGAATACCAAAGATGACTTCGCGGCGGCTCGAAGGCGGCACGAACGGCGGCGGCACCGGTGAAGATCAGAGGTTGAGAGGGGATGATAGAAGAGGGATACACTCTAGAACTGGAGGTTGAGGAGAGGAAACCAGGGGGAGAGGAGCTGGGGGCGCAAGGAGCTTCGAGGCATTCAACATAATTTCTGATTTTTCATTAATTTCCACATGAAAATACAACATTTTATATGCTAGGTATCAAATCTAGTGTAGACCCTTGGATCTAGGGATGGGGGATGGAGGGCTGGGATTAAGTGTGAATGACACACAAAAAAAATAAAATAATCCTAGTGGAAGGGGGCGCCCCCTTGACCAAGGGGTAGGTTGGTGGCCAACCTTTGAAATTTTGACCCCTTTGTCTCCCATGTGGACAATTGACATTCAACCCTTCTAGATGGCCACCTAGGATGGTTGACCAGCCCCACATGGATGACATAGACCAATGGGAAAGGGCTGAGGGCCCCCCTAACTGGACCTACTACACAATTGCATAAAAACCCACACAATCTATGGGAATGACTCATTGGCTTATAAAGCCTTACATTTGCGTACATACTTTCCCAAGATATAAACACAAACTAAAAGGACATAAATGTAAAAGAAAATGTACATGCTCGGCGTCGATTCCCATCAACTCTCCCCGGGTGGGAGGAACTCGACCCCGTCGAGTAGGGGTATGGATGCTCGAGTACTGCGGCGGATCCGTCACTTTGCCAAGTAATGCGGGTACGCTCCACTCCAAGTGATCGTCACCTGCTATCCCATATATACTCGATATGTGCAAACTGCTATGGGCTAAAGGTGGACACTCCGGGTGGGGCACTCTCAAAAGGGAAGGAAGCAGCTCGAAGACTCACTAGGAATCACCGCTGAGTCCCTGTAGGTGACTGATCCGGGTATAGATGTAGAACCGATCCCATACTCCTCGAGCGAGTCCAATCGCCTCTTACTCATAAGAGAATGACAACGAGCTTGCACAAGACACATGCAGACAGACATACTACATAAAGAAAAAGCACACCGACTCATCTATGACCCTAGACACACCTAATGTTAGTCCGACCCGTACATGGGTGACGGCGGACCAGGACACCCGAATGTGTGCCATGCATGCATCTGACATAACCAGTGGTCGACATCATGTGGAAATCCTAGACCTCCTAAGGTGGGCCATGCACGCATATGGGATGTGGATGTGGGAGGGCCAAGAGTATCTCCCCTAGATGATGGTGTATCTTGTAAGGGTACGGGCTTGGTGGGCAAAGACGACCCGGCCCGTGGGGAAGGGGTGTGGTAGCAGACTCCCTTGAAGAAGTGAAGTGAATATGAAGGGTCTAAGGATCCACTAGGGAATGGGTCAAAGGGATCAAAGAAGGTATGATCCCTTGTGGTGGGTTCCCACAAGTCACGGTCCCATGTGTAGAAGTTTTGAAGGTGTGGATAGTCACCTTCTTGAATTGTGACGGGTGGGACGGAGATCGTAGGCAAGAAGTATGCTTCCTCCCTCGGACAAAAGGGTATGAATTCAGGCTCGTCTGGTAGCGGGAGAAGTAGAAGAACCTCCGTGGTAACACAACCCACGATGCACTTGGAGGTAATGGACCCGAAGGTCGGATGGGTGAAGCTAAGACTAGAGGGTTGGTCAAAGCCTCGGGCCAAAAGATGCGTCAACTCCCATTGTGAATCTAATCCCATGACAAGATCGTCCAACGTATCAACATGGTGACGAGATCGAAATGTGGTATGGAATGAGTTGACCGGCACTATAGGTAGGATGGGGTCCATGGATGGAAAGGGAGGTGGGACCAAGCCATCCTTGAGCCAACTAAAAAGCGGCTCGACGATGTATAGTGTACCTGTTAGAAATACGGGTGGCTCGGGCCTTGGTGGCTCCAAATGAGATGGTTGCGAATCAAGTTCGAAAATAGAGAGTGATGACATTGGAGCTCTCATGGGTGAGGAAGGAATGTCCTTCTCGTGGTGAAGGGGTCCTTGGGGTGGCTCCGGGAACAACCAATCTACCCCGATAGACCGATCTAGGCTAGTACTAAACTGATCTAGGCTTGTACTAAACCTTTGCACTTGTCCCATCATGGCTTGGAACATTGCGCCCACTTCATCGGGACTATAGGCTCGGGATGCGGCCATGGTTGTAAAGATGGGGTTGGGCCCCCTAGGAATGGAGATGCAAGACCATTTTTTTTAAGTTTAAAAGTAAAATGTGATGCTAACTAATTCACCTAGACATAACCAAAAATCGGTACGCGGCGGAGATAACCGATCCGAAGACCACTCGCGCAAGTGTGTGACCTTCCCGATAGGCGTAGCCTAACGTTCGGAGAACACCTTTTGATATACCGGGTTATTGGGATGCAATGCAAAAGACACTTTTTTTGACACCCTATACTCAACTTGCTCTGATACCAAATTGATGCGGGACGAGAAACGGACACGACAAGCTTGCGATCGTCCCTTGACGAGGGAAGCGTCGGACGTGCGCGGTTGAGAAACCGGCAGTGAGCTAGGGTGGTCGGCTCTCTCTTTCATGCCCGGATCGGGTCACGGGACGGTAATGCTCTCTCTCGCAGCAGCGGTGATATAAATAGAAAGCGAGCTAATTACCCTATCATGCTCTTTAGCAGCGGCATAAACAAGCATATATGAAATTAAGTAAAATGCCAAGTAAGAAGCGAGGACGATACCTCCACGCGCTCGGCGTGGGGACGACGGACCCGACCTGTAGCAACCCTGATAAATTTAAAAGGGATAAATAAATCAAAATAGATTAAAAGATTTAATAAATAAACGAAAGAGCTTGGAATAAAAATAATTAAACCCTGATGAAAATAACGCCTCAGATATAGGCGCTACTTTAAAATAAAACGCCCTTACCTAAGGCGTGTTTTGAAGAAAGGACGCCCACACGTCAAGGCGTCAAATTTCAAACGACCAAAATAAATAAAAAGGGCAAGTTAGCGTAACGTCCCTTGCGTGGACGCGTTTCAACAAGAAACGACGCTTGACAAGGCGTCAATTTAAATTCGACGCCCTGACCTAGGTCGCTAATTCAGTTTGAGTTTCGTTCGACCCAGGAGTCTATCCAGGGTAAGTTGATAACTATGAGAAAGAGTTCGAATGTAGTAATAACTCTAATATGGAAGTATTACTTCCAATCGAACACTAACCTTATTAGGATTTCCAATATCTTATAAATAACCTTCTGCTTGAACCGAGAACGCTATTTGGCGTTCGGAGTTTTCAAAGGTATGCGAAGAACAGCAGGTTCTTCTTCTTCCTTCTTCCTTATATTGTGTTCGATCAACGCATGAAGAACTAATGATTCTTCATACTCTTCTCTGATTACAGGTTGAAAGCTGCTGTCTTCCGAAGAACAAGTAAGTTCTTTCCCCTTGCTTTCGGTTACGTATAAGAAGATTTTAATATCTTCTTCTTCGTTCTTCTGTCTCTACAGGTTGTCTGTAGAAGTGAACCCGGTTGATTGAAGAATTGAGGGTTCTTCATCTACATCCTCTTAATTACCCTTGCTGCTGCTATTAGGATCGAAAGCTTCAAAAAGACTCTGTTTATAAAACAGAGTATCGTTCAGAACCTACATCTGTTCATCCGTCAGTTTATCATCATCAAGGTAGGTTTTCTCAAGCACTGTAGCCCAAATCACCATAATAACTATATTAAACCATATATATTAGTTCATGCATATAGTTTTCACGAGTTTTAAAAGTTCTATTGTTGGAAAGAAACGCCCTTTCCAAGGGCGCTAATTTTATACGCGACCCAGACTAGGGCGCTATTTAAATAAACGACCCTGACAAGGTCGTCAATTCAAAAGATTTGACGCCCTGTACACAGACGTCAATTTAATTACCTGATAATTACCCATGTTAATTAGTCCAATATTCACTTAAACATGATTCTAAATCAGTGCATCCTGATATTATCCTGTCATGACCATATCTCGTTTTCTGGAAATTTCAATACTTGAAAAATTGTAAATTCTTGAAATACACGACCCTGTATAGGTCGTCTCTCACTTGACTAACGCCCCTGTTCAGGGCGTGAATTGAAAAGTAACGCCCCTGTCCAGGGCGTGTTTTGATAAATTACTGAAAATATATATTCTGCAAAAATAGAGGTAAAGAATGAACGACCATTGCATACGTCGTCAACTTTTAATTAAACGCCCCTTACAAGGGCGCGTTTTTGGTAAAATACTGAAATATTAAAATTTGCAAAAATGTAAAATAGATAAACGCCCTTACTGAAGGCGTTAATTACTTGAGTAGTGACTTTACTTAAGTCGTTATTTTCCTGTAAAAATGTTTTACCCTGTTTCTGATAACCGATGGTTTCAGTATATCTATATATATGTATATCGGCACTATATCTCCACTCCGTGAGTATAGTCCCACGTTTCATGATGTTTTATCGATCACCCTCAACTCTCATTGACATACAAGCTCTCCATTGGACATTCCGTTCCTTTGGACTAGCGAGTTAGTCATAGAGACCTCCGTAAGACTCCTCGTACCTTGGATTCCCTCAAGGTCGACTGAGCTGGTTGTACCCTAAAAACCCATTACACTATTGAATGCCATGTCACTCTAAAGAAACATGGTATACCGGCCCTTATGATATGCAAAGAGTATATCATGAGAATTCTTAATGGGATGATGATATCATGCCATTTGTTGATGTTCTTGTGGACCTCAATTCTATAATAAGAATGAGGGTATCTTACCTTTGATGTACTGTTCATGTGGACCTCAATTCTATATAAAGAATGTCCATACTTGTCATGGTACCCGAGTTAAGGGAACCTAATTCCACCTAGTTTCATCGTTCATCGTGATTGTACCGTTGTTATCGCCTATCTATGTCCAATGTCGTATTTTTGGACTCCATTCTCTCAAAGTTATCCTACGTGTCTACAAGCTTAAATTGTTGAAATTCCATATTGGCTATATATATATATACAAGAGTGGATGTCAAATATACATGATAAATGCCTGCGCATATAGGGCCCGATCTGGTCCTGGGAGGAGCACCCGAAAGTACTTGTGCCCATGGGAGTTGAATGATAAGGTATCTGGCATTATACCGAGTGCATGACTAGCTTGATTGGACATTCCACACAAATCTTGTACTTGACTCGTACTTGACTTGACATGAATTGCGTGACCCGAGAAAGGGTAATTACTTGCTTGCTTGATACATGATAGCCAAAGTTCTTGACATGACTTGCTAAAGAGTACTTGCTTGAATATCTTGTCATCTTTTCTTGAAAGCTCGTGACTAGTTCATCTTGCTGTCTTATTGATAAATTCTCTCTCCATCTTGTCGTTTTATGCGAGCATGCATAGCTATAGTACATTCATGAAAATGTAATTATTTAAACCCCTTGCTAGCGCTTGAGATATAATTTCCTACTGAGCGTTCGCTCACTCCGTGTGTTCCCTACTTTTCAGGTAATTCCGACGACGAGGGAAGTCAATCGGATGGGAATGGTCAAGAGTGAAAGTGATAGAACTTCTCCAAGTGTCATCTAGTCTTTTTCCTATTTTCTTGAGTCAACTATGTACTTTTCCTTTTTAATTGAATAGAGTATTGGATTTGTAATAGTCTATCCATTATGAAATAAAGGATTGGGTTATCTTTCTATTTTGCGCATCTCTGTTTTGGTGTCGAATACACTACTACTCTGATTGACATGATTGATATAAACTCGTCGCGCATATCCGAGTATCTTCCGCGCTCGGGGCGTGACAGTTTTTGTGGTATCAGAGCCTAGGGTATTCAATTCCTAGGAAAACCCAAGTCCAAGGATAAGTTTTAAACCTTCAACCAGTGAGATTGGGTAGAACCAAGGGTTAAAGTTAACATAGTATATGAGTCTTTAAATACAAGCACATATTAATCTAGTTATTGTAATTGTAGGATAATGGCTGCCGAACGTGCTCAATGGCGCAACATGCAGCGTACCCTTCAAGGCATGACTCAAGTGCTGCAACAAGTAGCACAAGGAGGTGGACAACGAGCAGGAAGTCTCCACCAGACTTTCAAGAACATGAACCCACCCAAGTTCACGGGTTCTACTGATCCAGATGACGCTGAACACTGGATTAGGGAGATAGAACGTATATTCCGTGTTATGCAATGCACGGATCAGGATAAGTTTTATTAGCTACTTTTCAGTTAGAAAGGGATGCTAGATGCTGGTGGGAATCAATAGAGGCTACTATAAATCAAGATCAGGTTTCGTGGGAAGAATTCGTTGAACACTTCAACGTGAAATATTTCTCGGACCGAGTTCAGGAAAAGAAGGCTGCAGAGTTTGCCGCATTAAAACAACGATCCTTGTCAGTGGCCGAGTATGAGGCCCAATTCTCTAGATTGTCTCGGTATGCTAAGCATCTAGTTAGCACCGAGAAAATGAAAGCTAGGAGGTTTCTTAATGGGCTCAGGCCCCAAGCTATTACTCAACTGGCGCCGATGGACATTCAAGTCTACTCGGAGATAGTACGCCGAGCTCAACTATTAGAAGATGCCACGGAACTGTCTGATAGGATTCGTGGTAAGGATAAGAAGGAACAAGTTACAGGTTCGGGTTCCTTTAAACCCAACTTCAAGAAGAGGCCTAGCAATGGAGGTATTCCTCGCAAGACCAAAAGTTCAAGAAGACCAAGCCCTTCTCTATCACCACTACCTCTCCAAATACAGTGTGCAAACATTGTGATAAAGCGGGTCATAGAGCAGAAGAATGCTGGAGGAAACTAGGAGCATGTCTCCGTTGTGGGAGTCGTGAGCATCGGATTCCCGATTGCCCACTACTAAATAATCAAGCCGATGACGGAAAACGCCCAGTAACCAAGAATGCTCGTCTTCATGCAATCAAGGAAACCGAGCAAGTAGAAGGAGGCGGCTTAGTGGAAGGTATATTGAAAGTTTGTTCCAGGAATGCATATGTCTTAATTGATACTGGTGCATCGCATTCTATTGTTTCTAAAAAGTTTGCTGACCCATTACCCCTAGAACCGGAATGGATAAAGTTAGTTTTGTCTACTCCTCTGGATGATGAGACTGATATTACACATCATTACCAAAACTGCGAGGTATTGGTTCAGGGTAGAAATCTCCCTATTGATCTCATATGTTTAGATCTGAAAGAGTATGATGTTATACTAGGGGCAGATTGGTTATCCAAGTATCAGGCAACGGTTGATTGCCGCAATAGTAAGGTTACATTCAAGGAATTTCCAGAACTAATATTTACTAGCCCCAAGAGTCGGAGCAAATCCCTCTTATTTCAGCTCTCCGAGCTAGCAAGCTCATCAGGAAAGGATGTACATCTTTCCTTGCCTTTGTCACAGTTAAAGAAGCTAAGAAAGCTAAGTTAGAAGACATTCCAGTGGTACAAGAATTTCCGGACGTGTTTCCGGAAGATTTGCCGGGATTACCCCCGCAAAGAGAAGTGGCCTTCACCATTGACTTAGTCCCTGGTGCTGGTCCGATTTCAAAGGCACCTTATAGGATGTCACCTGCTGAACTCAAGGAGTTAAAGGAGCAATTGATGGAACTCATTAAGAAAGGATTCATTAGACCAAGTACTTCCCCGTGGGGAGCGCCTGTATTATTTGTAAAGAAGAAAGACGGATCCATGAGGTTATGCGTCGACTATCGACAATTGAATCATCTCACTATCAAGAACAAGTATCCACTACCGAGAATCGATGAATTGTTTGATCAAATTTCAGGATCCATGTACTTTTCCAAAATTGATCTTAGGTCCGGATATCACCAACTAAGAATCAAGGACGAGGATATTCATAAAACCGCATTCAGAAGCAGGTATGGCCATTATGAATTTGTTGTTATGCCTTTCGGACTAACGAATGCCCCTGCTGCCTTTATGCAGTTAATGAATAGTATATTCAGGCCTTATTTGGATCAATTCGTGGTGGTCTTTATTGATGATATATTGATTTATTCCAAGACCAAGGAAGAGCATGAGGAACATTTGAGGATTGCATTACAAATATTGAGGACAAACCAATTATATGCAAAACTTAGCAAGTGTGAATTCTGGCTTGAAGAAGTGACTTTTCTCGGACATGTTATATCAAAGGATGGCTTGTCTGTAGACCCATCAAAGGTTGAAGCTGTAAGGAACTGGGAAAGACCGACCAATGCTAGCGAGATCCGAAGTTTCTTAGGTCTTGCCGGCTATTACAGGCGATTCATCAAGGATTTCTCAAAAATCGCCGTGCCACTTACGAGGTTAACTCGCAAGGAGATCCGTTATGAATGGGATGAGGAATGTGAAAGAAGCTTCCAAACTCTCAAGGATCATCTTACTACAGCTCCTATCTTAGCATTGCCAATTGAAGGAGAAAAGTTCGAGGTATACACTGATGCTTCTGGCATTGGCCTCGGGTGTGTTCTAATGCAACAAGGGAAGGTTATAGCCTACTCTTCTCGTCAATTAAAGAAGCATGAAGAGAACTACCCCGTCCATGACTTAGAATTGGCCGCGGTAGTATTTGCACTCAAAATATGGAGACATTATCTTTATGGAGTACAGTTTACTGTATACTCCGATCACAAGAGTCTCAAATATCTTTTCTCACAGAAGGAACTAAATATGAGGCAAAGACGATGGCTGGAATATCTCAAGGACTTCGACTTCAATATACAATATCATCCCGGAAAGGGTAATCATGTAGCAGATGCCCTTAGTCGAAAGCCGAGAGCACTGTTAGCCAATTGTCTGATTCAAGAATGGAAATTGCTGGAACAATTCTCTGAACTCAATATAAGCATGGACACGGACCTAGATGTGTCACATTATCTCATGTAAGCATACAGTCAGATTTATTATCTGAGATACAAGCACTTCAGGATGATGATCCTACATTAGTAGAAATCAAGGGCAGATTAGAAGACAATCGGATTTCCAATTAGCTTCTGATGGAAGATTAATGTTCAAGAATAGAACTTGTATACCGGACTGCCCAGAATTGAAGAAGAAGGTCTTAGATGAAGCTCATAGGTCAAGGTATACGATTCATCCTGGATCTACCAAGATGTACCAAGATGTGAAAAGAAATTTTTGGTGGCCCAACATGAAAAGAGAAATAGCGGACTATGTATCACGCTGTCTCACATGCCAACAAGTCAAGGCGGAACACCAAAAGCCTGCTGGAAAACTACATCCTCTAGATATCCCTAAATGGAAGTGGGAGGATATTGGTATGGATTTCATCATGGGTTTATCTAAATCAAAAAGAGGACATGATGGAATATGGGTTATCATTGACCGATTGACCAAATCAGCGCATTTCTTGCCAATCAAGAGTCGATGGTCAGTTGATGTCTTAGCTGCACTATACATCAAGGAAATAGTCAGATTACATGGTATTCCTGTTTCAATCGTGTCTGACAGAGATCCCCGTTTTACTTCTCATTTTTGGAAAGGACTACAACATTCGTTGGGGACGAGACTTAACTTTAGTACAGCCTTTCATCCTCAAACGGATGGTCAGACCGAGAGAACCAATCAAGTAGTCGAAGATATGCTAAGAGCATGCATTACTGATTTTGATGGAAACTGGCATGATCACTTGCCTCTGGTCGAATTTGCATACAATAATAGCTACCAGGCAAGTATACAACTGGCACCTTTTGAAGCCTTATACGGAAGGAGTTGTCGATCACCCTTATGCTGGGACGAAGTTGGAGAGAAACAACTGTTAGGTCCAGAAATGGTAAGGGACACTACCGAGAAGATACAATTGATCAAGAAAGACTGCAAGTTGCTCAGTCTAGACAAAAGGCTTATGCTGATACAAGAAGAAGAGATCTTGAATTCCAAGTTGGAGATCATGTATTTCTCAAGATATCGCCTGGACGTGGAATACGAAGATTTGGTGTTAAAGGCAAGCTTACACCAAGATTTATCGGACCTTTTGAGATACTAGAAAGAGTTGGCGAGGTTGCTTATCGCATCGCATTGCCACCTCAACTGTCCGAAGTACATAATGTGTTCCACATATCTATGTTGAAGAAGTATGTGCATGATCCATCACATATTATTGAGCATGGAGATCTAGTGATCCAGAAAGATCTCACGTATGAACAGAAGCCTATGAAGATCTTAGATCGAGAAGTACGTACCCTAAGGAATAAGGTTATTCCCATGCTAAAGTACAATGGAATAAGAATTCAGAACATGAAGCTACATGGGAGACCGAGGAATCTATGAGGAAACAATTTCCAGAGTTATTTTAGAAGGTACATACTCTACACTCTCCATATGTAAATATATGATATGGAATTTGGGGACCAAATTCTTTTTAAGTGGGGGAGGGTGTAGCAACCCTGATAAATTTAAAAGGAATAAATAAATCAAAATAGATTAAAAGATTTAATAAATAAACGAAAGAGCTTGGAATAAAAATAATTAAACCCTGATGAAAATAACGCCTCAGATATAGGCGCTACTTTAAAATAAAACGCCCTTACCTAAGGCGTGTTTTGAAGAAAGGACGCCCACACATCAAGGCGTCAAATTTCAAACGACCAAAATAAATAAAAAGGGCAAGTTAGCGTAACGTCCTTGCGTGGACGCGTTTCAACAAGAAACGACGCTTGACAAGGCGTCAATTTAAATTCGACGCCCTGACCTAGGTCGCTAATTCAGTTTGAGTTTCGTTCGACCCAGGAGTCTATCCAGGGTAAGTTGATAACTATGAGAAAGAGTTCGAATGTAGTAATAACTCTAATATGGAAGTATTACTTCCAATCGAACACTAACCTTATTAGGATTTCCAATATCTTATAAATAACCTTCTGCTTGAACCGAGAACGCTATTTGGCGTTCGGAGTTTTCAAAGGTATGCGAAGAACAGCAGGTTCTTCTTCTTCCTTCTTCCTTATATTGTGTTCGATCAACGCATGAAGAACTAATGATTCTTCATACTCTTCTCTGATTACAGGTTGAAAGCTGCTGTCTTCCGAAGAACAAGTAAGTTCTTTCCCCTTGCTTTCGGTTACGTATAAGAAGATTTTAATATCTTCTTCTTCGTTCTTCTGTCTCTACAGGTTGTCTGTAGAAGTGAACCCGGTTGATTGAAGAATTGAGGGTTCTTCATCTACATCCTCTTAATTACCCTTGCTGCTGCTATTAGGATCGAAAGCTTCAAAAAGACTCTGTTTATAAAACAGAGTATCATTTCAGAACCTACATCTGTTCATCCGTCAGTTTATCATCATCAAGGTAGGTTTTCTCAAGCACTGTAGCCCAAATCACCATAATAACTATATTAAACCATATATATTAGTTC
Organism: Amorphophallus konjac; assembly: GCA_022559845.1. Lineage (NCBI taxonomy): Eukaryota > Viridiplantae > Streptophyta > Magnoliopsida > Alismatales > Araceae > Amorphophallus > Amorphophallus konjac. Next base: position 53,944,675 of record CM040117.1, read on the forward strand.
ATGCATATAGTTTTCACGAGTTTTAAAAGTTCTATTGTTGGAAAGAAACGCCCTTTCCAAGGGCGCTAATTTTATACGCGACCCAGACTAGGGCGCTATTTAAATAAACGACCCTGACAAGGTCGTCAATTCAAAAGATTTGACGCCCTGTACACAGACGTCAATTTAATTACCTGATAATTACCCATGTTAATTAGTCCAATATTCACTTAAACATGATTCTAAATCAGTGCATCCTGATATTATCCTGTCATGACCATATCTCGTTTTCTGGAAATTTCAATACTTGAAAATTGTAAATTCTTGAAATACACGACCCTGTATAGGTCGTCTCTCACTTGACTAACGCCCCTGTTCAGGGCGTGAATTAAAAAGTAACGCCCCTGTCCAGGGCGTGTTTTTGATAAATTACTGAAAATATATATTCTGCAAAAATAGAGGTAAAGAATGAACGACCATTGCATACGTCGTCAACTTTTAATTAAACGCCCCTTACAAGGGCGCGTTTTTGGTAAAATACGGAAATATTGAAATTTGCAAAAATGTAAAATAGATAAACGCCCTTACTGAAGGCGTTAATTACTTGAGTAGTGACTTTACTTAAGTCGTTATTTTCCTGTAAAAATATTTTTACCCTGTTTCTGATAACCGATGGTTTCAGTATATCTATATATATGTATATCGGCACTATATCTCCACTCCGTGAGTATAGTCCCACGTTTCATGATGTTTTATCGATCACCCTCAACTCTCATTGACATACAAGCTCTCCATTGGACATTCCGTTCCTTTGGACTAGCGAGTTAGTCATAGAGACCTCCGTAAGACTCCTCGTACCTTGGATTCCCTCAAGGTCGACTGAGCTGGTTGTACCCTAAAAACCCATTACACTATTGAATGCCATGTCACTCTAAAGAAACATGGTATACCGGCCCTTATGATATGCAAAGAGTATATCATGAGAATTCTTAATGGGATGATGATATCATGCCATTTGTTGATGTTCTTGTGGACCTCAATTCTATAATAAGAATGAGGGTATCTTGCCTTTGATGTACTGTTCATGTGGACCTCAATTCTATATAAAGAATGTCCATACTTGTCATGGTACCCGAGTTAAGGGAACCTAATTCCACCTAGTTTCATCGTTCATCGTGATTGTACCGTTGTTATCGCCTATCTATGTCCAATGTCGTATTTTTGGACTCCATTCTCTCAAAGTTATCCTACGTGTCTACAAGCTTAAATTGTTGAAATTCCATATTGGCTATATATATATATACAAGAGTGGATGTCAAATATACATGATAAATGCCTGCGCATATAGGGCCCGATCTGGTCCTGGGAGGAGCACCCGAAAGTACTTGTGCCCATGGGAGTTGAATGATAAGGTATCTGGCATTATACCGAGTGCATGACTAGCTTGATTGGACATTCCACACAAATCTTGTACTTGACTCGTACTTGACTTGACATGAATTGCGTGACCCGAGAAAGGGTAATTACTTGCTTGCTTGATACATGATAGCCAAAGTTCTTGACATGACTTGCTAAAGAGTACTTGCTTGAATATCTTGTTATCTTTTCTTGAAAGCTCATGACTAGTTCATCTTGCTGTCTTATTGATAAATTCTCTCTCCATCTTGTCGTTTTATGCGAGCATGCATAGCTATAGTACATTCATGAAAATGTAATTATTTAAACCCCTTGCTAGCGCTTGAGATACAATTTCCTACTGAGCGTTCGCTCACTCCGTGTGTTCCCTACTTTTCAGGTAATTCCGACGACGAGGGAAGTCAATCGGATAGGAATGGTCAAGAGTGAAAGTGATAGAACTTCTCCAAGTGTCATCTAGTCTTTTTCCTATTTCTTGAGTCAACTATGTACTTTTCCTTTTTAATTGAATAGAGTATTGGATTTGTAATAGTCTATCTATTATGAAATAAAGGATTGGGTTATCTTTCCATTTTGCGCATCTCTGTTTTGGTGTCGAATACACTACTACTCTGATTGACATGATTGATATAAACTCGTCGCGCATATCCGAGTATCTTCCGCGCTCGGGGCGTGACACGGCCGAAACTCGTACTCCCGGAACAATAATACACAAGATTACAGTAATACAAATCACTGCCCACTCCACACAGGGAGGTAAAGGGTGACACAATGGGGTCCGGGAGAACCGATTTCGGGTTGACGGGCGGCTTCTCGCGTAGCTTCGGCCGCACACGTACTCGCGCCTGTGGGGCCCACTTGCTGTCCCGAGAGGCCGTGTGGGACCCGGTGGCACCGATGTGGTGGTGGATGCCTGGATGAGTGCTCCCTGGAGTGGAGGCGCGCTGGTTCACCGGCCGGAGGCCGGGCGGCTCCGATCGGCACCGGTCGGAACAACCGGCCACGGATCTGCAACTTCTGGTTTTCAGCGCACGTCCCGGCGAGAACAGACGCTGCGATCAGCCCCGATGTCGGATCGACACGAAACTGGCACCGTTGGAAAGCTAACTTCAAATACTTCAATATAGGCTTGAATATCTGGCCTGGATCTACACGGATCTGGGCTTTAATGAATTGTTGAGTTGCTGTTGTATAGTGACCGGACTCAAAGATCTGCAGAGAACTTGTGTGAGAACTGCTTTTGACCGATATGTGAACATCCGAATCTGAAGTGGTGGTATTCAGAAACATTGTAGAAAATCAAGCTAAAAAAACGGAAAAACTAGTTTGAATAAGTTTGGATGTGGCTACGAATTGATAGGATTTTTGAACTGGAAGTGGGTCGGATCTGGAAATGGGCTGAAAGCACTGTAGCTGTGATAGAACACGAATTTTGAAAAATGGATAAATGGTGGATAAAAAATCAAGAAAAATGGAGGATGTAGGGGATGATGGACAGAACTCCCAGTAAAATTGGGAGGGTTTGGAAAAATCAAAAAGAGGGTCGGAGATGAGAAACACAGGGCTATTGTCACTATAGACACATACAAAATAGATCTGGGAATGAAAGATGCATGAAAATAAAAAAATAATAAACGAGGGATTTTGGACCTGAAGTTTTTTGTGGATGATGGGGTGGAAAATATAAACCCACCATAAAAATTTTAGATCACGAATAGGCCGTGGCGGGTAGCAGAATTTTTGGGAAGACACCTCTATCCAGCAGGACAGAATACCGAAGACGGCTTCGCGGCGGCTCGAAGGCGGCACGAACGGCGGCGGCGGCGGCACCGGTGAAGATCAGAGGTTGAGAGGGGATGATAGAAGAGGGATACACTCTAGAACTGGAGGTTGAGGAGAGGAAACCAGGGGGAGAGGAGCTGGGGGCGCAAGGAGCTTCAAGGCATTCAATAAAATTTCTGATTGTTCATTAATTTCCACATGAAAATACAACATTTTATATGCTAGGTATCAAATCTAGTGTAGACCCTTGGATCTAGGGATGGGGGATGGAGGGCTGGGATTAAGTGTGAATGACACACACAAAAAAAAAATAATCCTAGTGGAAGGGGGCGCCCCCTTGACCAAGGGGTAGGTTGGTGGCTAACCTTTGAAATTTTGACCCCTTTGTCTCCCATGTGGACAATTGACATTCAACCCTTCTAGATGGCCACCTAGGATGGTTGACCAGCCCCACATGGATGACATAGACCAATGAGAAAGGGCTGAGGGCCCCCCTAGCTGGACCTACTACACAATTGCACAAAAACCCACACAATCCATGGGAATGACTCATTGGCTTATAAAGCCTTACATTTGCGTACATACTTTCCCAAGGATATAAACACAAACTAAAAGGACATAAATGTAAAAGAAAATGTACATGCTCAACGTCGATTCCCATCACATCTTTTCTGTACACACCAAGTGAGGTGCATACCTAGATAATCTGGAGAATTGGGCCTCATACTCGGCCACTTTCAAGCCCCGTTGTTTTAGAATGGCGAATTCTGTGGCTTTCTTTTCCTGGATATGATCTGAGAAGTACTTGTTGTTGAAATGCTCCGTGAATTCATCCCATGTGACATGGTATTCTGGCAGTGTTGCTTCTACGGATTCCCACCAGCATCGAGCGTCCCGCTCTAGTTGGAATACGGCAAGTAAAACCTTCTCTTCATCCGTGCATTGCATCACACGGAAGATTCGTTCCATCTCCTTTAGCCAATTCTCGACATCCTCGGGGTCGGACGAACCCGTGAACCACGGTGGGTTCATGTTACGGAAACTTCGGTGGAGATCTCCCGCTCCACGATTTGCTCCGCCTTGGGTCACTTGCTGTAGTGCCTATGTGAGGCCTTGCACGGTGCGCTGCATCTCGCGTCATTGTGCTCTTTCCGCAGCCATGATCCTACAAAAGAGTTAAGTATGATAAAGATCAGATTTACTTGTAAGGTCGAAAGTCATTGTAGAACTTAACCCATGGCTCTATCTATCTCACCGGGTAAGGTATATCTATCCTTGAACTTAGATTTTACTTATCCTTGGACTCACGTTTTTACCTGGATTTCAATTTTTAACCGTTTATTTTTTCTAGTTCCCTAGGTTTGAAAACCTAGGCTCTGATACCATGAAGACTATCACGCCCCGAGCGCGGAAGATTACCCGGAAGCGTGGCACGTCTATATAGATCGTGTCAATCATGTAAATATCAGAGTGCACAAATAACTAAGCTTTAACTCGAAATTACTACAAATAATACGAGCTGACAATTGTCACAACTAATCAAAGGATAAATACATATGTTCCCAGAGTCCAACGACTAGGTTTCAAATCTTAAGCAGTTCTAATCAAGTTGACTAATACAAATGACATAAATGAATTGATACAACTGACATAAGTGAACTAATACAATAACACAAAGGACATCACAATTAACATGACAATTGATGACTCCATTCTACACTCATCACTCAGACTCATCCCCTTCCGTGTTCTGGCCAATATCTAAACTACCTGAAAAGGTTAGAAAAATAACTAGATGAGCGAATCGCTCAATAGGAATTACATCTCAAGATTTAACATGCTTTAAGTGGTTTACAAGTTCGATTAATGTCAGTAAAGTTATGCATGTAGATGAGTAGATATCAAGGATTGTAAAAATCGACAAGAGCAGTGAAGGAATAACAACTGAGAGTATAAGGATTCCAACTTCAATGCAGCAGTAGCAAAAGATTTAAGCAAGTAATAACTGGAATTAACGAAAATCTTTTCAAGAGAGTAAGAACTCATGTCAAGCAAGTAATAGAAAGTAATATAAATTCAAGCATGTAAAACTGGAATTGGCTATTTATCAATTTCATTCAAGTAAAACTTTACCCTTCTGCGGGTCTCAAGTCAAATCAATCAAGTAATATCATGAGAATGAGTGGAATGTCTAAAGCCTAGCAAGCAAGTACTTCGGTGCAATGCCAAACACCATGGTCAATAAACTCCCATGGGCACAAGCACCTTCGGGTGCTCCTCCCAGGACCAGACCGGGCCCTATATGCACAGCATTAATCATGTCTGTCGACATCTACTCTCATTTATAGCCAATATGGAATTTCAAGGTTTGACCAGTATGATATATAAGGTAGAATTATGGAATGGAATCTAAGGGCGCATTAATATGTAGGGATGAACTAGGAGTGGAAACCAGTAACGTTTGATACACGGAAAAAAACTAGATAAGAGAGGTGCCTTATGGGCCACCTGACAAATTTAGAAACGACACCCTCACTGTGGGATGCCCTTCCTGGGAATTATACAGGGTTTAGAGGACCCTGTCAGGAGTTAAATATCACCTCTCAGGCTACCATCTATCAGTGGAGATGGCAAAAGTGAAAGCCTAACGATCAGGTTAACGCAATGAGACAGCTGTAGTTCATCGCGTCAACCCTGCAATTCATCGCGTCAACCCTGCGAACAGGCTGGGTCGACTCATCAGTTCATCGCGTCAACCCTGCGAACAGGCAGGGTCGACTCATCAGTTCATCGCGTCAACCCTGTGAACAGGCAGGGTCGACTCATCAGTTCATCGCGTCAACCCTGTAAACTAGCAGGGTCGACTCATCAGTTCATCGCGTCAACCCTGTGAACTGGCAGGGTTGACCCTGTGAGCAGGCAGGGTCGACTCATCAGTTCATCGCGTCAACCCTGTGAACTGGCAGGGTCGACTCATCAGTTCATGGCGTCAACCCTGTGAACTGGCTGGGTCGACCCATCAGTTCATCGTGTCAACCCTGTGAACTAGCAGGGTCGACTCATCAGTTCATCGCGTCAACCCTGTGAACTGGCAGGGTCGACCCTGTGAGCAGGCAGGGTCGACTCATCAGTTCATTGCGTCAACCCTGTGAACTAGCAGGGTCGACTCATCAGTTCATCGCGTCAACCCTGTGAACTGGCAGGGTCGACCCTGTGAGCAGGTAGGGTCGACTCATCAGTTCATCGCGTCAACCCTGTGAACTGGCAGGGTCGACTCATCAGTTCATCGCGTCAACCCTGTGAACTGGCAGGGTCGACTCATCAGTTCATCGCGTCAACCCTGTGAACTGGCAGGGTCGACTCATCAGTTCATCGCGTTAACGCGATGAACTGGCAGGGTCGACCCTGTGAACAGGCAGGGTCGACTCATCAGTTCATCTCGTCAACGCGATGAACTGGCAGGGTCGACTCTGCAGTTCATATTTGCTCAAAATGGATTAAGGTATTAATCTTTGATTAAATTAGGGTATTAAGCTTTGATTTAAGTTTATTTAGGTAAAACTGATGACATGGATAGATAGAGAAAATTGTAAGGATTATAGATCTTTATTCATGCATTCGTTTCATGCTTTAGTTGCTTAAATATCAGATTTTTAACATGACGTATCATACAAGTTTTCATTTTTAAAGGAACTAAATGGAGACAAGGTTTCTAGATAGGCTACCTAACAGATTAATTAGATATGCTAGTTAGTTAGTAGATCAACTAACATGTTAATTAGGTATGTTAACAGGTTACTTAAACTAATAAGTTCCGTAAAAACACGATAAAACTTGCGTTAAATGGATATATCGTATGGATATGAAGCTAATACATGCCAACTGCCTTTGATTGAAGCTAATACATGCTAATCAATGCTAATCATCTTGGGTATAAGGCTACTACATGCTAATTATCTTGGTACGAGACTAATACATGCTAATCATCCTAGATTTAAGCTAACACATGCTAATTATTCTAGGTATGAGACTAATATTTGCTAATTATCTTGTGTATGAAGCTAATACACGCTAATCATCCTAGATTTAAGCCAACACATGCTAATTATTCTAGATATGAGACTAATACTTACTAATTATCTTGAGTATGAAGCTAATACACGCTAATCATCCTAGATTTAAGCCAACACATGCTAATTATTCTAGGTATGAGACTAATACTTGCTAATATTTGCTAATACATGCTAATTATTCTGGGTATAATGCTAATACATGATAATTATCTTAGGTATGAAGCTAATACATACTAATCATCCTAGATTTAAGCTAACACATGCTTTATGAACACTAAATATTGCATGGAAATGAGCCTAATACTAAATGCCTAGACTAATCATCCTAGATTAACTACTAGTTTAGTTAAAAGTTGAGAACACCTACTTGTTGGAAGATCGTAGCAGCAGAACCCTTCTTTGTAATCCCTGCAGAACTTTACCCCAACCTTAGCTAGCCTAGAATGGGGGTAGCAAAAGAGGTATGTTTATAGGGTTGTCATGGCCGAATGGGAGGCAAGATCAGAAATAATGAGGCTTTACAGCTTGTACATTCAAAGTCTGTACATCCTCAAAGTCTATAAATTGGCTTCACAAAGTCTGCACATCACAAAGTCTGTACATTGCTATTGCTAGCCTATTCACTAAGTCTGTACATCACAAGTCTGTACATCCTCTCCCTCTCAAAGTCTATACATTGGCTTCCTCTCAAAGTCTGTACATCACTTCCTCTCAAAGTCTGTACATCACAAAGTCTATACATTGGCTATTGCTAGCCTATTCACAAAGTCTGTATATCCTCTCCCTCTCAAAGTCTATACATTGTCTGAGCATAGTCACGAAATCTGTACATTGCACTGTGCATCATTCTTCTAAGTCTATACAACGAGGTGAAGTCTGTACATCCATTAGTGATCTTCCAAGTCTGTACGTTGCTAGCTTATAATGTATAATTAATTGGCACAAAAGGTAAATGGTGGATGCTAGGATTTGAACCCTAGTCATTGGGTTGAAAGGCAAGTTACTTAACCAACTACACTAGGAAGCCCCTTGTTAAGTGAATACTCTTTACATATGATAACTACGTGTTCCAACTTCTTACTTAATCTAGAGTTTATCTAATATATTTTTTTTGGGAAATATTATTAATATCAATATATATATATATATATATATATATATATTATACGGAATGCTACATGGACGGTCCAGACATGGCCGCACATCCCGTTGAGCGGTCTATCGTAAGACCGTTCATCCCGTCGATTCCTGAATCTCAACAGATTTTATCCCTTTTATCCAAGGTTTTATCCCCAACTTCTTTCATCAATTTCTCCGCGGATAATCAACCATTTTGAGTGCCGTTTCGACTGGATGAGAGATAATTCTATTATCTACGATTTATCTTCAATAATCTCGTCCCGAAAATGGATCTAAACCCTAGTTTCGGGGCTGGCTTTCTAGGCTCTATAAATAGACCCTAAAGGCCGGACTTTGAAAGGGGGAGTTTTTGGTCGACGGTGAAGCCCTGCCGCATTCTTGAGCGACCTAGCACCAAGGAGGGAGGCTTTCTACGTCCATACAAGCCTCCGGTCCAGGGAGTAGTCGATGTTTAGAGTCATTTGTGTTTTATAGATTTCGTCACCATTCATTGCATGCATTGCTTTCTCCCTCCGTCCTCCTCTGTTTTTCATCACCATGCACACATCCACCTGCGTTTTTGACACCCTAGGGGTTTAAAACCCCCCAGGTATCCCCCTTTCCATTTATTTATGTCCATTTCTTACCATCTTGACATTTACCACACTATTTAGTTCTAATCTAGGCGTTCTTCTTGTGTCATTACGTTGTTTTGCAGGTCAGCACTTCATCAGCACGAGACCCATCCCCTCTGGCCGGCTGGAGAGGGTGGAGGTGAGCCCTTTAACAACTTCTAGCGTGGTGGACTAGAGCGGTTCCTTACTGCCCGTTCAAGGAGACGTGTGGCTCTTCCTGTGCCGCCCTTCTTCTTCTTGCGGTCTACTTCAAGCCATCCATCCCCCAGGAGCGCTTCCTCCCGCACGTTCTGCAGCACCCTTAGACGGTCTATCGTAAGACCGTGCGTCATATAGGCGGTTCTGCATCAACCGCGCATCTTCCCAATGCTGTAACTAGGCGAGTGTCTCCCCTTCCTTTCCAAAGCACGGCGTGTTCATCCCGTCCGGCGCTTTGGTGGCGATCACGGTCACTTTCATTTTTTCATTCTCCTCTCGCTATTCTTCATTTACTCATCGCAATGTTGATTTGTTTATAGCATATCTTCCTTTAAGTAAGAGGAGAAAATATATCTACACCCGGGGGATCAAGTACTTTTTGGGTGCTCCTCCCAGGACCAGACTGGGCCCTTCATTTGTTTGCCTTGGCATTGATTTTTGTTTGGATCACAGATCCCACGAATCTAGACATCCATAATATTTAATGGGCAAGAGTTCCAAGGTGAAGTTCATGTAGTCAAGGTAAAGGACGTAAAAATAATGATTCGTAAGAGTCCAAATAATAAGATCCTTAATCGAGAAGAATAGTTGTCCCTAAGGACTATAATTAATGATCAATGGACCTAACAATAGGTCAAATCACAAAATACCATAGCCTACATAGGCTTGGTTAGCTCACACAATTCGAAATTCATGAAATAATCACTTTTCAGAAAATTGTCATATAAACGGTCAGACAAGGGCCGCTCGATATATATACGGTTAATACTGGGCCGCGCATACAGGAATTGGACTGAAACTCAGCCCACGAGGTCAAGGATGAACGGCTGACAGTATGCCGCTCTAAAGTATGAACGGTGCGTTATGGGCCACGCATGTCCAGAAGACATTAAGACCCATGAACATGATATACGGACCATACTGGGCTGTATTAAAGATATGCGGTCGTTATTGGGCCGCCTATAAGGATATGCGATCCACTACTGGCCGGATGGAGTGTCCGCGGGTAAGTTCAAAGCTAACACAACTAATAGGGCTAATGACTTACTAGAAGTCCGCCAAAGGTTCAAAACGTTCTACCGAGATAGAGTGGCTGTCCAGCAACCTAACATTCAGTTTTAGTCATAATTTCCATGTTAATATATCAAGGATCACATTTTACATTTAATGTATTTGCCAAAAAGATGAATCAAGATGATAAGATAATGAACAAGATCATGTAGGAATGAAATAGCATGCATTTTACAGAAATTTACTTGAATGGTTTACCACTTATCATATGAGTTTCTAATTTACTAATTAACCATTAAGATGCTAATATGAATCATATAGAACTAATACTAAGTCATTTACTGCATAGATAAACGGTCCTGGAATGACCTTATATCTACCGGGCTAACAGGGACTATTTCTAGACTGAAGGGACTTGGGCGGCTAGGTCAGGACCGCCCAAGGGGTTGGGCGGTTCTCTAGGAGCCGCCCATGGGGTTGGGCGGTCATGGGCATGGCCGCCCATCCCTGGGTTGTGCGGTCACCTGGATGGCCGCCCATCCAGTTATGTGGTCTCTGTGAGACGGTTCATCCTGCCAGGGGATATGTGGTCACTTGAAGACCGTTCAACTGGATATGTGGTTAGGTGAGGACCGTCCATCCAGTTGTGTGGTCAGATAGAAACCGTTTAACTCAGGCTATACCAGGGTCAAAGTCTGGGCTTGAGTTGTGCGGTCTATCGTAAGACCGTCCAACTCTGGGTGTATTCCGGTCACCCCTTCCACGTCCGATGAACGCCGGAAGCTTGAGGGTTGATGGGGTTGGATCTAAGACACTAATTTCTCATGGAAACGAACTTGAAACAAGGGGCTTTTGGTACCGTTGGAAAGGTTATGAAAAATACTACCTAACAGCAGGGTCAATTTCATAATTACTTCCTGAAATCACGATTTATAAGGGCAGGAACACTAAAAACCCTAATTTGGACATGCTGTTACTAAAGCGTGAAATTCTCACAATATACACAATGCAAATTGGGGCTTTTTATATCAAAAGAAAGCTTACTCGATGCTGATTCCAACCATATATGACATGCTACATGGGGATCAAGATTAACAACTTGAAATCACAATTTAACTCAAAAGAATACACCAAAAACCAAGTCTAGACATATCCTTACTCAAATCTGAAATTCTCTAAACATGATCCATAAAATTTAGGGCTTTTCTAATCAATGGAAAAAGTACGAAAAACTCTACAAGATGCATGGATCAATTTCCTATTTACTCTCTTAAGTCCCTACTTAAATCGAAGAGGAACAAAGTTAACCCTAATTTGACATGCTTCTACTAAACCTCAAAATACTCGCAGGATACTACATGATATTTAGGGCTTTATATATCAAAAGAAAGAGGACTTGATGCTGAACATTTTGATATATTACTATAGGTTTGAGCCCGAGAGAACCTACCTCAATCAGGGAAGAAAGGAAGAAGAAAGGAAGAAGAACGGACGCCGACACGTCACCACTAAACACCAGAGATCTCCCTTGATCGATCTCCACTACGGCCGCCACTGCTACCAAAGGATTCTAGGGTTGCAGAGTTTTATTTTTATATCTCATACACCTTCTGGAGCCTTCGGTGCTGGGAGAATTCGTCGAAGCAAGTTGAGTGATTGAAACGGTGCCGCAATAGTTGACCTCTCCAAAGCTCGGCCGACTACAAGTTTTAGGGTTAGGTTTTTGATGAATTGGCAGAGGGGAAATGATCCTTAGATTGTGGCCTTTCATTTGCCACCGATTTGGACTCATTTGATGGACTATTAAGCTCTAATTTTGCGGTTTAAGTTAAGGTTAGGTAAGTGTGCACTTTGGGCTTAATCCACTAATTAGACCTAGTTACAGATTTTTGTTGGGTCGACCACAGAAGACAAAGTTGTTAAATAAATCATCCTTTACCATTTTACCATTTTTCTAGATTTTTATAAGGTAGTCAAAAATTTCAGTAGTTCTGTTTACTAAGGAATTAAATATTAAATTCCGAAATTCATTCATTTCAATTAAATTTCAGATTTTTAAAACCGAGGTATTACAGTAGGAGCCGCCTATAGTGAAGAACGGTCTCACGATAGACCATCTAAGAGCGCTGCAGAGGACGCGGGATGAAGCACTCCTGACGGACGAATGGTTCCACGAAGACCGCAGGAAGAAGAAGAGCGGTCGAAGATCCACCGCACCTCCTCTTGAACGGTCCGGAAGAAGCCGCACAAGACCACCACGCCAAAAGTCGCAAGAGTCCAACCTCCACCCTTTCCGACTGGCCAGAAAGGATGGGCCTCACGTTAGTGAGTTGCTGACCTGCGAAACAGAGTGTAAAACACAAAGAAAAACCCAATGTCAGAACTATAGAGTGTAGTAAATACTAACATGAAAGGAAATAAATGTAACTAAGTGAAGTGGGGGATACCTGGGGAGTTTTAAACCCCGGGGGGCATCAAAAACGTGGGAGGGTGTGTGAATGATAGTGCAAGTGAAGAAAAATGTGGAGAATGATGCATGCAACCAAAAGGGAATGATGGACTATCAAAGATAAAAAAGACTCAAAACGAAAGTTAGTCCTTGGACCGGAGGCCTGTATGGACGTAGAAGGCCTCCCTCCCTGATCGTAGGTCACTCAAAGATTCGGCAGGGCTTCGCCATGACCTGAAATCTTCCCCCCTTTTCAAAGGTAGCCTTTAGGGTCTATTTATAGAGCCTAGGAAGCCAGCCTCGAAATTAGGGTTTTTACGCATTTTCAGGTCGAGATAATCAAAGGAAAAATGAAGATAATCGAGTTATCTCTCATCCAAAAGAAACGGCACTCGAAATGGCTCAATATCCATGAAGAAAATGACGGGAGAAGTTAGGGATAAAACCACGGGTGGAGAGAGAAAATCCTCTTAATCTTTCAGGAATCGAGACGATGGACAGTCTCACGATAGACCACCCAACGGGATGTGCGGCCATACCCTAGGCCGTCCAACCCTGTCAGTGGAAATCCAATAAAACATAAATATTATCCAACTATCCATCGAACTGACCGAAATCTTCGCCGTTGGACTCTCATAGACGAACGGCTAATCATAGACCTTTCATCCACAAGAGCGGCCAAGAGTCAACCGCTCATCCATGTCGGTGATAAATCTAAATAGATGAGATAATTAGATAATTATCTGAAAACCAGCGATGTTAGGACTCTTGAGAGATAGACGGCTTCGTATGTACCGCACAATGGTCTTATGCGGCTACTTCTAGGCCGTATATATGCTCGTCGGTGATAATTTAGAAAATCAGCTAAATATCCATGAATGTATGAACGGCCCAGTAGCAACTGCACATATGGTTGAACGGCTGGAGGGTGACCGCACATGTATTGGGCGCTTGAAATTCATAGAAAAGCTCAATTAATCAAAGCCAAGGCCCATTAAGTCATGAATCAACTCGGACCTAGCCAGGGAGGGAGGTCACCCATAAAATTGGCCCAAAACATGCCAGAAAATAACCCAGCGAGTGATGGACAACTCGAGGCATCAATAAACGGGAGTAAGAGGAACGACTCAACTTATCGGCAAAAAACGGGTGTCAACACACCCCAAGCAAAATATTCTCCATGAACCATACTTATGGAATCTCAATAAAAAGGAGGATAAAAACTCATTCACAAGTGAATCATCCACATCAAAGGATCAAGTTCATATGACAATGAATTTAAACACATGAATGATCATTATGTATCCAACACTTGCATGATTGAAAAATCACATTCTAGAATATGAATGTTTTATCTTAGCCAACGTAACAAGAGCCAAATCTTAGCCAACTCTTATTCCAACGTAACAAGAGCCAACGGCTATGAAGTTGAGCACAAGGAATGAATATCTTAGCCAACTCTACCAAGATTCACAAAGACTATTTCATTTGCATTCAAGGCCATAAAGGTCACAATGAGAATGTACATGAACATATGCAAGTTGAATGATCATCATGAAACCAAACACAGTGGGAATCGACATAATGCAATGAGTGAAAATAAGTTAACTCCCTTTGTCAACTGAAAACTTTTTGATGCATTCGTTTGAGTTCCAAAACATGAACCAAAGTTTGATCCTGCAAGCCAATATATGTAGCATGAGTTCATTAAACACTAAGGATTCATATGACTTTCAAGTGTGAACCATGAAGTCATCTGTTCACTCATCAACCAAGATGCATACATGTTGCTCAATGAAATCACAATCATTTTGTTCGTTTTATTATCATTAAAACTAAACACAAAACAAAGCATAATTATTTTTTTATCATTAAAACCAAACACCAAGAGATAACAATCTCCTGCAACAATCTCCCACTTTTTGATGATGACAAAATAATGTGTGCGAGAATACACAACCAACATTCATCTCCCCCTTGAGCACACAACCAACATGCATTGAGCACACAACATATTTTTACGGAGCACACAACATTTGTATTGAGCACACAACACATTTTTCTCCCCCTTTTTGTCATCTACAAAAAGACAGGGGGTTATTGGACATGGTATGGACAAGTTAGGCCAGAAGAGATGATGCCAATGTGAATACCAATTGTTGCAAGGACAGGGGGGTTATGTGACAATACCAATTGTTGGTAATGGGTGGCCTCAAAGAGATGAACCATTGGTTGAATATTTATGTAATATGAAGCGTTCAGCATGATAGCATTCAAGGTCGAGAACCCATTGCTGATTTTCACAAGATGCAAGAGCAAGGCAACAACAAGATGGCATATCAAATGATTTTCTTTGAATTTCAAATTTTCTGATTTTTATATTTTCTGGAAAGGCATAAAAACTCAATGCAAGCATATGATGCAATGAAAACCAACTAGGCCAATTGGTGAACTCAAAAATAATGTTGAATATTTCCATGTGAGGGTCACATATTTTGATTTTCATGGTTTTCAGATGTTTTTGAATTTTCTTTAGGAATGCATGAAGCTAAATGCATACAAATGATGAGATATGAAATGCACCATGCAATCAATCAGATATGTATATATTACATGCAACATAGCTCCCCCTTTACTCATTTAAGAGAGGAATGGGTATAGGAAAAGTGCATGAGAGTCAAAACAACTATGATGCTTATGTGTAACACTTAGGGGATTGTGCAATCACACAGAGGAGTTATGCAAGAGTCAATGCAATCAATCAATTTTTTGAATACATATTAAATCAAATTTCTATATATGTAGGTGAATAACATAAAAATAGACTATAGGCATATGGATATTCAGATTTTCAGATCAACACAATGAGAGATTATACAAACTGTATTTCATTTTAAGAGAACAGCGTATTGGAGGCTACGCTCTACCACAAAGAGTTTTCACTATCAATTTTCAACTTAACCAATATGATAGTCAGAATTTTTCAAGAGTGATCAGGTTCAAATGATTCCTTTTTACGCGAGGAGACAAATGGAGCTCATGCCAGACTCCCCGATTACTCAGAATACTAAACCATTTCACCTCATTTTGAGCAGAGATACTAGTACATCACCTTTCTGAAGTGAACCACATCACGTCTCAGGTGACATGTGCCTAATTTACTCAATGAGACTAAACATTACTCTACCATTCTTTTCAATTCTTTCTACAAAAATAGACATGCATCTTTTTCCTCAACTTTCTCTTTGACATTCATGCAGCAAATTTAATATCTCTATAGTGTTGAAAGAAAATTCCTACATCCTTATCTCTAACACTCATTTTCACATTTTGTGCATGAAGTGTGTGAATTTGATTCAGCATGTATACCAAAAATTTTATGAATACATAACAGTTCAGCTCCCCATATCTAGATGCACTTATCAGGAGATTACTCCGCCTGAGTATACGATATGTAGCACCCTAGGGATGACTCAACTTGCAACATTATTTAGTAAGAAATATGAGGTCTTAGAAATTCCATGGAAGGGGATGATTAGCATATAATAACATGCAAGCACACAACGGGAGTATATGCATTATGCAATGCAACATGAAAAAATATGAAATTCTCGTTGGTCCTGAAGACATGATACCAGTGTTGAAAGTAAATGCACTACGTGAATGATATGTAGATATGATATGCAAATAGATATGATGTGCAAATATGTAATGTGATACAGAATGTCAGATTTTTATTTAAAAGTTCTAAATGCATTGTTAAATTTAACATGGGTGCATGATGCAAGTTTTCAGTTTTTCATTTGGATGATCTAAATGCACCTAATGTATTGAATTCTAATGCATGCAACCTATACCTATATGAGAATGTAATGCAAGATTCAACAATAAGATGCAAGCGTTTGTTTTTCAGAAGATCATGACAGATTGCACAAGAAAGCATTCACATTCAACTGATGAACAACAAGCATTTTTCATCACATTAGCTTTATAAGCTAGGGTGCAGAAATAGATTTGAAACATTCAATGCAACCCATTTGTTTTCAGAACCTGTTCAAAAATAGATTTTCAACAACATTTCACTAGTTTAAAGAGTCATCCACATGCCAAGCAGATTTTTAAAGTTCCGGTATGAGGTGAAGGTAAAGGTCCGAAAACCCAACTCACACATAGTGAGAGCTTCTAGGTGAACGTAATCCACCCTTCCACTACACACCATTTGATATACCAGATACTCAATTAAGCTCAGATGCTCATGCATTTCAGATTGAAAAGTATTCAGTAGGCAAGAGTAACATGCTTATTCCTCAAAATTCAAGTTCAATCAACCAGTGAGACATGTTCATCATGGCAGAATACAAGAGTAACATGTCAAGTTTTTCAGAAACAGTATCTGTCAAATGAACAATTCTGTATTTCAACAATTTGCCTTCTTGCAGCATGAAAGAATTTCAAAGCAAAATGATTTCCTTCAAAACAACATGTTTCCTCATTAGCCAAATAAATCAATTTCTAAAATTTGGTAAAGGGCGGAGAACTTGATCCGAGGATCACCTCACACATGGTGTTAGCTTCCTGACAGACTTAATCTGTCATTTCACATAACATCATTTGATATACCAATTATTCATTCAATGAGAGCATGAGTGGCTTGTAAGGAGATGCAATTCATACATAACAAAGTGGCAGAAGGAAAATATCAGAAATGCCAATTTGACAAAGAGGAAGCAAAGTTGGGGTTTTACCATTCGAGTGTACTTTGTTCCATTTTGTTGGAACCCCTTTCATTTCTCATTTACCTCAAGACACACCTTCACCACAACCGACTCATTTATCGGATGTCGGCACCCAAGTCTTCTTGGGTCTTTAGATGTTAGAAACATTTCTTTCAAAAGTTTTCTTTGTCATTTCCATTGCCACCATATCATCATTCTTCATGATCCTGCAGTCTTCAATAATATGTCCATGGTTTCCACAGTAACGGCATTGAGGAGAAGCATTTTTGCCAAAGGATTTTCTTCTAGGAGCAAAGGAATTTTCAAATCTATTCCATCTTCTATTTTCAAAAGGTTTAGATTTTATAGAATTAAACCTAGCATTCATTCTAGAAGCATAGAAATTTTATGTTTTCAAGAACCAACACTCTTTCATAGCATGCCCGTACTTCTCACAATGAAAGTAACAAGAAGATGTAGGTTTATGGAATGACTTTCCATTGTTTGCATGAGTGTTTGTGAACAAGTTTCTCTTATAGGATGAAAACCTTTGAGTATTTGAAGCATGTTCATTTCTGAATTTTCTTTAAAAATTTGATTGTGCATTCATGGCATGAAAATCATCATTTTACTTCACAAAGTAATTTTCCATCACATGGCCTGCTTTATGACAATAGAAGCAAGAAACATTTCTCTTTCTTTTAAAAGTACATTTATTTTTACATGCTTTTTCATCATCCATTTTCATGACAACACAATCATTCATTTCATGGACATGCATGCCACAATAAAAGCATTCAACATTCAATTTTATTTTCTCCCCATTTTGAACTTTTAAAACTATTTTTGCATGGTGGGTTTTGTGTTGAGATTTTTCTTTTTCTCAAAACCATTTTCAAAAATTTTCATTTGAGAAGTGGAAGGAGGTGCTTTGGAAGTATTGGGAATATCAGATGTATGAACAAAAGAGGTTGTCATTTTGTGTTCAAAAGATTTCTTATTGACCAGGGTGTATCAAGACCCTCTTTTTGAAAATTCACCTTGACACCTAGCATCTTGTCTAAGTTCTCCTTCCCTTTGACAAATCTAGACAAGTCATTTTTTTAAATCATTTATTTTTTTTTCACATGCAAGGATTTTCTCACAAAGCAAGCAATTCATAAATTTCAAGTTTTTATTCTCTTTCAAGATTTCCTTGTTTTCATCATTTATGGCATGCTATTTTTCAGTCAAATTTTTAAGAACTTTCTCAGTTTCAACAAACTTTGAAATCTTAACAAGCAATTGTTCATTCTCAGATTTCAACAAGGAAATTTCTTTTTCACGTTTTTCATGGCATTTCAATCTTCCCTCAAGCAAGGAATTCTGAATTAACATAGCACCATTTTTCTTTCTAAGATTTTCATTTTCATCTATGATGCTCTTGTTATCAATTTCAGAATCAAGTAGCTTTTAAAACATTTTATCATCATCAGACAAGGAAGCTAGCTTGTTCTTAAGATATTCTTCATTTTTCTCAAGCATGGATATTTTAAAAATGAAGAGTTTATTTTGCTCACGTAGCTCATCACACTCATTTTCAATTTGAAAAGATGTGTTATATTTTCTAGCCATTTCAACATCTTCATTCAAACATGAAATCTCATCTGAAAATAATTCAACTTCTGATTCAAGACATTCATTTTGTTCTTGTAGGTGTTCAATTTTTGACTCCAAGGTTTTACAGTTTTCACATGACGAATTAGCATGCACATTATCATCATTTTTCTTTTTTAATCTCTTGATTTCAGATTTGTATTTTTTGCATCTGTCATGCAAACCGGCACATGCTAATTGCCATTCTTCAATTGAGGGTTCTTCAGAATCAGAATTTACCTGACTCGCGCTTTCCTCACCATGAGCCATCAAGCATATACCCACTTGGGAATCTTGTGGGTTCCCTTCAAATATAGCCAGTTTATCCCATAGATATCTGGCTAACCTACAAGAGGAGATTTGAGAAAGAACATTAGACTCTATACAATTCCTCATAAAATTCAAAGCTCGAAGATTGATTTCATTTTTCTTTTCATGCTTTGCACTCCATTCTCTTTCATTTGATGGAAGTTTATGTGGACCATTACATATAACTTCCCAGATTTCACGCTCTTTCATACCAAGATAGAAAGACATTTTATTTTTCCAAGAAATATAGTCGTGACCATCAAAACAAGGAGGAAGGGAAGACAAACAAGCATAAGACATGATGCTCAATGAAACTCGCCGAGAGATCACTCTAAAGGTCGTTAGACCCAAGAAATTAGAGCCATGCTCTGATACCAATTGTTGGTCCCGGGTAGGCGAGCGGACAACAATGGGGGGGGGGTTGAATTGTCCCCTACTAAAAATGGTAAAATAAAACTTAACTATGCAGAATTAACAAGTTTTATCGAGATTGAGGAATTAACTTAACAAGGAACTAAATTCTCTCAACCTCTCCGATCTCACACGATCATACAAAGGAATATAACGATCAAACCATACAATCCCACAATGCAAACCACAAGACAAGGGGATTTTTAAGGTGGTTCGGGACCACGACGGGCTCCCTACGTCCACCCCTCACCAAAACCCGGTGAGGCTTCACTCGCTAGATAAACCAGCATGGGGAAAACTCCCCAACATGGAGCAAGGCTCCAACACACACGGGGATAAATCCCGAACACGGAGACGACGCTCTAACAACACACAGGATGACGCCTACACACATACACAGGGACGCGCCCCAACACACACACGTAGAGTAAACCCTGCAAACACGGGGTACAACCCCAACCACACATGGAGACGGAGTCTCCAACCCGATCCGACGACCAGATCACAAACACACACACACGCTGCAACAAATGCAGCACAACGACACACACGACCGCATGCAGGTGATCAGACACGACCGTATACACAGACGGTCACACACACAAATATTTCTAATGTTCAGAAAATAAACATGAATGATCAAATCATGCTAAACCCAAACTATAGAACATGAAGCACATCACAAAGAACAAATAAATGATATAGAAATGATCTCCCTTTGTCTTCAATGCCCGAAAGACGATGTTCTTGGATGCTCAGGTCGGAGGTAAGCCGGATGCCGTTGATTTGAATGTCAATGCATTCCTCTATTTGATTCGCTCCTTTTCTTCTTCTTCCACGAGCTCCAAATCCTTCTGGATGTAGATCAAATCTCCTCCACAATAGCATTTCCTTCTTTCTCTTTTCCTTCACCTGCAAGATAGACCACAACAACACATTAGGGCAAAGACTTGTTAAATTCGTAGCTCTCATAAGCATACTAATAGGAAGCACCAAAAGACTAGAATAGCCCTTCTAGAATCCTCCAAAAAGACCCCCAATGGGTCTCCCATCAACCCAAGGGCAAAGGAAAAAAGGTTAGGCACATGTTGACTAGGTTTGGAAGAGTTTCGGAGCAACGTTGTTTGACTTTTGCAGCTGTTGGTCGACCAACATGGGATTGGCGGTCGATCGGAAAATTATAGACCAAAATCTCCCCTCACTGGGAGAATCGATCGACCGACCCCCCAGGGGCGGTCGACTGAAATATGGAAATTTTCCAGATTTCAGTTTTCAGCCCCTTAAACCAATTCATCATATTCAAGGCATTGTGGCTTCAACTCCTTTGATCATTGAAGGTTTAAACAAAGTGTTTAATCTTGCAAAAATCACAATAAAAATGATTAGTACTTTATCTCAATAATCAATATGAAAGCATACATGAAAGCCTATGCATTAGATGCATGTGAACTCTTGAGCCACAAGTGTTGTAAGCTAAGGATCAAGAGAAAAAAACTCAATCACCCCAAGCAAAATATTCTCCATGAACCACACTTATGGAATCTCAATAACAAGGAGGATAAAAACTCATTCACAAGTGAATCATCCACATCAAAGGATCAAGTTCATATGACAATGAATTTAAACATATGAATGATCATTGTGTATCCAACACTTGCATGATTGATGTGGGCATAGAAAAATCACATTCTACAATATGAATGTTTTATCTTAGCCAACGTAACAAGACCCAAATCTTAGCCAACTCTTATTCCAATGTAACAAGAGCCAACGGCTATGAAGTTGAGCACAAGGAATGAATATCTTAGCCAACTCTACCAAGATTCACAAAGACTCTTTCATTTGCATTCAAGGCCATAAAGGTCACAATGAGAATGTACATGAACATATGCAAGTTGAATGATCATCATGAAACCAAACACAGTGGGAATAATGCAATGAGTGAAAGTAAGTTAACTCCCTTTGTCAACTGAAAACTACTTGATGCATTCTTTTGAGTTCCAAAACATGAACCAAAGTTTGATCCTGCAAGCCAATATATATAGCATGAGTTCATTAAACACTAAGGATTCATATGACTTTCAAGTGTGAACCATGAAGTCATCTATTCACTCATCAACCAAGATGCATACATGTTGCTCAATGAAACCACAATCATTTTGTTCATTTTGTTATCATTAAAACTAAACACCAAACAAAACACAATTGTTTTGTTATCATTAAAACCAAACACCAAGAAATAACAATCTCCTGCAACAGAACCCACGAGTGACCCCAAGTCACTCGCAATCGGAGACGATGTCTCCCTTCCTCCAAGAACACTTGGAAGGCAACGAAATCGAAGAAACCAAAATGGGAATGAAACAGAAAACTAAAACTAAGACAAAAGGCTAAAACAACGACAAATGTAGCTTCAATGAAGCATTTCTGGAAGCACAATTGACTGATCTCAAGCCTGACTTCTAAAGCAGATCCTCACAAGATTTCTTGTTCTAGAGGAGGCTCTCTCTCGTTCTTCTTCTTCAGGGGGAAGCTCTCTCAGACAATGTGAATGGAACTATGGCCGCAATTTCCTCTTTTTATTCGTGAGGCAAGGCACCCTATTTATAAGGAACAGGGTTACGTATACATGAGGCAGATAAAACCTACTAATGCCATATTGGTCCACATGGCAAGTACGAGATTATTCCTCTGGAAAAGTTCCTCGGATCACGTGACCAATCATTTGCTCTCTGGGTCCATGCGCTAGCATCCCGCCATTTCTGGGAACACATGCCTGTTCTTAGTTCGTCCTCACGTGCTGCCTTAAACCTGTTAGTTGGAAAGGTGAAAACAAGGTTAGAGCTTATAGCACAGACAATATGCACTGAGTTTATATAGGCCCAAGGCAGACTAGCACATACTTTATATATGCTTGATAAGAAAAGTGCACTGACTTTGTGTCGCTCAAATTGAAACGTGCACAGACCTATATGCACAATGCTTGGATATGAAAACATGCTCAGACTATGTATGTGCTTAGACTTAAAATGCACATAGCTTAGACTTATATGAATGTGCTCAGACTTCATCATTCATAGACCCAAGACATGCTCGGACATTGGTGTGCAGGATGCAAAATATGCACAGACTTCAATATGCATAGACCTCAAACATGCTCGGACCTTGGTGTGCAGGATGCAAAACATGCACCAACCTAGCACAGACCTTATGTGCATGAGGCAGAAATGTTCACCGACTGTGTGCACAGTACAACAGGAGCATGCACTGACCTCGTATGCAATACGTGTCATCCTAGCATAGACCTCAATGTGCTAGCATCGACCTTAAATGTGCAGTTCAAAATGTGCACCGACTCTGTCTGTAGAAGGTGAAACTAGCACCGACCCAATAATAAGGCATGACAGACTAGCACAGACCCTATATGCTAGACACTCTATGCTAGCATCAACTTCTCATGCTGACTGACATAGATTCTATGCACGCTAGCACAGATTCTAGTTAAACAACCCAAACTAACTAACACAGACCTTGTATGAGTGAAAATCAGCTAGCATAGACTGAGGATATGCAGGATGGCCTATGTGCTCCGACCTTAGAGCATGAATGAACATGGTATGCACCGACTCCATTCTAGCGTCGACTTGTGTATGCGTGAAGTGCAGCTAGCATCGACATCAGCTACGCATGAAGTATAACTAGCATCAACATCAGTTGTGTAAGAACACAACTAACACCGACCCTATGCATGTACACTTATGCAATGAACAATGTTTTAGCTAAAAATAGATAAACCAATTTTCATACCAAAGTGTCTGACATCATCAAAACGTCATCATCAAAACGGTAGAGATACAACAAAATAGGCCAAAATTCGTAGCACATGTTAAACACCCTTGTAAATGATTAAAATAACCCAATTTCTAGAAGATTGTCAAATAATTCAAACCCCATATCATAGCTCACCATGGATTAGCCATCTTTTCCATGTTTTTCCACCAAATTAAGGCTAGATTAAGAAGTGAAGTTGGAATTTGCTTCTTAAAGTCATTAAATTCGGAGTGGAGAAGTTTGATTTTTGGGGAGAGAGTTCTTGTTGATTTTGGCCAAGTTTTTCCTATAAATAGGCCCCTCTCAGACCCTTTAATCACCCTGTAGGCATTTGTTACGTTGGAGGAGAGATTGGAGGTGATTTGGAGGTGTGAATTGGAGAAGAAAGGGAACTCTTGAGCATTTCGTCCAATTTTTCTTTTCATCTTTAAGTTGATTTAAGGTAGGTTTCTCTCAGGCTAAATGCATAGAAATTCATGTTATCTTGTGCATTTTTAAGTGCTCTTTCCATTGGTACCATTTCCAGCAATTTTGATTGAGTATTGAGCATGTTATAGTCATTTTATTGAAGAGGTATCATAGACTCACCGAAAAATGGTTCAGTTTTGAAAACGGTCACACCAGTGACTGCAACTTTAAGTGGCAGTCGCACGATAGACCACCACTACACAGCGCCTTTCCTGCCCTTGAGTTTTCAATTGAAATAATACATTTTAAATAACACGTCAAAGTACTTGGATGCCTTCTTGTATACTCGTCTGCGAGATTAGACGCCTTAATTAAATATTTTTTTAAAAACAAAAACAATAATGTTAACCGTGTCTTGACCCTTGGACACCTTCTAGTACACGCGTCCACTATGGTGGATGCCTTTATGCCATATTTTCAAAAAAAATAAATGGTGTTTTAAATACCTTATGACGGCCCACTGAGGATCGCCTTCTGCAAGAAATGGTCCCTGGGAGACCGCCTCTTGCTTGCAGAACCTGTTTTCACCCGATTCATCCAGTTTTGCAACGTTCGCCCAACCGTGATGTCTTTAGGTTCTAATTGAACCAATATATCGCCCAGCATGTAGATATGTCATGTTCTTTTGCATATAAACTAAATCCACACACAATTAAGTTAAGGATATGAAAGAAAATGATCCTAATCCATGAGCTTATGTTCTTGTACCTTTATGATATTCTTGATCTCCATGACTATATTATCCTTCTAACTTGTTAAATGGAATAGTTATCATCTTTAAAACTACATGGGTTTTAGTTGCATCTTGATCGATACAAGTTTAAGTGTTACCGTGGTTACCGTGATTTTGACAAGTCATGTAGCTTGCTAGATTTCTAAGGAAGAACGGTGTCTAAGGAAAGAGGTCCACAAGCAAATGCTTTAAGTGGATAAGTGATTTATTAATTAGGTCCTTGTGTATATGAGGGGAGCCTCCCACTGTCCCACCTCTTACCTCGCCGTAATTCCTCAGTTGTCTAGTAAAGCTCCGACTGCGAAGAATGGATAGAATTTTCGCTAAAGTCATTTCCTTATTTCTGACAAGTAGTGGAATAAGCAAGATTTCCAAGGAAGAACGGTGTCTAAGGAAATAGGTCCACGGGCAAACACTTTAAGTGGATAAGTGGTTTATTAATTAGGACCTCGTGTATATGAGGGGAGCCTCCCACTGTCCCACCTCTTACTTGGCCGTGAATCCTCGGGTTCTAGCTAAAACACCCGACTGTGAAAAACTTGATATAAACCCATTTTACAAGGTTTTCTACAAGGGTTGATTGTGCCTTATCTGGTAATTCAATCCCTTATCGACTCAATGTCATTAAACATTATGCCTTAAATGCTTCTTGAACTTCTTTTACAACCACTTAATCCTTGAATGATAATCTTGTACTTTATTCCAAGAGCTTTACCTTAAAATTTGTTGGCCATATATATTACGTAGATGTCTAAATATACTTGGGATCTATGATCCATAACCCCAATGCTCGGCGTTAATGGAGCCCGGTCTTGTCCTAGGGGGAGTGCCCGAAAGTAACAGTGCCAATGAGAGTTGATTGATCAGGTGTAGCATTGCACCAAAGTGCTTGACTTGCTAGATTCATTTACGGCATTCCACAGTTCGTGAATTACTTACTTGAATACATGAATTACTTGAATTATTTAACTTGTACATACTTGCATGAAATGGCCAAATTCCATGATATTACTTTCTACATGTTCATTCTCTACTTAAACTTTATTCTTGATGTCTTGTTTACTTGTGATTCCAATTACTAGCATTTCTTTACTCTATTTTCTATTCATGTTCCATGCTTTATTTACTTTTCCCGGCATAGCATAATAATTATCCAAAAATGTTAATTACTTTAAGATGCCTGGTATAGAGATATAAATTCCTACTGAGCATTTCGCTCACCCTACATTTTTCGGTTAACATTACAGGTAATTCTGACGATGAACCCCAAACACATGGGGATGGGCTAGAGTGAACGATGGATCAAGTTTACCTTAGTTACCTAGGCTTATGAGCGGTCACTCTTGTTAGAATTATGTACTTGGAAGTTGTACCTTACCTCTTAAGGCTTAAGATTGTTGTAAAACTTTATTTCAATGGAATAAAAGTGTCCTTTTCTTCTTATCTCTCCTTATGGTTTGGACCCTTGATACATGCTCTGATCGACTTGAGTGTTTTGACTCGTCGCGCCTCCAATTTCTGCATCGGGGCGTGACAGTCTTTATGGTATCAGTGCCAAGGTTTCATAAACCCTAGGTTTCCCTTGATATAGGTTCTAGTTGTTTATCTAGAATTAGATAGTGTCACGAGCCTTCCCGGTAAGATTGGGTAGAGCCATGGGCTAAGCTTTAAAGAATAATTAATCAAGAAATATACAAAACACCTAAGTTTTGTAGTTTTGCTTGGAGGTTTAATTTTCGCCAATGGCTGCCGAGAGAGCACAATGGTGCGAGATGCAACGGGTGGTGCAAGGTTTAACCCAAGTTCTACAGCAGGTAGCTCAGGGAGGAGCAAACCGAGGCGCTGAAGATTTACATAGGAATTTCAAGAGTATGAACCATCCCAAGTTCGCTGGGTCCACGGACCTGGATAAGGCCGAACATTAGGTAAAGGAAATCGAGAGGATATTCTGAGTCATGCAATGCGCTGATGAGGAAAAGGTGCTACTCGCTACCTTTGAACTAGAAAGGGATGCCCGTGCTTGGTGGGAATCGGTTGAAGCAACTCTACTTCACGATCATGTGTTGTGGGAAGAGTTTGTGGACCACTTCAACAACAAAT
The DNA here is from genome assembly GCA_022559845.1 of Amorphophallus konjac. Taxonomy (NCBI): domain Eukaryota; kingdom Viridiplantae; phylum Streptophyta; class Magnoliopsida; order Alismatales; family Araceae; genus Amorphophallus; species Amorphophallus konjac. The sequence continues at coordinate 53,971,539 of CM040117.1, forward strand.
ATTTCTTCGATCGGGTGCAAGTAAGGAAGGCCGCTAAATTCGCTTCCTTGAAGCAAAGAAGTTTGACCATTGCGGAATATGAAGCCCAATTCGCGAGACTATCACAGTACGCGCCATACCTTGTGAGTACCGAAAAGATGAAGGCGAGGAGGTTTTTAAATGGTTTGAAGCCGCAGTACATTACTCAACTCGCCCCGATGGATATCCAAGTTTATACTGATGCTGTGAGAAGAGCCCAACTCCTGGAAGATGCAATGGAGTTGTCTGATTGCATCCGGGGAAGAGAGCCAAGAGGGAGCCAGTAACTAGCTCCGGTAATTTCAAGCTCTCATTCGGGAAAAAGAGGCCCAATTTTGATGGGCGTAACTTCAATAAAGATGGGCGTAATTTCAATAAGGATGGACGTGACTTTCAAAAAGATAAGAGGTCTAGATCATTTGACAAACAAATCGTCCTGATCACTGCATCATCAAAGGAATAATGCAAATATTGTGAGAAGTCCGGACACAAGGCGGATGAGTGCTGGAGAAGACTGGGTGCCTTTCTTTGTTGTGGAAGTCGAGAGCATAGAATTCTGAGTTGTCCACTCGTCAATGAGCAAGCTCTGCCGGAAAAGCTTCCAGTTGCTGTCAAGAAGCAAGGGAGACTCCAAGCTCTTATGGATGTGGAACCTAGCGAAGATGGAGGCGTCGTGGATGGTACTCTTTTTGTGTGCTCAAGGCCTACCTCTGTCTTATTTGATACTGGAGCTACGCATTCCTTCATATCTAAGAGCTTTGCTGATATCTTGCCTATGAGGCCTGTTCCATTAGAATCTAAACTTGTTATTACTACCCCTATTGGAGCGGGTTCGGAGATTAAATATTTCTACCCTACTAGTAACGTTCTAGTTAGCGATTGCAACTTACCCGCTGATTTAGTGTGCATGGAGATCGAAGGGTATGAAATTATATTGGGAGCCGACTGGCTATCTACACACGGTGCTAGTGTTAACTGCAAATTGGGTACGGTAACCTTTATTGGTTACCCCAGCCTCTTATTTTCTGGTGTCAGGCATTCTAGACACCTATGTCTTATTCGGCTCTTAAAGCAGATAAATTATTAAATAAGGGTTGTTTTGCTTTCTTAGTATCTATTACTATGACTGAGCATAAGGAACTCATTCTGGAGGATATTCCAATCATTCGGGATTATTCTGACGTATTTCTGGACGAGCTGCTTGGTATTCCCCCGGAGAGAGAAGTAGTCTTCTCTATTGATTTTATTATGGGAGCTGCACCAGTTTCTAAGGCTCCGTATCGGATGTCCGCTGTCGAAATGAAGGAGTTGAAAGAAAAACTATTGGAGTTATTTGAGAAAGGATTTATCTGACCAAGTACTTCACCTTGGGGAGCCCCAGTCCTATTTGTCAAAAAGAAGGATGGGTCAATGAGATTGTGTGTTGACTATCGACAATTGAACCAACTCATAATCAAGAACAAATATCCATAGCCGAGGATTGATGAGAAATTTGACCAGATTTCTGGAGCTTGATATTTTTTAAAAATTGATCTCCGATCTGGTTATCATCAGTTGAAAATCAATGAGGAAAATATTCACAAAACGGCATTCAGGAGCAGGTTTAGACACTATGAGTTCACTGTTATGCCTTTTGGCCTAACCAATGCGCCTCCCGCATTTATGTAGATATGGCGTCACCAGAGTGGTCACCTACGGTGGAGGATGCAGCACCGGTGACAGTAGTGGCTGAGGCGCATGCTGGTGGGTAGCGGCCTGACTGTGCTCCACTGGCTGGGACGGAGCGTACAGTGGTGAAAAATCACCCGAGTTGACTCCCCCTCGTGACGATTCGGCTTGCATCTCTGGCTACTTGGATGTTGAGGTCTGTTCCGTCTTCTCATGCAATTGTTTCTTCAGGAGCTCTATCTCCCATTGATATTTCTGTAACAGCATCAGCACTGATGGATCTAGGGTTGTCGCACCAAAATTTCTTCAATCGTTTCTCCTGAAGCACCTTCGGCCTAGGTGGTTAGTAGAACCTCATCTTCTTCAGTCGTCACTACGTTAGCAGTTAGCGTAGTGACCCCTTCGAATACCACATGTTTTCCCTTTGCTGCCTTCAACATTTCTTTTGCAGCTTCACTTCTTCTGGTATTCGGCCCCGGCCTTTCAGCTAATCATGCCAGTTCTTGGGGCTCCTCAGGCAGACTCCCATCCTTGCTGGCCACTCCGGCCATGTTGCAAGCAAAAACATGCATCCCTTTCTTCTATCTGTAGACCTTCCTCTTTGTTCGACCGGGGAAGGTCAATCTCTCAAACACAGATATTCTTCTTTTCTCCTCCTGCTAGGGAAGGGCTTCATTGGCCTCACCATCTGGGCCATCTTCATATCCGTTATCATCAACAGATGACGCCATTTTTCTTTCTTCTTCCTCTTCAACTGCCATTGGCAAACAGTCTTCTTCTTCAGCCACGGTCGATTGGAGCAGTCGATGCTTGCCTAATGAGGGGTTTCCCAGGCCCCTGAAATAACTTCTGACCATGTTGGTCATTTCTTCTTGACTACGCTCTCGGTGGAGGATGGGCGATGGCTGTCGGCCTTGCACTGGAGGGATGTAAGCTAGCCGGGCTATCCCAGCAGATTGATCAAATCTTCTCCCTAGTGTAGCGATGTTGGCTGGTCGGGCACAGGCACTAAAGGCAGGACGGCGTGGAGGGTCCACATCCCTTTCTTCTCTTCTTGGGGCCAAGCCCCTCTCATTCCTCTTCCTTGCCTCCACAGGCTCGGGGTCGTAGCGGACAGGTGCCCTTTGGTGGATAGGTTGGATCTTCTTAGGGACCCACATCTGCTTGAATATTTTTGGCCTTGGGGCCAACTCTCTTCGGCCCTGGCGGCCAGCTTCTTCTTTCTCCGCCCTCCTCCCGGACAAGGCCTGGAAGGAGTTAAGGGTCGGTATAGCAGGGATGAAATGATCCGAGATAACCTGGGCATCATGTCCATCTAGGAAGACGCAGACGCCCCCAATTAGAATGGACTTGCCAGATACCGACAGCCGCCCGATGACAGGGGTACCAACTTTCCTTCAGAAGCTTCCTTGGCGGGGGCTCCTAGGCTTGTTGTAGTGGACAGGCTAAGCCCCTTGAGCTACATAGTGTACCATGCAGCTTGTTAGTTGGATCTGGCCTCTTGGCAGCCCCTTGCAGCATTGGGTGTTAGGAACCCTAGGCCTCTTGTTGATGCCTTCTTCAGCCGGATCTGGAGCCTCCACCTCTAGCACATCAGTAAAGGAGACCACCAAGAAATTGGGAAAGCCAACCACCGGTGGAAAGGTGCCAAAAATGGTTGGTACCGCTAGGTACCCATAAGCAGCGTCATTGGCCACGATCGCAGGACCGAAGGTCAAAGCAGCAAAACCATTAGCCATCGTTGCTTCCTGGAATCACAGAAACAAACAAATGATCAGCATTCTTTGGGAGGGCCCCGAGGCCCATTTATCTTCGCAAAGAGATGAAGGTACGCTCAGTCCCACTAGGCGTGCCAACTTGTGGGAATGAGATTTTATTAAATATTTTTATCTATTTATTTGTTTATTAATTGGGATTTTTTATATTTATTTGATTTATTTGTTTGTTGCATAGGCGTCCCAGTCACTTGCGTGACATATTTATTGTGCCCTCGATCTGACTTGGTCAGACAAAAGTGAAGTCCGTGTCAGGACCGGCAGTCCATCATACCATAAAGGTTATGACGTTAATTACATCCTCCGAGAAGGAGGAAATGTTGTGTCTCCTGATTTGATGATGTCTGGAGAAGAATGGTCTAACTCCTCTGAACATAATTTATGTTAGGAGTCTGTGTGTTTTGAATGATTGGCATCAGTTTAGTTGACTTTGTGTTGACCCCTATAGCACTTCCTATTTTGATGAAATTATTTTAGTAAGAATGACTGCCAAGACATTTTATGCATTTGTGTTAGTTAAAGCATTCTGCATGCAAGATCTATCATGTTAGTATAGAATAGGTCGATGCTAGTATATGCTAATACCACATTGCTTAGCTGGAGTCGGTGCATGTGTAGCATAGTCGGTGCACATATGTCTCAGTCTTCATACAGGTCAGTGCATACTTTGAATCGTGCATAACAGGGGTCGGTGCAAGTTTTCTACATGTGTGGGCAAGTCGATGCACATTATGTCTTGTGAAAAATGAAGTCGGTGCATAGTCATTCTTAGGCCATACAAGGGCAGAGCGTATCCCGTTCAAAGTCTGAGCATGTTTGCATATTAAGCAAATGAGGTCGGTGCATGTTTTGAATTGGTCCAATATGAGTCGGTGCACATTTAGTGTTAGCCTAGTTACGTCGGTGCACATCACTGTAGGATGCATACACTATGTATGTGCATGACTCATCAAGGTCGGTGCTAGTTGCACCTTCAGTAGATCGAAGGTCGGTGCATATATTTTGCTGCGAGACCAAGTCGGTGCAAGTTTGCCTCAGTCAATCTTTGAGGTCGGTGCACAATTGTGTTTCTCATCATCAGCGTCGATGCACATTTGTGTTTCTCATCATCAGCGTCGGTGCACATTTGGTGATAGCCTTGTTAGCGTCAATGCACTTTCACTTCAGGCTCATTGGGAAGTCCGAGCACATTTGCTAGCAATAGCAGCTGAGGTCCGTGCACTTTTCACATAGGCATATAACGTCAATGCACTTTTACCTTAGGCATACTATGAAGTCTGAGCACATTGTGTAGTCCACGCTTATATAGGTCTGTGCACGTTTTGAAGTCCACGCACAACATAGGTCTGTGCATGTGGAATGTCTGCTATATGCACATTAAGGTCTGTGCATTCTCTCATATATGCACATTAAAGGCTATGCACATTTGCCCACTGCACTACCAAGTTTTTGCATCTTGTTGTTTTGACTATACTCTGACTCTGACTTAAGATTACATAGTGTTTAACAAAATGCTTTCTTTTTGCAGGGACTTAATTAAAATGAAAAAGGCACATTTTGTCTCCTGCTCGTAAAAGATAAGTTGGGCATGCGATCCAAGACATTCCTCTACTGGAGATCTTGACACGTGGAAAGTGAAGGTGCTAAGATCACAACACGTGGACAAGTTCTGATCAGATCTGGATTGAAAATTGAGCAGGAAATGTGGTGACCACGCGCTCATCTCCTGGAGGATATAAAAGAAGGGCCGATCACTCAGTTCGGTAGGGAAGTAGAGAAGAAAGGTGAGCATCCAGCAAAAAGATTCCTGAGTGAGGCAGATCAGTTCGAAGGAGAAAGGATTAAATTGAGGAAGAGTAGTGCGTTGGAGTTCAGTGAGTGAATGTGTTTTATGTTCTTGGTTCCTGGTTCAAAACCAGAACTAGTCTACTCGATTTAGCGCTACATTCGCTCAGTTCAGAGCTACATTCTCTTGTCTTCTTAGTTTTCTTCATTTGCTTTTACAAACCTTTGTTTACTCAAGCTGTATGTCAGCGAATTGTTAAAGTTGTATGTCAACGGTTGGCTAAGCTGTATTGCCCAGCAGTAGAGGAAGAATCCTCTTGTTGGCTCAAGCTTTAAAGCTCAGCGTCTGTAGGGAACTTGTTCCCCAAAGCTGTGGATCAGCGGTAGCAAGCTGTAAAGCTCAGCAGTGAAGCCTTACTCATTTGAGTAAGGGGTGGATGTCGATCTCTGAAGGAGATCGAACCACCTAAAATCTCTTGTGCCCGTGGTTGCAATTGTTTGTGTGATCGCTACATTATTCTCTGCTTAGTTGTATGAATTAATTGCTACATCTCTTGCTCATTTGAGAGCTAGAAAAAGATATATAAAAAAGCGCCACACAAAGGGTAGGTCAAGCCAACCTGGAAGGTGGACGATCTAGCATGAGGAGTCTCCTAGAGTCGAACCTCCGCCAAGTACCTCTTTTGGTTCATTGATGTGCAATAGATCAATTAGCAATTAAGTCAATTACTATATATACTGATATCTCTACTTATTGATATTGATCTCTGAATTGATAACTTTGTAGTCACCTTGGCTATCGAGATTTGGTAAATTTTGTATTCCTCTTCTCTCATCTAATTTCGTTAATTTTTAAGGGAAAAGATCTATTCACCCCCCCTCTAGATCTACTACACTTGGTATCAGAGCCTAACTCTCTGTTAAAGGTTCACATCCTAGAGAGGTTAGATATGGATTCTAGAGGGTTCACTGCTGAGGGTCACTCGACCACCAAGCCACTATACTTTGATGGCTTGAACTATCCTTATTGGAAAAGTAGAATGCAGGTTTTTCTGAGAGCCAAGGACTGAGATATGGAAGATTGTTTGTAAAGTCCTTTTGAACTTCCCCCTGATGAGGAAGTCTGGACTAAGAAGCAGATTTGTAGGTGCACCTTGAATTGGAGCACTGTAAATGCCATGTAGTGTGCTCTTCATCCCACCGAGTTTTCTAGAGTATCTTCTTGCATTACCGCTAAAGAAATGTGGGATAAATTAGAGGTTATTTACGAGGGAACGTCTCAGGTTAGAGAAACTAAGGTCAATATGCTAATGACTGAGTACGAAGCCTTCAGAATGAAGCATGATGAGTCCATCTCTGAAATGTTTGCTCGGTTGATGGTAATCATTAACAGCTTAAGGAGTTTGGGTAAGACTTACACTGAATATGAGCTTGTCAGGAAAGTCCTTAGGTCCTTGACACCTATCTGGCACACTAAGGCCACTGTCATGGAGGAGTCCAGGAACCTTGTTGCTACTACCGTGGATGAACTTATACGCTCTCTCATGGCATTTGAGATAAACCTGAAAAATATTGAGGAGCCCGAGAAGAAAAGAAAACCCCCGGCTCTTAAGGTTACTTCAAGTAGCAAGGAGTCATCCAGTGAGAATACTTCCAGCAACTCAAGAGATGATCAAGATCCTTTTGCTATGCTGACCAGGAATTTTAGAAGATTTCTTAGACAAGAAAGGAAAGGGAATAGAAGAAGACATTATTCTGGAAAGAAACAGTCAAACCATAAATCTGATTCTGCTAAGAAATATGATGGAATTGTTTGTTATAATTATAGGAAGGCAGGACATCTCAAGGTAGAATGTCCTGAGCTGAAAGAAAAAGTTCATAGAAAGAAGAGCAACAAAGCGAAGGCCATGGTGAGTACCTGGAGCGACGAGGAGGAAGAAAGTAAAAGTAGCTCCTCTGAAAGTGAGAAGGAAGACAAGCTGTGTCTCATGGCCAAAAGTGATGAAGAAAATGATGAGATAATCTCTCCTTTCGATAATTTCTCTCACAGTGATTGGGAAGATGCATATACTGAACTGCTTGATAAATATGATGAAGTACGTAAAGAAAATAGGCATCTGAAAAGGAAAATTACTTCATTAGCTCAAGATACTACTCTAAGTGATAAAATTTCATGTTTGGAAATGGAAAATCTCAAACGGAAAAACTCTCTTGATGAAACTAAAAAAGATAAAAATCTTTTGAATGATCTGAAAACTAAAAATGAAGAACTGAAAAACTTCATTGATGAGCTCAAAATAAAGTTGCAAGAATGTAGAGACCAAACTGGAATAATCACTGAAAAATATGAGGTTGTCAATGGAGTGAATTCGGATCTGAAAAAGGTCATCAAAAATTTGGAAAATGAAAACCAAGAAAAATAGAAAACCCTAGAAAAAATGACACAGGGTTCAAAAAATCTTAATGCTATCTTGGGAACTATAGTTAATTTTAGGAAGGAAGGATTAGGCTTTAATCCATCTAATCAGAAAAGTTTTAATGTTAGAACCATCTCTTTTGTGGCTGAAAAGAGAACATCACAACCCTTAATAAAGATGACATCTGAACAAATCCAAAAAGAAAAATAGATTGAAAATGTTAAGAAAACTATGCCCAGTGTCAAGGACAAGGGAAAAGAGAAGATAAAGATGTTCAAGGAATTATGTTCATACACCACCACACCTCAGACCAGAGCTCAGATTAGGGGTCAGGGAGCTAAAACAAAAACTCAGAGAAGCCCCAAGGCCAAAGTAGCTCAGTTTCAACAGAAAGGTCAAGGCAATTTCAAACTGCACCCACCTTTATGCATTCTGGGTTCAATGTTTTTGGCACTTATGGTCTTAGAAGAGGAAACTCAGATGAAAGTTCCTATCATAGTGGCTCACCCCATTCTTTATTTCAAAACTCTTATCACCACTACTCTGATAGGAAAGACCAAAGAAATTTCTATACTAGATCAAGGTACAGAACTCATTCTTTGAATTCTTATGTGTATCCCTGGCATAAAACTCCTAGAAGCCAGAGCTTTCATGGCCTTGCCAAATTCATGCCCAATCAGTCCAGAGTTCCCTATGTACATGATACTTCCAATGCCCATTGGACTGGTAACTGGCAAAGACAATTCCAGAATGAGCTTAAAAAGAAAAGTGGAACACCTCAAACCCAATTTCATAAAATTAGAGATAACAAGAAAAAATAGACCAAGCTAAATATCAAGAGCTCTACACCTGCTGTGAAGAAACAAAATCAAGTGTGGTTACCAAAACAACTTGTATCATGTTTGCATAAAATGAATGCTTATTTGGGGCCCAAACAGACTTGGGTTCCAAAATTTTCTGCTTGATTCTTCTTGCAGGTATGCCTGGCAGCCAGACAAAATAAGTGGTATCTTAATAGTGGCTGCTCAAGGCACTTGACCAAGGACAAGGAAAAATTCTGCATGCTAGCTGAAAAGAATGGGGGTCATGTTACTTTTGGAGGTAATACCAAGGGCAGAATTATTGGAATAGGTAAAGTAGGTAAGAACTTGTGGATTTATTTTTTAATTAGATTCCTATCCCGTCCCCTTTAAATTAATACATGCATAAACATGTGAATCAAAGACAAGGGGGATGAAAGGATGAGAAATACTAACCGTGATCGCCACCAAGGTTCCAGCAGCGTCAAAGTATGAAGAAAGGAGAGGAACGGCGATGTGTACCTTGGAACTTAAAGACTTGATCGCGCTTGAAACGGGGTGCGGGGAACTTTGTGGGATCAAGCCTTCTCATCTTCCAGCCGGCTAGAAGAAAAGGACCTCATGTTGTATTCATAATCTCCTGTAAAATAAAGCCAAAATAAGGACAAAAAACCCATTAGAACATACATGTGTAGTATCAATCCCGCAGTGATAAAATAGGGGTAGAAATTGAGGGCAAACTCACCGGGGGGAGGTTTTTAACCCCTGTGGAAGGGTGGAAATAATAGGTGTGTGTATTGTGCATGCATGAGATTTGAATGAGAGAATAGAGAGAAATCATCGATGCAAAACGGGGGGAAACGTATATGTAGCAGAAAAGTGCAGAAACTTGTGATGATTTATGATTTTAAGAGGAAGAGAACTAAGAATATACATCATGAAATCAAGCCCAGAAGGATGCAATGGAAAGCTAATACTTCCCTCTTCAAGCCAAGGTCGAAGTTGTGAGTTGGAATTGCAGCATGGCTTCACCCCGAACCAAGAAAGAGCCCCCCCCCCCCCCCCCCCCCCCGTCGCGACTGTGAACTGGGCAATTTTTATAGAGTTTTACAAGAAAGCCTCATCTTCTTATCATGATTCCCACAGATATAGTCCAAGATAAATCAAGTTCTCTGGATCAAACTCAAGATAATACTAAGGACAAGAGATAGGAACAAACGGGGATCAATTCGAAGGAGGATTCTAGAAGATATGGCTCTTGGAAGGTAGCCCCGTCGCACTAGAAAATAGAGTTTTAGTTGTACCAGGATGCTTAAATCCAGATCTTGCGACCCATATCTTGAGAGATATAGCCAATGAAAATTTGATTTCTATAAACCAAATTCAAGATAATACAAAGGGCTAGAAGTAGGAAAAAATGGGGATCAATTTGGATAAGAATTGAAGAAGTTATGGGCTCTGCAAGATAGGCTCGCCGCGTAGTTTTCAGGGCAGAGTCCAGCATAAATTAGACTCTCTACTGTGTGTAACAGTCTATCGTAGGACCGCCACATTTCTCTGACGGTCTAGGGTAGGACCATGGCCTCTAGGGGTCGAACGGGGTGATTTCGGGCGAGTTTGGGTGTGACGATCTACTATAGGACCGTCACATGTGCTCTAACGGTCTTACGATAGACCGTTAAATGGGCTGTGACGCACCTATACTAGACCTTCACATCGTTGTGACGCACCTACACTAGACCTTCACATCGATGAAGGAAAATTCTGGGTAGACTACGCGCGACTTTGGAAATTGAAGCGTATCTCTCAAACGGGGCAAAACTAGTGAAAGTGGTAGAGAAAGAAATTGTAGATAACTGAGAGAGAAACAACTTTCATGAAGAAAGCAAGATAAGAAAATGATCAGAAGAGGGAGAAAATGGTGCTATAATAGAGAGAAAGAATTCTGAATAGCACAGCATGTCAGAAAAATGTGAATAGCTCACAAACGGGGCAGAACTGGCCAACGGCGTAAAAGAAGAAATTATAGATCATTGAAAGAGGAACAACTGTGGTGAAGACAACTTTTTGAATAGAGGGACAGAAGAAGATAAAAAAGGATCACTTTCAGGACTACGCAGTGGGAGAGAGCTGATTATTTGAGGGAAGCCGGCCTAAATGGGCCGAAAGTCGACTTAGAAGCCAGAAGTTGATAAAATAAGCTTCAGGGCTCTAGGAAATCATGATCTCTAGGGCTCAAAGGGAATGGAATAATGAAAATTGGCTCGAAATCCATCCAAGGAAGGCTCCAAAATAATGGGTAATTCGGGACATCAAAAATGATGACTAAGAGAAATGACGCAACGTGTGGGCTAAAAACGGGTGTCAACAGAACTCTTCTTGCTGCATTGAGGAAGTTTTATTAGTTGAAGGACTTGCCTATAACCTTCTTAGTATTAGCCAGCTGTGTGATAAAGGGCATAAGGTTGTATTTGATTCTCTTGCATGTACAATTTTTGAACCAAATTCTGAAACTGTTAAATTCATTGGTAAGAGGGTCAATAATATCTACATGGTAGATTTAGATAATGAAGCACATTCAAGTCTATGTCTCACAGTTAGCAAGGATGACATAGCCAGTCTTTGGCACCGTAGGCTGGGTCATGCTAGCTATACTGTGCTGCACAAACTGAATAAACACAGCATGGTTAAAGGCCTCCCTGAAAATACATTTAAGAAAAATGACAAAATCTATGAAGTGTGTATTCAAGGCAAGCAAACTAGGAAGTCATTTAAACTTAGAACTGAAAGTATGTCCTCAAAACCATTTGAGCTAGTTCATATGGATTTATTTGGACCATCTAGATCAGCCAGCTTATCTGGTAAGAGATATGGCTATGTGTTGATAGATGACTTCTCTAGGTTTACATGGGTATTCTTCTTAGCACATAAACATGATGCATTTGCTGAATTTGAAGAGTTTTACTATAAAATAAATCAGGGTGGTGAGCACTCAATTCTGAATATATTGTCTGACCATGGTGGTGAGTTTGAAAACTCACAATTTGATGATTTATGTAGGAACAATGGAATCAACCACAAGTTCTCTTCTCCAAGGACTATAGAGCAAAATGGAGTAGTAGAAAGGAGAAACAGAACTTTGGTTGAAATGGCAAGGACAATGTTGGCAGAAGGTAATCTACCTAGAAGGTTTTGGGCCGAGGTAGTGAACACATCATGTTATATCATCAACATGGCCATGGTAAGACCTTCTACTCACAAAACTCCTTATGAAATTTTAAATGGTAAGAAACCTTCAATAGCACATCTTAAAGTTTTTGGTTGCAAGTGTTTTATTCATGTAAATTCCAAGAGAGATCTTGACAAATTCGAACCTAAAAGTGAACCTGGGATATTTCTAGGTTACTCTGAGAAATCTAGAGCTTATAGAATTTACAATCTGAACTCTAAAATTTTTGAAGAATCACCACATGTTGTCTTTGATGAATTTTCAAATAATTCTAAAACTGGTTTTTGCAGGGACAAATTTGATGATAATATTCTAGAGAATACTGTAAGAGAAAATCTTGAACCAGTAGAAGGAGGTGAGACAAGTGGGTCTAGAGGTCAAGGGGAGGTAAATGCAGAAACAGGTAATCATCTTACCAATATTAGAGTTCTTAGAGATCACCCTCTTGAAGATATTATAGGTAATTTGAATGATCCCCCTAGAACTAGATCACACTTTAGAATAGATAATGAATTAAATTCTTTTGCTCTAGTCTCACAGATAGAACCCAAGGACATAAATAGTGCATTAAAAGATGAACATTGGATAAATGCCATGCATGAGGAACTGAAGCAATTTGAAAGGAACAAGGTATGGCACCTAGTTCTAAAACCTACTCATGGCTCAATTATAGGCACTAAATGGGTTTTCAAAAATAAAATAGATGAGCAGGGAAAGATAGTTAGAAATAAAGCTAGGCTAATTGCACAGGGGTACAACTAGGAGTATGGGGTAGACTTTGAGGAGTCTTTTGCTCCTGTCGCCATGTTAGAAGCTGTCAGAATTCTTCTAGCCTTTGCTTGTAGTCTAGGAATAAAATTGCAGCAGATGGATGTTAAATCTGCTTTTCTGAATGGTCTAATAAAGGAGGATATGTTTGTTAAACAACCTCCAGGCTTTGAATGTCTTGATTTCCCAGATCATGTGTATAAGTTAGACAAGGCATTATATGGGTTGAAACAAGCACCCAGGGCCTGATATGACAGGCTGAGCTCCTTCCTCACTGGTAAGGGTTTTTCTAGAGGTGAAGTTGACCATAAATTATTCACTAAGGTAAGCAATAAAGATATTCTTTTCGCACAAATTTATGTAGATGATATAGTATTTGGTTCAACTAAACCAACCATGTGTGAGGAATTCTCTACTTTAATGACAAATGAATTTGAGATGAGCTTAATGGGTGAATTGAAATTCTTTTTAGGTATGCAGGTTATTCAGACATCTAAAGGAAGCTTCATCAATCAGTCAAAGTACATAAAGAACCTGTTGAAAAAGTATCAAATAGAAAATCTCAAGGTAATAGCTGCACCCATGGGCACCTCAACCAGCCTTGATGGTGACCCAGAAGGTAAATCAGTAGATCCAAAGTTATACAGAGGTATGATCAGATCCCTTCTTTACCTCACAACATCAAGGCTTGATATTTAGTTCTCAGTGTGTTTATGTGCTAGGTTTCAGGCTAGTCCTAAAGAGTCACATCTGAGTGCTGTTAAGAAAATTTTTAGGTATCTATCAGGCACCCTAGAACTAGGATTTTGGTATCCTGTTAAGTGTGAGCTAGATCTTATAGCCTACACTGATGCAGATTATGCAGGGTGCAGGATAGATAGGAAAAGCACTAGTGGGTATTGCCATTACCTAGGTGGTTGTCTGGTGTTATGGGCTTCTAAAAAGCAACACACTATTCCTCTATCTACAGCTGAAGCAGAATATGTTGCATCTGGGAATTGTGCAACCTAGGTACTCTGGATCAAGCACCAACTTATTGATTATCAAATAAAATTAGGATGCATTCCAATTTTATGTGATAATACTAGTGCTATATCTCTCACTAAAAATCATGTTCATCACTCTAGGACGAAGCACATAGAAATCAAACACCATTTTCTTAGAGATGATGTAAATAAAAATGAAATTGAATTGCATTTCATTGAATCTAAAAAATAGATAGTTGATATATTTACTAAACCTCTAGGTAATGAGAGATTTCAATTCCTAAGAAGAGAATTAGGTTTATGTAAATTTCAGCATGATAATTAATCTCAATTTCATTTTTGAATAAAGCTTCTGATATGATTTATGAATTCATGTCTGTCTGCCTTGGAATAAATCTGCTGATCTGACTGAAATTGACACATGATTTGTATGTCTGAAAATCCATGTTTGAATAATTTCTCTGAATAAGATTAGGTTCAATTAACTTAACTGAATAAATGACCTGATCTGATTAAGAATGATTTAATGATTGACTGTTCATTGCTTCTGAATAAAGGTTTAGACCTTGTCTTGTGAATACTTGATTGATATCATACATTTGTTATCTTTATTTCAGAGGTATATCAAATGAAATGAGATGGAAGGACAAATTCAGTGTGTCTGAAAGTCCATACCATGTGTTGAGGATTAACCTTCACCTAGTACCTTGAATCAAGAGTTTATCTCAGCACTGCATTTCATGTCATATCATATTACTGTGTCTAGAGTCTCATTTCTAATTGGACTTCACTACATGTCATGCATTCGCATCTGAATTTCTGTACAATCATGTATGTAGGACAGGTGATTGCACTGCATTCTTCTTCATGATAGTGTCTAGAAATGCATGCATAACTGTGGCTGAATGAATAAATAAAGATGCATATAGACAGGGGGAGCTTTCTAAGAATAAGAGAATTTCTATGCTTGCTACAAAGTGTCAGGGGGAGTATTGAGCATGTCTATCTGTCTATCACTCAGATCTCTTCCACACTAACAACTTTGGAGTTCAGACTTTATTTTTTTCTCATACAACTTGCTGGTTTTGATACAAATTTTGTGAGCTCTCATATCATCATTCCATAACTTGAGTTCTGACATAATGGCAGTCTGATAATAAGTTCAAAATTTTAAGCAATAGAAATCAGACATCTTCTATTATATGAATCTTGCTTGATTCTTGAATGAACTGATGGTTTAAATTTTATAATCTTTAAAATCAAGAGACTGCATTCAGTAAATAGGAATGTTGATAACTGATAATTGCTGTAATACCCTGAATTATTATTTGAGCCCAATATAATTATTAAGCTTTTATTAACTGAGAATTGAATTTTTAATGAATTAATAATTGAATTTCGGATTTATTAATATTTAATTCCTTAGAAATAGAATAAGTGAAAATCCGACTACCTTATAAAAATCCATAAAAATGGTAAACAGGTTAAGGTCGATGTAGTTAGTAACTTTGTCTTCTGTAATTAAGCCATTAAAAATCCGTGGTTAGATCTATTTAGTGATTAAGACCTAAAGTGCACACTTTTTGACCCTTACCTAACCTTAGTTTAAAACGCGGAATTAAGACTTAATACTTTACCAAATGAGCTCAAACCAGAGGCAAATGAACGGCCATGATCTAAGGATCAAGAGCCCTCTACCAATTTCTCGAAACCCTAACCCTAGAATGCGCAGCCGGCCGAGTTTGGTTGAGTCAACCTTTTCGGCGCCGTTTCTAACACGTCACTTGCCCCGTCGAATTCTCTCAGCTACGAACTCTCCAGAAGATGTATAAGCTATAGATGGAAAGCTCTTCGACCCTAGTTTCATTTGGTAGCAGCTGTGTCCGCAGAGGAGTCAGATCTGGGGAGATATCCGGCGATTACTGAAGGTGTGTCGGCAGGCCGTCGTCTACCTTCTTCCTTCCTTGTTTCTTCAATTGAGGTAGGAATTCTCAATCAAACAAACATGAATACATCATTTTTTTCCTCTCGATGAGATCTATCCAGTGGGACTGAAAGCCTCAATTTTTATCAGGTGTCTAGAGAGCTATCGAGGTTTTTGTGAAGGGTTAGCAAGTTCGTTCTTCTTATCTAGCATCTTATTTCAACCTTCGATTGAGGTAGGTTTAACAAGCTAAACTCTAATTAACTTATATGATGTAATCAGCATCTTATTAGCTTTCTTTAGGCGTAGAAAGCCCTAAAATTCATGAAGCATGTTTAGAGAATTTCTGTTCGTAGTAACAGCATGTTTAGACCTAGTTTTGATATGTTCTTCCGAGTTGATTTTTGATTTCGAAGTATTAATCTTGATCTACATGAACCATATTGTATATGGTTGGATTCAACATCGTAGTAGCTTTCTTTTGATATAAGAAGCCCCGAATTTCATTCTGTATATTGAGAGAATTTTACGTTTTAGTCACAGCATGTCAAAATTAGGGTTTCCCATGTTCTTGCCTTAGTAAATCACGATTTCAGTAAGATAATTTGAAATTGGCCTTACTGTTAGATATTATTCTCTGTTAGCTTTCCAACGGTACCAAAAGCCCCTTCTTTGAAGTCCATTCCCATTAGTTATTAGCGTTTTAGTGCAACCCTAGCAAACCCCCCCTTCCCGGCGTTCATCGGACGCGGTAGGGATGACCGGAGACGACCCAGAGATGGACGGTCTTACGATAGACTGCACAACTCAAGCCTAAACTTTGACCATTTTTGACTCTGGTATAACCATAGATAAACGGTTTTTCAGGAACCACACATCCCAGGATGAACGGTTCAAAACTAACCACATATCTAGATATAAGGTCCCGGAGCAACCACATAACTTGGACGGCTCAAAACCAACCACACATCCTGGGGGATGGGCGGCCAGCCCAGAACCACCCAACCCACATGGGCGGCCCAACAGGAACCGCCCAACCCTTGGGCGGCCCTGACAGAACCGCCCAAGTCCCTGGCTTGGCCATTTGACCCCCGTTCAGCCCTGTGAGTCCAGCAGGATATAAGGTCCATCCAGAACCGTTTATCCCCTCAGAGAATGACTTAATACATGTTCTAATTGATTCATTTTCATGTCATTAATGGTAATTAGTAAAATAGAAACCCACTTGATAAATGCTTAATTATGCAACTAAAATTCTATTAATTACTTGTTATTCATGCATACGCGACTTACGCGATCTTGTTCATTAGCTTATCATCTTGAATCATTCTTTTTGGCATCTTGACTTAATGTATAACTTAATTCTTGTTAATTTGACATGGAATTAGGATTACTATGATCATTAGCTTGCAATTTAGCTGTTGTACTACAATAGAACAACGTGTTTAACTTCCCGACTTGTAACAAGTCGTTAGCCGATTAGCGTGCTAGTCTTGGTTTTACCGCCGGAAACTCTATCCGGCGGCATTACCATCATCATGGGATTTCTTTATATCCCTGTTATGAACCTAATGAACTACCAAAACATTGTTTTATGTGTTTAAATCGCTGGTTTAAGTCTTGGATCAAATTGGACGACGAGAGGCATGCGCGGATAGTAGTTGACCGCATATCCTCTTCGGCGGCCCGATTATGACCGCATATCTTTATACGGCCCAGTATGGACCGTATATCTTATTCATGGGTCTTAATGTCTTCTGGACATGAGCGGCCCATAATGCACCGTTCATACCTTCGAGCGGCCCATTGTCAGCCATTCTTTCTTGACCTCGTGGCTAAGTTTTGGCCCAGTTCCTGTATGCACGGCCCGATGTTAGCCGTACATACCCTTGCGCGGCTTCTGTATGACCGCACATCTCTTGGAGATGACTTTCATCATGTTTATGTGTTCTTGAATCCAAGGACGGGTTAGTCCTTTAAATCTTGAACTTATGGCAGTAATTCCTCTGATTAAATTGGCCATTAAAATTGACTGAATGTCTAGACGCGTGGGATCTTGGATCCAATAAATCGCTGCCAACGCACCGTAGGGGCCCGGTCTAGTCTTGGGGAGAGCGCCCGAAAATTATTGAGCCCATGGGATGTTAATGACATGGTGAGGCATTGCACCGAATACTTGCTTGCTTGTTACGTCTATGACAAAAATATCTTATTACTTGTTACTTGATCGTGATTGAATTGATGTTAATTTCTGCTTGTTGGCCAATTCTTTATTACTATCTCCTGTTGTAAATTCTTGTACTTGTTATCTTGTTAATTCTTGGCAT
This sequence comes from Amorphophallus konjac, assembly GCA_022559845.1. NCBI lineage: Eukaryota > Viridiplantae > Streptophyta > Magnoliopsida > Alismatales > Araceae > Amorphophallus > Amorphophallus konjac. The sequence continues at coordinate 53,989,236 of CM040117.1, forward strand.
CTTATATTTCTTGACCTTGCAAGATCTTTTTATTACGTCGTTTCATTATATCGTTATCGTCATTTATTTCTTTTTAGCATGGCATGTGAAAATGTAATTAACTTGTTAATCATGTAAACTTGCATGTTACTTCCTACTGAGCGTCAGCTCATAGTTGTTGTTTCCCCCATTTTCCAGGCTATTCAGGTGACGAGCTTACCATCGGGGATAGGCAGGAGTGATGTCTTGAGTGCACCAGTTCTAGAGTGGTGTTGGCAGTGTTATCCTATTAGTTGTGCTTTAGAGAGTATTTAGATTCAGTTATGTTGTTAATGTTTAGTGTTTAATGTCTCAGTTGTATTAAGTTGGTTTGAGGATTATTGTATCAGTTGTGATTTGTTTAATGATCAATAAGTTATTTCCATTCATAGCACTTGTGTTATATTTAGATTAGCTCTCTCTCTCTCTTTCCTGCTAGCTAGTTTCTAACTGTACGTCCCGAGTTTTCGCATCGGGGCGTGACAATTGCTCTCAACCGTTGTCTCATTACATGCTTGATAAAAGTTTCTTGTATCTGAAATCTGCTAAATTGATGAAATCTTGGTAGAGAAAACCGGATCTGTGTATTGTCTTTAAACAAGTCTCTCTGAAAAATAAAAAGGACAGTAAACCAATCGTATGAAAAATAAAAATGGTAGAGCAATGACTGAGTAAACACCGAGAAATTGAGTGCTCCATCAAAGAAATGGAGAATACTTAAGTCATGAAGTGGCTCAGGTTATCTCTGATCATATGATAAAAATAGTAAGCACTGAGAAACTAAGTGCTCCATCAAAGAAATGGAAAACACTTATGTCATGAAGGGCCTCAAACTACTAGGTTCATATAGTTAAAATACTGTTCCTTAAATAAAATTCAGATGTGTCATATTGTTTAACTTCAATACATACCTTGGTCACTCCCAAAGATTATCACTGATTTTCCAAGAGTAAGATACAGTTAAACAATTCTCACTTGATTAATGTGATACTGGTTTATTGATATTATCAAGAACAACAAACTAATCCAATGAATGAAGTATATGGATTCTAAGTTTTATTAACTTTAAACCAGAAATCTATCAAGAATACACTGTATTGATTCATATATCTGAAGACTCAGAGCTTTGTAATGCTTAGTTCTGAACTATTAAACAGGGTGTCAGACATACTTCTCTCTGTTGACATACTTCCACTTCCACTTCTCTGAGTTATTATCCTATTGATAATTTTTTCTTCCTTGTTGTTGTCAAAGGGGGAGATACCATTAGAAGGGGGAGTGTATTTCTGAGACTGTTCATTGTCTACCTCCCTTCCTATTTGCTGATGTTAAAGGGGGAGAGAGAGCTATCTGTATTTTTGAGCATTGGCATTTGGCATAGTGTTGCATATTCATCTGCATTAGCTTGCATTGCATGCTTCATAACTGCATATTTGAACTAAATACTTTTCATCAAAATACATCTAATATAAACTGTTGCCATCATCAAAAAGGAGGAGATTGTTGTGTCTCCAGATTTGATGATGTCTGGAGAAGAATGGTCTAACTCCTCTGAACATAATTTCTGTTAAGAGTCTGTGTGTTTTGAATGATTGTCACCAGTTTAGTTGACTTTGTGTTGACCCCTGTAGCACTTCCTATTTTGATGAAATTGTTTTAGTAAGAATGTCTACCAAGACATTTTATGCATTTGTGTTAGTTAAAGCATTCTGCATGCAAGATCTATCATGTTAGTATAGAATAGGTCGATGCTAGTCAATACTAGTATCGCATTGCTTAGCTGGAGTCGGTGCATGTGTAGCATAGTCGGTGCACATTTAGTGTTAGCCTAGTTAGGTCGGTGCACATCACTGTAGGATGCATACACTATGTCTGTGCATGACTCATCAAGGTCGGTGCTAGTTGCACCTTCAGCAGATCGAAGGTCGGTGCATATATTTTGCTGCAAGACCAAGTCAGTGCAAGTTTGCCTCAGTCAGTCTTTGAGGTCGGTTCACATTTGTGTTTCTCATCATCAGCGTCGATGCACATTTGTGTTTCTCATCATCAGCGTCGGTGCACATTTGGTGATAGCCTTGTTAGCGTCGATTTTCACTTCAGGCTTGTTGGGAAGTCCGAGCACATTTGCTAGCAATAGCAGCTGAGGTCCGTGCACTCTTCACATAGGCATATAACGTCGATGCACTTTTACCTTAGGCATACTATGAAGTCTGAGCACATTGTGTAGTCCACGCTTATATAGGTCTGTGCACGTTTTGAAGTACACGCACAACATAGGTCTGTGCATGTGAAATGTCTGCTATATGCACATTAAGGTCTGTGCATTCTCTCATATATGCACATTAAAGTCTATGCACATTTGCCCACTGCACTACCAAGTTTGTGCATCTTGTTGTTTTGACTATACTCTGACTATGACTTAAGATTACATAGTGTTTAACAAAATGCTTTCTTTTTGAAGGGACTTAATTAAAACGAAAAGGCACATTTTGTCTCCTGCTCGTAAAAAGATAAGTTGGGCACGTGATCCAAGACATTCCTCTACTGGAGATCTTGACACGTGGAAAGTGAAGGTGCTATGATCACAACACGTGGACAAGTTCTGATCAGATCTGGATTGAAAATTGAGCGGGAAATGTGGTGACCACGCGCCCATCTCCTGGAGGATATAAAAGAAGGGCCGATCGCTCAGTTCGGTAGGGAAGTAGAGAAGAAAGGTGAGCATCCAGTAAGAAGATTCCTGAGTGAGGCAGATCAGTTCGAAGGAGAAAGGATTGAATTGAGGAAGAGCAGTGCGTTGGAGTTCAGTGAGTGAATGTGTTTTATGGTCTTGGTTCCTGGTTCAAAACCAGAACCAGTCTGCTCGATTTAGAGCTACATTCGCTCAGTTCAGAGCTACATTATCTTGTCTTCTTACTTTTCATCATTTGCTTTTACAAACCTTTGTTTACTCAAGCTATATGTTAGTGGATTGTTAAAGCTGTATGTCAGCGGTTGGCTAAGCTGTATTGCCCAGCAGCTGAGGAAGAATCCTCTGGTTGGCTCAAGCTATAAAGCTTAGTGTCTGTAGGGAACTTGTTCCCCAAAGCTGTGGATCAGCGGTAGCAAGCTGTAAAGCTCAGCAATGAAGCCTTACTCATTTGAGTAAGGGGTGGATGTAGATCTCTGAAGGAGATCGAACCACCTAAAATCTCTTGTGTCCATGGTTACAATTGTTTGTGTGATCGCTGCATTATTCTCTGCTTAGTTGTATGAATTAATTGCTGCATCTCTTTCTCATTTGAGAGCTAGAAAAAGGTATATAAAAAGGCACCACACAAAGGGTAGGTCAAGCCTACCTGGAAGGTGGACGATCTAGCGTGAGGAGTCTTCTAAAGTCGAACCTCTGCCAAGTACCTCTTCTGGTTCATTGATGTGCAATAGATCAATTAGCAATTAAGTCAGATACTATATATACTGATATTTCTGCTTATTGATATTGATCTCTGAATTAATAACTTTGTGATCACCTTGGCCATCGAGATTTGGTAAATTTTGTATTCCGCTTCTCTCATCTAATTTCGTTAATTTTTAAGGGAAAAGATCTATTCACCCCCCCTCTAGATCTACTATAGGAAAACCCTTGATTAATTGCCAAGATAAAGGGGCCACCGGGGCAGGATGAGTGTAAAAGCGTATGCAAAGTAAAGATGATATTGCGCGATGCGAGATCTAGACATTCATTCAAGCATGCAGTGCAATTATGTTTAGTAACTTGACCCTCGGTACGTGGCAGAGAACACCAGATCCGAAGACCACCATCACTCGTAGTGAGAGCTTTCAACCGGACCTAATCCGGCCTTCCACAGATCACCATTTGATATACCGAGAGATCGGGATAGGTGGGCATGTGATGAAATTATGATGCATACAATGGTACATATGTATATGTATATAATATATATATATACATGTGTGTATGTAGGTAGATGTGTAAGCCTAAAAAGAACGAATCATCAAAGAGATTTGATATTGATTTTATTTTTAACCTTACTATTTATTCAAGGCATGACTCTAGGTCAGGTACTTGAGGAGCTTTCAAGGTGTTTACAAGGGCTGGGGTCGACTCCGGGCCCACATGAGGTTGACTCGGCCAAAGGGGTGATGAATCGACGCCTGTGGACAGTGAATCGGCGCGCCACAAGGTGAGCCGGCGCCGTAGAGGAAGGAAGGTGGTAGGAGAGAGAATGGATTGGCACCAATGGCGCCGACCCGTTGGGCCTACCGCCGACTCATCTTTCATGAAGGGGAGTGGTGCCGACTCACAGGGTTTTCAAGGGGGAAACAGCTTTTCTGGCCATGGAATTGACCTGGGCAGCTTTAAGGTTGATGCATGGGAAACTTTAGCATGGGTTAGAATTATTGGGTAGACTGGGTGGGAGTGATTGACCATGGCCCAGGGTCCTGGAAACATTATTGATTCATGTTATTGCATTGCTCACCCTGACCTTGAAGGGATGAAAGGTGGTTTGATGATTATCTGACATTTATTGTGTTGAAATTCTTATTGCTCTTGGTTTCATAGTTCGTCATCTGTGCGAGGTTCATACTCGATCACGGGGATACAGAGTTTGCAAACATCTCATGTGTAGCGCCAGGCTAAAGACTGAGAGATGGCCACTCAAGCCGCTCATATAACATTATTCAAAACCGAGCATTAACCTTGAACTCAATTCAGATTGAAGCGAAAGACATTTAACAGAGGGAAACAGTTGGGGAAAATCGGGGAAGATTTGGGCAGCATCTCCCCTTTGCTAAGGGAATCATAAGGGGAGAAATTGAGCTTACACACGGAGAATTTCGGAGTAGAGCCCATAATTACTAAGAGGCTGAACAAGGCGATCTCATGACTTAAATTGGATGTAGAAACCCTGAGGACTAGCCTGCTAAGGGCCCTAGCAATCCAGGGTCAGAATTTCTAAGCATAGGTCCTTCATATTGTCTCCTAGGTGACTTTCATTATTCACCCATGGGGAGGGCTTCCAGGAGGTCATACTATAACAGGGTAGATCCTTGAAAGCCCAGGGTGATTTAGAATCACTAAACGGAAAATCACTAAATTGGAGTTTCCCCCTCCCCGGTAGTGGATTCATATGCGTGATCGAGGAACAACCGATATAGCAAAGGAAACATAATCTGACCCTGGGCTAGGGAGGATGCAACTCGTGCTATTGGAATCAGCAGACTTGCCCTCCTACCATGGACAGATATTGGCGAACTATTAAACCAATGAAAGCTCGGGGGTCCTCACCCATAAGTAGGAGGAATCAGAGCAAGGCAATCCCGAGCGGGTGAAGTAGGCTCGTGCCTGCTTCTGAGCGAACGAAATGGGGGCTTCCAGAGGATGAGGTCCTCAAGGCCAATTCACCAAACACCAAGCGAAGCATATAATGAATAACAAAACATGATGGAGGAGTAGACTGAATGACGCTACGGATGGGATGAGAATCCGGCCACAGTTTTGGGGTGCCCCAGTGCCCCTACAACTCAATGGAACGGGTGAAACGGCATGTGGCAATCCTCTTCAAAAAAAAATAGGAAAAAAAATAGGCCCACCTATCGCATATTGGCATGACATATATGCTCATGCACGAACAACCATCATTCAAGGATATTCACAAACACTATACACATAGCTAAGAATAGACGATGAAACCCAAGCTAAATCTCGGGGAGGGGATTTTGATGTCGCCCGTCGGGCGTGGCCAAGGGCGATTCTAGCATCGGGGCTCAAAGCGGGAGACTACAAGTTCCTGAACGATCAAAGGATCGCAGATGTTAATATAGCCCTTGCAGGGCCTCCTCACGATCGGGATGTAGACCCCCATTGCTCAGTAAAGAGACAGAGACTACCGGAAGGCGATTAGGAAGGGCAAAAGATTGAAAGAACTGATATGAACATTTAGCAGATCAAGCATCGGAATGTAAACACATGATCATAGAAGATGAAGGACACAACAACGTTTATTTCATTTCCATAAGAAAGGAAAATACAGGAAAGCTAAACAAAGAGAAAGTGAAGACAGAAGAAGGAGCTCTTGGCCCCCCATTGGGGCTTCTCTATAGTAGAGACCCACGTAGCAGCTCTAGCTCTCTCTCACTCTTCTCTTTCCCTCGCCTCTTCTCTTCTCCGCTTGGCTATGTATATCTCTCTGTCTTCTACCTCTCGTCTGTTCTTGTGCTCCTATCTCATTTTTTTTGTTCTCTTCGAAGACGAGGGCCCTTTATACCCAAAATAGAGCATCGTGTGGGGGACGGTATAGGTGTCCCTGTGTCACGCCCCGAACCGATAGCAGCGGGAAGCGTTGCTCGGAACGTGGCAGCGAAATAGTCATGTTAATCAGAGTAAATAAACAACAGATGAAAATAATAGCAAAGACACAAGCAGGCCATAATTTGATAAAAATATAATTTTATTGATGTTCGAGAATTTAATTTGCAATTTGACTCAAATTACAATAATAGACTTCAATAAAATAAAACAAGAAAAAGGTAAAAGGACACGACTCACGATACTAACTAGACTTAAGAAATAGGAAAAAGAAGACACAGGTCTCTATGGCTCCGGGTTCACTCGATCACGCTGGCCCATTCCTAATTTCGAGCCTTCCATCTACCGAGTTACCTGAAAAAGTGTTAAAGTCGGGAGTGAGCGAGAAGCTCAGTAGGAATTACACTCTATCGCCAAGCAAAATTTAAGTAATTAACCATTTTCATGAATATGCATGAATGACGTGAAAAGTACAGATAAAGTGAACTAAATAAATAGCATGATCACAAGATAACTGACATGATATAGGATTTGAGACATTGCAAGTCAAGACAGCAAGAGCAAGTAACCAGCACTTCAAGTGAGTGGCCATATATCAAGTCAAGTCAAGTCGAGTCAAGTCACGCAAGCAAGCACTACACGCTTTCAAGCATGCAAAGCAAGTTTCACGAGAATGTGGAATGTCATAGACTCACACGCTAGATAGTACTCGGTGCAATGCCACACCTAGTCATTACACCTCCTCGGGGTACAAGTATTATTCGGGTGCTCCTCCAAGGACCAGACTGGGCCCTTTAAAATGATTGCCTTGGCATTGATTAGTTGGATCAGAGATCCCACAAAATCTAGACATCCACAATATTTAATGGCCAAGAGTTCCAAGGTCAAGCTATGTAAGACGATACATGTAGGAAATTGGATTTCTTGAACGATTTCCAAGAATAAGCTCTTCGACTAGAAGAATATACATATAAGTCATTACATGGAATGACATTCAAGGAAAGGATTACTATGTAGACCCATCAAAGGTCACATTCTCGAGATAGAATAGCCTGGAAAGGCTAAAGGGAATAACATGCAATAAAACCACGAAATTAACAAATCCGAGAAAACTAGCTAAGAAGCGGTCTTGACGGAGGCCGCACAGGATAAGGTGGTCATACAAGAACCACAATAAGGCTACCACTGGCAACATCGAAAGCCAGGAAAGAAATGGTCTAGAGGTTACCGCACGATAAACGGTTGCGGTCAAAGGAAGACCGTAAGAAATTCAAGACGGTCAAGGTAAAATCACCATAATGTAAAAACGGTCTATATTGGACCGCTAGCGTCGTTACTGGGCCAAAGGACGAAGCCCAATGTAGACTGGAGAGAAACGGTTGCCCAAAGGCCACTAAAAAAATAAATGGTCCGCACTGGGCCGCTTCAATCAAATTACAGTCTAATGGTGGCCGCAACAGAGTTGGGTCAAGGAATGTTTAAGTAGTCGACTCACTGGGCCCTAGGTCAGCCTGAGACATGGTGGAATCGAACCGGGGTCCAGCCCACACATCCCAGATCATACAAGGGGCTTTAGGTCGACTCTCATAGAGCTAGGTCAACTAGAAATCAAAGGAAATCGACCGACAAACCTGGAACACAGGCCAAAATAGAAACATAGAAATGGTCACCCTATGGCCGCTATCATACATTAGCGGTCCCAGAAGGGCCGCAATTGTCAGAACAGTCCCAATTTTGGGCTGTAGAAACACACGATTCGATCGAGTCTATTAGTTCAGGTTTTGGTGGTATAACCTGCCCATCGTCCTAGTGGGAATCCCAGGCTCGCGGGGTCTTACGGAGGCCTCGGAACATGAATACCTAGTCCGGCAGAAGGAATATCCGATGGAGAGGCACTCAATGTCTGAGAATTAAAGTGTCATACACATCGGAAGATAGGTATAATTGGTCCAGTCGACACCTCTGGAGTGGCACGACCTTAAAACAAGTTCTAACTATATAACAGAAATAGAATTTGTAAATTAATCAATTATGTAAGCATGTTACTCTACTCTCTTTTTCAATCAAGTGATGATACATGAAAGATAATCATGAATGGACAATATTTTAGAAGAGAATTATACTTAGATCAATTATTTCATGAACCTAATCATTAGTGCATTTCTACCAAGAAATTAGCCCTAGTATCACATGTTGTGCCCCTTGTGCTTTGATGAATGTGGTGTTTTAATGATAGCAACACGAATGAGTCACCATTTTTGTTTTGCTAATAGCTTGACATTGAATCATAACAATCTGAATGCATATAACTGATATATTCTGTGGAGAATGCATGAGAGTGCATAAAGTGTTTTGTGCTTGAATTAAGATCGGTGCATTGCTTCCTCTGTGTGTTCTATGCATTTCGCAAGTCATGCAGCGTCAACGCAGCAAGTGTGTCTCATGCATCATGCGTCGACGCCCCCAGATTGCTCATATAACTTGCATGTCTATACACTGCATAACGAGCCCAAAAGTCTGTACATCGCAGTTGTGTCAAAGTCTGTACAGCCGCTTGATTGCCAAAGTCTATACAGCCTCTGTATGTTCTATGCATTTCGCAAGTCATGTAGCGTCAACGCAGCAAGTGTGTCTCATGCATCATGCGTCGACGCCCCCATACTTCAAATTCTGTACATTGGCCTTTGCCTTCAAAGTCTGTACAACCTTTCATATGAAAGTCCATACATCACCCTTGGAGTCCAAAGTCTATACATCATGTTTTGACTAAGTCTGTACAGCCATTTACATAGTGAAGTCTACACATTTGTTTGCATTGCATGAAGTCCATACAGTGGGTAAAGTCTGTACACTGTCCATGTTTCATACAGCGTCAACTCAGTGTTTCATGTAGCGTCAACTCTACAAGTGTGTACATTGCTTGGCAAAGTCTGTACACTGCATTCGCCTTCACAAGTCTGCACATCGCTTTTGACGAAGGGCATTGAAGTCTATACACTGGCCTTGAGCTGAAGTCTAGACATTGCTTCAGGCTGAGCAAGTATATACATTGCATGTTCTTTTAATAAAGTCCATACACTGAGCAAGTATATACATTGTCTGCCTGTCGATTGAAGAGTCTATACATTGCATTTGTTCATGGCTGCAAGTCTATACATTGTGTGTCTTGTTTAGCTAAGTATATACATTGGACGAGTATCATGAAGTATGTACATCGTGCATCAGTTCTAAAGTCTATACACTGTCTTCAGATGATGACAACAATGAAGAACAGGGTCGACGCTGGGAGTTCAATGCGTCCACGCTTCAGTTGAAGAGGATTTCAGAGCTTCACCTGGCTGCGTCAACTCCATGCTATAGCAGCGTCGACGCAGTAGTTAATGATGCAGAGTCCATAGCTCACTGGAATACTGCAGTGCGTCAACGCCATTGCAAGATAGCATCCACGTAGCAATTGAGTCTGATATACATTCAGCTCTGGAACACCACTGCGTCAACGCTATGGATTAGCAGCGTCGACGCAGCACGGTTATCTGCCGAAGACCTTGATCACTGGATCACCGATGCGTCAACGTAGCAGTGGAGCAGCGTCGACGCAACTATCAATAGGGCTAGGCTGGTTGCTCACTGGAACGCATCAATGCGTCAATGCCACGGGTTGGAAGCATCAACGCAGCAGACTTGAGCTTTGCTGATAGAATATCTCTGAAGGCTGCGTCAACTCCTTGGAGCAAGTGGGTTGACGCCATCTAACTCCAGTTGCTGAGCGTACTGGTGCTGGGTACGTGATCCGAGGATAAGGAGAGTGCCCAGATGAGGACACGTGTACTGACAGCCTGCTGGATGCTGCCACGTGGTCCGAATTCTTAGGGCGGGAACTGTGGAAGCCACACGCGCCCTGCTGCTGCTGCTGCTGCTGCTGGTATATAATGGAGCCTTCGTCTTTAGATGGAGGTTGATCGTGATCGAAGCCAGGGAGCAGAAGCTGAGAGAAGAATAAGAGAAAAAGGAGAGAGAGCTTCCACGATCCAGTAGAAGAAAAGGAAAAGAGAAAGAGAGAAAAGGAGAGCAGAGATCGAGAGAAGAAAAGAAGTGCAGTAGAGAAGAAAGAGAAAGAGAGAGAGTGAAGAAAGAGAGTGAGATCGAGGGAGATCTATTCTTGATGGACCGTGGATCAAATCCAGGCCATCCAGCTCTTTGAGAGCCATATTGTGCTTTACGTTTACAGCTTTCCGATTGCTGTTCATCCTATCTTTTATTTCCTTTTTTTTTACTTTCCTTCAAGCTGTTAGTCAGTGGGTCTTGCAGAGGTGCTGCCTCTGGACGGGTAAGTTGTAATCCCCAGCGGTTCGTAGTGGTGGATTCCACTGGACAGCAAGCTATGTTGCTCAGTGGGGCGAGGAGGATTCCTCGGACGGCAAGCTGTGTTGCCCAGTGGTTGTAATGGCAAGCTGTGATGCCCAGCTGTTTAAGCTGTGAGTCAGCGGAAGCCACACTCGGGTTGAGTGTGGGGTGGATGTAGGTCTGCTCGACCGAACAACCTAAAAACCCCTTGTGCAGTGGTTTGATGTTTCTATCTATTTGCTTCCGCTAGATGATTGCATAGGGGCACTCCATGTGTTTGGCTTCTGGTTGAGCAGAAGAGTTAATTAGTTTTCTTAGAGTGTTTTAATTTGTCAAGAGAGCGAAATTCTAGTTGAGCTTTATCTTGTTAGCATTCTAGTTGTTAATTGGGCGAAATTTTTATAGGCTATATTCATTCACCCCCCCTCTGAATACTGCACCGAACACAACAATTGGTATCAGAGCGGGTCTCTAATCTATCAGATCTAACAATCTATAGAGGATCCTGCTGATTTGTTTGGTGCATCTCAGAGTGTGCTTTTTGTGTTCGTTGTTTAGTCTCACCGACTTAGTGCCTTGTCTTGTTCATCTGGTCTCGGTGCTTCAGTTTGTTCTGAGCTTTCAGATTGTTTGCAATGGAGCCAATCGTGCTGAAGGCTAGCTCCAGCAAAGCAAATAGATCCAGCCACAGTGGATCATCAAGCGAGAAAAGTAGCCTCTCGCGGTCTGAAATTGATGGAGACCACATTGGAATGGTGATCAATGATTTCAGGAAATTTCTGAGAAAAAGAGAAGGAAAGCTTGATGGTGGCAAAAAGCAAACAAGGTATAATTCTAATCCTGCTAAGAATATTGACGTTAACATCTGCTACAAATGAAGGAAGGCGGGCCACACGAAGGCTGACTGTCCGAAATTCTCGAAACTCAAAGGGAACACCTCGGACAGTGCTGAAGAAGGAGAAAAGTCAATATGCTTAATGGCCAATCGGGGAAGTGATGATGAGGAAACCTCATCTCAGGTAAGCTCCGAATCAGATGGATACACTTTTGATGAATTGATAGTAATGTATGAAGATTTGTTCAAAGTGTCCAAGAAATTAAAATATGAAAATAGAAGGTTGAAAAAGAGATGTGAACAGATTAACTCTAATGTTCCCTGCGAAAACTGTCAATAACTAAAAACATCTCATGATATGTGCTTAGCTAATCTGAATATGAGTAAGGAACAAATCTCTTTATTGGAAAATAAAAATGAAGAATTGAGGTTGCAAAATTCTGCCATGCCTGAGAGACTCTTAATGCTTGAAAAAGGGAAGAATTCAGTTGAAAATTAATGTGAGAGAGTGAGCACATTGATAGAAGAGATTGATAGCTACAAAGCCATTAATGTCTTACTCAATGAAAAGATCACAGATTCTGAAATGCTCATTTCTTCTCTCAAAAATGAAATCACTGAACTGAACAATTCCCTGTCTGAGTCACTTAAGAATAAAGAAAATCTGAAGGATGCTTTTAAGAAGAAAGTCCTTGATGGAGGTAGTAAACAGGAAGAGAGAAAAAGACTGTATACAACATTTGTGCGTAGCTCTGAGTTAGCTAGCACTTCAGCTTTTTCTTTAAGTGTGCATGCTAATCAGGAAAATAAGGAAACGAAGGAGAAAAGAAAAGTTTTGAAAAAGAATGATAATAATCAGCATGCTAAGAAAGTTCAGGCCAACAAATCTGGTGTCAAAAATGTAAAATGCTTTTACTGTGGTAAGTTTGGTCATGAAATTACTGATTGTTTTGTCATGAGAAATGATGATTTGAAACCTAATAGAATTCATGCTAGGAGTTCTAAAATGAAGAAACATTCTCATGAACAAAAGAGAAGAATAAAATGTTTTTACTGTCACAAAGAAGGTCATATCATGCATGAATGCAAATTAATGAAATATGATGACCTTTCTGCTAGAAAAATGCATGATAAATTGTTCCATGCTAAAAATCATGCATCTCATAAAAAGAACATTCAATGTTTTCATTGTGGCAAATTGGGCCACATGGTTGAAAATTGTTCGCATGCTCAGGGAAAGAAATCTAACTCTGAATTTATTAAATTCCCTGTAAACAGAAATGGTTTTGGTTACAATAAATTCCGTGTAAACAATGCCTCTCATGGAAATATTCTTGTTTCAAAAGTTCAGCATATTGCATGCTTTAACTGTGGAAAGCCAGGTCACAGGGCTGTAACCTGTTGGCTGGCAGGATACCAAAGTCAGACTGATTTTAGTAAACAGAATTTCAATTCTGCTAACAAAAATTTCCATGCATATGCATTTAGAACTCCTGCTCATAGGAATGTGCACAAAATAAAATTCAGAACTGCTGCATCATGCCACTACGGTGGTCAGATAGGTCATTCAATGAATGATTGTCATGTGATGAGAATTGATGACCTTCACGCACAGAAGTTGGCTACCATACCTGCTAGGAATGTCACTGTTAATTCAGGACCCAAGACTGCTTGGGTCCTGTTGACACCTGGAAAATGAACAAGGGTGGAAGCATAATTGAAAAGAGGGTCTGACCAACAGTGAAAGACTAATGATGAAGCTTATCAACCTTTCACCCGGCTAAAGCCCTTGTCGGCCAAGCCGATGCCCGGTGCCAATGTCACTCAGACGGCAGCACTGATAAAGCAGCAGTCACTCGACTAATGAGACCTTCCAGCCCTTTAAGAAGAGTTGTACTACTGCTTCGTCCAAGAAGTCACAGATGATATGTCAGGGTAAGTCAGATGTCGGCTTACTGACGGAAGTAATATGAGATAAAGATGAAGCCAGCATCGGCAGATGAAGATGGTAAAGGCTCCTGAAAAGATAGAACAGAAGAAGAATCATCTACACAGATTATACACCCGGCTGAGGTCTTCCCAGACTAAAGCTGATGTCCGAGCTCGTCACCATTCGAGTGACGATATTGATAAGATGATACCCGGTTTTGTCACCGTTCAGATGATAATCCTGATGAAACCCCTGTCTACGGACTGATAAAACCCCTATCTACGGACTGATAAAACCCCTATCTACGGACTGATAAAACCCCTGTCTACGGACTAATAAAATCCCTGTCTACGGACTGATGAAAGCCCTGTCTACGGACTGATGAAACCCCTGTCTACGGACTGATAAAACCCCTGTCTACAGACTGATGAAATCCCTGTCTACGGACTGATAAAATTCCTGTCTACGGACTGATAAAACCCTGTCTGCGGGCTGATGAAAATTGTAATCACAATTTCAATACAAGACATGTCACCAATGAAAGGCCCTTTCGGGTGATGAAACACTTAAAAAACCCCAAGTGGGCCTGTATGAAGGTGGCGCCGTAAGCCTGTGTCGAAGCCCAAAGTTGGCGCCGAGAGGCCGGATTCGAGCGCGCCGGGAAGCTTATTTCAAGCGCGCCGTGAGGGTGTCTGCCGAGAAGAAAAAGGGAAAAGGGTTATAAAACCCCCTCCCTTCGAAGAGAGAAGAGGGAGATAGCAAGAAAGAGGATAGACAGAAAAGAAAAGAAGAAAGAGACGAAGAAGAAAAGAGCGAACAGATAGCCAGAAAGAGAAAGAAAAAGAAAAAGAGAGGGAGAGAGTCTCCGTCGAAAGAAGAAGCAGAAGAAAGGAAAAAAGAAGGGCTCCAGGTGGGCTGATAGGGGGAGGGAGAGGAGTCAATGCTCCACCCTCCCCCCCCCCCCCCATGTTCGATGTTTCTTTTTCTTCTTTTTACTGATTCTCCGTATGTAATAGTCGAAGTCTTGATGTTTAGATTATTCATACGATTCTTTCCCTGTTCCTCCCCTTTATGTTTCTCGATGTAAGTGATGGTGAGATGAAATAAATGCAATGGCCGTGATGGATTTTAGGCGATACGATCTTCCTTTGTCTCCATATGTATGCATACTGTTTGTATGAATGCCCCATGGGCGAAATGACTCAGGCTCCGGTGTCGGGTCTGTTCTTCGAACAGGGATGAAGGTAGAACCCCCACCCTTGTTCAATGGGTTGCTGGGTTCTATTCTCCTCTCTCTTCCCGCTTCAAGAGCATGCCCTCCGTATGTATTTGAGTCTGTTCCTCAAGCCTCTTGTGCTGTCCGGGAACCAGAGACATCAATCTCTTGGTTCCCCGGACTGCCGGCTATAAAAGATACATTTGAGCCCGCAGACGAATGCGACCCCAGATCCTCATTCCAATCGTTGAATGACTAGGGTCTGAGGTCCCAGCATCAAGGGTTCTTTCATCGAAGATTTGCTTCCTAGATGATATCATGCTAGTATGGGGAATCAGAGACAGCCATCTCTTGACCCCCCCCAGACGTCTGGCAGTATACAGGTAAAAGCTACTCCGGCCCCGACGATGGTCTCCCCTCTTCCTGATGATCCGGCCTCTCAGCTCCCTTTGCGTCCTTCTAGCAGAGGCCTTCATGAAATCTCCTCATACATCCCTGATTCGGCCTCAATCTGAGCCATAAAATCCAGAAATCCCAGAAACAGAGCATCGTTATTGAGCTCTGAAGCCCTGAAATCCTTCTGCATTCCATCTTCTCGGCGTGCGAGTTTCCCCGCTGAGAACCGTAAGGCTGAGAGGCCTTCCCTTCCTTTCAGCTAAACGACAAGCCCTTGTTTTGTGAAAAACCCCATAGCCCACAGCCTCCCGGCGCTAGGCTCCCGGCGCGGCCATGAGCGCGCCGGGAAGCCCCGTGCCGAGAGCTTCTTCCAGCCGAAGGCCCCACGCCGAGATCCTCCTCTATCCACCAAATGGCCATGCCGAGAGCCCCCCCTTGGCCAATCAAAGGGCCATGCCGAGAGCCCCCCTTTGCCAATCAAAAAGCCACGCCGAGAGCTCCCCCTTGGCCAACCAAGAAGCCATGCCGAGAACCCCCCTTGGCCAGCCAGTAAGCCACGACGAGAGCCCCCCTTGGCCAACCAAAAAGCCACGCCGAGAGCTCCCCTTGGCCAACCAAGGAGCCACGCCGAGAACCCCCCTTGGCCAACCAGTAAGCCACGCCGAGACCCCTCTTCTTGGCCCAATGAAGCCCAGTCAGGGGACTCTCTCCCCACTGCCATGAGACCGTCATGAATGATCTGAGAAGATACAGTAATGGGGAGGACCTCCCTCCCCTACAGTCCTCATTCCCGATCCGGATTCCACCCTTATGAACCTAAAGGGCCATGTCGTTACATGCGTTCTGAAGGGTCTCAAGGGGATATTGACCGATGAAACAGAGGCAAGCGATGTCCCGGGGCCCGGTGCCCATCCTCATTCGGTTGTCATCCCGGCATTCCGTGGGTGATGACCTATCTTCTCTTGGCACAATCCAAGTCAAGGGGACATGCTGCCGAAATTCACACACACCTGGCCAGGTCACTGTGATATTATCTCTCAACCCCGTCGGCCCACGGAGTCATGCCTTTGTATGCCCTCCGATGGTCCCCTCGAAGGGGGATATAAACGTGCTACCGCACCCATATGGGGCGTGCCATGGCATGCCGGTCCCTATTCGGACTCCGGGTCAATTATGCCCGATCCTTTACGGTTCCCACCTTGCCATTGCATGGGTGGTTTCCTATTCCCCACTTGGCATCATCCAAGATGGTGGGAATATGCCGTCGGATTTGTCCCGTAATTAACAAACCCCTGCTTTGTCCGAATACATTTAACGTCTTGCAAACAGATGAATTTTGTCTCCTTTGAGCATGTGGTTTTACCGCTGTCTTCCTCCTACCTTTAGCGTTTAATCAAGGGTTGTCTTCCTTAGGGAGGACGTAATTAACGTCATAGCGTTCAGGGTATGACGGACTTCCAGTCCCGACTCGGACCTCACAATCGACTGACCAAGTCAGATCGAGCGCACAATAAAAAGATCGTCACCACGGTGACTGGCACGCCAATAAATCCATAAACATAAATAAATAACCAGACGATAGACAAATAAACCAACGATAAAATCGATAAAGGAATAAAATCCGCGCTCCACAAGTCTGGCACGCCCGGTGGGACCAAGTCTCCCTTCATCTTTACGCTAAGGTAGGAGGCCCAGCGGGCCCCCCTCAAATTTCTGATTCCGTGTGTTTCCTGTTTCCAGGAAACTACGATGACAACACAAATCGCGTCTGTATGCTTCGACAAGCAACCGGTGGACATGCACGTCCAGGAGGGGTACCTGGCGGTACCACTGGCGTTCGGTTCGTTTCCCCCAGCTGTCGGGCTGCCCAACTGCTTGGGCGTTGTCTACACCGACCTTCTACAGGTCGATAACGAGGAGCAAGGCGCTGCTGCAAACGCCCCAGTGGAGGCCGCTGATCGCAAGGATGGCTTACCGAAGAAAACGGCCCCCACGGCCGTCGCCTGCTACGTCCATCATGTCCAGAAAAGGGACATGGTCCCCACTGCTGCCCAGAAGGGGAAGAAAACCAACCGGAGGAACCGGTCTACTGCTGTTGATCGTCGCCTTTCCAATTCCGGAAAGACGATAATGATGGGTGCTATTAGGGCGAACCTCGACGGTCGCCCCAGGGGAGTCGGCCGGACAGAATCGTCCCGACCATCCCAACTGACAACAAGTTCCAGGTTTTGGCCGCTAGGAGGGCCAACTGGGAAGCTGCTGAAAAGAAGCCGCTGGCGCCCAAGCCAGCAAAATACAAACAGGTCTGGCGACCGAAGAGGATCCAAAGCTGGGCCCCAGCTGAAGACAGAGAGAACCTCACTGATATCACTGTTGCCCGCCTCAGAGCAGGGGGCAGAAGGGAGATGAAGAAAGATGAAAGAAATGCTACTGCTGCCTACCCCAGGACCCGGGGGAAGAGAGATGAGATTGAGGGTCAAGAAAGAAATATGATTGCTGTTCGTCCCATGATGAGGGGCGGAAGATATGAGACCAGGGAAAACTTCACCAACACCCATCCCATGGCCAGGGGCAAGAGATGGGAAGAGAAGATCTACAATGCTGCTGCCAACCGCTGCCAAGTTGGCAATATGAGAAGAGGTGAACCAGTCACTATGGTTACTGCAAGAAGATCAGGAGCCTGTGCCAGACAGGCTGATATCTTCAAATATCCCAGGGCCGAGCGTCTGAATGCTCGGGTGACAAGACTGGCCTGGCAGCAAAAGGGCCAGGACAGACTGATGCTCCGACCTGAGCCGCAAAGGCGCAACCCAGAGGAGACTAAGCAAGTAGTCCAAGACTACTTCCACTACCTAGGGAGCTCTGCCCTAGGCCAGCAAAGACTATCCCGTGCCTTGGGCACCAGGGATGATGAAGAAGAAGAAACCTTCCAAGAAATGATGATCGAAGCCTCTTCCTCCGATTCGAATGACTATGAAGAAGGCCCCAGGGCCGGATATAATGAAGAAGACCTGTACGAGGAAGAAGCCAAAGAAAGAATATCGGTCTTTGACCGGCTCAGATATCCTAGCCAAATAAAAAGAAAGGTCTACAGGCGGAAAGGAAAGATGCAAATCTTCGCCTGCAATATGGCTGGACTGGCCAGGGGGCAAGATATACTACCAACTCAGCCAGATGAATTGCTCAGGCTGGCAACTAGACCTGGTCCTGTCACAAGAAGAGGCCAGGCAGCAAAAGATAAAATGAAAATTGATGATGAAGCCCGCAGGGTTACCACTATGACAGTTAATGTAGTAACAGCGGAAGATGGAGATAACCCCTTCGTTGATGATGCTGAAGGGACTTCTGAAGATATACAAATCCCATCAACCATGGATCCCATGATCCAGATGATGTTCAGAAGATACCAACAGGAGATCAATGCTCTCCGAAGACAGCTCAATGAGAGACAGGAAGCTACGTCAGTCTCGAAGCAAGCTGAACCTGCGGGGCAGACATCCAGCTCCACAGAAACAACTATCCTGGCTAATCCTCTCTTAGCTGATAAGGGCAAAGCACCAAGTCAACCTGTTCCACAGCAAACAGTAGCTCAGCCCTCTGTGTCTCAGACACAGCCTACCGCGCCCATCTTGCGCGCCACTGTGATGACAACTCCTCACAGCCAGCAACAAGCTCACTTCTTCCCAGAAGAGATAGATCCAGCTGTAGCCCACAAGCAGATGATTGAAAGAATTGTGGAAATGAAGCTGTCAGAAAAGACTGGTGGTGATGCGGGTACTTATGATGTGTACAAGGTACCGTATCCTCCCCAGTATGCTGCCAAGAAACTACCTCCAGGCATCAGCAAGCCGCCAAAGTTTGAGAAATTCAATGGCCAGGGCTCCCCAGGGAGCATATAGCCTACTACACTACAATCATGGGCGACCTAGCAGTCGATGAAGCCTATCTGCTCAAGTTCTTTGGCTCATCCCTCACTGGGTTGGCCTTTGAATGGTATTCAAGCTTGTCAGCAGGATCGGTGGTTGATTGGCCCGATATGCAGAGAAAATTCCGCGACAGGTTTCATGTCACGGAGAGGGAAATCACAATAGCAGAGCTGTATGCTACCAGGCAGAAACAAGATGAAACTGCACTGGATTACATCAAAAGATGGAGAAATCTAGCCATGAGATGCAGAAGACCTCCTCATCAGGAGGATGCAGTGCAGATATGCAAGCAGAACCTCAGGAGGGAGGTGCTAGAAAAAATGATCGGTGCAGATGTCAAAACATTTGACCGACTGAACAATATAGTGGCGGAAGTCGAGACGTTCTTGTCCAAACGTCCGACCGTCAATGCTCCCGCCATGCCAAAAGGAAAATCCAATGATCGGCGGCCGTCACACTCTGAGGCCAACACCGTCGATTTTAGAACCTTTGAGCAACAAAAAGGGAAGAAAGGGGCAGATGAAGCTCCCCGATGGCAGATACAGCAGAAAGAAGAGACAAAGTCTCTCTGAGGGACAGGATGAGAAGAGCTTACTCTTTTCCCAAGGATAAGACTGCAGCATTATTTAACTGGGCATATAAGTTCAATAAGGTAACATTGCCTGAACCGAAGAAGCCCGAAGATGCAGAAAAGAAAGATGATCCGATGTTCTGTCCATTTCACCGGGTGTTGGGGCACGCAATTGAGGACTGTTATGTCTTCAAAGATATCATGGAAGGAATGGTCAAGAAGGGTGAACTGCAGCTGGGAGATTACCAGGTGAAGCCGCCTCGGCCACATGAGCTTCCGCCCTGGAGGGTGGCCGCCAATATGATCTCAATCTATCAACAGCTGCCTAGGGAAGCCATTGAAGAATGCACCAGGCACACCTGTGAAGCCTGCTTCCTCACCCCATTGAAAGATCAGGAAGGATGGCAGATGGTACCCACAAAAAGCAGAAAGAAGACTCCCGCAGCTAAAACCAACGGAGCAGTTATCCGGGGTGTCACCCCAAGGCCTGAGTCGCCTCCAATAAAGCCAATATGGCCTACAGTTGAGACCGGACCAGTCATCCGGATCCATACTCGCAACCGGAGGAGACAAACTCCCCTCCCTGCACATAAAGAAGAAAGCCCTGCAACCAGGCGTCTGCAGCAATATATTAATGAGCTTGATGAGTATGAGCAGAAAAAGCCGAAACACCTGTTGGTGAAAGACTGTATACTCTGGGAGCAGCTCGAAGAGTTGAAAATTGAAGAGCAGCCGGAGGCAGAACAAAGAAAAGATGAGACTGAGTCCTTCTGGGGGCAGGAACTAGCAAAGCCAACTTCCCAGAAAAAGAAGAGACGGCCTAAGGCCAAAAAGGGAAAGAAGGTCACGACAGTACAATGCAATACTCTGTCGGTACTCTTTTCTCTGCCCGGGGAGGATGATGAACAAGAAGCATCAGATGCCCCGCTAGAAGCCAATCATGCTGAGGCCTCTACCTCAGCCCATGCAACACGTTCTGGGAGAAAATGGGGGCGTCCGCCACCAGCTAACCATAATATTATGTTCAGAGGGGAGCAACCCTATCAGATCCCGAAACCAGAGGTGCGCGGTGTCCAGGTTCCTCCCCCTGCCAGCTTGTACCAAGGAAAAGATAAAGCAGAAGGAGCCCCTTCATTCCTGGAGTTCCTGTCCAGCTTAGAAAACGAGCAACTGGCTCACACTGCTCCAGCTAAAAGCAATAAGTGCCAGCAGACGGTAGATAGAAAGCAGAAGCAGCATGAAGAAAATGAAGAAAATAGCCCTCTAGCAAAGCCAGGGGCAGTCATTACAGAAGAAGCCCTCCGGGAGACCGATGAAGAAAATGAAACTGGGACTGGGCAGCAAAGGCCACAGGCACCACATGAACCTCCAAGACCCCGGTGGGCAGAGGAGATGAGGCTGTCTAATGTTCGGGTTGGCAGTCGAATCATGAAAATGTTGAAGAAGCTCCCCACCAGATTCTCCATCTGGGAGATACTCTCTCTGAGTGAAGAGGCCCGCCAAGCAATTGTGGATGCCCTGCAGTCGCCGGCACAATATGAAGCACTCTTAACGGAAGTGAATTCGGGGCCATCAGTCACATTCACAGAAGATGATATGCTGATCCCAAATGCCAGTCACAACAGACCGTTGTATATGAGGGGCTCCCTGAACTGTCAGTCGCTGAGCAGGATACTGATAGATCCCGGGGCTGCTGTAAATATTCTCCCGTATCGCATCTATCAGAAATACTACTTTGATCTGCAGCTTACCAAGGTCAGAGACATGAAGATTGCTGGGTTCAACCAGAAATGTGAAACACCTCTCGGGGTGGCTGATTTCAACCTCACATTGGGCGACCTCACTACCGTGGTACGATTCTATGTGATCGACTCCAACACCACGTATAAGGCCCTGTTGGGGAGACCGTGGCTGCATGAATATCAGATAGTGCCATCCACGCTACACCAATGCATAAAATACTGCCATGAAGGAAAGGAAGAAAGGGTGTTTGCAGACCTACATCCCTTTGAAGTGTTCGAGTGCCATATGCTCGATGCATCCTATTACACCGAGGTGTCGCAAAAGGATGAAAAGAAAGAGGCTGTGATCAGCCAGAAGAAGCCGGCGACGAAGGCAAAAGCTTGGTCTCCACCGCCACCCAGGGGCTATGTTGAAAAGCATGAAGTAGCTCACATCTCTTATGCTGATGATTTTGCTCGGATCACCCATCCTAGCATCCATCTAGATAGCACTGATCAAGAAATGAAAGAAAGGTGCATACAGGTGAAGGTCCCACGAGGTTTAATCAAACCCGTCGCCAGCCTAGAATACCAAACAGTGCTGCCACTGAAGACTATGGAAATCCCTCGCTTCTGCGAGCCGCCTACCATATTCTACACCGGAGAGGCAGTCGAAGAAGATGATCAAGACTGCATGGTCCCTGAAGAGGCCGCAAACCGGATGGTGCCGATTACAGGCCTGGAATATACTACCCAGCAGGTTTCGCAGATGTTCTCCAAGATGCAAATGCCATCACTACAATCTGCAGCCCAGAAGAAAGCATTCAGGGAGCTATGGGATCCGCCTCGAGATAATAAGGAACTGAGGAAGATCACACAGCATCCGGGATTGGGTTATACCCTTCAAGAATATTATGAAGCCGAGGTGGATGTCATCTCTACCTTCTACCAGCATGGAGACTCCCCTGGGATAGGATATGATCAATATCCCTTTGAGGATGAAGAGAGTATGTATCAAACCATAACAGACAATGAAGCCCAAGATGACCAGCCAGAAGCAGGGATGTCTGATAAAACTGAGAGGGGTCGGTGCTGGAAGGACCCGTCCTGCAAGAAGGATCTATTCCAGGCCGAAGCACAATTTGATACGGGAACCCCGGATGAAGACCAGATGGCCAAAGAACTGAGAGAATGCCTGGAATTTGAGCGCATTCTGGAAGAAGTCCGGGCTCTACAGAAAGATGACCTTTCAGGGGAGCCTGCAACAGAAAGATCCCTAAGAGCAGAAGATTCCACTTTTGAATTCTCTTCTGAACCAGTCTCGTCCTCGGGGTAGACTGAACAGAATCCGATGGTATCAGCCTTATATGATAAGCCGACATCCGCTGATGAGCAGGATGACGATATAGAAGAACATGAAACTGAAGAGAATTATATCCCGGGAGGCTTTATTGATTTGCAAGAAGCCCCACCCGAAGTTGAGGATGGAGGCCAGGCCACCGTCGATGAGCTGATAGAAGTGAATCTGGGGTCAGCGGATGAGCCAAGGCCGACATTCCTCAGTGCACTGCTAGAACCAGCTGCCAGAGAACAGTACATATAGTTTCTGAAAGAGTTCCGAGACTGCTTTGCATGGACATATGATGAGATGCCAGGGACTGAGCTCTGATGTGGCACAGTACCGCTTGGCGATAGACCCAGAAGCTAGCCCTGTAAAGCAGCCTTCCAGGAGAATGCGTCCTGAACTGATAAATCAGATCAACAAAGAGGTCGACAAGCTGATCAATGTGGGCTTTGTTGAAGAGAACCAATATACTACATGGCTGGCCAATATAGTGCCCGTGAAGAAGAAAAATGGGCAGATCAGAATATGTGTAGATTTCAGGGACCTGAATAAGGCTTGTCCAAAAGATGATTTCCCAGTGCCAATTACTGAAGTAATGATCGATGCAACCACTGGCCATGAAGCCCTGTCATTCATGGATGGGTCATCCGGATATAACCAGATCTGGATCGCTGAAGAAGACAGAGTGCACACTGCATTCCGCACTCCGAAGGGGATATTCCACTATAAAAGGATGCCGTTCGGCCTCAAGAATGCCGGCGCTACCTATCAAAGAGCTATGACAAAGATCTTTGATGATTTGCTCTTCAAGAAGGTAGAGTGCTACATTGATGACCTGGTGGTGAAAACCAGCAGAAAAGAAGACCATTTGCAGGATCTGAGAGTAGTGTTCCAGAGGCTGCGCAAATATGAGCTCAAAATGAACCCTATGAAATGTGCCTTCGGCGTGTCCAGTGGAAAATTCCTTGGGTTCATCGTCCGTCACAGGGGCATTGAGATCGACCCATCCAAGATTAAAGCTATCCAGGAGCTCCCTCCACCAAGGAATCTCCACGAGCTGAGATCTCTACAAGGGCGTTTGGCCTACATCCGACGATTCATATCAAATCTGTCGGGGAGATGCCACCCTTTTCACAAGCTCATGATGAAAGATGTGCCGTTCCTCTGGGACGATGGCTGTCAGGAGGCCTTTGAGAAGCTGAAAGAATATCTCAAAACCCCTCCAGTGCTGGGGGCACCTATTAAGGGCAAACCCCTGATACTGTACATTGCAGCCACACACTGTTCCCTGGGGGCAATGCTAGCACAGATAAATGAAGAAGGCAAAGAGCAGGCTCTATACTACCTGAGTAGGAGGCTGATCAGAACAGAAGAAAGCTACAGCTATATAGAAAAGACATGCTTGGCACTAGTCTTTGCCGTTAAAAAGCTCCGGCACTACATGCTGTCACATGAAATCAGATTGATATCTGCAGCAGATCCACTCAAATACATACTGACTCAACCAGTACTGAAAGGCCGGTTGGGCAAATGGGCAGTAATTCTGATGGAATTCGATATCACATATATACCCCAGAGGGCAATAAAAGGACAGGCTGTGGCCGATTTCTTCGCAGAACATCCTGTGCCAGAGAATGATATGTTGGGGACTGAGTTACCCGATGATGAGACACTAGAAGCCTGCCAAGCTCAGTCAACTATGTGGCAGCTATTCTTTGATGGAGCATCTAGAACAGAGACGGACTCCGATGGAAAGACCAGAATACGGGCCGGAGCCGGTATTGTGCTGAAATCGCCGGAAGGGGAGGTTGTGCATACTTCCTGTTCTATAAACAGGCCCTGCACTAATAATGAAGCCGAGTATGAAGCTCTGATAATCGGACTGCATATAAGCCTCAACATGGGTATCCAGATGCTTCAGGTATTCGGGGATTCAATGTTGATAATAAAGCAAATCCAAGGTGAGTTCGAAGTGCGAAAGCCGGAGTTGAACCCCTACCACCAAAAAGCTGTGCGCCTCATGGCGAAATTCTATCATATTGAGCTCAAGCATGTGGGCCGTGCACATAATGCCCAGGCTGATGCATTGGCAAAGCTAGCCAGCTCAATAGCAGTCCCACCGGATGAGACACTGAACATTGTTGTTATAAATCGGCGGCAAGTCCCCAGCATGCTAGAAGGCTGCCCCGAAGAAAATGAAGTCGCCACGATCAGTACAGAACAGGCATCTGATTGGAGACAACACCTGCTACAATGGTTTTTACACCAACAGCTGCCGCAGAAAAGAGAAGAAAAGATGAAACTCCTGCGAATCAAAGATTCTTATGAATTCAGGAATGGGACTCTGTTCCGAATAATGGCAGATGCACGCAAGAAGATTCTGCTCCGCTGCCTGTCCACTGAGGAAGCTTGGCAAGCGATGAAAGAAGTACATGCTGGGACAGCAGGTGCCCACCAGGCTGGCCCCAAGATGAAGATAGAAATCAAGAAGCTGGGCTACTATTGGCCCACTATGTTTGAAGACTGCTGCACATTTGCAAAGTCATGCCAGAAGTGTCAGGAGCATGCTGTTGTGCCTAGAAGGCCACCTACGATTCTGCACCCTACAGTCCCTAGCTGGCCGTTTGCACAATGGGGAACTGATGTAGTCGGTCCACTACCGACTTCCTCGGCCGGGCATAAGTATATACTGGCCATAACAGATTACTTCTCCCGATGGGCAGAGGCTATAGCACTAAGAGAAGTCACTGGTGAGTTGGTCGCTAGATTCATCAAGCAAAACATCATCTTCCGGTTTGGGATCCCCAGCCGAATAATATCTGACAATGGGAGTCATTTCAGAAATCAGAAAGTCTATCGGCTTGCCGAGAAATATAAGATCGAATGGAGGACTTCCACTCCTTACAATCCACAGGCAAATGGATTGGCAGAAGCTTTCAATAAGACTTTGTGCACCCTGCTGGCCAAAGTCGTCAGTGCCAATAAGAAGGACTGGGAAGAAAAGATGTATGAAGCTCTGTGGGCGTACCGCACCGTCTTCAAAACACCTACAGGGTGCTCACCATACTCCTTGGTATACGGCTCAGAGGCAGTAGTCCCACTAGAGCTGGAAGTCCCGTCACTCAGAGTGGCAGTCCAATACGACCTAGCCCATGGCGAACAAACCAATGCAGAAAGAAGATTAGAAGAATTGGCTGAATTGGAAGGGAAGCGCCTCCAAGCTCAGAAGAATATCCAAATGTATCAGGTCCGCATGGCCACTGCATTTAACAAACTCGTAAAAGGACGAGAATTTAAGAAAGGTGACCTCGTCATGGTCAAGAAAAAAGAAGTCATGGCGTCCAACCCGAAGGGAAAGCTAAATCCCAATTGGGAAGGTCCATATGTGATACAAAGGGTCTACGAAGGAGGGGCCTACATAGTTGTTAATCATCGAGGGGAGATCCAATTCTCACCACTCAACGGTAAACACCTAAAGTTGTATCATGCTGCACAGCTGATATTCCCCGAGTAATCGGGCAAGAGATACCTTTTTCTTGGTCTAGCGGCACTACGCCCTAGCCGAGATACCCTTTCCTTGGCCTAGCGGCACTCCGCCCTAGCCGAGATACCCTTTCCTTGGCCTAGCGGCACTCCGCCCTAGCCGAGATACCCTTTCCTTGGCTTAGCGGCACTCCGCCCTAGTCAAGATACCTTTTCCTTGACCTAGCGGCACTCCACCCTAGCCGAGATACCCTTTCTTTGGCCTAGCGGCACTCCGCCCTAGTCAAGATACCTTTTCCTTGGCCTAGCGGCACTCCGCCCTAGCCGAGATACCCTTTCCTTGGCCTAGCGGCACTCCGCCCTAGCCGAGCTACCCTTCCTTGGTCTAGTGGCATTCCGCCCTGGCCGAGATACCCTTTCCCTGGCCTAGCGGCACTCCGCCCTAGTCAAGATACCTTTTCCTTGGCCTAATGGCACTCCGCCCTAGCCAAGATATCCTTTCCTTGGTATAGTGACACTCCGTCCTAACCAGGCTACCACTTATCGTGATCTTGTGTCGTCACGGTCTGACACCCTCTAAACAGGAAGGGGGGGATAGAAGAAAATAAAAAAATATATATATAAAAAAATGGGGTTAAAAATAGAGATACCCCGCCAGTCTTGTTCGGACATTCTGAACAAGGGCAAAAATAGCTAAAACCCAGCTGTGGTGAAAACCCGAAAGGGCACTGCAGGCAAAATCGGGTACCCCGCCATGCGAAAACCCGAAAGGGCGCACGGGCAAAAGCAAGAGGGGGCTGGCTCTGGTGAAAACCCGAAAGGGCACTTGGGTCGGTAATGTGGTAACCACGAAGAAACCCGCATATCTCTTTACGTCCCGCCGTGATGAAATCCATCCAGTTTAGACCTTACGTCTACCCTGATGAAATTTATGAAATCCTTGCATTGGTATAAACCCAATACCGATGATGAAACCCGTTGCTGATTGATTGGCGCATTGCCCGATCAGCGATGAAACCTGTCCAGTTTAGACCTTACGTCTATCCTGATCAAACCTATAAAAATCCTTGCATTGATATAAACCCAATATCGATGATGAAACCCGTTGCTGATTGATTGGCGCATTGCCCGATCAGCGATGAAACCTGTCCAGTTTAGACCTTACGTCTATCCTGATCAAACCTATAAAAATCCTTGCATTGGTATAAACCCAATACCGATGATGAAACCCGTTGCTGATTGATTGGCGCATTGCCCGATCAGCGATGAAACCTGTCCAGTTTAGACCTTACGTCTATCCTGATCAAACCTATAAAAATCCTTGCATTGGTATAAACCCAATACCAATGATGAAACCCGTTGCTGATTGATTGGCGCATTGCCCGATCAGCGATGAAACCTGTCCAGTTTAGACCTTACGTCTATCCTGATCAAACCTATAAAAATCCTTGCATTGGTATAAACCCAATACCAATGATGAAACCCGTTGCCGATCGATTGGCGCATTGCCCGGTCAGCGATGAAACCTGTCCAGTTTAGACCTTACGTCTATCCTGATCAAACCTATAAAAATCCTTGCATTGGTATAAACCCAATACCAATGATGAAACCCGTTGCTGATTGATTGGCGCATTGCCCGATCAGCGATGAAACCTGTCCAGTTTAGACCTTACGTCTATCCTGATTAAACCTATAAA
Source organism: Amorphophallus konjac (assembly GCA_022559845.1). Taxonomy (NCBI): domain Eukaryota; kingdom Viridiplantae; phylum Streptophyta; class Magnoliopsida; order Alismatales; family Araceae; genus Amorphophallus; species Amorphophallus konjac. The sequence continues at coordinate 54,017,028 of CM040117.1, forward strand.
AATCCTTGCATTGGTATAAACCCAATACCGATGATGAAATCCGTTGCTGATTGATTGGCGCATTGCCCGATCAGCGATGAAACCTGTCCAGTTTAGACCTTACGTCTATCCTGATGAGACCTATGAAACCCTTGCATTGATGTTAGCACCCACATCAATGATGACATATGCACAAACTGCGCCCATCAGTTATAGAATCAAAGTTTCAATAAAAAAAAAGAGAAAGGGAGAAGAAAAGAAGAGACAAAATGGGGTTAAAAATAGAGATACCCCGCCAGTCTTGTTCAGGCATTCTGAACGAGGGCAAAAATGGCTAAAACCCAGCTGTGGTGAAAACCCGAAAGGGCACTGCAGGCAAAATCGGGTACCCCGCCACGTGAAAATCCGAAAGGACGCGTGGGCAAAAGCAAGAGGGGGCTGGCTCTGGTGAAAACCCGAAAGGGCACTTGGGTCAGTAATATGGTAATTCAAAAAGTTCCGTGCCAACCGGCACGATACCTTCATCTGTCTTCATTGGTAAAACCTTCCGTCGGTCATCTGGCTCCATGCCCCACCGATGATAAAGCCTTTCTGGGACAGACCTTACGTTTGCCCTGATGAAATCCACATGCCCCCTTTCGCATGTCCCACCAACAATGAAACCCATCACTGTTCTGATGAAACCTATGCATTCTTGGCAAAGTCCCACCCGCGATAAACCCCTTCCAGTTTAGACCTTTCGTCTATTCTGATGAAACTTAAAAACTCTTCTGTGCTTCGATATAAACCCAATATCGATGATGAAACCAACCGTTGATCGACCGGCACTTCGCCCGATCAATGATAAACCCTGCCAGTTTAGACCTTTCGTCTATTCTGATAAAACTTAAACTCTTCTTTGCTTCGATATAAACCCAATATCGATGATGAAACCAACTGTTGATCGACCGGCACCTCGCCCGATCAATGATAAACCCTACCAGTTTAGACCTTTCGTCTATTCTGATAAAACTTAAACTCTTCTTTGCTTCGATATAAACCCAATATCGATGATGAAACCAACTGTTGATCGACCGGCACTCGCCCGATCAATGATAAACCCTGCCAGTTTAGACCTTTCGTCTATTCTGATAAAACTTAAACTCTTCTTTGCTTCGATATAAACCCAATATCGATGATGAAACCAACTGTTGATCGACCGGCACCTCGCCCGATCAATGATAAACCCCTGCCAGTTTAGACCTTTCGTCTATTCTGATAAAACTTAAACTCTTCTTTGCTTCGATATAAACCAATATCGATGATGGAACCAACTGTTGATCGACCGGCACCTCGCCCGATCAATGATAAAAACCCATCCAGCTCAGACCCTACGTCTGTTCTGATGAAAACTATGTCCCCTTTAAATGCCCCACTTGCCATAACCTCTACCCAGTCTAGACTTTCCGTCTATTCTGATAAGACCCTTTCTTTCACATTCCTGCAAATTGTCTCCCTCACAGCACATATTGCCAAGAGGGACGTTTGCCGCTACCAACAGAATCCGGTTTAAGCACCTCTTCGGATGCCGTCACGCGGTGGAGCGAGTTCCCCATCCTTTCTCTGAAGGGGTGGACGCTCTCCTGCCAGATACGAGCCATTCGCATGAGGAGTTGCTAAAATCACTACCCCACTTCCCTGAAGTGATAAAACCACATGGAAAGAAGGTGGATACACATAAAGCCAAAAATTTCTTTTCATTAAGAAGTGAGTACATAAAGGGCCCCGAGGGGACATTGTATCACAAAAGAGCACAAAAAAAAAAGAAAAGAAAGAGAAAATGATTCATGGCTGCCGGAAGATATCCTCGAATGCCAGAAGACCCACATAAGGGGCGGCTCCTAGTTCATGAAGCCGAGCCTCCTCCTCTTGCAGTCGAACAGATTGGTCTCGAAAGGATGCCACCTGCCCCTCTAATAAAGCTGCTTCTTCCTCGAGCTGCGGTCGATAAGTCGTTAGCTGCGGCAGCTCGGCTCGGAGATCAGACAGTTCAGCTTCCAGGATAGTTATCCGGTCGCGCACGAAATGCTCCCGCTCCGCCAAAGACTGCATTTGACGCTGTCGCTCCTGAAGGATAGAGTTCATCTTTGCCAGCTCAGACTTGCACTCCGTTCTTTGCAACTTCAAGGCTGCCAATCTGTCCGACATGATGTGTGTCAAGAAATCCCGGCGGTGAACAAATTTCAACAATAAAAGAACCCGCTGGGCCCATATTTCTGTGGGACATCCCATCGCCTGTAAGCCGGCGGTGAAGCGCCCGGCTATCTCCTTCAACTGTGGACAAGTTAGTCCAGGTTGGGACTCCACCAGCTGACGCAGCATGCCCAGATGTTGCCAGACAAAACTTTCAGGGGAAGTGAAGCCAGGCAAAGGAAGAGGAGCTACTTCAAAAGTTACTTCACTGTCTATATCCGCCCATAGGGTGATATCCGGCTGCGAAGAAGAAGACGGCAGGTCTGCCGAAGCCACCAACTGAGCTCTGCCCGTAACCTCTGACGTGGCCGAGAGATCTTCCACCTCCATCTCCTCGGAGGCGGCCGTCGGAACACTCCCGGATGCAACTTCAGGCATCTCCTCCTCAGATTCTGAAAATACGGAGATAGATTCCGGGGCCGTTATAGGCGATACTCCCGTTTCTGTAACAGCTACCTCTCCTTCTTCCATTTCGGTGCCCAGTTCCTGCAATGTCAAGGCTGCGGGGGCCACAGTCTGAAGAGGCAAAGGTTCGCTCTCCATGATTGATATTATGGGAACTGTTGATTCGGGAGCGATGGTCATCACTGCAGCTGGTATAAAGGCAGAACCCCTGGCTGGGTCCATTTCAGCTCTGAAATCCAAAGCCTTGATGAGAGCCGGGCCTTCCCCTGCATTCCTCAGATCCAACGATGCTAAGTCCGTGGAGGACTGCACCCTCACCGGCACAGGGCGAATTATCTCAAGAACGCCTGCCCAGGCGGCTGCCGAAGCAGGAACAATAGCCAGGCTGCCGGATAAAGTGGCTTCAACGGCTGCGCTCGTCGCCGGGATGGCAACAGGGGACTCCTGTGAACGGATCAATGCAGCGTCAAGCAGCAGATAAAAATGGGGAAAAGGAAACCGTAAAGGGAAAAGACTCACTTCTAATGTGATGCCAATATCCTCAAAAGACTGCAGGGAAGAAGAAAGCTCCGCTGATGGAACCACAAAAGGAGGAGTTATATCCGCCTCGGTATCCAGGCCGGCAAACTCTTCTGGTAACTCCTCTCCAGAAAATGGCATCAGCAACTTGGGGGGTGTAAATGATAAAACAATGGCGGTACATACAGATGGGGTCTCTGGTTTGGAGACACCCTCCGTATCGCTCCCGCTGAGATCTGCTTCTTCTCCACTTGCCTCAGAAGCGGCCGCGGAGCTACTGGAAGAGATTTCTACTCTGTCCACGGGCGGGGCCATCAATTCTAACATCTGCTTGGAGGAAGACCGGGTAACTATGCGCCTTCCAGGAGCGAAGCCCCGTTTAGCCTGGGTCTTGTAACCCTCCCGCGGCTGAGTGATATCGCCAGCCGCTCCTGTAATCTCAGTCTCCTCCCCGGCCATCACTATAAAGAAAAGCCTGTGAGAGGGACGATGAAAAGCAGTTGAAATGAACAGAAAAAGATGAAAAGGGCATGCTTACCCTCCGCCTCACTAGTCGGCGTGGGAGAGGGCAACCTGGTCCCCACCTCGGAGGGCGCCGCGACTGGCTCTTGAGCTGTGCAAAAAGGAGTGGTCAGATTTAAACACTCCTCTGAAATCCAGCAAGAGAGAATGAAGAATGCAATGGCAGAATACTGATGTTACCCTGAACTGATGCCTGAGCAGCCTCCCTCTGAGTTTCGAACTCATCAAATGAGGGAATGTCAGGGAGAGGGGTCCCGGTGTCCATCGCTATCGAAGCCGATTGTTGAGCATGGGCCTTCTTGGCCTTCCTGGCCTTCCCAACTGCAGCCTTGACTGCAGAAGCCTTCCTCTTCTTGCCAGGAGGCAGGGGAGTAGTAGTCGGTGCTGCTACAGGGACTTCAAAATAAGTGGGCTTCTCAGCCTGCGCAATAATCTTCCTGTAGAGCCCCTGCCGCTTTATATCGGGCCGGTCTGTTAAGAATGGCAGAAGGATGATGGGATCAATAGATGCAAAATTCAGATGCTAAGCAGAAAACACTGCAATCAGAAAAGAAGAAATCTTACCTGCCGGGCCGTCATAGAATACAGAAAGTGGCCAGTACATGTAAGCTACCTCCTTGGAGCGGGAAGCAGCCTCCTTGATGAGCCAACACACATCACCAAATAGCTGGCACTTCTCTACCAAAGCTGCCAGATCATTATGGCCGCGAAAGTCAAGGCAGCGAAACAAGTCAAGATGGTCCATGCCCCAGCCATCGACATAATGAAATGATATAAACAGTGGCTTGTTCAAAATGCCAGCTATCGGGCTTTCTGCAGATAATCCATGCAAACTCAGCAGAATGAACAGCCAGGACGTTTGTTTATAGTACGTCTGAGTTCTATCTTCCCGGCGTACAAACGTCCTATATGGATGAAATTTATCAATTGGACCCCTCCAATGAGCTACTGCCGGGAGCGGCTCTTCAACAGGAAATGGATACTGTTGTGCCTCCAAGCGAGCATCTCCTACATGGCATAAATGTCTCAGGGTCTTTATGAAATTGTCTTCGTTAATAGCGGCAAAGACAGGAGCGGGCGGCTCAGAATTCTTTTCCTTCAGAGCTCGACGCTGGGCCAGATAGTTCTCTGCCTCCCTCTGGTTCTGCGAATAAAGCTTTCTCAGATGGGCCTCGGGGATTTCAAACACCGGCCCAGGCTGCTGTTTCAGGAAAGAGCGCTCTGCTACATCCCAGAAAGCACCCCTGCCATCCCTGAAAAAGCCGGTCCGAATGTTCCACCATTTGATATATTCTGATGTTACCCGGGGAACACGGTTGGAGACGGTGGGCACCCTGAAGATTGCATCGTCCTGACGATGATAGAAATCCCACCACAACCGGCCGTCGCCGACAATGGTGGACCCATGCTTGGCCCTGCTATCCAGGGGAAATTGAGCAGCTGATGTAGGGATGTGCTGGTCATAACCGAAGTTCCGCCCAAATCGGAACGGATAGTATGGCTCCAACAGAAGCAGGCCACCCTTTCTGTAAACCAAAACACTGGGCCGAATTGCCATGGCCCATCTCACCAGCTCCGGTTCCAAGATTGGCCGAGCAGTGTTGACCCCTGAGACAGGGTGGATATATGTCTCTATCTCCTCCAGCTTGCACTCTCTTTGAGGATCAATCAAAGGAGCTGAACCTGCTGCCAAGCTCCAGAAATGTATGCTGCCAGGGGCGTCCACTGGTACTTTTATCAGTCGGCCCCTTATCTTAAATAGCTGATCATAAAAGGGACCAGGCTCAGCGCTGGCAAATTCAATCATCCTGGGTGACACTGTATCCGCCTGCAAGGTTCTCGGAGCTAATTCGGGGAATATACTGCAGACCCAGGCATTGAAGAAATGAAAAGGACCCACGGTCCTCAAAGAACGGGGAGTCCGATGCTTGTACAGGTCCCCCAAAGATTTATATATCAAACACAGGGCCACTGGGCAGAGCGACAGCTTCATCCCCCATGCCATCTGACAAGCTGGATATATGGCCTCTGGCCGAATGACTGTCTCGTCCCCTTGTGGAAGAGCAAAAGTACACAGCCAGAATGTGAAATAAGCTGCACAGTGTGTGATGGGATCTACCCCTGCCGGGTTGGGACCACCTTTGCCCGCATGGCGCAATGAAGATGGCAGTGCCGATTTATAGCGGGGAGCTCTTATCTGCTTGCTCGCGACAGGACCCATGGAGGGGAAATCTGCATATTTCAGGGGACCGTCGAAGAAGTACTGGAGCCACTGCCCGATCCGGACCCTCAGTTTGCTACCTTTCTCTCGGGGATGATAGCCTTTGGAGGATCCTCTGCTATATGCCAGACAGATGGAGCGGTAAACCTTCATCAGATATCGGTAAGAGAAGCCAAGGGAGTACTTGCCTTCTCCATCAGAGCTGTCTTTCTCAGAGTCTGCCAAGCAGACTTCTTCATACGGTTCACCGTCAATAGGCAGACCGGAGAGCCATGATAAACTCCAGAGGTCTAGGGATGTCTCACCCTCTGCTGTATAAAAAGTGTTGAACAAAGGACAGAACACTTCAAACATCCCACAGCATAACCCCCTGGAGATGGGATATCGGAATCTGGAAGCAAAAACACTGTGGTATACTCCCGCTCTGATCAGCAGAGGGGCATATTCCGTCAGAACAAACTCAGTAAATTCTACTGCCCCTACTCGGAATAGATGGGAGTCAGTGATTTGCAGTCCCCGAACCAACCAGCGGACAAATGGTACTTGAACTGAATGGCCGAACAATTTAGCACGAAGGGCTCTTCGCGATATCCCCACTTTATAGGTGCCAAGAACATACCATAGCCGGGCTTCTCCCTATGAACTCGGCCGCCAGCATTGTCCCACCGAGCAGGTGTAAATTCCGGTGCCCGGATCAGCATCTTCTTCTCCGGTTCTAGCTCCGATATTCCAAGGACTGCATCCCAGTCCCGCTTCTCCCCAGGAAGATATATGGCCTTGCTGCGATACACTGATTCCTTCAGGCTATCTCGCTCAGGCAAGGATGGCAGCTTCAACTACGCGAGCTATCCGATAATCTCGCAAGCCACCCACTGTGAAAGTCCGTATGAACGGCATCAAGTGGCGATCCTTCGGGAAGTCTGGCCGGTAGTTATTATCCCGCCTGAAGCATGTCTCGGTCACCGTGGAGTATACCCGGGCCGTCGACACTGTGTCAGTTTCAGAATCAGACGATTCGTCAACTGAAGCTATTCTATCATATCCGAAATCCAAGCTGTGCACGTTCAACCAATTTACTGTGGCCCGAGATATGTCTGGCTGGGCCGATGAACTAGCTCCAACAGCTCCGGAAGATGCAGCAGCAGAGCCAGAAGCCATTGCTATATCTGCAAACAAAAGAAGAGATATGGATTAAAAGTCAGTCTTGTGTAAATTGCAGCATGAGATTCTATAAAAATTTCGGCAGCATCTCCCCTTATTCGGGATCTGCCCAAAAAGAATAGGGAGTCACCAACCAAGAGGGGGTGATCCCGGAAGCAAAGGGATTAAATCCCCAAAAGACGTCATACCCAGGACGGAAGAACTCGCGGCCACCGCCGAGAGGATGAAGACGGCTCGCGTCGAAGAGAAGAAATGGAGAGAAAAGCTGAAGAAAGAGAAAAAAAGATGAAGAATGAGAAGAAAAAGAGCCTCGGCGCCCTAAATAGGGGCCCGGGCGACCAGGGTCTCGGCGCGGCCGAATGCGCGCCGAGAACCGCCCAGGCCGAGAGCCTCCGGCGGCCAGAAGGCGCGCCGAGAAGCCCCCAGGCCGAGAACCCCCCAGGCCGAGGCCCCCTGCGGCCAGGGCGCGCCGAGAAGACCCCAGGCCGAGAGCCCAGCCGACCAGGCCGCGCCGAGAGCCCCCCGCGCCGAGAAGCTTCGCGCCGGGAGGTCTTGCAGGCCGAGAAGCCTCAAATGCTGAAAATAATGACAGAAAATATGAAGAGGAGAAACATCGGTGTGCAGAATACTGTTACAGCGAGATGATCAGGTCTGAGAACCGAATTGAAGACAAATTGAGGAAGATACCCTCGAATGGTGAAAAACACCTGCAACCCCCGTGCCGCTTATTCTGCGCTTACGCCGCCCGCAGGTGGGGGGCATTTGTTGACACCTGGAAAATGAACAAGGGTGGAAGCATAATTGAAAAGAGGGTCTGACCAACAGTGAAAGACTAATGATGAAGCTTATCAACCTTTCACCCGGCTAAAGCCCTTGTCGGCCAAAGCCGATGCCCGGTGCCAATGTCACTCAGACGGCAGCACTGATAAAGCAGCAGTCACTCGACTAATGAGACCTTCCAGCCCTTTAAGAAGAGCTGTACTACTGCTTCGTCCAAGAAGTCACAGATGATATGTCAGGGTAAGTCAGATGTCGGCTTACTGACGGAAGTAATATGAGATAAAGATGAAGCCAGCACCGGCAGATGAAGATGGTAAAGGCTCCTGAAAAGATAGAACAGAAGAAGAATCATCTACACAGATTATACACCCGGCTGAGGTCTTCCCAGACTAAAGCTGATGTCCGAGCTCGTCACCATTCGAGTGACGATATTGATAAGATGATACCCGGTTTTGTCACCGTTCAGATGACAATCCTGATGAAACCCTCTACGGACTGATAAAACCCCTGTCTACGGACTGATAAAACCCTGTCTACGGACTGATAAACCCCTGTCTACGGACTGATAAACCCTGTCTACGGACTGATGAAACCCTGTCTGTGGACTGATAAAACCCTCGACTGATGAAACCCCTGTCTACGACTGATAAAATCCCTGTCTACGGACTGATAAAATCCCTGTCTACGGACTGATAAAACCCTGTCTGCGGGCTGATGAAAATCGTAATCACAATTTCGATACGAGACATGTCATAAATGAAAGGCCCTTTCGGGTGATGATACACTTAAAAAACCCCAAGTGGGCCTGTATGAAGGTGGCGCCGAAAGCCTGTGTCGAAGCCCAAAGTTGGCGCCGAGAGGCCGGATTCGAGCGCGCCGGGAAGCTTATTTCAAGCGCGCCGTGAGGGTGCCTGCCGAGAAGAAAAAGGAAAAGGGTTATAAAACCCCCTCCCTTCGAAGAGAGAAGAGGGAGATAGCAAGAAAGAGGATAGACAGAAAAGAAAAGAAGAAAGAGACGAAGAAGAAAAGAGCGAACAGATAGCCAGAAAGAGAAAGAGAAAGAAAAAGAGAGGGAGAGAGTCTCCGTCGAAAGAAGAAGCAGAAGAAAGGAAAGAAGAAGGGCTCCAGGTGGGCTGATAGGGGGAGGGAGAGGAGTCAATGCTCCACCCTCCCCCCCCATGTTCGATGTTTCTTTTTCTTCTTTTTACTGATTCTCCGTATGTAATAGTCGAAGTCTTGATGTTTAGATTATTCATACGATTCTTTCCCTGTTCCTCCCCTTTATGTTTCTCGATGTAAGTGATGGTGAGATGAAATAAATGCAATGGCCGTGATGGATTTTAGGCGATACGATCTTCCTTTGTCTCCATATGTATGCATACTGTTTGTATGAATGCCCCATGGGCGAAATGACTCAGGCTCGGTGTCGGGTCTGTTCTTCGAACAGGGATGAAGGTAGAACCCCCACCCTTGTTCAATGGGTTGCTGGGTTCTATTCTCCTCTCTCTTCCCGCTTCAAGAGCATGCCCTCCGTATGTATTTGAGTCTGTTCCTCAAGCCTCTTGTGCTGTCCGGGAACCAGAGACATCAATCTCTTGGTTCCCCGGACTGCCGGCTATAAAAGATACATTTGAGCCCGCAGACGAATGCGACCCCGGATCCTCATTCCAATCGTTGAATGACTAGGGTCTGAGGTCCCAGCATCAAGGGTTCTTTCATCGCAGATTTGCTTCCCAGATGATATCATGCTAGTCTGGGGAATCAGAGACAGCCATCTCTTGACCCCCCCAGACGTCTGGCAGTATACAGATAAAAGCTACTCAGGCCCCGACGATGGTCTCCCCTCTTCCTGATGATCCGGCCTCTCAGCTCCCTTGGCGTCCTTCTAGCAGAGGCCTTCATGAAATCTCCTCATACATCCCTGATTCGGCCTCAATCTGAGCCATAAAATCCAGAAATCCCAGAAACAGAGCATCGTTATTGAGCTCTGAAGCCCTGAAATCCTTCTGCATTCCATCTTCTCGGCGTGCGAGTTTCCCCGCCGAGAACCGTAAGGCCGAGAGGCCTTCCCTTCCTTTCAGCTAAATGACAAGCCCTTGTTTTGTGAAAAACCCCATAGCCCACAGCCTCCCGGCGCTAGGCTCCCGGCGCGACCATGAGCGCGCCGAGAAGCCCCGTGCCGAGAGCTTCTTCCAGCCAAAGGCCCCACGCCGAGATCCTCCTCTATCCACCAAATGGCCATGCCGAGAGCCCCCCCCTTGGCCAATCAAAGGGCCATGCCGAGAGCCCCCCTTTGCCAATCAAAAAGCCACGCCGAGAGCTCCCCCTTGGCCAACCAACAAGCCACGCCGAGAACCCCCCTTGGCCAGCCAGTAAGCCACGCCGAGAGCCCCCTTGGCCAACCAAAAAGCCACGCCGAGAGCTCCCCTTGGCCAACCAAGAAGCCACGCCGAGAACCCCCCTTGGCCAACCAGTAAGCCACGCCGAGACCCCTCTTCTTGGCCCAATGAAGCCCAGTCAGGGGACTCTCTCCCCACTGCCATGAGACCGTCATGAATGATCTGAGAAGATACAGTAATGGGGAGGACCTCCCTCCCCTACAGTCCTCATTCCGATCCGGATTCCACCCTTATGAACCTAAAGGGCCATGTCGTTACATGCGTTCTGAAGGGTCTCAAGGGGATATTGACCGATGAAACAGAGGCAAGCGATGTCCCGGGGCCCGGTGCCCATCCTCATTCGGTTGTCATCCCGGCATTCCGTGGGTGATGACCTATCTTCTCTTGGCACAATCCAAGTCAAGGGGACATGCTGCCGAAATTCACACACACCTGGCCAGGTCACTGTGATATTATCTCTCAACCCCGTCGGCCCACGGAGTCATGCCTTTGTATGCCCTCCGATGGTCCCCTCGAAGGGGGGATATAAACGTGCTACCGCACCCATATGGGGCGTGCCATGGCATGCCGGTCCCTATTCGGACTCCGGGTCAATTATGCCCGATCCTTTACGGTTCCCACTTTGCCACTGCATGGGTGGTTTCCTATTCCCCACTTGGCATCATCCAAGATGGTGGGAATATGCCGTCGGATTTGTCCCGTAATTAACAAACCCCTGCTTTGTCCGAATACATTTAACGTCTTGCAAACTGATGAATTTTTTCTCTTTTGAGCATGTGGTTTTACCGCTGTCTTCCTCCTACCTTTAGCGTTTAATCAAGGGTTGTCTTCCTTAGGGAGGACGTAATTAACGTCATAGCGTTCAGGGTATGACGGACTTCCAGTCCCGACTCGGACCTCACAATCGACTGACCAAGTCAGATCGAGCGCATAATAAAAAGATCATCACCACGGTGACTGGCACGCCAATAAATGCATAAACATAAATAAATAACCAGACGATAGACAAATAAACCAACGATAAAATCGATAAAGGAATAAAATCCGCGCTCCACAGGTCCCTGCAAGATCATATTGATTGATATGTTGCAGGTGTGCCTTGGTGGGAGAAATAAAAGGGGTTAACCAAGGCACTCAAGGATGAAAACCCCATGATAGCACAATTCAGTTCAGTTCCAAAACTCCATGCTTAAATTCCATTATCTGAAATTGTGAGCATGAAAATTGTGAGTTTCATATTGATTTGCTTGATTGATTGTTGATGATCTCTTCATGTCTAGCTGATCAGTCTGCATTCCAGACTCAGCTACTGAGTTTTACCTTGCATATATCTGATGCTCTTCTCTCACTGATTATTGCACTGTGTAAATGGACTGCATGCTTGTTGTTGAATGCATAACTTGCTGATTGTGAATAGTTCTTCAGTGTATAGAGTCATTGCATGTGTCTAATGTCTGCATACATCATTTGCATGACTGTCAATGAAATTGTTCAATGCATGTAGGATGGCTTTATGTTGCATTGTCATGCTTGACCATCATAGAATATTAAATGGAACAGTGCCGAAGGGCATATGGAGTATGTCTGGATGCTACTGGCATGTGTGAGGTGGTCCTTGGACCAAGTCCTTCGCCCTGTACCATGGGTCTAGTTTTCATTTAGTGCAATGTACTGAATTTCATAAAATTTGAAAAATCTGAAAATTTGAAATGAAAATGATGCATTTGATAAATTCTCTCTCTGATTGAACAAAGCATTTATTCTTCTTGAGCATATTCTAAAATCATGAGCAGTTCATTAATTGTATTTCATGCACTTTGTCAGGGGGAGTTTGACTAATGTTGCATATGAAGTGTAGTGGAGTTGAAAAACCTGAAAAGAAATTTACTTGCATCTAGACAGGGGGAGCACTTAGAATTGGTGTTTTGTTTGTCACATCTTGAACACCTCTTGCCTAAAAATTGATCAACTCTCATCTGATGTCATATTTCTCTCTCTTGAAAAAGGATTCTGTCTTCTATTTGTTGAGCTGTTAAAGAAGAGTTTCTTTCAACTCCCTTCATGATACTATCTGTCTAAATTCCAGCCTATACTCACCTTTCACACTCCTCTCAGCTGGTGTGACTGAATTGGCTCTACTATTGATTTGTTGGTCAGCTAAACTTATTTTTCTGATCTGAGGAACTTAAGCTGCATGTCATGCAATTCAGTCTGAGAACATTGTAGAAATTTCTATCATATAGGTTTAAGAATTATCACTGAATCAGACTGATATAAGATTAATGTATTCTCAGATTTGTAGTTAAATGAATTGAAAATATCTGAATGATAAGGTTTAATAAACTTTAACCACATGTTTCATGTAAACCTTAGACTCTCTCATCAGATATCTAAAAATTTGAATTCAGGGCTTCTTTGGCTAAGATGCATATAGTGTGTACTGTTGTTAAACATTAATTTGGAAATGTTGACTAAATGAAGAAATTGTGAATTCAGAGCAATGACTCGGTCTCTGAGAAACTGAGTTCTTTATCAATGAAATAAAGCAACTCATGTCATGAGGTGCCATAGTTATCTCTGATAAAAATTTAGTGAAACAAAACCTAACGGAGCAATAGCTTATCTGTGTTGAGTAGCTGGGGAGTCTGGCCTCTGATAAAGGTGTCTTCTCATGTAAAAAGACACTCATATTGCTAACTCTGCTCTCAAAGTGAGAGGCAATGACAGTTATCACACTGAGTAACTGGGTCACTTCAACTAAGACTTGTTGTGCCTCATGTAAAAAGGTGTTGATCAACTTAAATTGCTCAGGAAAAATATAATGTGATTCAAATGAAATTATCTTGAAAAATCTGTCAACTCATGTTCTTGAAAAGTGTTTAACTTCTGTACTAATCTGTGTATCTTTCAAAGGTGCTATTGAGATCATATGTGTAAGATAAAAGATGATTGATTTTGGGTGTTATCTGAATATTTGGTTCACCTTTATTAAAACTTGGATTCAGATATGAGTATTGAGTTTAATTTGACAAATTTGGTATACATCAAAATTAAATCAGATTGGTTAAGTTATCACTTCATAACCCTTTATGATAGAAGAGTCTACATCTTTTAAGACTTATTGAAGTGATGTATGCATTAAAATCCCTCATGATCAGATTTTCCAGATAGCCTGATCAGATTCAGTCTGTTTATTCATTGAGATGTCTTGTGATGATTGTTGTCTATTATTGCCCTTCTATCACCAATCACTTTACTCTCCACACTGTTGAAATCTTCCACCTTGTTCTGCAATAAGTTCTGATTATGTGGTCTTTTCACCAGAATTCAGATTCTTTGTAAAGGCAGAATTCAGATTGATTTATTGGATAACCTGCATCCATTCCTGTGCTTCAGGGGAGTTATGGTTTCTTTGCATCTAGGGGAGAGTAGTTAATCTTGCATGCTGATAGGGGGAGTGATGTTTCATTGTCATAAGTGTCTTTGTGTGCTGCATTGTGTCTCTCAAACCATTCCCTTTCTTTTTGATTATGTCAAAGGGGGAGAATAGTTTGACGAGTCAGTGTGATTCATTATGTTGCCATCATCAAAAAGGGGGAGATTGTTGTGCCCCTTGTGCTTTGATGAATGTGGTGTTTTAATGATAGCAACACGAATGAGTCACCATTTTTGTTTTACTAATAGCTTGACATTGAATCATAACAATCTGAATGCATATAACTGATATATTCTGTGGAGAATGCATGAGAGTGCATAAAGTGTTTTATGCTTGAATGAAGATCGGTGCATTGCTTCCTCTGTGTGTTCTATGCATTTCGCAAGTCATGCAGCGTCAATGCAGCAAGTGTGTCTCATGCATCATGCGTCGACGCCCCCAGATTGCTCATATAACTTGCATGTCTATACACTGCATAACGAGCCCAAAAGTCTGTACATTACAGTTGTGTCAAAGTCTGTACAGCCGCTTGTTTGCCAAAGTCTATACAGCCTCTGTATGTTCTATGCATTTCGCAAGTCATGCAGCGTCAACGCAGCAAGTGTGTCTCATGCATCATGCGTCGACGCCCCCAGACTTCAAAGTCTGTACATTGGCCTTTGCCTTCAAAGTCTGTACAGCCTTTCATATGAAAGTCCATACATCGCCCTTGGAGTCCAAAGTCTATACATCATGTTTTGACTAAGTCTGTACAGCCATTTACATAGTGAAGTCTACACATTCGTTTGCATTGCATGAAGTCCATACAGTGGGTAAAGTCTGTACACTGTCCATGTTTCATACAGCGTCAACTCAGTGTTTCATGTAGCGTCAACTCTACAAGTGTGTACATTGCTTGGCAAAGTCTGTACACTGCATTCGCCTTCACAAGTCTGCACATCACTTTTGACGAAGGGCATTGAAGTCTATACACTGGCCTTGAGCTGAAGTCTAGACATTGCTTCAGGCTGAGCAAGTATATACATTGCATGTTCTTTTAATAAAGTCCATACACTGAGCAAGTATATACATTGTCTGCCTGTCGATTGAAGAGTCTATACATTGCATTTATTCATGGCTGCAAGTCTATACATTGTGTGTCTTGTTCAGCTAATTATATACATTGGACGAGTATCATGAAGTATGTACATCGTGCATCAGTTCTAAAGTCTACACACTGTCTTCAGATGATGACAACAATGTAGAACAGGGTCGACGCTGGGAGTTCAATGCGTCCACGCTTCAGTTGAAGAGGATTTCAGAGCTTCACCTGGTTGCGTCAACTCCATGCTACAGCAGCATCGACGCAGTAGTTAATGAGGCAGAGTCCATAGCTCACTGGAATACTGCAGTGCGTCAACGCCATTGCAAGACAGCGTCCACGCAGCAATTGAGTCTGATATACATTCAGCTCTGGAACACCACTGCGTCAACGCTATGGATTAGCAGCGTCGACGCAGCACGGTTATCTGCCGAAGACCTTGATCACTGGATCACCGATGCGTCAACGCAGCAGTGGAGCAGCGTCGACGCAACTATCAATAGGGCTAGGCTGGTTGCTTACTGGAACGCATCAATGCGTCAACGCCACGGGTTGGAAGCGTCAACGCAGCAGACTTGAGCTTTGCTGATAGAATATCTCTAAAGGCTGCGTGAACTCCTTGGAGCAAGTGGGTTGACGCCATCTAACTCCAGTTGCTAAGCGTATTGGTGCTGGGCACGTGATCTGAGGATAAGGAGAGTGCCCAGATGAGGACACATGTACTGACAGCCTACTGGATGCTGCCACGTGGTCCGAATTCTTAGGGCGGGAACTGTGGAAGCCACACGCACCCTGCTGCTGCTGCTGCTACTGCCGGTATATAATGGAGCCTTCGTCTTCAGATGGAGGTTGATCGTGATCGAAGCCAGGGAGCAGAAGCTGAGAGAAGAATAAGAGAAAAAGGAGAGAGAGCTTCCACGATCCAGCAGAAGAAAAGGAAAAGAGAAAGAGAGAAAAGGAGAGCAGAGATCGAGAGAAGAAAAGAAGTGCAGCAGAGAAGAAAGAGAAAGAGAGAGAGTGAAGAAAGAGAGTGAGATCGAGGGAGATCTGTTCTTGATGGACCGTGGATCAAATCCAGGCCATCCAGCTCTTTGAGAGCCATATTGTGCTTTACGTTTACAGCTTTCCGATTGCTGTTCATCCTGTCTTTTATTATTATTTTTTTTTACTTTCCTTCAAGCTGTTAGTCAGCGGGTCTTGCAGAGGTGCTGCCTCTGGACGGGTAAGCTGTAATCCCCAGCGGTTCGCAGTGGTGGATTCCACTGGACAGTAAGCTGTGTTGCTCAGCGGGGCGAGGAGGATTTCTCGGACGGCAAGCTGTGCTGCCCAACGGTTGTAATGGCAAGCTGTGATGCCCAGCTGCTTAAGCTGTGAGTCAGCGGAAGCCACACTCGGGTTGAGTGTGGGGTGGATGTAGGTCTGCTGGACCGAACCACCTAAAAACCCCTTGTGCAGTGATTTGATGTTTCTATCTGTTTGCTTCCGCTAGATGATTGCATAGGGGCACTCCATGTGTTTGGCTTCTGGTTGAGCAGAAGAGTTAATTAATTTTCTTAGAGTGTTTTAATTTGTCAAGAGAGCGAAATTCTAGTTGAGCTTTATCTTGTTAGCATTCTAGTTGTTAATTGGGTGAAATTTTTATAGGCTATATTCATTCACCCCCCCTCTGAATACTGCACCGAACACAACATCACACTGCCTAATCAGGAAAGAATATAACATAACAGGCCGGAAACAAAACCATCACTTTTACTGTAATAGGAAGAGAAACGGTCTAATGATGGACCGCCAAGCACCTAAGACGATCAGAGGATGACTGCTCAGGACCAGCGCAAATCCTCTTTCCTTTTTGAAAATCTACCGCCATAAGGCGGTCTATCGAGGGGCCGTTTTAGTGTTAGAATGTCATTGGAGGGCCGTTTCACTTTTGAAACCCCACCGTAAAACGGCGGTCTATCGCATGGCCGCTTTTGACTGAGCGGCCCCTGTTAGGGTCGTAATTAAGGACAAAAAATATTCACGGCAAACTCCGACATAGGTCGATTCAAAACTCAAATTCATGCAACATAGTGAACTAAAATTAGGAAAAATAGAACCAATAGAAAGAGGACAAGATTTCACACAAGATGGCATGATTAATTAGAAGTTTAGCCTAACATCATGTCGATATAAGTGGAACTAACATGGACGGTGCCCTAACTTGACATGCTTCCAATAAAAACTGAAATATGAACTCCATACTAAACTAAAATTACGGCTTTTGATATCAAATGAAAGAAGACACAAAGATGATCAAGCTAGCATGCCTTAATTAAAGTTTGGCTTGAGAGAAACCTACCTATTTGGATCAAAAGGAAGACGACGTGCCAAACCCTAATGCGAACCTGTGATGTTCTTCATCATCCCACGCCCTTGATCGCTCACGTCGGCAGCTGCCGCGGCCAAATAGGGTTTATGGGAGTATTAGGCGTTGATTTATAGAGGTGGGGTCGAAGGAAGGGGTGTGAAGGATCAAGGAGATCAATTGGAAGATAGTGCCGCGTGAAACTCGCGGTTTATCGAGTCCATGGGTTATCCACCGAAATTCGGTGGCTAGGGTTAGGGTTTCTACTAGATTCGAGAGGGGTAAAGGGCTTCAAGGATGGGCCTATAAATTGGGCTCGATTTAGGCTCGATTGGTTGAGAATTGAGCTCAAATTGCATCGAATTAGGTTGAACTATCAAAAACTCTGAGTTTTGCTTGAAAACCATAATTCGGGCTTAGTTTCATTTTATTTGAGGTTGGCCCAGTTGATAATATTGGTAAGCATACCATATTCTACAATAATACAATTTTTCCATATTTTTATAAATTGGTCAAAATTTGACCTAAGGGTGAAAAACCGATTAATCTAATTAATTATGTTAGTTTCATATTGCCGTGAAAATTTTGATTGAGTTCAAAATATGAAATTTCTTTTATGGTCTTTGTAGAAAATAATTATCACTTTTCATTTGTATAGTTTGGTCATTTTTAAAACCAATTAATTATTATAATGTCATTTAATTTAAGGAACCTTATTGAAATCATTAATTAAGAAAATAGTTATTTTATCCCTTCAGTAAATCGGCCTCACTCTCACGTCGATTTAACCATTCATTCCACTCTTTAAAATTTTGTTTTTTTATTTTATTCATTTTTAATTATTCGCAAGAGATTAAAGAATTGCGGCGATTTCATAACTTAATTCACAACATATTTTTCATATATTTCTTTTCCCCCATTTTATTTCAATATATATTTTATATTTTAATTTTTATCCTTTATTATTTGACTGGGGTGTTACACCCTGCGCCGACCCACCGCCCCGCGCCTTGCGGAGGTCACGCGCCGCATGAAGTGGAGGGGCGCCGACTCAGTGGAGCGGCGCCGACTCATTCATGCTGAGAGGAGAGACGCCGACTCAGAGAGGGGGCGCCGATTCATCTTAAGGGCATTTTTGTAATTTTGTCTAAATTGACCCCGACGGAAGCCCGATGTCTGGTGCAGCTTAGGGTTTGATGCAGTAGCCTCGAAGTGTGGATTCCATCATTTCCAAGTCCCGGTCTGCAATCCCGAGTGGTTTTCAGCACGTGCCTAACTCATGTTGGATTACGCATGTTTTATCTTGATTTGGCCTTCGGCGCTGTGATTTGTGCTGCCAGACCCGCTTTGTGCATACACGCGGCATCCTCATCGAGTGGGTCATCACTCGGAGAACTTTCACCCTTACCGGGTAGCTTTTCGGCCGCTTACGGACCTTTTTGATAAAAAGGGTGTACTCGAGCCGGGTCACTCGAGTTTTCCGCTGACATGGCCTTCGACACCTTGTTTTGAGGAACCAGGGACATTTCTTCACCTCGAGAGGGTTTCTTATCAGGTGGCGGACCACCATGTATATTTCTATCCAGATCGGACGAGGTAGGGGGTTTGTTCGGCACGACCGAGTCGATGCTGGTTTGTTGGGTTTGTAGATCTTGGTAGACCGTACGGCATTGCCGATTTGTTGTAGACTTCTTCCAAACGTCCCAAGATGATGGGTTGTGGAGTCCCTGATGCTCTTGTTAGGTGACCTGAGGCTTCAGCAGTCTGAGAGGACCCTTCTTTGAACTTTCTTTGGCTTCTTCTCGCCTGGAGCGTGATTGTCGCATAGCAATATTTTAGATGTCAATATTTTAGATGTTCTTTTTTTTTATGCCAAAGTGAGGATGGGTTTAGTCGTCAATGATGGCGAAAGGTTTGGGTTAACAACATATTCGCTGATCTCGCCGATGATGACGAAGATCATCGTTGGTTTGTTCATCGGCATTGGTTAAATACTGAAGCAAAGATAGGTTTGGTTATTAACGAGGATGAAAGGTCTGGGTTAATGGTATATTCACCGATCTCACCGATGATGATGAGGGTCAGCGTTGGTTTGTTCATCGACATTGGCTAAATGCCAAAGCAAAGGTAGGTTTAGTCATTAACAAGGATGAAAGGTCCAGGTTAACGCCATATTCGCCGATCTCGCCGATGATGACGAAGATCAGCGTTGGTTTGTTCATCGGCATTGGCTAAATACCAGGTTAACGGTATATTCACCGATCTCGCCGCTGATGATCGACGAGGGTCAGCGTTGGTTTGTTCATCGGCATTGGCTAAATGTCGAAGCAAAGGTAGGTTTAGTCATAAATGAGGATGAAAGGTCTGGGTTAACGGTATATTCACCGATCTCATCGATGATGATGAGGGTCAGCGTTGGTTTGTTCATCGGCATTGGCTAAATGCCAAAGTAAAGATAGGTTTAGTCATTAACGAGGATTAAAGGTCCGGGTTAATGGTATATTCACCGATCTCACTGATGATGACGAGGGTCAGCATTGGTTTGTTCATCGACATTGGCTAAATACCGAAGCAAAGGTAGGTTTAGTCATTAACAAGGATGAAAGGTCCGGGTTAATGGTATATTTACCGATATCACCGATGATGACGAGGGTCAGCGTTGGTTTGTTCATTAGCATTGGCTAAATGCTGAAGTAAAGGTAGGTTTAGTCATTAACGAGGACGAAAGGTCCGGGTTAATGGTATATTCACCGATCTCACCGCTGATGATGAGGGTCAGCGTTGGTTTGTTCATCGGCATTCGCTAAATGCCGAAGCAAAGGTATGTTTAGTGATTAACGAGGATGAAAGGTCCGGGTTAACGATATTCACCGATATCGCCGATGATGATGAGGGTCAGCATTGGTTTGTTCATCGGCATTGGCTAAATGTCGAAGCAAAGATAGGTTTAGTCATTAACGAGGATGAAAGGTCTGGGTTAATGGTATATGTAAAGCAGGTTTTCGATGGGACTCGTGATGCGCGTCCTATTTGGAGTTTCATAGGGATGCATGTAGCAAGGATATTTTGGTTACCACATTACTGACCCAAGCAACCTTTTGGGTTTTCGCTGGAGCCAACCCCCTCTTACTTTTGCCCACGTGTCCTTTTTGGGTTTTCACGTGGTGAGGTACCCAATTTTGCCCGCGGCGCCCTTTCGGGTTTTTGCCACTGCCGGGTTATAGCCATTTTTGCCCTTGCCTAGAATATCTGAACAAGTCTAGTGGGGCACCTCTATTTTAAGCCCCATTTTTTTTGATGAAACATGGAAGATATAAGTATGATGATGGGTCGACATATGATGCCCGATCCCAACTACCTCATTTGCTCGCATGGCAAGAATGTGCAGATATTGGCTAGGGCACGAAGCCTCGCACCGGAAGAAAGTTCATTCGTTGGCGAGGAGACAATGCCAACGGGAAGAAAGAGTTTATGTGTCGATTCAGATGTAAGGTCTGCAATGGCGATAATGTGTAGATATCGGCTAGGACACGAAGCCTTGTGCCTAAAGGATGTATACTCACAGCAGCGGGGGTAACGCCAGCGCAAAAGGAATGGTTTGTGCATCTACGTGGATGTAAGGTCCAACACGGTGGTGGATGTGTAAATGTCGGCCAGGGCACAAGGCCTCTTGCCAAGGAATGTATATCCGCAGGCGTGGGGATAACGCCAGCGTAAAGAAATGGTTTATGCATCTAAGTGGATGTAATAGCAACCCAGTGGGACGATGCGGGGTTTTTAGGACCCCCAGGGTTTGTCTTTATTGGAGGGGCATCTGCCATGTGGGCCAATAGCCCGGGGTTGGTTTGAGCTGGATACGTATTTTGGAGAGTTCGGCCAGGGCGGAGTGCCACTATACCAAGTTGCATTTTGGTCATTCTTCGAACGCCGACAAGGCTATATGATACATCTTAAGGTGTTTTCCATTGATGGGTGAAAATTATACTACCCCCTTGTGGTCCATGAGAACGTAGGCACCGCCCTCATAGACTCGGTGGATGACATAGGGTCCCACCCAGTTTTCAACTAACTTCCCTTTGGGGTTGGAGGCCATTACTTCTTTTCTTTTGACAATGACTAGGTCACCTTTATTGAATTCACACTCCTTGACCAGTTTATCGAAAGCACGGGCCATGCGAGCTTGATATAGTTGTATGTTTTGTTGTGCCTGAAGGCGTCTTCCTTCAAGCTCAGCAAGCTCCTCTAGTCTTCTTTCTATGTTCGTTTGTTCATCGCTAGCCAAACCATGCTGGGTAGCAACTCGCAGTGACGACACCTCCAGCTCTATTGGTACCACTGCTTCTAATTTGTACACCAAGGAGAATGGTGAGCAGCCAGTTGGGGTCTTGTAGACCGTACGATATGCCCACAACGCCTCGTACATTTTCTCTTTGCAGTCCTTTTTACTGGAGTTGACGGTCTTTGCTAGTAGGGTGCAGAGGGTTTTATTGAATGCTTCAACAAGCCCATTTGCTTGAGAATTGTAGGGGGATGATGTCCTCCAATCAATTTTGTAATTTTCGGGTAACATGTACACCTTCTAGTTTCTGAAATGGCTGCCATTGTCAGAGATTATTCGGCTGGGAACCCCGAACTGGAATATTATATTTTGACGAAAGAATTTGGCAACCAGCTCCCCCATTACTTCTCTTAGTGCCACAGCCTCCGCCCATCTGGAGAAGTAGTCTGTGGCTGCCAAGATATATCTACATCCTAATGAAGATGCTGGCAAAGGGCCCACCACATCTGTGCCCCATTGGGCAAATGGCCAACTAGGGATGGTGGGGTGCAGTGGCGAAGGCGGCCTTCTTGGAACGGTGGCGTGTTCTTGACATTTCTGGCATGACTTGGCAAATCTGTAGCAGTCATCGAATATAGTGGGCCAGTAGTAGCCCAATTTCCTGATCTCAATCTTCATCTTCGGAACTGCCTGATGTGCTCCGGCTGATCCGGCATGGACCTCTTTCATCACCCGTCAGGCTTCTTCTGTAGACAATCATCGGAGTAGAATTTTCTTTTGGGCATCTGCCACTATTTGGAATAGAGTTCTGATCCTCATCTAGTAGGAATCTTTGATTCTAAGCAATTTCATTCTTTGTTCTTCTCCTTCGGCAACTGCTGGTGCTGGAACCAACGCAGGAGGTGTTCTCGCCAATCAGGCCGTTGAATTTCTTCCACAGTCATTATTTCATTCTCTTCTTCATTGGCCAAGGCCTCTATCATGCTAGGGACCTGGCGTCTACTGATGACGGCTATATTCAGGCCTGTGTCTGGCGGGATCGCAAAGGAATTGGCTAATTTTACGAGGGCATCCACCTGAGCATTTTGTCCTCGATTGATGTGTTTTACTTCAATGAAGTAGAATTTCACCATCAAGCGCATCACCAATTGATGGTAAGGAAGGAGCTCCGGCTTCCGCACATCAAATTGTCCTTCCACCTATTTCACGACTTGCATGGAGTCTCCGATCGCCTCGAGCATCTTGATTTCCATGGACAAGGCAATTTGTAGACCAAGAATCAAGGCTTCATACTCTGCCTCATTGTTTGTACAAGGTTTATTTATTGAACAAGAGGTATATATGACCTCCCCTTCGGGAGACTTCAGGACTATGCATGTGCCAGCTCTGACTCTAGCAGGTCCAGTTGTTGGAGTGTCGATTCTGGATGCACCATCAAAGTACAACTGCCATAGAGTGGGCTGCACTTGGTCTGCCGCCAGGGCCTCATCTTCAGGAAGTTCTGTGGCTAGCATGGAGTCTTCAGGCACAGGGTGTGCGGTGAAGAAATTTGCGATAGCTTGGCCTTTAACAGCTTTCTGCGGTACATAGGAGATGTCAAACTCCATGAGAATCACCGCCCATTTGCCTAAGTGGCCTTTGAGCGCTGGTTGGGATAGAATGTATTTCAGCGGATCCACCTTGGATATTAGCTTTATTCATGCGACAGCATATAGTGCCGAAGTTTCTTAACTGCGAAGACCAGAGCTAAGCAAACCTTTTCAATGAAGGTGTATTTTTCCTCAGTTCTGACTAGCCTGCGACTGAGATAATAGAGTGCTTGCTCTTTTCCTTCTTTATTAGTTTGGGCTAACATTGCTCCCAGGGAGTAATGTGTGGCAGCTATGTATAGAATTAGCGGTCGCCCCTTCACCGGTGCACCGAGCACAGGAGGAGTCTTTAGATAATCTTTCAGTTGGTCAAGAGCCATCTGGCAATCTTCATCCCAGTAAAAGAGGACATCCTTCATCATCAATTTGTGAAAGGGGTGACATCATCCTGACATATTAGATATGAACCGTCGGATATAAGCAAGACGGCCTTGCAGGGATCGGAGCTCGGAGAGGTTCCTTGGCGGAGGTAACTCCTGAACTGCTTTGATCTTTGCGAGGTCTATCTCAATCCCCCGATATCTGACAATGAAACCCAAGAATTTGCCGCTGGATACTCTGAAGGCGCACTTCATGGGGTTCATCTTTAATTCATATTGCCTGAGCCTCTGAAATATGACTCGGAGGTCCTATAGATGGTCTTCCTTTCTTCTGGTCTTGACTACCAGGTCATCTATATAGCACTCGACCTTGTGGTAGAGCACTTCGTCAAAGATTCTGGTCATTGCCTGCTAGTAAGTTATGTTGGCATTCTTCAAACCGAACGTCATCCTTTTGTAGTGGTAGATACCCTTAGGAGTTTGAAAGGCGGTGTGGACCCGGTCATGCTCCGCGATCCATATCTGATTGTAACCGGACGATCCCTCCATAAATGACAAGGCCTCGTGACTGGTTGTAGCATTGATCATGACTTTCGTTATCGGCACCGGGAAGTCATCCTTCGGGCACGCCTTGTTTAAATCTCAAAAATCTACACATAATCGAATCTGTTCGTTCTTCTTCTTCATGGGCATAATGTTGGCTAGCCACGTGGTATATTGATTTTCTTCGATGAAACCCACATCAATGAGTTTGTCCACTTCTTTGCATATTTGAGTGATGAGCTCCGGCCTCATGCACCGTGGCTACTGCTTCACCGGCTCCACTTCAGGATTTATAGCCAACTCATGTTGTGAGACTGCAGTGCTGAGTCCTGGCATCTCTTTGTAGCTCCAGAAAAAGCAATCCTAGAATTCTTGTAGCAATTGGATGTACAGCCTCTGTTCCTCTGAGGAGAGCTGGGCATTGAGGAAGGTTGGCCTGGGATCATCCTTACTTCCCAAATTGACTTCTATTAGCTCATCGACTGTGGCTTGGCCTCCATCTTAATTTTTGGAGGCGCCGACTGGAGGTCCATGAAGTCTGGAATATCATCTTCGAGTTCAAGTACCTCGACCTTGTCATTTTGTTTCCCCTGGGCCTCCTCGGAAGCTTCTAATTCAGCTGGTGGCGGCAGTGTGAGTTGTTCTGCCAAGGGGCCATCTGCAGCTTTGTCTTCAGCTGATGTGTCAGCATCTTTGAGGTGCTGGCATTTGTACATTGCTGGCTCGAAGCGATGGTATTCCGGTTTCACAATGCATGGGGTTGATTCTACTTTCATGTTGCTTTGAATCGCCATGTCCTTAGTGGAGGTGGCTTGCTCCTTTCTGGCCACGACTTCAATGATGGGTACTATCTGATCAGTTTTAACAAAAACCCTTTGATCGGTCTGAGGGGTGATGACATCACCGCCAAGGGAGGGCTACAAGAGAAGCAAGCCCCTCCTTCTTCGGTGTCTTCGGCTTCACTGCTGCTTGCTGTGTCAAATTTGGCTTGTGAAGCCTCTTATTCATAGTAAACTTTCTCCCAACATCTGCAGGGGGTCATATCTTCTAGTTCTTGGCCCCCTAGTCGAGGTGACCTGGTATGTTCAGCTTCTGCCAGGTATTCATCATAAGTTGCCCCCGGTGGACTATCTTTTGCGGAAAAGAAAGTGGAGATAGCGTGATGAGAGCATCTCACGACACTCCCTCTAGCTCAGGTCGCCTGCACACTTTTGATGTGGATTGATTTTGGTCTACACTTGTTATCTTCATTTCCCAAGTTTCATCTTATGTATTTTCCTTTTATTGAGTCCTATCTTTTGTATTTCCCTTTATTGAGTCATGTGGTTCTAGTCCATTTCCCTTGTTATGTTTAATTGCGCCTTATTATCTTAGTTATGGGTCCATAGGATTGAGTCTAGGATATGCTCGGTCTTTTGTCTTATTGTCAGGGACATTTTGGTCATGTAAAGAATGGTTGCCTATATATAGGCCCATCTCTCCTCATGTACTCAACTTTTGATGAATCAATTTGAATAGAAACATTTCCCACATCTCACTCCCCTCCACTAAATTTCTCTTCTCTCTTATTCTCTCATTATCTCTCTCTCTCTCTCCCAAGGGGAAGAGTTCGCCCCCCTCTCTCTCTCCTCACATCCCACCCACTTTATCTCTCTCTTCCCCTCCCCAATAACTCCTCCCAAGTTCCCACACCACTCCCATAACTCCACCCCAGCCCCAAGGTATCCTACACCAATCAAAACCCCACCCTCCAACCACCACCTACCCCTTCCACTTCCCAAAGCACCTTCCCACCCTCCCAAGGATGAAGGGACTTCCCCCAAGGACCCAAATTCGAATTTCCCTCCCCTTGGGCTGTGCCCTTTCATCTCCCCCACCCCCAAGCTCCCAAGTTCGCCCCCCCCCCCTCTCCCTTGCTCTCCCCTTGCACACCAAGAGCTCCACCTTCCCTCCACTCATCTCACAGCCCTCTCCAGCCATTTCCCCCCCACCCTTCATTCCCCCACAGCTCTCACAACCCCTAAACACCTCACATCTCTCTCCCATAGCCACTAGACACACCTCCCACCCCATTTCCCCAACCACACCTTTCACCTATAGCCATTTGCATTTTCAGGTTCAGGCCAGGATGCTGGTTTCAGATTGGCAGCAGATTGCAGAGGGCCCCCCGTCGTCTCCTGAGGGCTCCAGGTAACCTACTTTACATCGTCGGAAGCGTCATCGAGCTAGCTTTCCAACGGTGGTGGTCTCGCATCCATTCGAGTCCGGAGCTGTTCGGAGTCGAGGATCTCGTCCAACTGCGCAATCTGCCCCTGTCTGAAGACCTAAAGCTGAAAGAAGAGGTTGCCACGGCCAGCTCGTGAAGGATCGGCGCGCCATTTTTGGAGGGAAAAAACTAAGTCCAGTTAGCTTTCATCTCCAAGAAGAAGGACCTCAATCGACCACCGGAGCTACCAGTTACAATTTTATTCGCCGTAGGGTGCAGTCTGCCACCTGTGGGTCCAGGTTTGACCTGTCCTCACTTATCCGGCCACCATTCTTTTCTCCGACCACCGATTGGGGTCCCGTCAACTCCTGTTCGAAGCTACTCCGACCACGATCGCGTCACCGCCAGTTTCGTCTGGATTGGAGTTCGGGAAAGTCCGCAGCACCTTCTGCAACAGGCTGCACCAACTCTGCACCAGTGTGAGACAGAACGTTTCTGTCATGTTCCAGTCGCTGGCCCGATCAGCCCCGAGTTTCAGAGCCTTCCCAAAAAATCAGACATCACCCTCGGTCAGTTGGGGAAATTTTGGCACCGGATTCATCAAGATCTGAGTTCCGAGGAGTCCGTGGCAGCAACTACACCAACACCCTGTCCAGCGAATCTGAAGATTGGCAGAACCGGCAAAGCTTGGAAAGTCAGGTTTTCTCGCATAATTCCCCCACCCCGCTTGGCCGGCTGAAGGCCCCTCCCTGCGAGGAGGTAGTATTGATTGTAATAAGTCTAATCCTCACCCTAAGATCATCCCTCCTGCGAGAGGCGTAGTGCTGTACCCCTTTAATTTTCAGGTCAAGCGACACCGCCGCAGCGATCGGGTGTATACCCTCGCTTCCCGGCGCGCCCTCGTCTCCGAGCGGGATCGGTGTCTTCACACCGATCAGGTGAGCCTCTGATGCTACCTTTGATTGCCTTATTTCTGCGAGTTTAGTATTGCTTTGTATGCCCGTCGGACGGTGAGAAGAGGCCCCGTACTTGTATGCTACTTTGAAGGTGTCCACCGCGGACCGGGAGAGAGTGCCACCCAAACCCTGCCCTGCTGGCCAGCCGCCCACGAAGTTGGGAATCCTAGGCCCTTTGGGGTCAGCCTAAGCCAACTAAGTCAATTAGAATCATTGGGTCTCGCCTCGGACCCTTGCCATCATCCCTCGGCCCCGTCGGGTGATCACGTGTGCCGAGTGAGTAAGACACTATTGTGAGAATCATTGGAGTGCTTGTATGCTTACTGGTGCGGACACCCGAGCAGTTGATCGGCACGATACGCCGAGCCACCGGTACCGCACACGGAGCACGACTCGAGCCACCTCAGCATCTATTTGGCTCGGAGACAGCCTGGAGACGCCCCCCTGAGTCCCCATTTATCATATTTAGTTAGCCCTTATGTGTGTGTAATTTGCGTTTATTTCGTTGTATTCGGTTTCCTATTTTGATTGTAAGAGGGGCTTATGTGTAATTTGGACCCCGTGGGCCCCATCCCATTGAGCCACCTCACCCATGGGTCCCATGTGGGGTCAGTCAACATGTCAAATGGAGGCTTCTAGATGGGTGGGCCAAGTGGGGCACAAGTGGCTTGGAAAGTCCACATTTTGGCCACCCACCCCACCTACCAAGTCAAGCCACCCTCCTTGGTCCAAGGGCCGCCCCCCTCCTCGTAGTTTTTTCTTTATTTTTTATGGGTGTGTCACACTCCATCCCAACCCTCCATTCCCATCCCCTAGATCCAATGGTTGTGGATGGATGTGAGATGTAACCTATTTAAGCTTGTATTTTTTCATTTTAGTAGAATTAATGCCATTTGAATCAAAGTATTTCCAAGAGCAAGGGCTGGTGCGCCCCCCTCCTCTCTCCTCCCTCTCCCCCTTGAAGCTGTGAAGGCTTCCATTCTGAGGTGTGATGCCTCGTGTATCAGTTCCGACGATCGCCGCCGCCGCCACGAGCCGCCACCGCACCGCCTTCGCCATCAATGGAGTTCTGCCCGTGCAGTACCACAGAGGCTTCCACGAATTTCCTGTCTCCTCCCCGAGCTCAGATAGATCTAGGAATTTTATTGGATGTTCCAGAGGTGTCAAGGAGATCCCACAAAATTTGGTTTGCCATTCAGATCTCGTTTCATATTTTTTGATTTTCGTCCACTCTTCCATTTTGGTTCTGCCAGAGTTCTGTCCAGATTCATCCCCGCCCTGCGTTTCATGTCTTAGGTCCACTTTTTGATTTATTTTGGTTCGCCCAATTTTACTGGAGGTTCCACCCATCAATAACTTCATCCAAAATTTTTATCAATTTTTGTTTCGTCCATTTCATATTTTCTACAAATCATTCTCAGTCCCAGCTACAGTTCTGTCCCCCTGTTCCCAGATCCGACCACCAGTCACCCCACAAATCATAGTAAATCACCACCACCTCCAAATCAAATTCCAAAAATAGTCCCAGTTCCTTGGTTTGATCCCCTACAACTTTGAAGAAGATCTCAAGAGCTGAATCGGAGGTTTACTAGGCGGTCAACGGAGATTCTCAGACAAGTACCCTGCAAATCTGAGGTTTCGATTACTGTATAACAGGGACTTGTAAATTCATTAAAGTTCTGATCCGACCAGATCCAGCAGATCTCTCTGGGTGTAGATTGAAGCATTTGAAGATATCTTTCCAACGATAGCTTATGCGTCCCGATCCGACGTCGGGATTGATCGCAGCGGCCGTTTTCGCCGGAGCGCGCGCCGGAAAACAGAAATCAAAATCCGTGGGTAGCTAGTTCAACAATTGGGAATCGGGGCCGATCGACCCCCGATCGGTGTTCCCGGCCGACCGCCGTCCGTGGAGGCGCGCCACCAGGGGTCCCCATCATAGTGGGTCCCACCCCCGCAGATCCGGAGGACAGCGCCATCCGTGGGCCCCGCGGGCCCGCAGAACCCGCTGTTCGGAAAGCACGAAAACGCGGAGTTCGGCACCGCCGGGCGACATCAAGATGCTGCCCGTCAACCCGAGTTGCGTGATTCCCGGGCCATACATGTGACCTTTTACCTCCCTGCGTGGAGTGGGTCAAATTATTGTATTGCTGTAATATTGTTTAACCGGGAGTCCGTAATTCGGCCGGGGTTGTCTTCGCCACGCCGGGTGCGTGGAGGTAATGGTCCGAACCTCTTGGCGTTCATTTGCTTAGCTAGTATACGGTCTTTTGCCGCTGTCGAGAGCGTAGGTACTAGCCCGTGTGTCCATGTCACCGCTGTGAGAGTGAGTGTGACCCGTCCCGTGACTCGATCCGAGTCCGGAAGTTGAGTCGGACTACCCTTGACCTCCGCCGGTTCCTTAACGCGCACGGTCCGCGCTTTCCCTCGCTTGGGACGACGAGTGAGCTTCCACTTCTGTTAGCGATGTTTTGCCACTAGGAGCTCGTAGTGTCGGGCTTAGTGTCTCCCTGGTGTGTGCTGCTGGTCGCGTCTTCATCTAGCGTCCGAGGGTGGCACCTAATAGTGTCGTCTCCCGTGTCCGTCCCGCATCAGTTTGGTATCAGAGCAAGTCGAGTCTAGGGTAGTCTTTGCATATGTCTTGCATGCATCATGGTCTAAGTCGAGTCTAGGACCATCATTATTTTCAAAACAAAAAAAAAGTGTGTTTTAAATTGCATTTGCACCCTTTATTCGGTATCTTAAAAGGTGTTGTCCGAACGTTAGGCTACGCCTACCGGGAGGTCGCACACTTGCGGGAGTGATCTTCGGATCGATTAACTCCGCCCCGTACCGGATATTGGTTTAGGTCTAAGTGCATCATTTAGTGTGTGTTTGCATTAGTCGGTGTCTTCTAGGTCGTGTGTCAGTTGCATGCCCACCCGTCGAGGTACCCAGTACTCGCCACCACCACCTATGGCGGAGTCCCGAGCCCGTAGTTCCGATGAGTCTTCCACGGCCGAGATGTTCCGGGCCATCATGGATCGTTTAGACACGCGTATGGATGGTCTTAGTACGCGTATGGATGGCATAGGGACGCGTCTAGAAGGGCAGATGAAGGTCCTCGAGGATCGGGCTGGGGTTTCGGAGCAGTCCATTCAAGGCCTTGTTGGAAGGATTGCCGTCCTAGAGAGGGGCCCAGTAGCGGCGCAACCCGCGCCGACGAACGGCCAACAGGAGCCGGTTCAGCAACCTGCTGTGCCAAGGGCTCAGGCAGAGAATGTTGGGGTTCAACAGGTGCATGTGGTGGATGATTATGCATCTGATAATGATCAAGGGGGTAACGGTCGTCGTCATCAACGACGGAATCGTGATGACGAGGATGACGACCGCATTCTTAGGGGTGTGCGTGCAGACCCTCCCACTTTTAGCGGGTCCTTGGACCCTAGGGTGTATTTAGATTGGGAGGCCGGCATGGACCGGTACTTCGAGTGGTTTGAGATGACGGACCACCGAAGAGTCCGATACGCAAAGATGAAGCTGCAAGGGCAGGCCCAAACTTATTGGATCAATGTGGAGAGCCTGCTCAACCAGCGACGTCAACCCCAGATCGGTACTTGGGATGATATGAAAACCAAGTTGAGGGAGAAGTACCTTCCCGCCTCATATCGCCAACGTCTCATAGACAAGTGGCAAAGCATCTCCCAAGGGAACCGATCCGTGACCGAGTACACCGCCGAGTTCGATGAGTATTATTTGCGGTGCGGGGTCACGGAAGAGAGCACCATGACGATATCCCACTTTCGGAGAGGTTTGCGGCCCAATTATCAATATGAACTCTTTCGCCGCAATGCCACCACTTTGGAGCAGGCATATCAGATTGCTCTCGAATTGGAGCAGTTCGAGGCCGAGTTTGAGTCACCCCATCGGTTGGGCTCTTTCCCCTTCGTAGTGTCGAGTCCCGTGGCTCATCTGGCACGTATCCGAGGGCCCCCATGGCACGACCTCAGGAGCCCGCTCGCCCCGAGCCCTTTGCTCCTAGGCCTCGTCCTCCACCCCCGAGGGACCTTCCTCGTCCCCAGCATCTTACGGCCCCACCCATAGCCCGTCCACCGGCACCCGCACCTCCTGCACGTCCTTTGTTGCCTACGCCTCCTATCCGTCGGGAGGATAAAGGTAAGGACCTATGATTGGGGAGCCTAGTGGATCACGGCAGCAGTGTTATCGCTGCAATGGGTTTGGCCATTTCGCCAACCAGTGTCCCACCCGCCCATCTCTTCACATTGGGGACACACAGGCCGAGGATACCACCCCTACGGGCCTCGAGTTAGTCAGCTATGAGGCAGATGAAGAGTTAGCTGACGAGTACTATGAGATGGGAGGTGAGGCCCAGGATGTCCAGCAGTCGGGCGATACCCACGTGGGGGTCGTCAGATGTATCCTCACCCAGCCACAGGTCAGTGATGACTGGCGTCGGACCACTATCCTTCAGGTATTCTGTAGGCTGGGAAAGCAAATTTGCAAGGTGGTCATCGATAGCGGGAGTTGTATCAATGCAATCTCCACGAACGCTGTCGCTCGTCTTGG
Organism: Amorphophallus konjac; assembly: GCA_022559845.1. Classification (NCBI taxonomy): domain Eukaryota; kingdom Viridiplantae; phylum Streptophyta; class Magnoliopsida; order Alismatales; family Araceae; genus Amorphophallus; species Amorphophallus konjac. The sequence goes on from CM040117.1 coordinate 54,048,626, forward strand.
TCTCACACCCGTAGACCATCCTTGTCCCTATCAGGTATCATGGGTGGATACCACTTCCATTTCGGTCAGGCTGCGGTGCTTGGTCCCGCTGCAGCTCCACTCCTACCGTGACGAGATCTGGTGTGATGTTCTCCCCATGGAAGTGGGAAGTATCATTCTTGGTAGGCCGTGGTTATTCGACCGAGATGCCACACTCCATGGTCGGTCGAACACCTGTACCTTCGACCACGATGGCCAGCGGGTCACCCTCCACCCCGTTCGGCCAGGAGCCCATCAGTCAGGGGTCCTACTGGCCCTAGTACTCCAAAGCCTTCCGTACCCGGGCCCAGTACCCCATCCCCAGCTCGGACTATGACCGTTACCTCTGGCCCAGGAGAGCCCTCGACGAGGAGATTGATGATGATTAGCTCCCGGGAAATGGAGCAGGAGCTTAGTCAGGGCTGTCCGGTGTTTGCCATTACGGTCCGAGAGGTGGAGCGGGACTCCGAGGGTGAGCTCCCACCCGAGGTTGTTCCCATTCTGCAGGAGTATGCTGATGTCTTTCCCGATGAGCTTCCCGAGGGACTCCCACCAATGCGGGATATTCAGCATGCCATCGACCTTGTTCCGGGCTCTTCTTTGCCCAACCTTCCTCATTATCGCATGAGTCCCACGGAGCATGCCGAGCTTAAACGGCAGGTCGATGAGTTAGTGCAGAGAGGGTCTGTTCGGGACAGCATGAGTCCATGTGCTGTGCCCGCATTACTCGCCCCGAAGAAGGATGGCACATGGAGAATGTGTATTGATAGTCGTGCCATCAATAAGATCACCGTGAAGTACAGGTTCCCTATTCCCCGCCTGGATGACATGCTAGACATGATGGCAGGTGCCACTATCTTTTCGAAGATCGATCTTAAGAGTGGCTACCATCAGGTGAGGATTAGGCCAGGTGATGAGTGGAAGATCGCATTTAAGACCAAGGACGGTCTATATGAGTGGTTGGTCATGCCTTTTGGGTTGACCAATGCCCCTAGCACTTTCATGCGGCTCATGACTCAGGTCCTTCGACCTTTCATTGGAGTCTTTGTAGTGGTGTATTTTGATGATATCCTTATCTATAGCCGCACCACAGGGGACCACTTAGACCACCTTCGGCAGGTCTGTCTACTTCTTCGGCGAGAGCAGTTGTTTGCGAACCCACAGAAGTGTGCCTTCATGACACCTCAGCTTACCTTCTTGGGTTTCATTGTGTCTAGTACTGGGGTCTCCGCCGATCCGGAGAAGGTCCGGGCCATTGTTGAGTGGCCGGAACCCCGTACGGTTCATGATGTCCGCAGCTTTCATGGCCTTGCGACGTTCTACCGTCGCTTCATCCGCGGATTTAGCTCCGTCACCGCCCCGATCACGGATTGCATCCGTAAGGGCACATTTGTATGGACGAAGGCCGCATCTGCCGCCTTCAAGGACATCAAGGAGCGCATGACCCAGACACCTATCCTTCGACTGCCTGATTTCTCGAAGGTGTTTGAGGTCTCTTGTGATGCGTCGGCGTGGGAATTGGAGGAGTTTTGAGTCAGGAGTCCCACCCGATCGCATATTTCAGCGAGAAGCTGAATGACGCGAAGCTGCGATATTCCACATATGATAAAGAATTCTACGCAGTTGTTCAGGCTCTTAGGCATTGGAGGCACTATCTTTTACATCAGGAGTTTGTCCTATACTCCGACCACGAAGCATTGAGGTACCTCCATTCGCAAAAGAAGCTTAACTCGCGTCATAGTCGTTGGGTCGAGTATCTCCAGCAGTTCACCTTTGTGCTGAAACATAAGGCTGGAGTGGAGAACAAGGTGGCTGATGCCTTGAGTCGGCGAGCATGTTTGCTTACCACCATGAGTGCCGAGGTCATAGGGTTAGAGAAGATGAAGGAGGCCTATGTTGATTGTCCTGACTTCGGTCAGATTTTTACCACCCTCCAGGCCGGACCCTCGAGAGACCTTGATGAGTATGTGCTTCAGGAGGGTTACCTCTTTCGAGGTAGCAGGCTATGTGTTCCCCGAACTTCGGTTCGAGATTTCTTAGTGTGGGAACTACATGCGGGAGGTCTAGCCGGCCACTTTGGTCGGAACAAGACTATTGAGGCAGTGGAGCATCGATTTTATTGGCCGAGCTTGAAGCGCGATGTTGCTAACATCGTGGCTCAGTGCCGTACATGTGCTACGGCCAAGATGAAGAAGCAAAGCTCGGGCCTTTATACGCCTCTCCCGTGCCTGATGCCCCGTGGCAGGATGTTAGTATGGACTTTGTTTTGGGATTGCCACGTACCTCCAGGAAGCATGATTCGGTCTATGTGGTGGTTGACCGTTTCTCGAAGATGGCCCTCTTTATTCCTTGCTCGAAGACTTCGGATGCTTCGAGGGTAGCCCGCCTTTTTCTTACGCATGTGGTGTGCAAGTTCGGGTTGCCTCGCACTATAGTGTCTGACCGTGATGTTAGATTCACTTCCTACTTTTGGAAGACACTATGGCATATGATGGGTACTCACCTCAAGTTTTCCACTGCATATCATCCCCAGACAGACGGTCAGACCGAGGTGGTCAATAGGAGTCTGGGAGATCTTTTGAGGTGTCTAGTTAAGGACCGCATTGGGGATTGGGATCTCATTTACCCATGGCTGAGTTTGCATACAATGATTCGGTGAATAGGTCTACCGGCATGAGTCCATTTGAGATTGTCACAGGTCGTAGGCCTAGGAAACCCGTTGACCTTGTCCCCATGCCTATCCATGCTAGAGTGTCGGAGTCGGCCGAGTCGTTTGCTAGGCATGTTAGGAGTTTGCATGACGACATCCGTCGTCACATTGAGGCCAGCAATGCACGGTACAAGGAGTTAGCCGATGCCCACCGACACCACCGAGAGTTCCACGAGGGCGAATACGTCATGATCAGGGTAAGACCTGAACGGTTTCCCTCTGGAACCGTTAAGAAGTTGCAAGCTCGCGGAGCCGGTCCCTTTAGAGTGTTGAAACGCGTTGGATCCAATGCGTATGTTGTGGACCTGCCCGAGGAATATGGTATAAGCTCTACCTTCAATGTATCGGATCTTGTTGCATATAGGGACCCAGCGGTGATCCCTAGTGAGCCTTTTGAGCCATCTCCTCCCCTTGAGAGTGATCCCACACCTGAGTGTCCACTTCCACCTCCAGCCCCTTTTTCACGGCAGCGTGAGCATATAGATCGTATACTGGACGAGCAAGTGACAGTTACCAGGAGTGGATCTTACCCGCGCTACCTAGTGCGATGGAGAGGACGGCCCGCTACTGAGGACACATGGATCACACATGGCGAGTTGCAGCAGATCGATCCGGACCTTCTGGAGCGATATAGGAGCGATGCAGACCCTTACTCGACAGGGTCGAGTTTCTCCCACCCGGGGAGAATTGGTGCGGACACCCGAGCAGTTGATCGGCACGATACGCCGAGCCACCGGTACCGCACACGGAGCACGACTCGAGCCACCTCAGCATCTATTTGGCTCGGAGATAGCCTGGAGACGCCCCCCTGAGTCCCCATTTATCATATTTAGTTAGCCCTTATGTGTGTGTAATTTGCGTTTATTTCGTTGTATTCGGTTTGCTATTTTGATTGTAAGAGGGGCTTATGTGCAATTTGGACCCCGTGGGCCCCACGGGCCCCCCAGGCCCCATCCCATTGAGCCACCTCACCCATGGGCCCCATGTGGGGTCAGTCAACATGTCAAATGGAGGCTTCTAGATGGGTGGACCAAGTGGGGGACAAGTGGCTTGGAAAGTCCACATTTTGGCCACCCACCCCACCTACCAAGTCAAGCCACCCTCCTTGGTCCAAGGGCCGCCCCCCTCCTTGTAGTTTTTTATTTATTTTTTGTGGGTGTGTCACACTCCATCCCAACCCTCCATTCCCATCCCCTAGATCCAATGGTTGTGGATGGATGTGAGATGTAACCTATTTAAGCTTGTATTTTCCATTTTAGTAGAATTAATGCCATTTGAATCAAAGTATTTCCAAGAGCAAGGGCTGGTGCGCCCCCCTCCTCTCTCCTCCCTCTCCCCCTTGAAGCTGTGAAGGCTTCCATTCTGAGGTGTGACGCCTCGTGTATCAGTTCCGACGATCGCCGCCGCCGCCACGAGCCGCCACCGCACCGCCTTCGCCATCAACGGAGTTCTGCCCGTGCAGTACCACAGAGGCTTCCACGAATTTCCTGTCTCAGCCCCGAGCTCAGATAGATCTGGGAATTTTATTGGATGTTCCAGAGGTGTCAAGGAGATCCCACAAAATTTGGTTTGCCATTCAGATCTCGTTTCATATTTTTTGATTTTCGTCCACTCTTCCATTTCGGTTCTGCCAGAGTTCTGTCCAGATTCATCCCCGCCCTGAGTTTCATGTCTTAGGTCCACTTTTTGATTTATTTTGGTTCGCCCAATTTTACTGGAGGTTCCACCCATCAATCCCTTCATCCAAAATTTTTCTCAATTTTTGTTTCGTCCATTTCATATTTTCTAAAAATCGTTCTCAGTCCCAGCTACAGTTCTGTCCCCCTGTTCCCAGATCCGACCACCAGTCACCCCATAAATCATAGTAAATCACCACCACCTCCAAATCAAATTCCAAAAATAGTCCCAGATCCGTGGTTTGATCTCCTAGAACTTTTAAGAAGCTCAAGAGCTGAATCGGAGGTTTACTAGGCGGTCAACGGTGGTTCTCAGACAAGTACCCTGTAAATCTGAGGTTTCGGTTACTGTACAACAGGGACTTGTAAATTCATTAAAGTTCTGATCCGACCAGATCCAGCAGATCTCTCTGGGTGTTGATTGAAGCATTTGAAGACATCTTTCCAACGATAGCTTATGCGTCCCGATCCGACGTCGGGATTGATCGCAGCGGCCGTTTTCGCCGGAGCGCGCGCCGGAAAACAGAAATCAAAATCCGTGGGCAGCTAGTTCAAAATTGGGAATCGGGGACCGATCGACCCCCGATCGGTGTTCCCAGCCGACCGCCGTCCGTGGAGGCGCGCCACCAGGGGTCCCCATCATAGTGGGTCCCACCCCCGCAGATCCGGAGGACAGCGCCATCCGTGGGCCCCGCGGGCCCGCAGAACCCGCCGTTCGGAAAGCACGAAAACGCGGAGTTCGACACCGCCGGGAGACATCAAGATGCTGCCCGTCAACCCGAGTTGCTTGATTCCCGGGCCCTACATGTGACCTTTTACCTCCCTGCGTGGAGTGGGTCAAATTATTGTATTGCTGTAATATTGTTTAACCGGGAGTCCGTAATTCGGCCGGGGTTGTCTTCGCCACGCCGGGTGCGTGGAGGTAATGGTCCGAACCTCTTGGCGTTCATTTGCTTAGCTAGTATACGGTCTTTTGCCGCTGTCGAGAGCGTAGGTACTAGCCCGTGTGTCCATGTCACCGCTGTGAGAGTGAGTGTGACCCGTCCCGTGACTCGATCCGAGTCCGGAAGTTGAGTCGGACTACCCTTGACCTCCGCTTGTTCCTTCGCTTGGGACGACGAGTGAGCTTCCACTTCTGTTAGCGACGTTTTGCCACTAGGAGCTCGTAGTGTCGGGCTTAGTGTCTCCCTGGTGTGTGCTGCTGGTCGCGTCTTCATCTAGCGTCCGAGGGTGGCACCTAATAGTGTCGTCTCCCGTGTCCGTCCCGCATCACTTGCGGGTCTAGGTCCTAGGTTGCTCATTTCATACTTAGTCATCCTTGGCCTGTGCCACATCAAGTGGTATCAGAGCGATCTTAGGCTTATCCTTACAAGTCTAGTCTTGGGTCACACTAAGTCATTCATAGGTGCATCTGCACACCCTTGCATAGCCCACCCAACTTTGCTTGACCACTCGTAGTGGAGCCCATTATCAAGTCAATCCCTCCTCTTCTAATACCACCATGAATCCCAATCCCCAAGGAAATCCCCCTCACAATGAGCACGAGCTTCCCCACCATATGAGGTTTCTTGTGGAAGGCATGACCAATATCATGGGAAGGCTTGATGACATAATGGCCCGGCTTGAACAAATTGAGGAAAATAGGCCTGCCCCAAGGGTAGGAGATAGGAGAGAACCACCTCCACATGTGGAGCCAGCCATAGGAGAGCTCAACCTTGATCACCCTCCCGAACCGGAAAGGGACCCACCTCCTAGAAGGAATGAGAGACTCCCCCGGGACAACCCGGATGACCAACTAATGAGACTTGTGAAAGTCGATGCACCCACCTTTGATGGGTCTCATCATCTGAGCATCTACTTAGATTGGGAGGCAGCCATGGACCAATATTTTGATTGGTATCCAATGACCGAGGATAGGAGAGTCCGGCTTGCAAAGATGCAATTAACCAAACTAGCCAAGACTCATTGGATGAATGTTGAGGCATTAAGGATAGTTAGGAGGGAAGCTCCCATCACCACATGGGGGGCCATTAAAGACCAACTCAAACTCAAATATGTCCCACCCTCCTACCATCAAAACCTCCTAGATGAGTGGCAAGCCTTGACCCAAGAGGGAAAGACCGTCATGGAATACATTGAGAAGTTTGACTACTACCTTCTCAAGTGTGGAGTACAAGAGGACCCCGCCGTCACACTCTCCCACTTTAGGAATGGACTTCAATTCCATATAAAAAAGGAGTTATTCATGCATCAAGTAGCCACTTTAGAGCAAGCCTACCAAGTAGCTCGGGATGCCGAGAAATTCTCTCGGTATACACGAATGGTTCCCCCTCGGGGGATGGACCCCAAAGCCATGGCACCTCGGGTCAACCCTCTACCTCCCCAAAGAGGTCTCCTTCCCACACCCATGGGAGCTCCTCCCACCCAGGTCACCCCTCCTAGTGGCACTCCACCACCCCGCCCCACAAGTGGGCCCCTAAACACAACTCCCAATAGGCCCAATCCGACACCCACTCCCCCTCACACTAAGATGGCCCCAAACCATCAAAATGGGCAGCAATGCTTTAGGTGCTATGGGTATGGGCACTTTGCCAATCAATGCCCCACCAAGGGAGCATCTAACTTGCTCATAGAGGAGACCAACCCCCAACCCCAAGCTGAATTTGAAGGGGAAGTTGAGATATATGAACCCTCTCTTGAATGGGAGGAGGAGTATGAGAACCACTACATAGAGACCAACCAAGAACAACTCCCTCCATCCACCGACTCCCACCTCGGAGTGGTTAGGTGCACACTCACTCAAACCCAAGAGCATGATTGGAAAAGAAACACCATATTTCATACCTACATCCGGATAGGAAGCCATGTTAGAAAGGTCATCTTGGACAATGGAAGTAGTGTGAATGTGGTGTCACCCGACACCGTCAAACTTTTGGGCCTTACCACCTCCCTACATCCACACCCATATCGGGTAGCATGGATTGATGCCACCTCCATACCCGTTAGTGCTCGTTGCCTTGTCCCCATTACATTCCAATCCTATCAAGGCCAAGTGTGGTGTGACATCCTACCAATGGAAGTTGGGAGTATACTGCTAGGGCGGCCTTGGATCGACGATGTAGATGCCACCTTCCTTGGAAGGATAAACACTTGCATCTTCACTCATGAAGGAAAGAAAATCCAACTCAACCCTTATCCACCCCGCACCCTTCCCAAGAAAGCATCTCCCTCCCTTTAGGGATCCCTACCCCTCCCACTATTCCAAACCCACCAAACCCCACCCCATCAAGCCTTAATCCTAGTATCATCAATGAGCCTCCTAGGAGCCTACACCTCATCACTAGGAAAGAGCTTGAGGAAGAAGTCAACCAAGGAGAACATGTGTGTGCCATTGTTATTTGCCTCGGGGAGTCCACCCCAACCGACCCACACCCGATAGAAATTCAACAACTCCTTGATGACTTCCATGATGTGTTTCCCGAGGAGCTTCCGGACAAGCTACCACCCATGCGCGATGTGCAACATGCCATCGATTTTGTGCCCGGAGCTACCTTACCCAACCTCCCACACTACCGCCTCAACCCCACCGAGCATGCCGAGCTCAGGAGGCAAATTGAGGAACTCATCAGGAAGGGCTTCCTCCGAATTAGCAAAAGCCCTTGTGCCGTCCCGGCTCTTCTTACACCCAAAAAGGACGGAACTTGGCGCATGTGTGTGGATAGCCGAGCCATCAATAAAATAACGGTCAAGTATAGGTTCCCCATCCCTCGGTTAGATGATATGCTAGATATGCTAGCTGGAGCCACCATCTTCTCCAAAATTGAATTCAAGAGTGGCTACCATCAAGTTCGCATTAGGCCCGGGGACGAGTGGAAAACCGCCTTTAAGACTAAGGACGGTCTCTATGAATGGCTTGTCATGCCTTTTGGCCTTTCTAATGCGCCGAGCACCTTCATGCACCTCATGACCGAGGTCCTCCGGCCCTTCATTGGCATCTTTCTAGTTGTCTACTTTGACGACATCCTCATATATAGCCAATCCAAGGAAGCCCACCTCGATCACCTCAAACAAGTGTGCACCATTCTTAGGAAGGAGAGTCTCTTTGCTAACCCCGGGAAGTGTCATTTCTTGACCAATCAACTAGCCTTTCTAGGATTTATTGTCTCATCTCAAGGGGTATCCATGGACCCCGAAAAGGTCCAAGCTATTCTTGAGTGGCCCGAGCCCAAGACCCTTCATGAGGCCCGAAGCTTTCACGGGCTAGCTACTTTCTATAGGAGATTCATCCGAGGATTTAGCACAACCACTGCTCCTATCACGGATTGCCTCAAGAAAGGCACCTTTGTGTGGACTAGGGCAGCCTCCAAAGCATTCCTAGAGCTCAAGGAAAAGATAACCCAAGCCCCGTTCCTTTGCCTACCTGACTTCTTGAAAGTCTTCGAAGTCACTTGTGATGCATCCGGGGTAGGGATTGGGGGCATCCTCAGCCAAGAAGGTCACCCGGTAGCCTAATTTAGTGAGAAACTTTGTGAGGCTAGGACTAGGTACTCCACCTATGACAAAGAGCTTTATGCCGTGGTTCAATCCCTTCGGCATTGGAGGCACTATCTCCTACCCAAGGAGTTTGTGATCTTCTCGGACCATGAGGCTTTGAAGTACCTCAACACCCAACAAAAGCTCAATGCCCTCCATGCCCGATGGGTAGAATACATTCAAGCTTACACCTTTGTCCTCAAGTACAAGATGGGTAGTGAGAACCGCGCCGCCGATGCACTAAGTAGGCGGGTAGCCTTACTCTCCACCATCCAGGTGGAAGTAACCGGGTTTGAAAGAATCAAAGGGGAATACCCAAATTGCCCCGACTTTGGGACTCACTACAACACCCTTTCCACTCAGCCCCACAAGGAACATGAGGGGTTCATACTTCAAGAGGGGTATCTATTCAAGGGAGCTAGGCTTTGCATACCCCGGACTTCACTTCGGGACTTCATAGTTTGGGAGTTACACAGTGGTGGCCTAGCTGGTCACTTTGGGGTCCAAAAGACCATAGAGCTAGTTGAGAGGCAATTCCATTGGCCTAGTCTCAAGAAGGATGTGGCCCACATTGTGGGGCAATGTCGCATTTGTGCCTCAGCCAAACAAGTGAAGCAAAATACTGGGCTTTACACACCCCTACCCATACCAGACCGACCTTGGGAGGATTTGAGCATGGACTTCATCCTTGGCCTACCTAAGACCTTGTGCAAACATGATTCCATCTTTGTAGTGGTTGACAGGTTCTCTAAAATGGCCCACTTTATCCCATGTTCCAAGACCTCCGATGCTTCTAGGGTCGCCTGATTATTCTTTGATGAGGTGGTCCGACTCCATGGATTACCTAAGACTATTGTGTCTGATCGGGATGTGAAATTCACCAGTTATTTTTGGAAGACTCTTTGGCACCTAATGGGAACCCTCCTCAAATTCTCCACTGCTTACCATCCTCAAACCGATGGCCAGACTGAGGTCGTCAACCGAAGCCTTGGGAACTTGCTCCGTTGCCTTGTAGGGGACCACCCTGGGAATTGGGATATCCTCTTATCTCAAGCCGAGTTTGCCTACAATGATTCTGTCAATAGGTCCATAGGCAAGAGTCCATTTGAGGTTGTACATGGTTATAGGCCTAGAAAACCTTCCGATCTTATTCCCCTTCCACCACATGCTAGAGTGTCAGTCTCAGCTGAGTCCTTTGCACAACATATTAAAGAGTTGCATGATGACATCTGCAAGCATATAGGAAAGAGCAATGAGGCTTACAAAAGGCGGGCAGATGCTCATCGACGCCACTGCGAGTTCCAAGTGGGAGATTCGGTGATGGTGAGGATGGAGCGGCTCCTTCCAGGGCCTGCCTCCAAGTTGAGGGCACGGGTTTGGGACCCTTTCGAGTTCTGAGACGACTTGGCAGTAATGCTTATGAGCTAGACCTACCTGAGGGTTTTGGGGTACACCCTACTTTCAATGTGGCGGACCTGGTACCCTACAAGGGCCCCGCGGTGGAACCCAGTGAGGAGCTCGAGCCTTTACCCCTCCCTGAGAGAGACACTCCTGGAGGGACTCCACTTTCTAGCTTGAAAGACCAACGAGAGCAGGTAGAGGTAATACTGGATGAGCAGAGTATCATTACTAGGCATAAGGTGTATCAACGCTACCTGGTTAGGTGGAAGAATCGTCCCCCGATAGAGGATACGTGGGTGAGTCGAGAGGATCTGCTGCGCTTGGACCCAGACATGCTAGAGCATTACGACAGCCAGGTGGACCCATACTCGACGGGGTCGAGTTCTCCCCACCCCGGGGGATTTGATGAGGGCATCTCATGACACTCCCTCTAGCTCGGGTCGCCTGCAGACTCTTGATGTGGATTGATTATGGTCTACACTTGTTATCTTCATTTCCCAAGTTTCATCTTATGTATTTTCCTTTTATTGAGTCCTATCTTTTGTATTTCCCTTTATTGAGTCATGTGGTTCTAGTCCATTTCCCTTGTTATGCTTAATTGGGCCTTATTATCTTAGTTATGGGCCCATAGGATTGAGTCTAGGATATGCTCGGTCTTTTGTCTTATTGTCAGGGACATTTTGGTCATGTAAAGAATGGTTGCCTATATATAGGCCCATCTCTCCTCATGTACTCAACTTTTGATGAATCAATTTGAATAGAAACATTTCCCACATCTCACTCCCCTCCACTAAATTTCTCTTCTCTCTTATTCTCTCATGATCTCTCTCTCTCTCTCCCAAGGGGAAGAGTTTGCCCCCCTCTCTCTCTCCTCACTTCCCACCCACTTTCTCTCTCTCTTCCCCTCCCCAATAACTCCTCCCAAGTTCCCCCACCACTCCCATAACTCCACCCCATCCCCAAGGTATCCTACACCAATCAAAACCCCACCCTCCAACCACCACCTACCCCTTCCACTTCCCAAAGCACCTTCCCACCCTCCCAAGGCTGAAGGCACTTCCCCCAAGGACCCAAATTCGAATTTCCCTCCCCTTGGGCCGTGCCCTTTAATCTCCCCCACCCCAAGCTCCCAAGTTCGCCCCCCACCTCCCCTTGGTCAAGCCAAGTTCGCCACCCCCTCTCCCTTGCTCTCCCCTTACACACCAAGAGCTCCACCTTCCCTCCACTCATCTCACAGCCCTCTCCAGCCATTTCCCCCCCACCCTTCATTCCCCCACAGCTCTCACAACCCCTAAACACCTCACATCTCTCTCCCATAGCCACTAGACACACCTCCCACCCCATTTCCCCAACCACACCTTTCACCTATAGCCATTTGCATTTTCAGGTTCAGGCCAGGACGCCGGTTGCAGATTGGCAGCAGCTTGCAGAGGGCACCCCATCGTCTCTTGAGGGCTCCTGGAGACCTATCTTACATCTTCGGAAGCGCCATCGAGCTAGCTTCCAACGGTGGTGGTCTTGCATCCATCCGAGTCCGGAGCTGTTCGGAGTCGAGGATCTCGTCCAACTGCGCAATCTGCCTCTGTCTGAAGACCTGAAGCTGAAAGAAGAGGTTGCCACGGCCAGCTCGTGAAGGATCGGAGCGCCATTTTTGGACGGCAGAAACTACGTCCAGTTAGCTTTCATCTCCAACAAGAAGGACCTCAATCGGCCACCGGAGCTACCAGTTACAATTTTCTTCATCGGAGGGTGCAGTCTGCCACCTGTGGGTCCAGGTTTGACCTGTCCTCACTTATCCGGCCACCATTCTTTTCTCCGACCTCCGATTGGGGCCCCGTCAACTCCTGCTCGAAGCTACTCCGACCACGATCGCGTCACTACCAGTTTCGTCTAGATTGGAGTTCGGGAGAGTCCGCAACGCCTTCTGGAACAGGCTGCACCAACTCTACACCAGTCTGAGACAGAACGTTGCTGTCCTGTTCCAGTCGCCTGCCCGATCAGCCCCGAGTTTCAGAGCCTTCCCAAAACATCAGACATCACCCTCGGTGAGTTGGGGAACTTTTGGTACATGTTTCATCAAGATCTGAGTTCCGAGGAGTCCGTGGCAGCATCAACACCAACACCCTGTCCAGCGAATCTGAAGATTGGCAGAACCGGCAAAGCTTGGAAAGTCGGGTTTTCTCGCATAATTCCCCCACCCCGCTTGGCCGGCTGAAGGCCCCTCCCTGCGAGGAGGTAGTATTGATTGTAATAAGTCTAATCCCTACCCCAAGATCATCCCTCCTGCTAGAGGCGTAGTGTTGTACCCCTTTAATTTTCAGGTCAAGCGACACCGCCGCAGCAATCGGGTGTATACCCTCGCTTCCCGGCGCGCCCTCGTCTCCGTGCGGGATCGGTGTCTTCACACCGATCAGGTGAGCCTCTGATACTACCTTTGATTGCCTTATTTCTGCGAGTTTAGAATTGCTTTGTATGCCCGTCGGACGGTGAGAAGATGGCCCGTACTTGTATGCTACTTTGAAGGTGTCCACCGCGGACCGGGAGAGAGTGCCACCCAAACCCCGCCCTGCGGGCCAGCCGCCCACAAAGTTGGGAATCCTAGGCCCTTTGGGGTCAGCCTAAGCCAACAAAGTCAATTAGAATCATTGGGTCTCGCCTCGGACCCTTGCCATCATCCCCCGGCCCCGCCGGGTGATCGCTTGTGCCGAGTGAGTAAGACGCTATCGTGAGAATCATTGGAGTGCTTGTATGCTTGCGGGTCTAGGTCCTAGGTTGCTCATTTCATACTTAGTCATCCTTGGGCTGTGCCACATCATAGTGTCTACTTCATAGCGCCCACTGTAATAGTATTCTTCAGGGGTAAAAGCCAATCCCGGGTGATAGGAAATACGCCTTAGCTCCTTGTCTAGGCTGGCAGGATACCAATGCCTTTTGAATACTTCCTTTTCTTTGCGAGGCTGGACAGGGGGGATGTGTTGCTTCATGAAAATTTTTGCCACCTTATCTAATGTGAATGTTAGCCCTTAACCAGGGACTAACGGGTTGTCCAGATCTTCAGGGAGGTGGCAATCAATATCCTCCTGTACAGTATGTTCTTCAGCCGCATAGAATAGGTTGGTGGGGCCTTCGGGCTGGGCCACCTCCAGCATCTTGAGAGGTATGACGGTGGGATGGTCAAGGCTGGCTATAGGCTTGATAAGACCCTCAGGGATCTTGATGTGGCCATAGTGCTTATCAACCTCAGCTTCATTCAATTCAGGGTAAGTGGCAGTAGGTGCAGCTCTCCCCACGTCCCCTATGCTAGCAATGTGTGACACCGCCTTGGGACTCACATATCCTGGTGGTGGTGGTGGGAACCAGTTGTCGCCAGAGGTGTTCTTCGCTACCTTGGCAAGAGTCTTCATCTTGGGGGTCTCTCGTAGCTGTTCCACATATAAGGAGGCATCGAGCAGGTGGCACTCAAACATCTCAAATGGATGGAGGTCAGCAAATATCCTCTCCTCCTTTCCACCTTGATTGTATTTGATACATTGGTGCAATGTAGATGGAACCACTAAATTTTCATGTAGCCAAGGGCAGCCGAGCAATGCTTTGTACGAGGTGCCAGAGTTGATAACATGAAACTGCACTCTCGTGGTGAAATCTGCCATGGTGAGGGTGAACTCCGCCACTCCCATCGGGACTTCGAACTTTTGGTTAAAGCCTACGATACGCATATCTCCGGCTTTATGAAGGTGCACATCGAAGTAATACTTCTGGTAAATTCTGTAGGGAAGAATGTTGACGGCTGCACTTGTCACGCCCTGAACCGATAGCAGTGGGAAGCGATGCTCAGAACGTGACAGCGAAATAGTCATGATAAATATAGCAAAAAATAAATAAACACAATATATAATATTCAACACATGGAGGCCATTGATTTGAGAAAAATATGATTTTATTGATATTTAGAAATTTAAATACAATGTGGACTCAATAAATGAAATAAAGAAGAGAAAATAGCAAGATCCACAATACTATCTAGACTCAAGAAAATAGAACGACTCGATCTCTAGGCTTCAGGTTCACTCGATCATGCTGACCCGATCCTAATTTCAAGCGTTCCATCTATCGCATTACCTGAAAAGGATGGAAATAAGGGGGGTGGGCAAAAAGCTCAGTAGGAATTACACTCTATCATTAGGCAAATTTAAGTAATTAATCAATTTCAGGAATGTATAAATAACGCGAGAAACTCCATTAAAGCCAACTAAGTAACCAACACGATCAGAAGATAAACGATAGATAAATGGAAAGGGATATTACAAGTCGAGATATCAAGCACCATTATCAAGAACTTTTCAATGAATGGCAATTTCAAGTCAAGTCATGTCACGCAAGTAAGCACTTCATGCTTTCAAGCAAGTATAGAAAATATCATGAGAGTGTGGAATGTCGTAGACTCAACACGCTAGATAGTACTTGGTGCAAAATACCACACCTGGTCATTCACCTCCCCGAGGATCAAGTACTTTTCGGGTGCTCCTACCAGGACTAGACTGGGCCCTTAAATATGACTACCTTGGCATTGATTTTTTTGGATCATAGATCCCACGAAATCTAAACATCCACGAATGCCAATGGCCAAGAGTTCCAAGGTTAAGCTTATGAACTTACTTCTAAGATCAAGAGACATTCCAAGGGAAATTGAAATAAGATATCATAAGGAAATGACTTGAGAGTCCAAAGTAACCATGAATCAAAGCAAGACTTCACAGTCCAAGGCCATCCTTGGTACGACTGCTATCACAACAAAAACACGGAAAACACGTTTTGTTCCAAGGTTAGCGGTCAATACTTGGACCGCTAGGATAAGGCTAACAGTCTAGTCCTAGACCGCTTCGGTTTGAGTATAACAAAGCTTTTCATGTTGAGTATATCCAAGTGATTTTGATGATAACAAACCCAGGGTTATATGTTTTATCACGTGCTAAGTTTCAACTATAAAGTTCAAATTCCACACGCTTTCAAAGCCTACTTCACCATGTAATAAGCTTAATTATTTAAACCCATCCAAATGCATAAATCCTTGTTTTGGTTTCTGAACCACCCAGGCTAAGCTTAAACCCACTCACCTTGATTGGAACAAGGTAGCCATAAACTATTTCATTCATATATTATATTGCATTGGCTAACCTTTTATTTTTTTGCAGAAACCCCAACCAGCGGTCGACCACCAGCTTCTAGCGGTCAACCTGTTTTCCCAGCAACGAATGGGCAATTCCCTGTAAAAATTCCGGTCTACCGCCCCTATGCACAGGTCGACCGCCAGCCTCGAAAAGCCCCTATTGTTGACTTTTTGTTCTCAACGTGGGAAGTCTCTCTTCAAAGATTTGTTTAATCCCAAAGTCACCAATCTTCCCATGATTTGTGGATCTGGTTCCTGGCTTGTCCCTTGACCATTCAAGAGTTATAAAAATATCTCATTGAGGCTTGTAACCCTAATCAATCAAAGGAGGTCAAGGGAGACTATCAAGGGGAGATTCAAGAGATGGTACTGTAGCCGTCAATAGTGCTCCGAGAAGGAAGATATTCATCCATCTTCATCCATCTTCAAGCAACATCTGGAGCAGATCAACCCCGAGCCAAGAGGAGATCAAGCTGCATCCACAACCTTCTTCATCAACTAAGGGGGAGCTTGAATCTGAAGTTTTCTTTTTGTGTCTTCCATTCCAATCTTGCTGGGCTTTAATTTTTATGTTCTTGTAATATTGAAACACTTGTGTGTGTGTGGATCTACACAGATCCGTGTGTGTGTGTTAGTGATCTCTTTGTTCTTCACCTCTCTTTGTGTTTCGGTGCTTGTGCACCTTCGTGGGAGTTCTGAACTCACACGAGTGTGTGTGTGTGTGTCTTGATCTTGTAACCTTCTACAAGATAGTGTGTGAATCCTCACAGTCGGTGAGGGGTGGACGTAAGTTGCAATTGTTGCATCCGAACCACCTAAAAATCGTGGTGTTCTGTGTGGTTTGCTCCTTATCTCCTACCTTCATTCTGCTCTAGCTCATTTGCATATTGTGTTATCACATAGTTCCTTTGTTTAGATCTAACTTTATTAACCTTTTTACGAGAGATCTTTGGTATATCAAAAGGTAGCTTCTGATCGACATGGTCAGTCTTGTCGGGAGGAAAATATCTTGTGTGAGAGAATCTTCGTATTCTCGGACTCTGTCTGGTACCAAGAGCTACTATAGGGGTTGATTTAGCCAGATTCTTTTTATATTTCATCAGATCTATTCTTATTTGTTGCTTGTTCTTAATACTTGTTTAAAATCTTTTAAAAGCTACTAAAATCTATCATCACCCAATTCACCCCCCCTCTTGGGTGTCATTGATCGCGGGACTTCAATTGGTATCAGAGCTAAGGCACTATTTCTTTCAGATCTAACGATCTAGAGTAAGATCCAGATCAATAACAAACAAGAGTATGATGCCTGAGGGTCACTCCATTCATCGTCCTCCTTACTTCGATGGCTCAAATTATTCCTATTGGAAAAATAGGATGCATGTCTTTCTAGGAGCCCAAGAGTATGAGATCTGAAGAGTTGTGGACAAGGGTCCTTACACACTCGGGGAGGATGAAGAAAAATAGACACCTGAGGAAATTATGAAATGCACTGTAAATTTTAATACTATGAACATTATGCAATGTGCTATACATCCTAATGAGTTTTCTTTCGTATCCATGTGTAGTTCAGCAAAGGAGATGTGGGACAAGTTACGGCTGATCTATGAAGGAACCTCGGAGGTCAAGGAGAGCAAGGCCAACCTTCTGGTCTGAGATTATGAGCTCTTCAAAATGAAGCCTGAAGAGACAATTTCAGAGATGTTCGCAAGGCTAACCAAGATCATGAATGGTCTCAAAAGCCTTGGGAAAGATTACACTAATTCTGAGCTCGTAAGAAAAGTGTTGAGATCACACCCTCTTGCGTGGCACACCAAGGCCATAGTCATTGAAGACTCCAAGAATCTGTCCACTCTCACTCTCGAAGAGCTCATAGGGTCACTCATGACCTATGAGATAAATATGAAGAGGACAGCCGAGGAACATATGAAGAAGAAGAAGGTAATTGGATTGAAAGCTTATCAATCTGATGAAGAATTTCAAGAATAAGAATCAAGTGAAGGAAGCAATGAAGAAGAGGACTGGCCATGATAACTCGCCAAGTGAAAAGATTTTTGAGGAAGAAAAGAAACTTCTAAAGCAATTTCAAAAGGGGGCAAAGGTAGCCCACTCAAACCAAGGGCGAGCCAAGCAAACCAAGTACCATCATATGCTACGAATGCAAGAAGCCTGGGCACATGAGGGGAGAGTGCCCATATCTGAAGAAGAAATTCAAAAAAGATAATTTTAGAAAGCCCAAAGCCATGGTCGCCACGTGGAGCGATGAAGAGGATGAAATGTCCGATGAGGAGATACAAGAACTCGTGGAAAGCTTGTGCCTTATGGCACACGAGGATGACTCAACGGAGATATGTCTTGAAGCCAAGGGGAGCAAGTTGTACTTGGACAGCGGCTGCTCAAGACATATGACATGGGACATGAAGGTGTTTTCTATGCTGCAAGATAAGGATGGAGGCTCAGTTACCTTTGGTGGAAAAAATAAAGGCAGAATAATTGGATTGACAACATAGGTAAGAATTCTGAAACCTTAATTGAAAATGTTCTTTTAGTGAAAGGTCTGAATCATAACTTGCTGAGCATAAGCCAATTGTGCGACAAGGGTTTTAAAATTATTTTTGATGAAACTCACTGCATTGTCATAAATAAAACTTCAAATGAAATCAGATTCATCGACAAGAGAAGTAACAATGTCTACACTATTAATCTTGATGATGTTTCTTGTAATGATATGTGTTTGGTAGCGAACAATCATGATAATGCATGGCTATGGCACCGAAGACTAGGTCATGCTAGTTTTGGAGTAATCTCCAAATTGTCTAAACATGACTTGGTGAATGGGTTGCCAAAATTAAAGTTTGAAAGTGATAAAATTTATGAGACTTGCACAAAAGGCAAGCAAACACGCATATCCTTCAAAAATAAGAATATTGTTTCCACCTCCCGACCTTTGGAATTGCTACATCTTGATTTGTTTGGCCCAACTAGGACATCCAGCCTAGGAGGGAAATCATATGGTTTTGTGATTGTTGACGATTATTCCAGATTCACTTGGGTGTTATTTCTATCCAATAAAAATGATGCATTTATGGAATTTCAAGTGTTTTGCAGGAAAATCCAAAATGATAGAGGCTACCTTATCACTACTATCCAAAGTGATCATGGTGGCGAATTTGAAAATCATGAGTTCAGCAATTTCTGTGAAGAGCACGGGTATACACACAACTTCTCATCACCAAGGACGCCCCAACAAAATGGAGTGGTGGAAAGGAAAAACATAACATTGATAGACATGGCACGAACCATGTTAAGTGAAAACTCTCTACCAAAATATTTTTGGGCTAAGACGGTAAGCACAGCCTGTTACATCATCAACAGGGCAATGGTAATGCCCATCTTGAAGAAATCTTCATATGAGCTCTACAAGGGTAAGAAACCGAATATTTCCCATCTTAAACCCTTTGAATGTTCATGTTTCATCCTGAACAATGGTAAGTCCAACCTAGGTAAGTTTGATGAGAAAAGTGACAAGGGAACCTTCCTAGGCTATGCACTTAATTCTAGAGCCTATCAAGTATTTAACAAACGAACTTTGGTTGTTGAAGAAAGTCCTCATGTAATTTTTGATGAATCTGAACTAAAACTGACTACTCAAATTGTGGATGCAGAAGAAGCCTCGTAAAACTCAACTAATGCTTGAACATCGAAAGCCAAGGATGAACCAAAGGAAGGAATACCTAGCAAGAGTGAAGAAGATGAAGATCCTTCAATTGAAATACTGCAAGAGCAGCAAGTGTAGCACCCCGACCTGCCAAGCACCTCCACATTCTTAAAGGATCATCCAGCTGAAAATATAATCGGTAATCCTCAAGATGGGTTAAGAACCAGAGCATCTATAAGGCAAGTGGAAGAAGAAGATTTGATAGCCTTAATCTCACAGGAAGAGCCTAAGGATATCCATGAAGCTCTTCAAAATGAATCCTGGATCCAGGCTATGCATGAAGAGTTGTACCAGTTTGAAAGAAACCAGGTATGGACTCTAGTGCCACGACCTAAGAATCAATCCATTATCGGAACCCGATGGATTTTCAAAAATAAGTTAAATGATACGGGATTGGTTGTTAGGAACAAGGCCCGGCTTGTGGCCAAGGGGTATAGCCAAGAGATGGGTATTGATTTTGATGAGTCTTTTGCATCGGTTGCTCGTCTAGAAGCAGTCCGGATTTTATTGTCATATGCTTCCTCATCTAACTTTAAATTGTTTCAAATGGGTGTTAAATCTGCCTTTCTAAATGGGTATATCAAAGAGGATGTTTTTGTAGAATAACCTCCAGGTTTTGAAGACCCCAAACTTCCACAACATGTGTATAAGCTCCAGAAGGTCTTGTACGGACTGAAGCAAGTACCAAGGACATGGTATGAACAACTCACGTCATTTCTGGTTGAAAATAATTTTAAGAGAGGTAAGGTTGATCAAACACTCTTCACAAAGAAATCAGGTAAAGATATATTGGTAGTTCAAGTGTATGTGGATGATATAATTTTTGGAGCTACTAATAATGTGCTATGTGGTGAATTTGCAGAAATCATGCAAGGTGAATTTGAGATGAGCCTAATAGGTGAACTAACATTCTTTCTTGGACTACAGGTGAAGCAAACACCTGAGGGCATTTTCAAAAGTCAAGCCAAGTACACAATAGAGCTTTTGAAGAAATATGGGATGGCTGAAGCAAAACCTTTGTCAACTCCAATGGCCACAACCTCAAAGTTAGACAAAGATAAAAATGGTAAAACAGCAGATCCTACACTGTTTCGAGGTATGATTGGATCACTACTGTATCTTATAGTATGCCGCCCTGACATTCAATTCAGTGTATGTCTTTGTGCCCATTTTCAATCATGCCCTAAAGAATCTCACTTATCGACTGTTAAACGCATCTTTAGATATTTACTTGGCACAATATACTTTGGCTTGTGGTTTTCCATATGTAGTTCTTTTGATTTGATTGCATACACCGATGTGGATTATGCCGGATGCATTATAGATCGTAAAAGTACTAGCGGGTACTGTCAGTTCCTTGGTGGGTGCCTAGTCTCATGGGCCTCCAAGAAACAGCATTCAGTAGCTCTCTCAACGGCCGAGGCTGAATATGTAGCCGCCGGAAGTTGTGGAGCCCAAGTGCTTTGGATCAAAAATCAATTGCTTAGTTTAGATGTTGAGATGAAATGTGTGCCAATTTTATGTGATAATACAAGTGCAATTAGTTTGTCTAAAAACCCTGTTCAACATTCTAGAACCAAGCATATCGATATTCGTCATCACTTCCGGAGAGATCATGTAGGGAAAGGGGTCTTTGAATTGAACTTCATTGACACACACAATCAACTAGCTGACATTTTCACCAAACCCCTCAACCAGGATCAATTTAACAATATAAGAAGAGAACTTGGAATATGCAAGGGTGAAAGCATTCATGCATAGGTTTGCACTTAGGTTAAGTTCTACATTTGTGGAAACTCATATGCATCAAGGGTAGGAAAACATGCATTTTGTCTTTACTTCTTACCTTGTGTGTTCACATACATTCCTACATGCTTGAATGTAATTATATGTATAGCCCTCCTTGAAATTTTTTTCTAAGGCCAGATATTTCTTGGATAAATAATTGTGGACTCAGTGATGTCAGGCCTAAGGTAACTTCTGAGGGGGAGTAAGAAACTCTCCTCAAATCTGCATATATTTCCTTTCCTCCACTTCATGATGTTGGCTCAACTCAGAAGGTCACTTGTTAGTTCCCCCATTTATAAAAAAAAATAGAAAAGAAAAGAAAAAGAAACAAAAAAAATCAAATTGGGATTTTGCTGGGCTAGCGGTCGACCGCCAGCCCTGCACCAGTCGATCGGTGGCGGCAAACCGGCCCGATCGGGTCCCAACCGAGGCAACTTATAAGGGGTTCTAAAGGCCCCCATTCTCATTCTATCACATCCATTCACCCTCCACCACTTGCCCTAACTCTAGAACCCAAAAACTCCACCTCCCAAGCTTCCAAACCTCATCCTTTCTCCACCCGCACAAGATCCGGCTTGTTCGTCACGATTTTGGGAGGAACTCCATTCGGCCGTTCGTGCGTCCGTGGAGTTCCCACCTTGGTTCTGATCAGCGGAGAAGGCTTTTGCAAGCCCCTGGAGTGTCCGTAGATCTTTCTTCATTCCCCGAGACGAGGGTCTTCTCTTCAAGGGTTTTCTATCGGGTTGCTAGTTCGGGATGCCGCCTAGACGAAGCTCTCGACGTTCTACCCAAGGGGAAGGGAGTGGACAGAGACGCGAGGCACCAGCTCCTCCACCACAGCAGGCTCCTGCACTGCGTCGAGCACCTAGGTAGCTCATTTGCCCCATCATCGACCCTCGAATGGTTGATTTCAACGAGGTAAATCAGCTCTTCCCTGATATATGTGCAGTCTTTGAGATTCAGCCGGGTTGGACTGATTTTGTCACTAGGTATAACCATTATTACCCCAACCTAGTACAGCAGTTCTATGGGAACTTGGTTTCAAGGATGAGCTATATACTATTGTTCGAGGGGTTGAGATTCACATTAACCCATATCTATTTGAGAGAAGCTTAGGGGTTGCGGCTAGAGGAGCCAACATGGCTTATGGTCATGGGGAGGTTGAAGATACTTTTATTGCCATGACCAACTGTGAGTACGTGCGTGGTGTCAGCGATTTGATTGAGTTAAATGCGAATTACTTCTCACCACTACAGCGTGTCTTACATCATATGTTTACCTCCCTTATTTATCCCAAGGTTGGCAGTAGAAATGAAGTCACAGAAGTTCATAGATTTCTATTTTACCATGTCATGAATGGTATACAAATCAACATGGGTCGCCTCATGACCACCCTCATTGGAGCTTGCCGAACAAATCTACGGCTATCCTTGCCATATGCTTCACAGTTGACCGGGGTGTTCATTCATGCTGGGATCAGTTTAGTAGAAGAACAGTTTATCTATGTTCGCCAAGATGACATCTACAACAAGCATAATTTTTTACTGATATGGGTTATTACTATGGTCGCGATGGTGAGCTGCGTCAGGATGTGCCTACATATGAAGATGAATATGATAGTGAGGATGAGCAGGAACAACAGCAGCAGCAGGTTCAAGGGATGTTCCCCCTCCCGTTCAGGCCGAGGAGCAGCCTCCTCCACCCTCACCTCATTACATGGATGCTGAGCTGCCTCCTCCACCTTCACCACAGCATATTGATCCGGAGATGCCTCCTCCTACTCAATTTTATCATGGAGAGTCCTCCACTCAGGGAGCCACTCAGCCTTCTTGGGTAGACTATGAGGTTTTTGATAGGCGCTTCACTGGGCTAGAGACTCGTGTGGACACTTTTGGGGAGGGACTTTCTGCTCTCAGGGATCACGTCGACACTATGGGCCATGTGGTTGACACCATGTCAGGCCGCATGGATTCCTTCTCCACTGCTCTGGATACCCTTTCCACTCATATGGCCACACTCACCATTCACATGACTAGCCTCACCGACAGCATTGTTGATTCTAGCCAGTCCTTCCACATCATGAACAATACTCTTCTTAGCATGGCTCGTCATGATGCGGCTCGTGACCTTGCCATTGGCCATATTCGTGATGCCCTTCATGCTCAAGCTCATGCTCTTGAAGCTCTCAGCCATCACCTTGGTTACCAGCCCCCTCCTCCTCCAGACGATCAGCCTCCTACAGATGCACCGTGAGGAGTTTTGCCTTTTCTCCCTCTAGCTTGCTGTCTTTTGGTTTTGTGTCACTTGGGGCCCCCTTCGTCTATCCTATCTCCTTTTGATGATGCCAAAGGGGGAGAAGTAGTAGTAGCAGTGTAGGGCTTTATATAGTTATGTATGTGTGTGGTTGGTGTGTTTGCATGTTTGACATGTGAGGATCATGAGTCTGTTTTATGCATTTGTTTAGTCCCTTGAGTCTAGAGTCGTGCATTCACTTTTGCACTAATGTACCTTGTAATGAAATGATGAATTGAATGCAACTGGTGTTTGATCTCAAATGATTGGCTCTTATATCTCATCTCTCTTCTAATTGGCATATACATGTTGAATGGTTTATGTTCGCTGGCGGAACGGGATGTGAGTGAAGTGTTTTGACTTCGAACTTTGATCTCAACCTTCAAACATTGCTCAAAGGCACATTCATGTATTTCAAAACCCCTTCATTTTTGTCATCATCAAAAAGGGGGAGATTGTTGAGTATATCCAAGTGATTTTGATGATAACAAACCCAGGGTTATATATTTTATCACGTGCTATGTTTCAACTATCAAGTTCAAATTTCACAGGCTTTCAAAGCCTACTTCACCATGTAATAAGCTTAATTGTTTAAACCCGTCCAAATGCATAAATCCTTGTTTTGGTTTCTGAACCACCTAGGCTAAGCTTAAACCCACTCACCTTGATTGGAACAAGGTAGCCATAAACTGTTTCGTTCATATATTATATTGCATTGGCTAACCTTTTATTTTTTTGCAGAAACTCCAGCCAGCGGTCGACCGCCAGCTTCTAGCGGTCGATCGGTTTTCCCAACAACGAATAGGCAATTCCCTGTAAAAATTTCGGTCGACCGCCCCTATGCACAGGTCGACCGCAAGCCTCGGAAAGCCCCTATTGTTGACTTTTTGTTCTCAACGCGGGGAGTCTCTCTTCAAGGATTTGTTTAATCCCAAAGTCACCAATCTTCCCATGATTTGTGGATCTGGTTCCTAGATTGTCTTTTGACCATTCAAGAGTTATAAAAACATCTCATTGAGGCTTGTAACCCTAATCAATCAAAGGAGGCCAAGGGAGACTATCAAGGGGAGATTCAAGAGCTGGTACTGTAGCCGTGAACAGAGCTCCGAGAAGAAAGATCTTCATCCATCTTCAAGCAACATCTAGAGCAGATCAACCCCGAGCCAAGACGAGATCAAGCTGCATCCACAACCTTCTTCATCAACTAAGGGGGAGCTTGAATCTGAAGTTTTCTTTTTGTGTCTTCCATTCTAATCTTGCTGGGCTTTAATTTTTGTGTTCTTGTAATATTGAAACACCTGTGTGTGTGGATCTACGTAGATCCGTGTGTGTGTGTTAGTGATCTCTTTGTTCTTCACCTCTCTTTGTGTTTCGGTGCTTGTGCACCTTCGTGGGAGTTCTGAACTTACACGAGTGTGTGTGTGTGTGTCTTGATCTTGTAACCTTCTACAGATAGTGTATGAATCCTCACAGTCGGTGAGGGGTGGACGTAGGTTGCAGTTGTTGCATCCGAACCACCTAAAAATCATGGTGTTCTGTGTGGTTTGCTCCTTATCTCCTACCTCCATTCTGCTCTAGCTCATTTGCATATTACGTTATCACATAGTTCTTTTGTTTAGATCTAGCTTTATTAACCTTTTTACGGGAGATCTTTGGTATATCAAAAGGTAGCTTCTGATCGACACGGGCAGTCCTGTCGGGAGGAAAATACCTTGTGTGAGAGAATCTTCGGATTCCCGGACTCCGCCTGGTACCAAGAATTGCTATAGGGGTTGATTTAGCCAGATTCTTTTTGTATTTCATCAGATCTATTCTTATTTGTTGCTTGTTCTTAATACTTGTTTAAAATCTTTTAAAAGTTACTAAAATCTATCATCACCTAATTCACCCCCCCTCTTGGGTGTCATTGATCGCGGGACTTCATTTCAAATGGACAAAAGGGTCCTCAATTCAACCTAAGACAGAATGGGTTCAACGCACAAAACCAAGGTCAACAGAAACTAATTGGTCAGGTCAAAGTTGACTGGGTTCAAGAATAGTCTTACTAACCCAAGCCCACTTCTAACCAGGCCAAGAACGATTAGCGGTCTAACCCTGGGCCGCGACTGGTCTCTTAGCAGTCTCCATGTGGGCCGCTAAGGGTCCAGAACAGTCCGGGTATTGGTCCGCTCCAAACCATGAATCAAATCAAGTCTGTGGGTTCTGGTCTTTGTGGTACAACCCGCCCGGCGTCCTGGAGGGAATCCCAGGCTCACGGGGACTTACGAAGGTCTCATAATAGTGGTCCTGGTCCGACGGAAGGAATATCCGGCGAAGAGTCCCAACTATTATAAGATTGAGGCTATATAAAACACGGAAAACGTGAACGGTGTGGTCAGTCAATTCCACCGGAGTGGCATGACTGTCAAACAATGATATCAAAATTGTAATATAAGCAATTTATAAGTGACATGATTAAAATCATGAAGTTTATAACCAAGTTTTATTCCATTAATTCACATAGTTGTCCAACGGTGATTATTAAGGAAATTTTCATGTAGATAATGAAAATAAACATATAATTTCATGATACCAAGTTAATATTATGTTCTGCATAGTTACTGATCATGCTAACAAAGGTAAAAGCGCATAAATCAGGATTTTAAAATGTCTCCCTGCCAGAGGCCAAAAATGGTCTATATGGAGACCGCCAATAAGAGAAAGCGGTCTATCGTACGACCGTTTGATATATATATAAATATTTTTTAAAAAAAATAGGGCAGCCAAGTGGTCTATCGCGAGACCGCTATATGCCTAGCGGTCCCTGGTAAGACCGTTTACCAACCCGAGCCTGATGCACGAAGAACACGCCACCGATCCAATAAAAACACGATTTATACCTAGATATAGCATAAAAATTAGGCTTTTTACTACCTAAAGAAAGATCACTTAAAACCGATCAATGTAGCATAGTCAATTTGAAAGATTGGCTTCGATTAGCCAAGCTAATTAACGGAAAAAGATAAATGATCAAACCCTAATCACGTTTTCAATGAAATAGCAAATACGCATGGTATAGATGACAAAAATTGAGCAAACAGATACCATTGGAAAGAGCATTAAAAAATGCACAAGATCACATGCTTTGATTAAAGTTTAAAGTGATTTAATTAAACATCAAATGGATTAATATGGAAGTTAACCCTTCGGGTGTACCTCGGGGTAAACGATGAAATTTGACTAACATGGTGCATGGAATTTGGGCAATTTGGTATCAAAAGAAAGAGCTCGGAAAGACGAACAAGCTGGTATACTTATTTCTTAGTTCAGCCTGAGAGACACCTACCTTTTATCGCTAGAAAGAGGAAGAAGAAAAAGGGGGTCGCCGGAACCCTAATCCGGCCACTCCTAGAACGTCCAAATTCGCCCCGGTCCGGCCACGATCGACCGCGCCACCTGTTGGAAAAACAAAAGGAGGTCTAGGGATGTGAAATCCCTCTATTTATTGAGCCTATAGGTCATTCTAGGGATCGAATTGGACTCGAGAGTTCAAGGAAGAAAAACTGGCGAATCTCACAGGATGAAGCCTAATCCACCACCGCCGTCACCAATCTATGGGTCTAGGGTTAGGGTTTCGTAGGGTCAATCGATTTACTAGGGTTAACCTTTCGATGGGGCCTGGTTTGGGCTCGATTGGTTAAGAATTGGGCTCCAATTTGGTCGTTTAAGGTTAACCTATTAAAACAACGAATTTGTCCATTAATTCCTTAATCCAACCCTATTAAATTTTTATTAGGGGTCAACCCAGTTGACATTATTGTTAAACACTTGATTTTCTACAAGAATATAATTTTTTTATATTTTTAGAAATTAGTCAAAACATTGACCTACGGGTGAAATTCAATTAATTTAATTTATACCTATTAAATTCAATTCATCGTAGAAAAATTCGATTGCATCTTGGAATATGAAAGTCTTTTTATGGTTATTGTAGAAAAATAATTATTGATATAATTTGGTCACTTTCAAAAATAAATAATATTCTTTAATTAAGAAAATTATTGAAGTCGTTAAATAGCAAGGACATAGCTTTAATTCCAATACATATTTCAAAATTTTACTTTTATATTTATTATTTAACCAGGGTGTTACATCCTCCCCCACTTTAAAGAATTTGATCCCCAAATTCGTCAATCGCCATTAGCTATTCGTAAAATAACATTGTAATCATACAACTAATAGAATATAAAATAATTTTAACTATAGTTAAAGATAAGGGAGAACGATACCTTATATAAAATTCTTCATTTGATAGAAATCAGTTGCAATTTGCTTGTAGAAGTAGCTTAGGGCAATTAGCTATTCCATGATCTTTATTTCCACAACGAAGACACGCTCCGCTCCTTCGCCAGCACTCCTTGATTAGATGACCAAATTTGTAATAGTGAAAATATTTCATTTATGAAATGTTATTCCTTTTCTTCTTATTACTCCGAATTTCTTTACGACGGACTCACCACCTTTTAACGGAACCGGATCTTAACTTACTCGCGGACCCTCTCGCTTTCATGTCAAAAGGAGCTCAGATGCCAGCAAAATAATTATAATGTTGAAATTTTATTACCCTTACACGTCGTGCTACGCAATCTTATACAAATTTTATTACTTAACCCGAAGCACGACCCAATCTCACCAGGTGACATGAGGGGATGACAAGGATCACACGACCTATTGCTTAGGGTAACCTATACTTATGGGCAAGAACCTAGGATTCAACAACCACTACCAAAAAAAGCGAGATTTCAGACGGATATTTCAGACGGATATTTTTCCGTCGTAAAATCCGTCTGTATTTGTGACGGATTAGTTTCCATTACAAATTCCGTTGTTATTAACGACATACTATATTCCCTCTGAAGATCCGTCTATAATTATAGACGGAATATATTCCATCTTTATATCCGTCGTTATTTGAGATGGATATTCAGACGGAAATAATCCGTCTGAAATCCGTTACAAATATTCTTTACCTCCATCGAAACTTTCCCCCCTTCCCCCACGACGGAGCTTTCCCCCCTTCTTCCCCCCTTCCCCCGCGATCTCCGTCTAACTCCCACTCTCCCTCTCACTCTCTTTCCACTATCTCCTTGCCAAGGAGAGACTGCCGGTGCCGTACTCGCCGTCGCGGCCAAAGCCGCCCTCGCCGTCGCGGCCAAAGCCGCCCTCGCCATCGTCGTCGAAGCCTTCCTCGTCGTCGTCGTCCCCGCAGAGCCCCCCTCACCGTTGCCGTTGAAGCCGTCCTCGTCGTTGCCATCGAAGCCGTCCTCGTTGTCGCCGCCAGTGTCGCGTTGTCGCCATCCTCCAAGCCATCCTCTCTGGTCTGGTAAGCCCCCTCCCTCACCCTCTCTCTGTAAAACTCTCCCTACCTGACGCGCCTCCACCATCGCCATTGTTGCATTTGTTGTTCCTTTTTTTTTAAAGCTTGGGGATCATCAGGGAGGGCGGGGGTTCTAGCCGATCCGGGAGGGGGAGGTTGGTCTGGCAGGGAGAGGGGTTCCAGCAGCGGTTTTCGGGAAGGAGGGTCAAGAGCGGAGGGGGCCGGGGGGTGCTCTGGCAGAGGGCGGTTCAGGCGCGCAGTGGGATCCGGCAGGGAGTCCAGGGTGGGGGCTGTGGGTTAGGAGGGTGGGGGGGTTCCGATGGGGGGTCTGGAGGAGGGTTTCGGTGGGTGAGGGGCTGCTCTGGGAGTGGGGATTTCAGGGAGGGGGTCTCCGGTGGGGGGTCCGGGGTGGGGGCTACTGATAGAACCCGAGAGTTCTATCGATCAAGAACAGGGAACCCAAAGGGGGAGAAGAACGTTTGATCTCTTCGAGGGGATCAACCTCCAATGGCCAGAAGCAAAATGACATTCCATTCATAATTTTAGAGGCCCGCAGGCTACAAACATAAATAGGCTACAGCCTCACAAACAGAAAATAGAAATGAGTCCTAATCAGAGAAGAGTTCTAATTAGAGAAGGAAACAGAGAGGTTAAATAAAATAGAAAGCCTAAATGGAGTAAGATTCGTAACATTCCCTCGCCCTTCAAAAGAACCTTGTCCTCAAGGTTGGGCAGCAATGAACTCAGGAAACTTCTCCGCAAAAGATTGATAGCTCTCCCATGTTGCATCCTCAATTGGTAAATTGGCCCATTGAACAAGAACCTCAGTTGCTGCTCGATTACGGTGTTTAACAAAACGCCGATCCAAAATAGCTTGTGGCAGAAATTTGATCTCTCCACTTGAAGATAGCTCTGGCAAATGTCGTTGAGCAGTAACTTGATCACCAAGTTTCTTCTTTAAACACGAAACATGAAACACAGGATGTATCTTTGATTCAGCTGGCAGATTGAGGCGGTAAGCAACAGGGCCAATACGCTCTATTACCTTGTAGGGCCCATAGAATCTCGGTGATAACTTCATAGAAGCCCGTATACTAACGGATGCTTGCTTATAAGGCTGCAATCGAAGGTAAACCCAATCACCAACTTCAAATGATCTCTCTGTCCTGTGCTTGTCAGCTTGTTGTTTCATGCGTGATTGAGCATTTTGAAGATTGTTCTTAAGAACGTGCAAAACATGATTCCTGTCACGCAGGTCACAATTAACTTGGTGAACCTTGGAGGAGCCATTTGAATAGTTGGACATGGCAGGAGGTGGTCGCCCATACACAGCCTCAAAAGGAGTGATTTTGGTGGAAGAGTGGTAAGTGGTATTGTACCACCATTCTGCCCATGGAAGCCAACGCACCCATTCTTTGGGTCGGTCACCCACAAAGCAGCGTAAATAGTTTTCGACACACCGATTGACCACCTCAGTTTGTCCGTCAGATTGAGGATGATAAGCAGTGCTCATTTTCAGCTGTGTCCCTTGTAATCGAAAGAGCTCCTTCCAAAAATTACTAGTGAATATTGGATCCCGGTCACTCACAATGGATCTAGGAACCCCATGCAGCTTGATGATATTATCAACAAATACTTGAGCAATAGAAGCCGCTGTGTAAGGATGAGAAATTGGACAGAAGTGAGCATACTTACTGAGGCGGTCCACCACCACTAAAATAGTAGTTTTGCCGTGGGCCGGGGGTAAGCCATCTATAAAATCCATAGATATGTCAGTCCAAATATGCTCAGGTATAGGAAGGGGTTGGAGAAGACCAGGGCTCGCCACTGTTTCCCCTTTATTTGCTTGGCATGTAGCACATTCCTCCACAAACTTCTTGACTTCATTCTTCATTCCCTTCCAATGGAACACTTGAGATATACGCTTGTAGGTTCGCAAGAACCCGGAATGACCAGCCGTAGGTGAAGAATGAAATTCTTGCAAGAGGATGAGCTTCTGTTTGGAACTTGAAGGCAAGAAAATTCGATGCTTATAATGCAGGTCTGTGGAGTCCCAATGGTAATGAGGCATAGAAGATGGATCATCTCGAAGCTTCTGAATGATATCTTGGGCTGTAGGATCTTCAGCTACCTCTTTTCGTATATCCTCCAAGTTAGAACAAGATACCACCGTAATGGCTTCAATTGTCGCATGTTATGGTATCCGTGACAAGGCATCTGCCACCAGATTCTCCTTGCCTTTCTTGTAAACAATTTCGTAGTCATACCCCAATAATTTTGTGATCCACCTTTGCTGCTCCATAGAAGTAATTCGCTGCTCCAACAGGAACTTCAAGCTTTTATGATCAGTTCGTATTTGAAAACGTCGACCAATGAGGTACGGTCTCCACTTGGTAACTGCATGTACAATAGCCATCATCTCCTTATCATACACAGAAAGAGACAAATGTAGGGATGATAGTGCCTTGCTGGTGAAGGCCAAGGGCCTCCCTTCTTGCATTAAGACTGCCCCAATGCCTACGCCGGAAGCGTCAGACTCAATAACAAACATCTTTTGGAAATCAGGCAGAGCCAAGACCGGAGTTGTAGACATGGCCCCCTTCAAATTGTTGAATGCACCTTCCGCTTCACTGTTCCACTTAAAAGCTTCCTTCTTCAATAACGCTGTGAGTGGAGCACTAATCTTGCCATAGTCTCGCACAAACTTTCTATAATAGCCAGTGAGTCCGAGAAAGCCGCGTAATGCCTTGACAGTTCGTGGGGTGGGCCAGTCAACCATAGCCTTGACCTTCAACGGATCAGCTGCCACTCCTTCCTTGGAAATAAGGTGGCCGAGATACTCGACCTCAGTCTTTCCAAAGCTACATTTAGACCTCTTCACATACAAAGAATTCTCCCGCAGGAGGGTGAGAGTAATATGAAGATGGTACAAGTGGTCCTCTAATGAAGAGCTGAAGATAAGGATATCATCAAAGAATATCAAAATGAACTTACGTAGGTGCGGCCGAAAGATGTCATTCATTAGACTTTGGAATGTTGAAGGAGCGTTAGTCAAACCAAATGGCATGACCAAAAATTCATAATGTCCATCGTGAGTACGAAAGGCCGTCTTCGGGATGTCCTCATCGTATACTCGGATTTGATGATATCCCGAGCGTAAGTCAAGCTTTGAGAAAAAATGAGCGCCACCAAGCTCATCTAGAAGTTCATCAATAACGGGGATCGGATACTTATCTTTTACTGTGATCCGATTCAATGCCCGATAGTCAACGCACATACGCCAACTACCATCCTTCTTACGCACCAAGAGAACCGGCGAAGAATAAGGACTGACACTTGGGCGGATGATACCAGCTTGCAATAATTCCCGGACCATCTTCTCAATCTCTGCCTTTTGAATATATGGATAACGGTAAGGCCGAACATTAGTGGGGGGGCAGCCCGGTAATAAAGGAATACGATGATCATGGGACCGCTTGGGAGGCAATCCTTTGGGTTCAGCAAACACATCAGAAAATTCTGAAAGAAGATTGTCTAACTTCTCCGGCATAGAAGTAGCATGTGCTTGATCGTCCATCTTCGGGGGGATCCAACAGAGGGTCTGGGGTAGGGGCTCATCTCTGGGAGGGTGGGGGGTCCGGGGGAGGAGAGTTCAGGCGGATCTAGGGGGGCTACTCTGGGAGTGGGGGGTTAAGGGAGAGGTGCTACAAGGGGTCCGGGGTGGGGACTGCTGGTTGGGAGGGTGTGGGGCCGCGAGCTCACCCGAATATTGCTAGAGGGAGAAAGGGGGTAGGGAGGGGTTGGGATGACTTTTGGTCGAAGGGTGGGGGTGGGGGTGCAATATCACCGGAGCCACTCCGGCGTGTGGTGGGGGTCAGTGGGAAGAGACTGGGGAGGGGGGCTCCAATAAGATGGCATTGGCAGCCATCATGAGGGGGATCAATATGAATGCAGGGCTTAAGCAGAGCCCAAGTGGCAGCTGACAGCTTGCTATGTAAGAGAAGGTGAGTGGTTGACTCAATCTAAGCATTTGGACAGCATAAGTTTGTGGATTTTTAAAACTTTGTGGATTTTTATTGCATGTAAATATATTTTTAAATCTGATTTTAATAGAAATTTGATGTTAATTTGACTAAAAAATGTAGATTGTTTAGCTTCGATGTTCTTCATTTGAAAAATTTTGTAATTTGGGTGTTATTTAATTTGATATGTCCATAATGATAATTGCGTTGTTATTTAATTTTATGTTATATAAATGCATGGGGTATTCCCTGTGAGCTGAGGTGCGTGGGTGCGACCTAACATTACACGCACCTCAGGAGAGCGCGTTAAAACCGTGTCAATGTGCCTTCCCGTTCAAGACTTTGGGTTTGATGTGTATGTTCTCATTTGTTTATGAGAATATATATATCTACCTCAAAGTCTTGAATTGTCCCGTTTGGACAGTCTGTGAATGTTTGATCGCACTTAGGCAGTCATTTACTATATGTGTTTGTATGGTTTGTTGAGAATTTCGGTTGTGTCTCCTCACTCTTCTCTGATATACCATTATTGATTTTGAGTGTTTTCTTAACCACTTACTTGTAAGTGTTTAAGAAAATTTCAAAATCAATAAATATATATGGTATATCGGAGAAGTGTGGGGAGATGATGCCGAAATTTTTAGCAAATCGTGCAGCACATATGGTAAGTGATTGTGCGATCAAACCTTCATGGATGGGTTAAAAAGTGATAATCTAATCAATATTCCTCTTCCAACTGCAAATGGTCTATGATGAACGATGTGAGGAAAGGGTCGGGTGTAATATTATGAGTAATGATTTGAAAGTTAGGATGTGTATTGTCATTTATTGGGTGCAGGCAAAATGTCGACAGATCGTTCATGGATGTATCGTAGAATAGTTGACCGGGTGGTGTCAGATGACTTTAAGCTTGGGGTTGAGAGTTTCATTCAATTTGCATTGGGGAATCCAAATGCAGCAATAGATTGCGACGGTCACATTCGATGCCCTTGTTCAAGTTGTAGAAACTTGAGGTGGTGTTCAACATGGGATGTGCAACATCATTTGTACACGAAAGGGTTCGTGGATGGTTATACGAATTGGACGTGTCATGGTGAGCAATTCTTGAGGTATGAGCCCGACAATATTGCAGGCACAAGTGGGTACGTGGATATGGTTGTAGATGCTGCTGGTCCTAGTTTTAATATTCACGATGAAGCGCCGAATAAGACAGCCGGAAGATTTTATGAACTACTTAGGGATGCTGATGAGCCGCTGTGGGATGGTTGTGAAAATCACACTCGATTGTCTGCAGTGTCACAGTTGTTGAACTTGAAATCTGAATTTCACATCAGTGAGACTTGTTTTGACCGTCTCCTCCTCTTGATCAAGAGTATGTTGCCTCGAGACGAGAAGTTGCCAGAAACTTTTTACCGTGCAAAAAAGATGGTCAATGACTTAGGACTTGGATATGTGAAAATAGATGCATGTCCGAATCATTGTATGTTATATTACAAAGATGATGCAGATAAGATATCATGTTCCATTTGTGGCCATGACAGATTCAAACCTAAGGGGGGGGGTCAATTCAAAGGCAAAAGATGTACCTTATAAGGCGTTGCGATACTTCCCTCTTGTGCCTAGGCTGCAGCGACTGTATATGTCCTCAAAGACGGCTCGGCATATGACATGGCACACCGAAAGAGTACGTCGTGCCGATGATATAATCAGTCATCCTGCCGATGGTGAAGCTTGGACTCACTTTAGTCGTACTCATCTTGCCTTTTCAAGGGAGTCACGTAATGTTCGATTGGGTTTATGCACAGATGGCTTTAATCCATTCGGTGGTTCAGTGGCAGCTTATTCTTGTTGGCCAGTGTTCATGACACCGTACAACCTTCCGCCGCACATGTGCATGAAGCGAGAAAATCTATTTTTGTCCCTAGTAATTCCTGGTCCAAAAAGTCCCGGAAAAAATTTGGACATATATCTCAGGCCGTTGATTGATGAGCTCAAATTTGTATGGACTGATGGAGTTGTTACTTATGATGCATATAGGAAGAAAAATTTTATTATGAAGGCTGCACTGATGTGGACAATAAGTGACTTCCCTGCATATGGAATGCTATCTGGTTGGAGCACACATGGGAGGCTAGCATGTCCTTACTGTATGGAAGATACCAAATCATTTGTATTGAAACATGGGGGGAAAAGCTGCTGGTTTGATTGCCATCGGCGGTTGCTACCAAGTGACCATCCTTTTCGAAGGCAAAAAGACTCGTTTAAAAAAAATACTGTTGAAATGGATGAAGCTGACTTGCAACGGGTGTCGGGTCTACATATGGCGTCACGGGTGCACAATTTACCAGATGTAGTTCAATTGTCTGGTAGCACACGGCAACTCCCTAATTTTGGAAAGGATCACAACTGGGTCAAGAAAAGCATTTTTTGGGAATTACCTTATTGGTCAACTCTTCTTGTACGACACAATCTGGATGTCATGCATACCGAGAAGAATTTTTTTGATAATGTGTTCAATACGATCATGAATGTTAAAGGGAAAACAAAGGACAACGCCAAAGCACGTATGGATTTAAAGATGCTTTGTAGACGTCCAGAACTGGAACTACAAAGTGTCAATGGCAAAACTGTGCAGCCTAAAGCAACTTATGTGCTTCATAATACACAGATCAAGGAAGTATGCCAGTGGTTGAAACAACTGAGATTCCCAGATGGATATGCATCCAACATAGCCCGTTGTGTGAATGTTAATGAGGGGAAAATATATGGTATGAAAAGTCACGACTGTCATGTGTTCATGGAGAGGCTACTGCCCATTGCATTTCGTGATTTGTTGCCAAAGCAGATATGGGGAGCACTAGCTGAGATGAGTCAATTTTTCAAGATTTTATGTGCATCTGAACTCAGACTTCGGGATGTACAAACTATCGAACAAGAAGTTGTCACAACCATTTGCAAGCTAGAGAAGATATTTCCTCCGGCATTCTTTGATTCGATGGAGCACCTGGTCGTTCATTTGCCATATGAGGCTATCGTCGGAGGTCCAGTACAATTTCGATGGATGTATCCATTTGAGAGGTATGTGACAATTTTTGTTAACTTATAAGTCGTCCATAGCCGCTACATATTGTTGCCATCTGACTTGTTGTTGTAGGTGCATGCATGAATTAAAAATGAAAGTTCGCAACAAGGCACAGGTGGAGGGTTCGATTGCTGAGGCATACATTCTTGAAGAAATTTCGAACTTCTGTTCTATGTACTTTGAGCCAGAGATTCAAACTCGTCGTACTCGACCTCCACGTAATGATGATGGGGGAGTGGAGGTCTCGTCCGATCGGCTCTCCATATTTAAACATCCTGGACGTGCGTTCGGACGTTGCTTGACTCGCACGCTCGAAGATAGAGAGTTGCACGCCGCTGAGATATATATTCTTTTGAATTGCCTCGAGATTGAACCTTATGTTGAGTAAGATCTTAATTCACATTTCCAGCAACTCCATAAGTCTATACATCCTCAAAGTCTATACAACATTGACTTCACAAAGTCTATACATTGGCTTCCTCAAAGTCTATACATTGGCTTCCTCAAAGTCTATACATCCTCAAAGTCTATACATTGGCTTCCTCAAAGTCTATACATTCACTTCCTCAATGTCTATACATTGGCTTCCTCAAAGTCTATACATTCACTTCCTCAAAGTCTATACATTGGCTTCCTCAAAGTCTATACAACATTGACTTCACAAAGTCTATACATTGGCTTCCTCAAAGTCTATACATCCTCAAAGTCTATACATTGGCTTCCTCAAAGTCTATACATCCTCAAAGTCTATACATTGGCTTCCTCAAAGTCTATACATTGGCTTCACAAAGTCTATACATTGGCTTCCTCAAAGTCTATACAACATTGACTTCACAAAGTCTATACATTGGCTTCCTCAAAGTCTATACATCCTCAAAGTCTATACATTGGCTTCCTCAATGTCTATACATCCTCAAAGTCTATACATTGGCTTCCTCAAAGTCTATACATTGACTTCCTCAAAGTCTATACATTCACTTCCTCAAAGTCTATACATTGGCTTCCTCAAAGTCTATACATTGGCTTCACAAAGTTTATACATTGGCTTCCTCAAAGTCTATACAACATTGACTTCACAAAGTCTATACATTGGCTTCCTCAAAGTCTATACATCCTCAAAGTCTATACATTGGCTTCCTCAATGTCTATACATCCTCAAAGTCTATACATTGGCTTCCTCAAAGTCTATACATTGACTTCCTCAAAGTCTATACATTGGCTTCCTCAAAGTCTATACAACATTGACTTCACAAAGTCTATACATTGGCTTTATCAAAATTTTTTAATCATTTTTTTTACGGGGTGCTACATTTATATTGCAGACAATTTGATTCAGAATTAGCTGAAAAATGTCCAAATATCCAGGATGTGGAGATTGAAAAAGAACGCGAGAAGTTTTTTTCCAAATGGCTAAGAAACCGAGTTAGTGTGAACTCTGAATATATATGTTTGTATTTACGTATGTTGAGGTAATTGTTATTATTTTAACTACTCTAATTTGAATATAGGTTGAACAAGGTCTCATTACTGATGAAAGAGTACAACAGATAAGTTATGGCCCCTCGAACCAGACACGTGCCTATCCGGGATATATTGTGAATGGATACAAATTTCATACAAGGGATTATGGGCGAAATAAGTCTACGATGAACAGCGGCGTATGTGTGAAGGGAAGTTTATACAATGAAATGGAATTGGACTACTATGGTATTCTTGAAGAAGTCTTAGAACTTAAGTATTTGGGACAAGACAATCATGTATACATATTTAAGTGTCAATGGTTTGATCCTAATTCTGTTCTACATGACACAAATTATGGGATTGTCAATGTCAAGCATAGGTTTAAACTTAAGACCTATGAACCGTTCATTTTAGCCGCACAAGCCCAGCAAGTGTACTATTCAAGCTATCCATCATCCAAGAATAGAGATTGGTGGGCAGTTTGCAGGGTTAATTCAAAACTCTTTCCCACTTATGAGTTAACTATGAGTGGAGATGTCTCAGAGGTTGCTCGTGCTGAATATTATCAATCAGACGAAGTTGGCGTTGTCGGTTCCTCTAGGTTTAATATGGACGAATCTGATGAGCCACTGTCATTACGTACGCGAGATGGCGTGGAAGAAGTCGATCCGACGGAGCTAAATGTTGATGTTAGAGGGGAGGAAGAATCAGATGAAGACGAAGATTTTGAATCTCATGAGACTACTATGGATGACGAAGATGATGAAGTTGAGCTAGATATATCAACATGAGGGAGGCATGTTTTGATAATTTAGTAAGAAGATTCTTACTTTTAAGCATAATTTTAAATAACATTTGTCTAGCCTTATATAATTGTGGATTAATATGTATTAATTGTTTTGTTATTCATAAGGAAATGGTGCGAGGAGGTCGTACTAGGGGTGGGAGGAGATCTAGCAGTGAGAGGGGCACTACTACCTCCTCGCTACCATCTTCTTCAGACACAGGTATATTTGATCAATAAGTTAGCTATATAAATATTTTAATTATTGACAAACTTAAAAGAATTTATTTATAGGTGCAAGTGTCGGCTCACCACCACTTGTACATACGCCACCACCTCCCGCTACAGGTATGTATATTTTAATTTAAATTCTTGAACATTTGTTCTACTTATGAAAATAAGTTCTTGCAGGTCTCAGTGGCCTCCCACCTGTTGTGCATACGCCACTCCCACCACCTCCCGCTGCAGGTATGTATATTTTAATTATATGTTCGCAATATTTGTATCACTCCACATGACAATAAATTCTTGCAGGTCTCAGTGGCAAAAAGACTCGAGGATCATGTATGTATATTTTAATTTAAATTCTTCAATATTTGTTCTACTTATGACAATAAATTCTTGCAGGTCTCAGTGGCCTCCCACCTGTTGTGCATACGCCACCCCCACCACCTCCCGCTGCAGGTATGTATATTTTAATTATATGTTCGCAGTATATGTATCACTCCACATGACAATAAATTCTTGCAGGTCTCAGTGCCCTCCCACCTGTTGTGCATACGCCACCCCCACCACCTCCCGCTGCAGGTATGTATATTTTAATTATATGTTCGCAGTATATGTATCACTCCACATGACAATAAATTCTTGCAGGTCTCAGTGCCCTCCCACCTGTTGTGCATACGCCACCCCCACCACCTCCCGCTGCAGGTATGTATATTTTAATTATATGTTCACAGTATATGTATCACTCCACATGACAATAAATTCTTGCAGGTCTCAGTGCCCTCCCACCTGTTGTGCATACGCCACCCCCACCACCTCCCGCTGCAGGTATGTATATTTTAATTATATGTTCACAGTATATGTATCACTCCACATGACAATAAATTCTTGCAGGTCTCAGTGCCCTCCCACCACCTCCCACTTGTACAGGGCCCACCCCCACCAGTCAGCCCCTTGACGATGTCGGCAGTTGTCACGAGGGAGGCACGACCCATCATAGACGTCGCCCGTGTTGGGTATCCGGGTAAATCTATAAGGTTATATTACATTAATTAGCCCTCAACTGTCTAATATGAATATTTTGACATTTGCAATTGCAGTATGAAATTTGAACCCCATAGCGCTGTCCATCATTCCACCGAACTCATGTTGGCACATGTGCCCGGGGCAGCTTCCACTTTCAGAGATTTTCCGATGTCCGTCCGCGATTCATTGTACAACATGTTCTTAGTAAGTAATTACGTCATTTAATTCAAGTATTTCCCAAAGTCAATTTACAACTTTATACTAAGTGTGAAAAGCAATTGATTTACAGCGGTCTTTTCAATTCACATGTGGACATGACGCGGCGAGATGTCGTCGTGCCTGGGAGTCTACTATGCTCTCAAGTTACAAGAGGAGAATACATGAGGCCCGAGCACACGCTAAAAAATTGAGTGGGGGGAGTGAAGACCGACAATTGTGGAAGGCGCATCGCCCTCTATGGATGAGGCAGGAGGATTGGGAGATATCTTGTGACCATTTTGCCGACCCCAAGTGGATAGAAAAGTCCGAAAAAGCCAAAGCAAACAGGACGTCAAAACCAGGTTCAAATTTGCATACGAGTGGGTCCATCTCTTATGCGGCTCATAAACAAAAATTGGTAAGTAATATACCAATTTATCTTCTTACAATTTATCCCAATATTTGACTTTTTTTTTACTATGAATTGTATAACAGGCTGTGGAGCTTAATCGACCTCCGTCGTTCCTCGAGGTGTTCGACAGAACACACAAAAAGAAGGGGACTAATGATTTTGTGAGTGACACAGCTAAGTCAGCAGCGGTAAGTTTATCTACATATGTAACTTGTACCGTTCATTTAAATTGGCATGTAATTCATATGAAATTGACTAGTTATTTTATTCAATTTGTAGGAAACATATAGCAAAGCAGTGACAGAGAAGTACGGGGAGGGAGACACGCAGCAGCCGGAGTTCGATCCGGTGGAGTGGGTGGCAGCAACTGGCGTACCGAAGAAAGGCCGACTATATGGTTTTGGGGAGAGCCTAGACGCAAGCGCGGTGACATCAGCGTGTGCGAGTTCTAGCTATACTTCTTCCAGTGGCAGTGCCTTCACTATACCTTCCGTTGCCCCCAGCGCTTCTGCCAGCGACATGATGGACATGGTCCGATCGCAGATTTCTGATATGCAGCGGCAGCAGCAGCATTTCCAGCAAGAGATCTCTAGCCAAGTGTCAGTATTCTTGCAGGCAATTAGTGGCCTCCTCTCCCAGAGCGGAATGGTCCCTCAGAAATCAACCACCACCACACCACAGCCCGCACAGGTGAGTGTTTACTATGTTTTTATTTTGATGGAATTACTCAATTATGTTCATTATTAATTTTAAAACTCATTTACTTCAGAAGAATTGAGAAAATCCGGGGGCCGGGGGTCTAAAACTTGAAATACCGGCCGGACGGCCGTGCCGATCATTCCAACACTACCGGGGAGATGATAGTGACTTGTCAGAACTGACGGAATCCAAATCGGATGTCCGGTTTGAGCTCGGCGCTCAAAGTTCAGTTTTAAAATACACTTAGTTTAAATGAACTACCAGGTCGGGTCCGGGGGTCTAAAATTGGAAATACCGGTCGGACGGCCGTGCCGATCATTCCAACACTACCGGGGAGATGAAAGTGACTTGTCAGAACTGACGGAATCCAAATCGGATGTCCGGTTTGAGCTCGGCGCTCAAAGTTCAGTTTTAAAATACACTTAGTTTAAATGAACTATCAGGTCGGGTCCGGGGGTCTAAAATTGGAAATACCGGTCGGACGGCCATGCCGATCATTCCAACACGACCGGGGAGATGAAAGTGACTTGTCAGAACTGACGGAATCCAAATCGGATGTCCGGTTTGAGCTCGGCGCTCAAAGTTCAGTTTTAAAATACACTTAGTTTAAATGAACTACCAGGTCGGGTCCGGGGGTCTAAAATTGGAAATACCGGTCGGACGGCCGTGCCGATCATTCCAACACGACCGGGGAGATGAAAGTGACTTGTCAGAACTGACGGAATCCAAATCGGATGTCCGGTTTGAGCTCGGCGCTCAAAGTTCAGTTTTAAAATACACTTAGTTTAAATGAACTATCAGGTCGGGTCCGGGGGTCTAAAATTGGAAATACCGGTCGGACGGCCGTGCCGATCATTCCAACGCGACCGGGGAGATGAAAGTGACTTGTCAGAACTGGCGGAATCCAAATCGGATGTCCGGTTTGAGCTCGGCGCTCAAAGTTCAGTTTTAAAATACACTTAGTTTAAATGAACTACCAGGTCGGGTCCGGGGGTCTAAAATTATTGGAAATACCGGTCGGACGGCCGTGCCGATCATTCCAACACTACCGGGGAGATGAAAGTGACTTGTCAGAACTGACGGAATCCAAATCGGATGTCCGGTTTGAGCTCGGCGCTCAAAGTTCAGTTTTAAAATACACTTAGTTTAAATGAACTATCAGGTCGGGTCCGGGGGTCTAAAATTGGAAATACCGGTCGGACGGCCGTGCCGATCATTCCAACACGACCGGGGAGATGAAAGTGACTTGTCAGAAC
Organism: Amorphophallus konjac; assembly: GCA_022559845.1. Taxonomy (NCBI): domain Eukaryota; kingdom Viridiplantae; phylum Streptophyta; class Magnoliopsida; order Alismatales; family Araceae; genus Amorphophallus; species Amorphophallus konjac. Next base: position 54,090,447 of record CM040117.1, read on the forward strand.
TGACGGAATCCAAATCGGATGCCCGGTTTGAGCTCGGCGCTCAAAGTTCAGTTTTAAAATACACTTAGTTTAAATGAACTACCAGGTCGGGTCCGGGGGTCTAAAATTGGAAATACCGGTCGGACGGCCGTGCCGATCATTCCAACACGACCGGGGAGATGAAAGTGACTTGTCAGAACTGACGGAATCCAAATCGGATGTCCGGTTTGAGCTCGGCGCTCAAAGTTCAGTTTTAAAATACACTTAGTTTAAATGAACTATCAGGTCGGGTCCGGGGGTCTAAAATTGGAAATACCAGTCGGACGGCCGTGCCGATCATTCCAACGCGACCGGGGAGATGAAAGTGACTTGTCAGAACTGGCGGAATCCAAATCGGATGCCCGGTTTGAGCTCGGCGCTCAAAGTTCAGTTTTAAAATACACTTAGTTTAAATGAACTACCAGGTCGGGTCCGGGGGTCTAAAATTGGAAATACCGGTCGGACGGCCGTGCCGATCATTCCAACACGACCAGGGAGATGAAAGTGACTTGTCAGAACTGACGGAATCCAAATCGGATGTCCGGTTTGAGCTCGGCGCTCAAAGTTCAGTTTTAAAATACACTTAGTTTAAATGAACTATCAGGTCGGGTCCGGGGGTCTAAAATTGGAAATACCGGTCGGACGGCCGTGCCGATCATTCCAACGCGACCGGGGAGATGAAAGTGACTTGTCAGAACTGACGGAATCCAAATCGGATGCCCGGTTTGAGCTCGGCGCTCAAAGTTCAGTTTTAAAATACACTTAGTTTAAATGAACTACCAGGTCGGGTCCGGGGGTCTAAAATTGGAAATACCGGTCGGACGGCCGTGCCGATCATTCCAACACGACCAGGGAGATGAAAGTGACTTGTCAGAACTGACGGAATCCAAATCGGATGTCCGGTTTGAGCTCGGCGCTCAAAGTTCAGTTTTAAAATACACTTAGTTTAAATGAACTATCAGGTCGGGTCCGGGGGTCTAAAATTGGAAATACCGGTCGGACGGCCGTGCCGATCATTCCAACGCGACCGGGGAGATGAAAGTGACTTGTCAGAACTGGCGGAATCCAAATCGGATGCCCGGTTTGAGCTCGGCGCTCAAAGTTCAGTTTTAAAATACACTTAGTTTAAATGAACTACCAGGTCGGGTCCGGGGGTCTAAAATTGGAAATACCGGTCGGACGGCCGTGCCGATCATTCCAACACGACCAGGGAGATGAAAGTGACTTGTCAGAACTGACGGAATCCAAATCGGATGTCCGGTTTGAGCTCGGCGCTCAAAGTTCAGTTTTAAAATACACTTAGTTTAAATGAACTATCAGGTCGGGTCCGGGGGTCTAAAATTGGAAATACTGGTCGGACGGCCGTGCCGATCATTCCAACGCGACCGGGGAGATGAAAGTGACTTGTCAGAACTGGCGGAATCCAAATCGGATGTCCGGTTTGAGCTCGGCGCTCAAAGTTCAGTTTTAAAATACACTTAGTTTAAATGAACTACCAGGTCGGGTCCGGGGGTCTAAAATTGGAAATACCGGTCGGACGGCCGTGCCGATCATTCCAACACGACCAGGGAGATGAAAGTGACTTGTCAGAACTGACGGAATCCAAATCGGATGTCCGGTTTGAGCTCGGCGCTCAAAGTTCAGTTTTAAAATACACTTAGTTTAAATGAACTATCAGGTCGGGTCCGGGGGTCTAAAATTGGAAATACTGGTCGGACGGCCGTGCCGATCATTCCAACGCGACCGGGGAGATGAAAGTGACTTGTCAGAACTGGCGGAATCCAAATCGGATGTCCGGTTTGAGCTCGGCGCTCAAAGTTCAGTTTTAAAATACACTTAGTTTAAATGAACTGCCAGGTCGGGTCCGGCGGTCTAAAATTGGAAATACCGGTCGGACGGCCGTGCCGATCATTCCAACACGACCGGGGAGATGAAAGTGACTTGTCAGAACTGACGGAATCCAAATCGGATGCCCGGTTTGAGCTCGGCGCTCAAAGTTCAGTTTTAAAATACACTTAGTTTAAATGAACTATCAGGTCAGGTCCGGGGGTCAAAAACTTGAAATACAAGTCGGACGGCCGTGCCGATCATTCCAACGCGACCGGGGAGATGAAAGTGACTTGTCAGAACTGACGGAATCCAAATCGGATGCCCGGTTTGAGCTCGGCGCTCAAAGTTCAGTTTTAAAATACACTTAGATGAACTACCAGGTCGGGTCCGGGGGTCTAAATATTGTTTCAAGCTAGTAGTTGATCTATAAAATCTGCAGTTATCAATTTGATATGTTTGATTTATATTTATGCTCATTTCTTCGCACTAATTTTTTTATCTATAAATGAATGTTATTATTTTTTTAATGTAGGGGGATCCTTCTGCGGGCAGCGACAGAGGAGATGAGCAGGGCAGTGACGATATGGATGATGAGGATATTGACGATGTACCAGATATTTCTTGATGTTTAATGATATTTGTTTTATGTTATTCAGACGGATCAGCAGGGTTAATGTGTTTTTTTTTGTATTTATTTGATCAGCATGGTGGAATTTTTTTATTGGTGGTGTTTATTTATTTGAACATCTATGTTGATGTTGAGTTTTTTTCGGTGGTGGTTATTTATTTGGGTACGTTGATGTTGAGTTTTTTTTGTGGTTATCAGTAGGTTCCTAATAATTTTTTTTAACAGGTTTATTAGATAAATAAACGTAATATTTAAAAAATATATATTTTTGATTTCAGACGGATTTTCACTCCGTCGCTATTTCCGTTTGTAATAGCGACGGTCATTTCAGACGGAAATTAATATCCGTCGTTATTTCCGTTTCAAACACCGACGGATTTAGGACGAATATGCATATGGAGTCGTCGTCGGTAGTTACGACGAATAAGTAATCCGTCGTAATATCCGGCAGATATAGCGACGGATTTCAGACAATATTTCAGACGGATTACTGACGGTAATTAAAACGGATTATAAATCCGTCTTAAAAACCGTATGAAAGTCAGACGGATAATTTCAGACGGAAAGTTACATACGGAAATTTTATCGTATGAAATTGAGACGGAATTTGTGACCGAAATTTATTCTATCTTAATTTCAGACGGAATTTCAGATAGATAAATTAACTGTCACAAATTTGTGACTAAGAATTTCAGACGGTCGATTCCCGTCTTAAATCCGTCGGAATTCCGTTACAAATATGGTTTGCGACGGATTTTCCGACGGATTTGAGACGGATAACGTCCGTCTGAAATCCCGCTTTTTCTGGTAGTGAACTTGGCTCTGATATCACTTCTGTTACGCCCCGAACTGATAGCAGCGGGAAGCGATGCTCAGAACGTGGCAGCAAAATAGTCATGATAAATAGAGCAGAAAATAAATAAACACAATAAATAATATTCAACATATGGAGGCCATTGATTTGAGAAAAATATAATTTTATTGATATTTGGAAATTTAAATACAATATGGACTCAATAAAAGAAATAAAGAAGAGAAAATAGCAAGATCCACAATACTATCTAGACTCAAGAAAATAGAACGACTAGATCTCCAGGCCCCAGGTTCACTCGATCATGCTGACCTGATCCCAATTTCAAGCGTTCCATCTATCGCATTACTTGAAAAGGATGGAAATAAGGGGGGGTGAGCGAAAAGCTCAGTAGGAATTACACTCTATCATCAGACAAATTTAAGTAATTAATCAATTTCAGGAATGCATAAATAATGCAAGAAACTCCATTAAAGCCAACTAAGTAACAAACACGATCAGAAGATAAACGATAGATAAATGGAAAGGGATATTGCAAGTCGAGATATCAAGCACCATTATCAAGAACTTTTCAATGAATGGCCATTTCAAGTCAAGTCAAGTCATGTCATGTCACGCAAGTAAGCACTTCATGCTTTCAAGAAAGTATAGCAAATATCATGAGAGTGTGGAATGTCGTAGACTCAACACGCTAGATAGTACTCGGTGTAAAATGCCACACCTAGTCATTCTCCTCCCTGGAGATCAAGTACTTTTCGGGTGCTCCTCCTAGGACCAGACTGGGCCCTTAAATATTATTGCCTTGGCATTGATTTGTTTGGATCATAGATCCCACAAAATCTAGACATCCATGAATGCAAATGGCCAAGAGTTCCAAGGTTAAGCTTATGAACTTACTTCTAAGATCAAGAGACAGTCCAAGGGAAATTGAAATAAGATATCATAAGGAAATGACTTGAGAGTCCAAAGTAACCACGAATCAAAGCAAGACTTCGTAGTCCAAGGCCATCCTTGATACAACTGCTATCACAACAACAACACGAAAAACACGTTTTGTTCGAAGGTTAGCGGTCAATACTTGGACCGCTAGGATAAGGCTAACGGTCTAGTCCTAGACCGCTTTGGTTTGAGTATAACAAAGCTTTTCAAATGGACAAAAGGGTCCTCAGTTCAACTTGAGACAGAATGGGTTCAACCCAGGGTTCAGCCCACGAAACCAAGGTCAACAGAAACTAATTGGTCAGGTCAGAGCTGACTGGGTTCAAGAATAGTCTGACTAACCCAAGCCCACTTCTAACCAGGCCAAGAACGACTAGCGTTCTAACCCTGGGCCACGATTGGTCTCTTAGCGGTCTCCATGTGGGCCGCTAAGAGTCCAGAACAGTCCAGGTATTGGTCCACTCCAAACCGTGAATCAAATCAAGTCTGTGAATCAAATCTGGTCTTTATAGTACAACCCGCCTGGCATCTTGGAGTGAATCCCAGGCTCACGGGGACTTACAGAGGTCTCATAATAGTGGTCCTAGTCCGATGGAAGGAATATCCGGCGGAGAGTCCCAACTATTACAAGATTGAGGCTATATAAAACATGAAAAACGTGAACGGTGCGGTCAGTCAATTCCACCAGAGTGGCATGACTGTCAAACAATGATATCAAAATCATAATATAAGCAATTTATAAGTGACATGATTAAAATCATGAAGGTTATAACCAAGTTTTATTCCATTAATTCACATAGTTGTCCAACGGTGATTATCTAGGAAATTTTCAAGTAGATAATGAAAATAAATATATAATTTCATGATACCAAGTTAATACTACGTTCTGCATAGTTACTGATCATTCTAACAAAGGTAAAAGCACATAAATCAAGTTTTTACAAAGTCTCCCTGCCATAGGCCAAAAATGGTCTATATGGAGACCGCCAATAAGAGAAAGCGGTCTATCGTACGACCATTTGATATATATATAAATATTTTTTTAAAAAAAAATAAGGTTGCCAAGCGGTCTATCGCGAGACCGCTATATGCCTAGCGGTCCTTGGTAAGACCGTTTACCAACCCGAGCCCGAAGCACGAAGAACACGCCACTGATCCAATAAAAACATGATTTATACCTAGATATAACATAAAAATTAGGCTTTTTACTACCAAAAGAAAGATCACTTAAAACCGCTCAACATTGCATAGTCAATTTGAAAGATTGGCTTTGATTAGCCTTGTTAATTAACGAAAAAAGATAAACGATCAAACCCTAATCACATTTTCAATGAAATAGCAAATACGCGTGGTATAGATGACAAAAATTGGGCAAATAGATACCATTGGAAAGAGCATTGAAAAACTCATAAGATCACATGCTTTGATTAAAGTTTAAAGTGATTTAACTAAACATAAAATTGATTAATATAAAAGTTAACCCTTCGGGTGTACCTCGGGGTAAACGATGAAACTAGACTAACATGGTGCATGGAATTTGGGTAATTTGGTATCAAAAGAAAGAGCTAAGAAAGATGAACAATCTGGTATAATTATTTCTTAGTTCAGCCTGAGAGACACCTACCTTTTATCGCGGGAAAGAGGAAGAAGAAAAAGGGGGGTCGCCGGAACGCTAATCCGACCGCTCCTAGAATGTCCAAATTCGCCCCCGTCCGGCCACGATCGATCACGCCACCTGTTGGAAAAATAAAAGAAGGTGTAAGGCTGCGAAAGCCCTCTATTTATTGAGCCTATAGGTCATTCTAGGGATCTAATTGGACTCGATAGTTCAAGGAAGAAAAACTGGCAAAAATCACGGGATGAAGCCTAATCCGCCGCCGCCGCCGCCGTCAATCTATGGGTCTAGGGTTAGGGTTTCGAAGGGTAAATCGATCTACTAGGATTAACCTTTCGATGGGGCCTGGTTTGGGCTCGATTGGTTAAGAATTGGACTCCAATTTGGTCGTTTAAGGTCAACCTATTAAAACAACGAATTTGCCCATTAATTCCTTAATCCAACCTTATTAAAATTTTATTAGGGGTCGGCCAAGTTGACATTATTGTTAAACACTTCATTTTCTACAAGAATATACTTTTTTCATATTTTTAGAAATTAGTCAAAACTTTGGCCTACGGGTGAAATTCAATTAATTTAATTTATACCTATTAAATTCAATTCATCGTAGAAAAATTCGATTACATCTTGGAATTTGAAAGTATTTTTATGATGATTGTAGAAAAATAATTATTGATATAATTTGGCCACTTTCAAAAATAAATAATATTCTTTAATTAAGAAAATCATTGAAGTCGTTAAATAGCAAGGAAATAGCTTTAATTCCAATACATATTTCAAAATTTTACTTTTATATTTTATTATTTAACAGGGGGGTTACAGCACTAGGGTCTACTAAAATTCTGTTCAGCTGTTGGCCATTCAGCTGCCCCCTCATGTAAAGTTGCCTATTATAGCTGACGGTAGGAAGTAGCATATCCTCCTCGGTGAATGTCACATTTGTTCCCGGCATCGTCTCAGCCAGGCAACTTTCATGTTGCGCAGGCGTCTGCAAGGCAGTAATAATCACTTGTTGGGTCTCCTCACTCAGGGAACGGATCTCCCAAATGGTGAACCTTGCCGGGAGCTTTTTCAGTAGCTTCACTACTCAGCTTCCTGCCTGAACGTTTGATAGCTTCATTTCTTCGCCCACCTTGGCTTGGAAGAGTCTTGCGCTGCAGTCTCTGATGGACCCGCCTCATCGGACTCTTGGTCTAGACCCTGTTGCTGCATGGTTTCACCCTGTTGCTCCTTGATGCCTGCTGTTGGGCTGGCCTTATCTTCATTCGACAGATCTGAAGGTTGATAAGGCTATGGGAAGGTGCCCCCGGTTGTAGAGCTGGTCTCTTGGTAGGGCTACTTTCCCTTAGCCATCTTCAGAAATTTGGTGAAAGAAGGTACACCATCATTGCCTTTAGTTTGGTTATATAGTCTCGGTGGGGAAGAGACTTGAGTCCCCCTGACTTCTGGGGAGGACATCTTGCAGGGTTACTTACCCCTAGCCATCTTTAGAAATTCAGTGAAAGTAGGGACACCAACATGGTCATCAATTTAGTTGTACAGCCTAAGCAGAGGAGGGATTTGAATTCCCCTAACCTCTAGAGGGGGTATCTTGTAGGGTTGCTCCCCTCTGAAAATAATATTGTGGTTGGTAGACGGTGGGCGCCCCCATTTTCTGCCTGACTGAGTCGCATGGGTAGTAGTTGCAGCTTCGGCCTGGTTTGTTTCAATTGCAGGCGTGAAGCATATGTCTTCCTCGTCTTCCTCCCCGGACAGGTTGAAAAGGGCTAAGAGAGTATTGTAGGAGAGTATTGTCTCCCCTTTAGCTTTACAGGCTTTTCTTTTCTTCTTCTACTTTTTCTTGGATGGTGTCTACCCCCAGAACAAGTCGTTATCCTTTTCTGCTACTTTCTATGACTCTTCCTCCTGTTCTAGAGACAGTTGTTCTAACTCCTCCCATGGAACATGGTCTCTTATCAGCAACGGCTGTAACTTAGACTGTTCATATTCATCTAGCCCATTTATGTAGGCTTGAAGTCGTCAGATTTCTGGGTTGATTTCTTTATTTACCGCAACGGAGTCTGTCTCCTCTGGTTGTGAGTGGGTATTCTAATCACTGTCGACTGATTCAACCAGACTAGTGCTGGAGTCGACGGAGCTAGCCTCGACGTCACACCATGGATATGCGCCCCCGCTGCGGGGCGGGGTGGAAGCTTCTTTTTGTTTTTCGTAGGGACCTGCTACCATCCCTGTTGCTCTTTCAGGGGAGCTAGAAACCATGCCTCATAAGTGTGTTGGGTGCTGGACTCCGCGACTTCTTCTGGCAATGCCTGGTACAGAGATACCATTTTGGCAACTGCTCGGTTCATTGGTGCTTCATGAGGCTACGGAGGATCAACTTTGTACTCCCCCATCTCGAGTTCACCTTTCTTTATCAAGCCCTCGATGACATCCTTGAATACATAGTAGTTCTCAATCGAGTGCCCCAGCATCTGATGGTAGGGGCAGAATCTTGGACTGTCTCTTCTCTTCAAGTCCTCTGACCTTTTCGACTCAGGCAGGGTAATCTTGTTGTACTGGGTAACCCAGTCAAATAGGACTTTAGTCTTCTCTTTGGGAGAAGAGTAAGCCTTCTTCATTTTGTCCCTAAGAGAGGGAGCCTCCCTCTTTTCTTCTATTTTATCAAGCTGAGGGGCAGCTGCCTTCTTGCCCTTGTCTCTTTGCTGTTCAAATGTTTTGATGTCGAGGGTATTTACTTCTTTAGGCGACTGGCGTCGCTCTGCTACCTTTGCTTTCTGCATGGTGACACTGGTTGTCGTCGAGGCATGCTTTGCCAGGAAGACTTCAATTTCAACCACCATGTTGTTCAAGCGGTCAAATGACCGTATTTCCATACCAATCATCTTCGCTAGTACCTCCCTCCTGAGGTTCTGTTTGAAAATTTGTACATCGTCCTCCTGATGCGGGGGCCGCTTGCATCTCATGCCGAGGTTCCTCCACCTCTTAATATAGTCGAGAGTTGTTTCATCTGGCCTCTACCTAGTTGCATATAGCTCGGCCATAGTGACTTCTCTCTCAGTGACATGGAACCTTTCTCTAAACTTCTTCTACATATCCAGCCAGTCGCTGATCAACTCGGCCGGTAGGATGGAGTACCATTCAAATGCGAGCCCCATTAGTGAGGACCCAAAGAATTTCAGTAAATATGACTCATCTGTAGCTAAGTCTCCCATGACGGTCAAGTAATATGCAATATGTTCTTTCGGGGACCCCTGCCCGTTGAACTTGTCAAACTTCGGCGACTTACTGATCCCCGGAGGGAGCCACTTGGCTGCATGATGCGGTGGGTATGGCACCTGATAAACATCAAATGTAACATAGTCACCTTCACCCCGTTTAGCAAGCTTCAATTCAATTATCCATTCCACCATTAGTTTGTTTACAGTGGTTGGGTCAACCGGCCCGGGGTAGAAGAGTGTTGGTTGTAGATATGGGGTGACCAGAGTGGTCGCCTGCAGTGGAGGATGCAACACCGGTGCCTAATGCAAAGGAGATAGCACCTGTGGCAGCAGCGGCTGAGGCGCATGCTGCTGGGTAGTGGCTTGACTGTGCTCCACTGGCTGGGTTGGAGCGTACAGTGGTGGAAAATCGCCCGAGTTGACTCCCCCTCATGACGATTCGGCTTGCATCTCTGACTGCTTTGATGTTGAGGTCTATTCCGTCTTCTCATGCAGTTGTTTCTTCAGTAGCTCTATCTCCCGTTGATATTTCTGTAACAACATTAGCACTGATGGATCCAGGGTTGTCACACCAAAAATGCCTTCAATCGTTTCTCCCAAAGCACCTTCCGGCAAGGTGGTTAGTAGAACCTCGTCTTCTTTAGTCGTCACTACGTTAGCAGTTAACGTAGTGACCCCTTCGAATACCACATGTTTTCCCTTTGCTGCCTTCAACATTTCTTTTGCAGCTTCACTTCTTCTAGTATTAGACCGCGACCTTTTGGCTAATCGGGCAAGTTCTTGGGGCTCCTCAGGCAGACTCCCATACTTGCTGGACACTCCGGCCATGTTGCAAGCAAAAACATGCATCCCTTTCTTCTATCTGCAGACCTTCCTCTTTGTTTGACCAGGGAAGGTCAATCTCTCAAACACAGATATTCTTCTTTTCTCCTCCCGCTGGGGAAGGGATTCATTGGCCTCACCATCCAGGCCGTCTTCATATCTGTTATCATCAACAGATGATGCCATTCTTCTTTCTTCTTCCTCTTCAACTACCATTGGCAAACAATCTTCTTCTTCAGCCACGGTCGCTTGGAGCAGTCGTTGCTGGTCTTATGAGGGGTTTCCAAGGGCCCTGAAATAACTTCTGACCATGTTGGTGATTTCTTCTTGACTACATTCTCGGTGGAGGATGGGCGATGGCTATCGGCCTTGCACTGGAGGGATGTAAGCTAGCCAGGCTATCCAACAGATTGATCAAATCTTCTCCCTAGTGTAGCGATGTTGGCCTGTCGGGCGCAAGCTCTAAAGGCAGGATGGTGTGGAGGGTCCACAGCCGTTTCTTCTCTTCTTGGGGCCAAGCCCCTCTCATTCCTCTTCCTCACCTCCACAAGCTCGGGGTCATAGCGGACATGTGCCCTTTGGCGGACAGGTTGGACCTTCTTAGGGACCCACACCTGCTTGAATATTTTTGGCCTTGGGGCCAACTCTCTTTGGCCCTAGCGGCCAGCTTCTTCTTTCTCTGCCCTCCTCCCGGACAAGGTCTGGAAAGAGTTAAGGGTCGGTATGGCAGGGACGACACGGTCTGGGATAACCTGGGCATCAGGCCCTTCTAGGAAGATGCGGACCCCCCAATCAGAATGTACTTTCCAGACGCTGACAACCGCCCGATGACAGGGGTAGCAACTTTCCTTCGGAAGCTTACTTGTCGGGGGCTCCCGGGCTTGTTGTAGTGGACGGGCCGAGCCCCTTGAGTCACATGGTGCACCATGCAGCTTGTTAGTTGGATATGGCCTCTCGACAGGCCCTTGCAGCTTTGGGTGTTAGGAACCCTAGGCCACTTGTTGATGCCTTCTTCAGCCAGCTCTGGAGCCTCCACCTCGAACACATCAGTAAAGGCGACCCCTAAGAAATTGGGGAAGCCAACCACTGATGGAAAGGTGCCGAAAATGGTTGGTACCGCCAGGTACCCATAAGTAGCATGATTAGCCACGATCGCAGGACCGAAGGTCAAAGTAGCAAAACCAGCAGCCATCGTTTCTTCCTGGAATCACAGAAACAAACAAACGATTAGCATTCTTTGGGAGGGCCCCGGGGCCCATTTATCTTGGCAAAGAGATGAAGGCACGCTCAGTCCCACTGGGTGTGCCAACTTGTGGGAATGAGATTTTATTAAATATTTTTATTTATTTGTTTGTTGCGTAGGCGTGCCAATCACTTGTGTGTCAGATTTATTGTGCCCTCGATCCGACTTGGTCAGACGAAAGTGAAGTATGTGTCAGGACCAACAGTCCATCATATCTTAAAGGTTATGACGTTAATTATGTCCTCTGAGGAGGAAAACCCTTGATTAATTGCCAAGATAAAGGGGCCACCGGGGCTGGATGAGTGTGAAAGCGTATGCAAAGTAATGATGATATTGCGCGATGCGAGATCTAGACATTCAGTCAAGCATGTGGTGCAATTATGTTTAGTAACCTGACCCTCGGTACGTGGCGGAGAACATAGCTCCAAAGACCACCATCACTCGTAGTGAGAGCTTTCAGCCAGACCTAATCCGGCCTTCCGTAGATCACCATTTGATATACTGGGAGATCGAGATAGGCGGGCATGCGATGAAATGATCATGCATGCAATGGTACATACATATATGTATATAATATATATATATATATATAATGTATGCAGGTAGATGTGTAAGCCTGAAAAGAACGAATCATCAAAGAGATTTGATATTGATTTTATTATTAGCCTTACTATTTATTCAAGGCATGACTCTAGGTAAGGTACTTGAGGAGCTTGCAAGGTGTTTACAAGGGCTGGGGTCGACTCCGGGCTCGCATGAGTTTGACTCGGCCAAAGGGGTGATGAATCGACACCTGTGGACAGTGAATCGACGCGCCAGAAGGTGAGTCGGCGCCGTAGAGGAAGGAAGGTGGTAGGAGAGAGAATGGATTGGCACCAATGGCGCCGACCCGCTGGGCCTGCCGCCGAATCATCTTTCATGAAGGGGAGTGGTGTTGACTCACAGGGTTTTCAAGGGGGAAACAGCTTTTCTGGCCATGGAATTGACCTGGGCAGCTTAAGGTTGATGCAGAGAAACTTTAGCATGCGTTAGAATTATTGGGTAGACTGGGTGGGAGACATTGACCATGGCCCAGGGTCCTCGAAACATTATTGATTCATGTTATTGCATTGCTCACCCTTTGTCACGCCCCGAGCGCGAAAGATTACCCGGAGCCGTGACGCGTCTATATGGATCATGTCAATCATGTAAATATCAAAGTGTGCAAATAACTAAGCTTTAACTCGAAATTAATACAAATAGTACGAGCTGACAATTGCCACAACTAATCAAAGGATAAATACATATGTTCCCAGAGTCCAACGACTAGGCTTCAAATCTTAAGCAGTTCTAATCAAGTTGACTAATACAAATGACATAGATGAATTGATACAACTGACATAAGTGAACTAATACAATAACACAAAGGACATCACAATTAACATGACAATTGACAACTCCATTCTACACTCATCACTCAGACTCATCCCCTTCCGTGTCCTGGCCGATATCCAAACTACCTGAAAAGGTTAGAAAAACAACTAGATGAGTGAATCGCTCAGTAGGAATTACATCTCAAGATTTAACATGCTTTAAGTGGTTTACAAGTTCGATTAATGTCAGTAAAGTTATGCATGTAGATGAGTAGATATCAAGGATTGTAAAAATCGACAAGAGCAGTGAAGGAATAACAAGTGAGAGTATAAGGATTCCAACTTCAATGCAGCAATAGCAAGAGATTCAAGCAAGTAATAACTGGAATTAACGAAAATCTTTCCAAGAGAGTAAGAACTGATGTCAAGCAAGTAATAGAAAGTAATATAAATTCAAGCATGTAAAACTAGAATTGGCTATTTATCAATTTCATTCAAGCAAAACTTTACCCTTCTGCGGGTCTCAAGTCAAATCAATCAAGTAATATCACGAGAATGAGTGGATTGTCTAAAGCCTAGCAAGCAAGTACTTCGGTGCAATGCCAAACACCGTGGTCAATAAACTCCCATGGGTACAAGTACCTTCGGGTGCTCCTCCCAGGACCAGACCGGGCCCTATATGCATAGCATTAATCATGTCTGTCGACATCCACTCTCATTTATAGCCAATATGGAATTTCAAGGTTTGAACAGTATGATATATAAGGTAGAATTATGGAATGGAATCCAATGGCGCATTAATGTGTAGGGATGAACTAGGAGTGGAAACCAGTAACATTTGATACACAGAAAAAAACTAGATAAGAGAGGTGCTTTATGGGCCACCAGATAATTTTAGAAACGACACCCTCACTGTGGGATGCCCTTCCTGGGAATTATACAGGGTTTAGAGGACCATGTCTGGAGTTAAATATCACCACTCAGGCTGCCATCTATCAGTGGAGATGGCAAAAGCGAAAGCCTAACGATCAGGTTAACGCAATGAGCCAGCTGTAGTTCATCGCGTCAACCCTGCAGTTCATCGCGTCAACCCTGCGAACAGGCTGGGTCGACTCATCAGTTCATCGCGTCAACCCTGCGAACAGGCAGGGTCGACTCATCAGTTCATCGCGTCAACCCTGTGAATAGGCAGGGTTGACTCATCAGTTCATCGCGTCAACCCTGTGAACAGGCAGGGTCGACTCATCAGTTCATCGCGTCAACCCTGCGAACAGGCTGGATCGACTCATCAGTTCATCGCGTCAACCCTGTGAACTGGCAGGGTCGACCCTATGAGCAGGCTGGGTCGACTCATCAATTCATCGTGTCAATGCGATGAACTGGCAGTGTCGACCCTGTGAACAGGCAGGGTCGACTCATCAGTTCATCACGTCAACGCGATGAACTGGCAGGGTCGACCCTGAGAGCAGGCAGGGTCGACTCATCAGTTCATCGCGTCCACGCGATGAGCTGGCCAGGCAGGGTCGACTCATCAGTTCATCGCGTCAACGTGATGAACTGGCAGGGTCGACCCAGTGGACAGGCAGGGTCGACTCATCAGTTCATCGCGTCAACGCGATGAACTGGCAGGGTCGACCCTGTGAGCAGGCAGGGTCGACTTATCAGTTCATCGTGTCAACGCGATGAACTGTTAGGGTCGACCCTGTGAACAGGCAGGGTCGACTCATCAGTTCATTGCGTCAACGCGATGAACTGGCAGGGTCGACTCTGCAGTTCATATTTGCTCAAAATGGCTTAAGGTATTAATCTTTGATTAAACTAGGGTATTAACCTTTGATTTAAGTTTATTTAGGTAAAACTGATGACATGGATGGATAGAGAAAACTGTAAGGATTATAGATCTTTATTCATGCATTCGTTTCATGCTTTAGTTGGTTAAATATCAGATTTTTAACATGACGTATCATACAAGTTTTCATTTGTAAAGGAACTAAATGGAGACAAGGTTTCTAGATAGGCTACCTAACAGATTAATTAGGTATGCTAGTTAGTTAGTAGATCAACTAACATGTTAATTAGGTATGTTAACAGGTTAGTTAAACTAATAAGTTACGTAAAAACATGATAAAACTTACGTTAAACGGATATATCGTATGGATATGAAGCTAATACATGTCAACTACCCTAAATTGAAGCTAATACATGCTAATCAATGCTAATCATCTTGGGTATAAGGCTACTACATGCTAATTATCTTGGTACGAGGCTAATACATGCTAATCATCCTAGATTTAAGCTAACACATGCTAATTATTCTAGGTATGAGACTAATACTTGCTAATTATCTTGTGTATGAAGCTAATACACGCTAATCATCCTAGATTTAAGCCAACATATGCTAATTATTCTAGGTATGAGACTAATACTTGCTAATTATCTTGGGTATAAAGCTAATACATGCTAATCATCCTAGATTTAAGCCAACACATGCTAATTATTCTAGGTATGAGACTAATACTTGCTAATATTTGCTAATACATGCTAATTATTCTGGGTATAATGCTAATACATGCTAATTATCTTAGGTATGAAGCTAATACATGCTAATCATCCTAGATTTAAGCTAACACATGCTTTATGAACACTAAATATCGTATGGAAATGAGCCTAAGACTAAATGCCTAGACTAATCATCCTAGATTAGCTACTAGTTTAGTTAAAAGTTGAGAACACCTACTTGTTGGAAGATCGTAGCAGCAGAACCCTTCTTTGTAATCCCTGCAGAGCTTTGCCCCAACCTTAGCTAGCCTAGAATGGGGGTAGCAAAAGGGGTATGTTTATAGGGTTGTCATGGCCGAATGGGAGGCAAGATCTGAAATAATGGGGCTTTACAGCTTGTACAGGCTGGAGAGATAAGGGATAATGTTTGGACAGCCAATTCATGGCCCAGATCGTAAAGTCTGTCTCCCACATTCATACACGATCCCTCTTCAATGTGCACACTTTCAAAGTCTGTACATCCTCAAAGTCTATACATTGGCTTCACAAAGTCTGCACATCACAAAGTCTGTACATTACTATTGCTAGCCTATTCACTAAGTCTGTACATCACAACTCTGTACATCCTCTCCCTCTCAAAGTCTATACATTGGCTTCCTCTCAAAGTCTGTACATCACTTCCTCTCAAAGTATGTACATCACAAAGTCTATACATTGGCTATTGCTAGCCTATTCACTAAGTCTGTACATCACAAGTCTGTACATCCTCTCCCTCTCAAAGTCTATACATTGGCTTCCTCTCAAAGTCTGTACATCACTTCCTCTCAAAGTCTGTACATTGGCTATTGCTAGCCTATTCACAAAGTCTGTACATTGGCATCGGCATCTTTTCCTACGTTGCACTTCCAAGCTAGCCTATTCACAAAGTCTGTACATTGGCATCTTTTCCTACGTTGCACTTCCAAGTCTGTACGTTGCTAGCTTATAATGTATAATTAATTGGCACAAAAGGTAAATGGTGGATGCTAAGATTTGAACCCTGGTCATTAGGTTGAAAGGCAAGTTACTTAACCAACTACACTAGGAAGCCACTTATTAAGTGAATAACCTTTACATATGATAACTATGAGTTCTAACTTCTTACTTAATCTAGAGTTTATCTAATATTTTTTTTTTGAGAAATATTATTAATATATATATATATATATATATATATATATATATATATTTATACGGGATGCTACACCCTCCCCCACTTAAAAGAATTTGGTCCCCAAATTCAATTACATTACACGGAGACAAGGAGGGTGAGAATTACTTACGGACTAGAATAATTCTGGAAATCTTCTTCTCATAGACTCCTCTGTTTCCCATGTAGCTTCTTGTTCTAAGCATCGATTCCATTGAATATTTACCATAGGGATCGTCTTGTTCTTTAGAACATGGATTTCTTGGTCGAGGATCTTTACTGGCCTTTGCTCATAGGTGAGGTCCTTCTGTATCACCAAGTCAGTGTGATCGATGACGTGTGAGAAATAGTGCACGTATTTCTTTAGCATAGAAACATGAAATACGTTGTGCACTTCTAACAGTTGTGGAGGTAGGGCGATACGATAAGCCACTTCGCCTACCCTTTCCAGTACTTCGAATGGACTGATAAACCTTGGTGTTAATTTGCCTTTAACACCGAATCTTCTAATGCCTCGGCCGGGAGATACCTTGAGGAAAACATGATCTCCGACTTGAAATTCCAGGTCTCGCCTTCTGTTATCGGCATAAGATTTCTGCCTGGACTGTGCTATCATTAACCTTTCTCTAATGAGTTGTATCTTCTCGGTAGAATCTCGCACCATGTCAGGACCTAGAATTTGTTTTTCACCGACTTCATCCCAGCATATGGGAGATCGGTAACTCATGCCATATAATGCCTCAAAAGGTGCCATTTGTATGCTGGCTTGATAGCTGTTGTTATATGCAAATTCGGCTAGTGGTAAGTGGTCATTCCAACTACCGCCGAAGTCTATAATGCATGCCCTTAACATATCTTCCACAACTTGATTAGTCCTCTCGGTCTGTCCATCTGTCTGGGGATGAAAAGCAGTGCTGTAGTTGAGTCTCGTCCCCAAGGAGTGTTGTAGGCTCTTCCAGAAATAAGAGGTGAAGCGCGGGTCTCGGTCAGATACGATCGAGACGGAAACTCCATGCAATCTAACCATTTCCTTCATATACAGGGCAGCAAGTACGTCGACTGACCATCGACTTTTGATGGGTAAGAAATGGGCCGATTTAGTTAACCGGTCGATAATTACCCAAATTCCATCATATCCGCCCCTAGACTTGGGCAAACCCATGATAAAGTCCATGCCAATGTCTTCCCACTTCCACTTGGGAATATCCAGCGGATGTAGCTTTCCGGCGGGTTTTTGATGTTCCGCATTCACTTGTTGGCATGTGAGGCAACGAGACACAAAGTCTGCTACCTCCCTTTTCATGTTAGGCCACCAGAAAGTTCTTTTCAAGTCTTGGTACATCTTAGTGGCTCTAGGGTGGATTGTGTACCTCGATCTATGAGCTTCTTCAAGAATCTTCTTCTTCAATTCGGGACAGTCGGACACACATGTCCGTTCATGAAATAGTAATCTGCCATCAGGTGCCAGCTTGAAATCCAGTCTCTCGTCCAGCTTGCTCTTTATCTCCACTAGCGAGGGATCCTCTTCTTGTAACTTCTTGATTTCAGGTAGCAAATCTGGATGTAGGCTCATATGAGATAGAATAATACACATGTTCTTCTCATCTGTGCTGATATCAAGCTCAGAGAATTTCTCCAGCAGTTTCCATTCTTGTATCATGCAGTTGGCCAATATTGTTCTCGGCTTTCGACTAAGGGCATCAGCTACGGAATTACCCTTACCAGGATGGTACTGTATAGTGAAGTCGAAATCCTTGAGATACTCGAGCCAACGCCTTTGCCGCATGTTCAGCTCCTTTTAGGAGAATAAGTACTTGAGGCTTTTATGATCAGAGTACACAATGAATTGTTCTCCGTAGAGATAGTGCCTCCAGATCTTTAAAGCGAATACTACTGCGGCCAGTTCTAAGTCATGAACTGGGTAGTTCTCTTCATGTTTCTTCAATTGTCGGGAAGAGTATGCAATGACTCTCCCATTCTGCATCAATACACATCCGAGACCAATACCAGAAGCATCGGTATATACCTCGTATTTTTCTCCTTCCATTGGTAATGATAAGACTGGAGCAGTGGTCAAGAGATCCTTCAATGTTTGAAAACACTTTTCACAGTCTTCCTTCCACTCATAAGGCACTTCCTTGCGGGTTAATCTGGTCAGGGGAACAGTAATTTTGGAGAAGTCCTTTATAAAACGCCGGTAGTAACCAGCTAGACCCAAGAAGCTCCGAATCTCAGTTACATTTGCGGGTCGTTCCTAGTTCTTCACGGCTTCGACCTTTGATGGGTCAACAGCAATTCCGTTCTTCGAAATGATATGGCCTAAGAAGGATACTTCCTCGAGCCAAAACTCGCATTTGCTGAATTTGGCGTATAGCTTGTTTCCCCGTAATATCTGCAATGCCTTCTTGAGGTGTTCTTCATGATCCTCTTCGGTCTTTGAATAGATCAGAATATCATCAATAAAGACCACAATAAATTGGTCTAAATAGGGCCTGAATATGCTGTTCATTAACTGCATAAAAGCTGCGGGGGCATTTGTTAGTCCGAAAGGCATAACAGTAAATTCGTAATGCCCATACCTGCTTCGGAATGCAGTTTTATGAATATCTTCTTCTTTGATCTTCAATTGGTGGTAACCAGAACGAAGATCAATCTTGGAGAAATATAAAGCTCCAGATAGTTGATCGAACAGCTCATCAATCCTTGGCAGTGGATACTTATTCTTGATTGTAAGGTGATTTAGCTGTCGATAATCTATGCATAATCTCATCGATCCGTCCTTCTTTTTGACGAATAGCACGGGTGCTCCCCATGGGGAAGTACTCGTCTGATGAAACCCTTGTTCAATAACTCCATTAGCTGCTCTTTTAGTTCCTTCAGCTCAGCAGGGGACATTCTGTATGGTGCCCTGGAAATAGGACGAGCACCAGGGACAAGGTCGATTGTGAACGACACTTCCCTTTCCGGGGGTAAGCCGGTTAAATCTTCTGGAAAAACATTGGGAAAATCCCGAATTACACGGATGTCTTCAAGTTTAACCTTCTCGACTTCTGTGGCAGTCACGAATGCTATGAAAGTCATGCATCCCTTATTCATAAGTTTACTAGCTCGGAGTGCTGATATAAGAAGTGATTTACTCCGAGGGCTATTGTAAACTAGCTCTGGGAAATCTACGAAAGTTACCTTGCCATGCCGGCAGTCTACAGTTGCCTGGTATGTGGATAGCCAGTCGGCACCTAGTATGACATCATAACCCTTTATATCTAGGCATATCAGGTCAGCATGTAAATTATTTCCCTTAATCATAACTTCACAGTTTGGATAGTGATAAGTGCTATCAGACTCATTCCCAAGAGGTGTAGATATGACCAAATCTAACAGTTCATGTTTCTTAGAAAATGAAGCAGCAAAGTTCTTGGAAACGAATGAATGAGTTGCTCCGGTATCGAATAAAACTTGAGCAGTTTTTGAACAAATAGTGAGAATACCTTCCACAATTCCACCTTTAGTGGGTTCCGTCTCTTGGAGAGCTTGCAGACGGCCTTGTTTCTTTACCGGACGCTTCTCGTCTTTGGTGTCTTGTTCCTTCATCAGTGGGCAGTCTGGGATTCGATGCTCTTGGCTCCCACATCGAAGACAAGCTCCTAACTTTCTCTAGCATTCCTCGGTCTTATGACCAGCTTTATCACAATACTTGCAAATCTCCTTTGATGGTGTGGTGGTGGAGAATGGCCTGTCATTCTTCTAGAATTTCTTCACCTTAGAGGGCTCCCCTCCCATGAAGAATCGCTTCTTGTTGAAGGATTGTTTGAATTTTCCGGGCTTGTGACGGGTTCCTTCTTGTCTCTTCCTCAGATTCTCTCAGATAATTCGGTGGCGTCTTCCATCAGTTGAGCACGCCGAACCATCTCCGAATAGACTTGGATGTCCATCGGGGCAAGTTGTGTGATATAATGGGGCCGAAGCCCGTTGAGGAATCTTCTCGCCTTCATCTTTTCCGTACACACCAAGTGGGGTGCATACCAAGATAATATGGAGAATTGGGCCTCATACTCGGCCACTTTCAAGCCCCGTTATTTTAGAACGGCGAATTCGGTGGCTTTCTTTTCCTGGATATGATCGGAGAAGTACTTGTTGTTAAAATGCTCCGTGAATTCATCCCATGTGACATGGTATTCTGGCAGTGTTGCTTCTATGGATTCCCACCAGCATCGAGCGTCCCGCTCTAGTTGGAATACGGCAAGTAAAACCTTCTCTTCATCCGCGCATTGCATCACACGGAAAATTCGTTCCATCTCCTTTAGCCAATTCTCGGCATCCTCGGGGTCGGACGAACCCATGAACCTCGGTGGGTTCATGTTACGAAACTTCGGTGGAGATCTCCCGCTCCACGATTTGCTCCACCTTGGGCCACTTGCTGTAGTGCCTGTGTAAGGCCTTGCACGGTGCGCTGCATCTCACGCCATTGTGCTCTTTCCACAGCCATGATCCTACAAAAGAGTTAAGTATGATAAAGATCGGATTTACTTGTAAGGTCGAAAGTCATTGTAGAACTTAACCCATGGCTCTATCCATCTCACCGGGTAAGGTATATCTATCCTTGAACTTGGGTTTTACCTATCCTTGGACTCAAGTTTTTACTTAGATTTCAATTTCTAACCGTTTATTTTTTCTAATTCCCTAGGTTTGAAAACCTAGGCTCTGATACCACGAAGACGGTCACGCCCCGAGCGCGGAAGATTACCCGGAGGCGTGACGCGTCTATATGGATCGTGTCAATCATGTAAATATCAGAGTGCGCAAATAACTAAGCTTTAACTCGAAATTAATACAAATAGTATGAGCTGACAATTGTCACAACTAATCAAAGGACAAATACATATGTTCCCAGAGTCCAACGACTAGGCTTCAAATCTTAAGTAGTTCTAATCAAGTTGACTAATACAAATGACATAGATGAATTGATACAACTGACATAAGTGAACTAATACAATAACACAAAGGACATCACAATTAACATGACAATTGACGACTCCATTCTACACTCATCACTCAGACTCATCCCCTTTCGTGTTCTGGCTGATATCCAAATTACCTGAAAAGGTTAGAAAAACAACTAGATGAGCAAATCGCTCAGTAGGAATTACATCTCAAGATTTAACATGCTTTAAGTGGTTTACAAGTTCGATTAATGTCAGTAAAGTTATGCATGTAGATGAGTAGATATCAAGGATTGTAAAAATCGACAAGAGTAGTGAAGGAATAACAAGTGAGAGTATAAGGATTCCAACTTCAATGCAGCAATAGCAAGAGATTCAAGCAAGTAATAACTGGAATTAACGAAAATCTTTCCAAGAGAGTAAGAACTCATGTCAAGCAAGTAATAGAAAGTAATATAAATTCAAGCATGTAAAACTAGAATTGGCTATTTATCAATTTCATTCAAGCAAAACTTTACCCTTCTGCGGGTCTCAAGTCAAATCAATCAAGTAATATCACGAGAATGAGTGGAATGTCTAAAGCCTAGCAAGCAAGTACTTCGGTGCAATGCCAAACACCGTGGTCAATAAACTCCCATGGGCACAAGTACCTTCAGGTGCTCCTCACAGGACCAGACCGGGCCCTATATGCACATCATTAATCATGTCTGTCGACATCCACTCTTATTTATAGCCAATATGGAATTTCAAGGTTTGACCAGTATGATATATAAGGTAGAATTATGGAATGGAATCCAAGGGCGCATTAATGTGTAGGGATGAACTAGGAGTGGAAACCAGTAACGTTTGATACACGGAAAAAAACTAGATAAGAGAGGTGCCTTATGGGCCACCTGACAATTTTAGAAACGACACCCTCACTGTGGGATGCCCTTCCTGGGAATTATACAGGGTTTAGAGGACCCTGTCAGGAGTTAAATATCACCTCTCAGGCTGCCATCTATCAGTGGAGATGGCAAAAGTGAAAGCCTAATGATCAGGTTAACGCAATGAGCCAGCTGTAGTTCATCGCGTCAACCCTGCGAACAGGCAGGGTCGACTCATCAGTTCATCGCGTCAACCCTGTGAACAGGCAGGGTCGACTCATGAATTCATCGCGTCAACCCTGTGAACAGTTAGGGTTGACTCATCAGTTCATCGCGTCAACCCTGCGAACAGGCTGGGTCGACTCATCAGTTCATCGCGTCAACCCTGTGAACTAGCAGGGTCGACTCATTAGTTCATCGCGTCAACCCTGTGAACTGGCAGGGTCGACCTTGTGAGCAGGCAGGGTCGACTCATCAGTTCATCGCGTCAATGCGATGAACTGGCAGGGTCGACCCTGTGAACAGGCAGGGTCGACTCATCAGTTCATCGCGTCAACGCGATGAACTGGCAGGGTCGACCCTGTGAGCAGGCAGGGTCGACTCATCAGTTCATTGCGTCAACGCGATGAACTGGCAGGGTCGACCCTGTGAATAGGCAGGGTCGACTCTTCAGTTCATCGCGTCAACGCGATGAACTGGCAGGGTCGACCCTGTGAGCAGGCAGGGTCGATTCATCAGTTCATCGCGTCAACGCGATGAACTGGTAGGGTCGACCCTGTGAACAGGCAGGGTCGACTCATCAGTTCATCGCGTCAACGCGATGAACTGGCAGGGTCGACTCTGCAGTTCATATTTGCTCAAAATGGCTTAAGGTATTAATCTTTAATTAAATTAGGGTATTAACCTTTGATTTGAGTATATTTAGGTAAAACTGATGACATGGATTGATAGAGAAAACTGTAAGGATTATAGATCTTTATTCATGCATTCGTTTCATGCTTTAGTTGCTTAAATATCAGATTTTTAACATGACGTATCATATAAGTTTTCATTTTTAAAGGAACTAAATGGAGACAAGGTTTCTAGATAGTCTACCTAACAGATTAATTAGGTATGCTAGTTAGTTAGTAGATCAACTAACATGTTAATTAGGTATGTTAACAGGTTAGTTAAACTAATAAGTTACGTAAAAACACGATAAAACTTGCGTTAAACGGATATATCGTATGGATATGAAGCTAATACATGCCAACTACCTAAATTGAAGCTAATACATGCTAATCAATGCTAATCATCTTGGGTATAAGGCTACTACATGCTAATTATCTTGGTACGAGGCTAATACATGCTAATCATCCCAGATTTAAACTAACACATGCTAATTATTCTAGGTATGAGACTAATACTTGCTAATTATCTTGTGTATGAAGCTAATACACGCTAATCATCCTAGATTTAAGCCAACACATGCTAATTATTCTAGGTATGAGACTAATACTTGCTAATTATCTTGGGTATGAAGCTAATACACGCTAATCATCTTAGATTTAAGCCAACACATGCTAATTATTCTAGGTATGAGACTAATACTTGCTAATATTTGCTAATACATGCTAATTATTCTGGGTATAATGCTAATACATGCTAATTATCTTAGGTATGAAGCTAATACATGCTAATCATCCTAGATTTAAGCTAACACATGCTTTATGAACACTAAATATCGCATGGAAATGAGCCTAAGACTAAATGCCTAGACTAATCATCCTAGATTAGCTACTAGTTTAGTTAAAAGTTGAGAACACCTACTTGTTGGAAGATCGTAGCAGCAGAACCCTTCTTTGTAATCCCTGCAGAGCTTTGCCCCAACCTTAGCTAGCCTAGAATGGGGGTAGCAAAAGGGGTATGTTTATAGGGTTGTCATGGCCGAATGGGAGGCAAGATCTGAAATAATGGGGCTTTACAGCTTGTACAGGCTGGAGAGATAAGGGATAATGTTTGGACAGCCAATCCATGGCCCAGATCGTAAAGTCTATCTCCCACATTCATACACGATCCCTTTTCAATCTGCACACTTTCAAAGTCTGTACATCCTCAAAGTCTATACATTGGCTTCACAAAGTCTGCACATCATAAAGTCTGTACATTGCTATTGCTAACCTATTCACTAAGTCTGTACATCACAAGTCTGTACATCCTCTCCCTCTCAAAGTCTATACATTGGCTTCCTCTCAAAGTCTGTACATCACTTCCTCTCAAAGTATGTACATCACAAAGTCTATACATTGGCTATTGCTAGCCTATTCACTAAGTCTGTACATCACAAGTCTGTACATCCTCTCCCTCTCAAAGTCTATATCCTCTCCCTCTCAAAGTCTATACATTGGCTTCCTCTCAAAGTCTGTACATCACAAAGTCTATACATTGGCTATTGCTAGCCTATTCACTAAGTCTGTACATCCTCTCCCTCTCAAAGTCTATACATTGGCTTCCTCTCAAAGTCTGTACATCACAAAGTCTATACATTGGCTATTGCTAGCCTATTCACAAAGTCTGTACATTGGCATCTTTTCCTACGTTGCACTTCCAAGTCTGTACGTTGCTAGCTTATAATGTATAATTAATTGGCACAAAAGGTAAATGGTGGATGCTAGGATTTGAACCCTAGTCATTGGGTTGAAAGGCAAGTTACTTAACCAACTACACTAGGAAGCCACTTGTTAAGTGAATAACCTTTACATATGATAACTACGTGTTCCAACTTCTTACTTAATCTAGAGTTTATCTAATATATTTTTTTGAGAAATATTATTAATAAATATATATATATATATATATATATATATATATATATATATATATATATATATATATATATTTTACGGGATGCTACTCCCTTACCTTGAAGGGATGAAAGGGGGTTTGACGATTATATGACATTTATTGTGTTGAAATTCTTATTGCTCTTGGTTTCATAGTTCGTCATCTGTGCGAGGCTCATACTCGAGCATAGGGATACAGAGTTTGCAAACATCTCATGTGTAGCACCAAGCTGAAGACTAAGAGATGGCCACTCAAGCCGCTCATATAACATTATTCAAAACAGAGCATTAACCTTGAACTCAATTCAGATTGAAGCAAAAGACATTTAACCGAGGCAAACAGTCGGGGAAAACCTGGGAAGATTTGGGCAGCATCTCCCCTTTACTCAGGGAATCATAAGGGGAGAAATTGAGCTTACACATGGAGAATTCCGGAGTACAGCCTATAATTACTGAGAGGCCGAACAAGGTGATCTCATGACCCAAATTAGATGTAGAAACCCTGAGGACTAGCCTGCTAAGGGCCCTAGCAATCCAGGGTCAGAATTTCGAAGCATAGGTCCTTCATATTGTCACCTTGGTGACTTTCATTGTTCACCCATGGGGAGGGTTTCCAGGAGGTCATACTATAACGGGGTAGATCCCTGAAAACCCAGGGTGATTCAGAATCACTAAATAGAAAATCAGTAAATGGGAGTTTCCCCTCTCCGGTAGTGGATTCCTATGCGTGATCGAGGAACAACCGATATAGCAGAGGAAATATAATCTGACCCTGGGCTAGGGAGGATGCAACTCGTGCTATTGGAATCAACAGACTTTCCCTCCTGGCGTGGACAGATATTGGCGAACTATTAAACCAATGAAAGCTCGAGGGTCCTCACCCAAAGGTAGGAGGAATCAGAGCAAGGCAATCTCGGGCGGGGGAAGAAGGCTCGTGCTTGCTTCTGAGGGAATGAAAGGGGGGCTTCCATAGGATGAGGTCCTCAAGGACAATTCACCAAACACCAGGCGGCGCATATAATGAATAACAAAACATGATGGAGGAGTAGACTGAATGGCACTACAGATGGGATGAGAATCCGGCCACAGTTTTGGGGTGCACCAGTGCCCCTACAACCCAATGGATCGGGTGAAACGACATGTGGCAAAAAAAAATAGAAAAAAAAACATACCCAACTATCGCATATTGGCATGACATAAATGCTCATGCACATACAACCATCATACAAGGATATTCACAAACACTATACACATAGGTAAGAATAGGCGATGAAACCCATGCTGAATCTCGGGGAGGGGATTTTCTGTCGCCCATCGGGCGTGGCCAAGGGCCATTCTAGCATCGGGGGTCATAGAGGGAGGCTACAAGTTCCTGAACGATCAAAGGATCGCAGATGTGAATATAGCCTTGAAGGGCCTCCTCACGATCGGGATGTAGACCCCCATTGCTCAGTAAAGAGACAGAGACTACCAGGAGGCTATTAGGATGGGCAAAAGATTAAAAGAACTGATATGAACATTCAGCAGATCAAGCATCGGAATGTAAACACATGATCATAGAAGATGAAGGACACAATAACGTTTATTTCATTTCCATAAGAAAAGAAAATACACCCTTGCAGGGCCTCTCACGATCGAGATGTAGACCCTCATTGCTCAGTAAGGAGACAGAGACTACCGGAAGGCGATTAGGATGGGCAAAAGATTAAAAGAACTGATATGAACATTCAGCAGATCAAGCATCTGAATGTAAACACATGATTATAGAAGATGAATGACACAGTAACATTTATTTCATTTCCATAATAAGAGAAAATACAGAAAAGCTAAACAAAGAGAAAGCAAAGATAGAAGAAGGAGCTCTTGGCCCCCCCTTAGGGCTTCTCTACAGTAGAGACCCACCTAGCAGCTCTCTCTCTCTCTTCTCTTTACCTCGTCTCTTCTCTTCTCCCCTTGGCTATGTATATCTCTTTGTCTTCTACCTCTCGTCTGTTCTTATGCTCCTATCTCATTTTTTTTTGTTCTCTTCGAAGATGAGGGCCCTTTATACGCAAAACATAGCATCGTGTGGGGGACGGAACAGGTGTCCCTGTGCCGACCCACTGCCCCGCGCCTTGCGGAGGTCACGCTCCGCATGAAGTGGACAGGTGCCGACTCAGCAACAACTGGCAGGGGGGCGCCGACTCAGTGGAGCAGCGCCGACTCATTCATGCTGAGAGGAGAGGTGCCGACTTCGAGAGGGGGCACAGATTCATCTTAAGGGCATTTTTTGTAATTTTGTCTAAATTAACCCCGATGGAAGCCAGACGTCTAGTGCAGCTTAGGGTTTGATGCAGTAGCCTCGGGGTACGGATTTCATCATTTCCAAGTCCCGGTCTGCAATCTCGAGTTGTTTCCGACACGTGCCGAACTCATGTTAGATTACTCAGGTTTTATCCTGATTTGGCCTTCGGTATTATGATTTGTGCTGCCAGACCTGCTCTTTGCATACGCGCGGCATCATCATCGAGTGGGTCATCACCTGGAGTACTTTCGCCCTGATCGGGTAACTTTTCGGCCGCTTACGAACCTTTCTGATAAAAACGGTGTACCCGAGTTGGGCCACTCGGGTTTTCTGCTAGCATGGCCTTCGGCACCTTGTTTTGAGGAACCATGGACATTTCTTCACCTCGGGAGGGTTTCTTATCAGGTGGCAAACCACCAGGTATATTTCTGTCCAGATCGGACGAGGTAGGGGGTTTGTTCGGTACGATCGAGTCGATGCTAGTTTGTTGGGTCCTATTGGACTGCTGAAGCCTCAGGTCACCTAACAAGAGCATCAGGGACTCCGCAACTCATCCCTTCTTTGAACTTTCTTTGGCTTCTTCTCGCCTTGAGTGTGATTGTCCCATAGCAGTTTTTTAGATGTCAACACCCACTCGTATGAACAAAACCCTGGCCTATAAATATTAATGATTGGAGTAATCCTAAGTGAGAGAGAGGAAGTGTATTACATATTTTCACCCTTTTTGTTGTCTGCAGGGAAGAACAACTGTGACCTTAGCCTCTCTCCAACGATCCAAGCCCAGAAGAAGAAGAGGAAAGAAGAGCTCGCCCCAAGGCTTAGAGGAGAGGGAGAAGAGAAAGGGGGTGGCCAAGATCTCGAAGGAGAACAAGAGAAGAGAGTAAGAGGGAGGAAAGAAGGCTAACATCTTTTATCTATTGTTTTCCTTGAAGGAACATGGGCGGCTACGAACTGGGCTCCCATTCCTAATCTGAGCATCAAGAGAAGTGAAGCAATCTAAAAATAGGCTACGCAAGAAAGCAGAGTATAGAGAAGAAGAAAGGGAAAGACCAGCAGAGATCGTGGCCAAGCCTGGAGAAGGTGGTGCGGACACCCGAGCAGTTGAGCGGCGCGACACACCGAGCCACCGGTACCGCACACGGAGCACGACTCGAGCCACCTCAGCGTCCATCTGGCTCGGAGATAGCCTGGAGACGCCGCCTTGAGTCTCCCCATTTTTCATATTTAATTAGACTTTATTTGTGTGTAAGGTGTGTTTATTTCATTTTATACGGTTTGCAATTATGAGTGTACAAGGGGCTTATTTGTAAAATGGGACCCCTGGGCCCCATGGGACCCCCATGCCCCCTCCCATTGGTCCATATCAGCCTTGTGGGGTTGGTCAAAATCCAAGGTGGACATCTAGAAGCCTTGGACTAGTCAATTGTCCACATGGGCGACAAGGGACCAAAATGGTCAACATTTCCAACCAAACCCACCTACCATGTCCCCCCCTTGGTCAAGGTGCGCCCCCCTCCCCATTTGTTTAATATTTTGTTGTATTTTGTTCAATCTTCATCCTAGCCATCCATCCCTAACCTCTAGATCCAACGGTGGAGGATGGATTAGATGGGTGACCTATATATGCTTGTATTTTCCCATTTTCATGAATTAATGCCATTTGATTCAAACTAATTCAAGAGCAAGGGCTGGTGCGCCCCCCTCCTCTCTCCTCCCTCTCCCCCTTGAAGTTGTGAAAGCTTCCATTCTGAGGTGTGACGCCTCGTGTATCGGTTCCGACGATCGCCGCCACCGCCACGAGCCGCCATCGCACCGCCTTCGCCATCAACGGAGTTCTGCCCGTGCAGTACCATAGGAGCTTCCACGAATTTCTTGTCTCCACCACGAGCTCAGATAGATCTGGGAATTTTAGTGGATGTTCCAGAGGTTCAAGGACATCCCATAAATTTTGGTTTGCCATTCAGATCTTGTTTCATATTTTTTTATTTTCGTCCACTCTTCCATTTCGGTTCTGCCAGAGTTCTGTCCAGATTCATCCCCGCCCTGCGTTTCATGCCATAGATCCACTTTTTGATTTCTGCTAGTTCTCCCAATTTTACTGGAGGTTCCACCCATCCACCCCTTCATCCACAATATTTCTCAATTTTTGGTTCATCCATCTCATATTTTCTAAAAATCGTTCTCAGTCCCAGCTACAGTTCTGTCCCCCTGTTCCCAGATCCGACCACCAGTCACCCCAAAAATCATAGTAAATGACCACCACCTCCAAATCAAATTCCCAAAATAGTCCCAGTTCTTGGTTTGATACCCTACAACTTTTAAGAAGAGCTCAAGAGCCTAATCAGAGGTTTACTAGGCGGTCAATGGTGGTTCTCAGACAAGTACCCTGCAGATCTGAGATTTCGGTTACTGTACAACAGGGGCTTGTAAATTTATTAAATTTCTGATCCGACCAGATCCAAAAGATCTCTCCTGGTCTAGATTGAAGCATTTGAAGAGATCTTTCCAACGATAGCTCATGCGTCCCGATCCGACGTCGAGATTGATCGCAGCGGCCATTTTCGCCGGAGCGCGCGCCTGAAAACAGCAACTAAAAATCCATGGGCAGCAACTTCAAAGCTTGGGAATCGGGACCGATCGACCCCCGATCGGTGTTCCCGGCCGACCGCCGTCTGTGGAGGCACGCCACCAGGGGTCCCCATCATAGTGGGTCCCACCCCCGCAGATCCGGAGGACAGCGCCATCCGTGGGCCCCGCGGGCATGCAGAACCCGCCGTTCGGAAAGCACGAAAACGCGGAGTTCGGCACCGCCGGGCGACATCAAGATGCTGCCCGTCAACCCGAGTTGCGTGATTCCCGGGCTCCACATGTGACCTTTTACCTCCCTACGTGGAGTGGGTCAAATCTTTGTATTGCTGTGATATTGTTTAACCGGGAGTCCGTGATTCGGCCGGGGTTGTCTTCGCCACGCCGGGTACGTGGAGGTAATGGTCCGAACCTCTTGGCGTTCATTTGCTTAGCTAGTATACGGTCTTTTGCCGCTGCCGAGAGTGTAGGTACTAGCCCGTGTGTCCATGTCACCACTGTGAGAGTGAGTGTGACCCGTCCCGTGACTCGATCCGAGTCCGGAAGTTGAGTCGGACTACCCTTGACCTCCGCCGGTTCCTTAACCGCGCACGGTCTGCGCTTTCCCTCGCTTGGGACGACGAGTGAGCTTCCACTTCTGTTAGTGACGTTTCGCCACTAGGAGCTCGTAGTGTCTGGCTTAGTGTCTCCTTGGTGTGTGCTGCTGGTCGCATCTTCATCTAGAGTCCGAGGGTGGCACCTAATAGTGTCATCTCCCATGTCCGTTCCGCATCAGTTTGGTATCAGAGCAGGTCGAGTCTAGGGTAGTCTTTGCATATGTCTTGCATGCATCATGGTCTAAGTTGAGTCTAGGACCATCATTATTTTCAAAACAAAAAAAGTGTCTTTTAAATTGCATTTGCACCCTTTATTCGGTATCTTAAAAGGTGTTGTCCGAACGTTAGGCTACGCCTACCGGGAGGTCGCACACTTGCGGGAGTGATCTTCGGATCGATTAACTCCGCCCCGTACCGGATATTGGTTTAGGTCTAAGTGCATCATTTAGTGTGTGTTTGCATTAGTCGGTGTCTTCTAGGTCGTGTGTCAGTTGCATGCCCACCCGTCGAGGTACCCAATACTCGCCACCACCACCTATGGCAGATTCCCGGGCCCGTAGCTTCGATGAGTCCTCGACGGCCGAGATGTTCCGGGCCATCATGGATCGTTTAGACACGCGTATGGATGGTCTTAGTACGCGTATGGATGGCATATGGACGCGTCTAGAAGGGCAGATGAAGGTCCTCGAGGATAGGGCCAGGGTTTCGGAGCAGTCCATTCAAGGCCTTGTTGGGAGGATTGCCGTCCTAGAGAGGGGCCCAGTAGCAGCGCAACCCGCGCCGACGAACGGCCAACAGGAGCCGGTTCAGCAGCCTGCTGTGCCAAGGGCTCAGGCGGAGAATGTTGGGGTTCAACAGGTGCATGTGGTGGATGATTATGCATCTGATAATGATCAAGGGGGTAACAGTCGTCGTCATCAACGACGGAATCGTGATGACGAGGATGACGACCGCATTCTTAGGGGTGTGCGTACGGACCCTCCCACTTTTAGCGGGTCCTTGGACCCTAGGGTGTATTTAGATTGGGAGGTCGGCATGGACCGGTACTTCGAGTGGTTTGAGATGACGGACCACCGAAGAGTCCGATACGCAAAGATGAAGTTGCAAGGGCAGGCCCAAACTTATTGGATCAATGTGGAGAGCCTGCTCAACCAGCGACGTCAACCCCAAATAGGTACTTGGGATGATATGAAGTCCAAATTGAGGGAGAAATACCTTCCCGCCTCATATCGCCAACGTCTCATAGACAAGTGGCAAGCATTTCCCAAGGGAACCGATCCGTGACCGAGTACACCGCCGAGTTCGATGAGTATTATTTGCGGTGCGGGGTCACGGAAGAGAGCACCATGATGATATCCCGCTTTCGGAAGGGTTTGCGGCCTAATTATCAATATGAACTCTTTCGCCACAATGCCACCACTTTGGAGCAGGCATATCAGATTGCTCTCGAATTGGAGCAGTTCGAGGCCGAGTTTGAGTCACCCCATCGGTTGGGCTCATTTCCCCTTCGTAGTGTTGAGTCTCGTGGCTCATCTGGCACGTATCCGAGGGCCCCCATGGCACGACCTCAGGAGTCCGCTCACCTCGAGCCCTTTGCTCCTAGGCCTCGTCCTTCACCCCCGAGGGACCTTCCTCGTCCCCAACATCTTACGGCCCCACCCATAGCCCGTCCACCGGCACCCGCACCTCCTGCACGTCCTTTGTTGCCTACGCCTCCTATCCATCGGGAGGATAAAGGTAAAGGACCTATGATTGGGGAGCCTAGTGGATCACGGCAGTAGTGTTACCGCTGCAATGGGTTTGGCCATTTCGCCAACCAGTGTGCCACCCGCCAATCTCTTCACATTGGGGACACACAGGCCGAGGATACCACCCCTACGGGTCTCGAGTTAGTCAGCTATGAGGCAGATGAAGAGTTAGCTGATGAGTACTATGAGATGGGAGGTGAGGCCCAGGATGTCCAGCAGTCGGACGATACCCACGTGGGGGTCGTCAGATGTATCCTCACCCAGCCACAGGTCAGTGATGACTGGCGTCGGACCACTATCCTTCAGGTATTCTGTAGGCTGGCAAAGCAAATTTACAAGGTGGTCATCGATAGCGGGAGTTGTATCAATGCAATCTCCACGAACGCTATCGCTCGTCTTGGTCTCACACCCGTAGACCATCCTTGTCCCTATCAGGTATCATGGGTGGATACCACTTCCATTTCGGTCAGGCTGCGGTGCTTGGTCCCGCTGCAGCTCCACTCCTACCGTGACGAGATCTGGTGTGATGTTCTGCCCATGGAAGTGAGAAGTATCATTCTTGGTAGGCCGTGGTTATTCGACCGAGATGCCACACTCCATGGTCGGTCGAACACCTGTACCTTCGACCACGATGGCCAGCGGGTCACCCTCCACCCCGTTCGGCCCAGGAGCCCATCAGTCAGGGGTCCTACTGGCCCTAGTACTCCAAAGCCTTCCGTACCCGGGCCCAGTACCCCATCCCCAGCTCGGACTATGACCGTTACCTCTGGCCCAGGAGAGCCCTCGACGAGGAGATTGATGATGATTAGCTCCCGGGAAATGGAGCAGGAGCTTAGTCAGGGTTGTCCGGTGTTTGCCATTACGGTCCGAGAGGTGGAGCGGGACTCCGAGGGTGAGCTCCCACCCGAGGTTGTTCCTATTCTGCAGGAGTTTGCTGATATTTTTCCCGATGAGCTTCCCGAGGGACTCCCACCCATGCGTGATATTCAGCATGCCATCGACCTTGTTCCGGGCTCTTCTTTGCCCAACCTTCCTCATTATCGAATGAGCCCCACGGAGCATGCCGAGCTTAAACGGCAGGTCGATGAGCTTGTGCAGAGAGGATCTGTCTGGGACAGCATGAGTCCATGTGCTGTACCTGCATTAGTCGCCCCGAAGAAGGATGGCACGTGGAGAATGTGTATTGATAGTCGTGCCATCAACAAGATCACCGTGAAGTACAGGTTCCCTATTCCCCGCCTTGATGATATGCTAGACATGATGGCAGGTGCCACTATCTTTTCGAAGATCGATCTTAAGAGTGGCTACCATCAGGTGAGGATTAGGCCAGGTGATGAGTGGAAGACCGCATTTAAGACCAAGGATGGTCTATATGAGTGGTTGGTCATGCCTTTTGGGTTGACCAATGCCCCTAGCACTTTCATGCGACTCATGACTCAGGTCCTTCGACCTTTCATTGGAGTCTTTGTACTGGTGTATTTTGATGATATCCTTATCTATAATCGCACCACAGGGGACCACTTCGACCACCTTCGGCAGGTCTATCTACTTCTTCGGCGAGAGCAGCTGTTCGCGAACCCACAGAAGTGTGCCTTCATGACACCTCAGCTTACCTTCTTGGGTTTCATTGTGTCTAGTACGGGGGTCTCCGCCGATCCGAAGAAGGTCCGGGCCATTGTTGAGTGGTCGGAACCCCGTACCGTTCATGATGTCCGCAGCTTTCATGGTCTTGCGACGTTCTATCGTCGCTTTATCCGCGGATTTAGCTCCGTCACCGCCCCGATCATGGATTGCATCCGTAAGGGCACATTTGTATGGACGAAGGCCGCATCTGCCGCCTTCAAGGACATCAAGGAGCGCATGACCCAGACACCTATCCTTCGACTACTTGATTTCTCGAAGGTGTTTGAGGTCTCTTGTGATGCGTCGGGTGTTGGGATTGGAGGAGTTTTGAGTCAGGAGTCCTACCCGATCGCATATTTCAGCGAGAAGCTGAATGATGCGAAACTGTGATATTCCACATATGATAAAGAATTCTACGCAGTTGTTCAGGCTCTTAGGCATTGGAGGCACTATCTTTTACATCAGGAGTTTGTCCTATACTTCGATCACGAGGCATTGAGGTATCTCCACTCCCAAAAGAAGCTGAACTCGCGTCACAGTCGTTGGGTCGAGTATCTCCAGCAGTTCACCTTTGTGCTTAAACATACGGCTGGAGTGGAGAACAAGGTGGCTGATGCCTTGAGTCGGCGAGCATGTTTGCTTACCACCATGAGTGCCGAGGTCATAGGGTTAGAGAAGATGAAGGAGGCCTATGTTGATTGTCCTGACTTTGGTCAGATTTTTACCACCCTCCAGGCCGGACCCTCGAGAGACCTTGATGAGTATGTGCTTCAGGAGGGTTACCTCTTTCGAGGTAGCAGGCTATGTGTTCCCCGAACTTCGGTTCGAGATATCTTAGTATGGGAACTACATGCGGGAGGTCTAGCTGGCCACTTTGGTCGGAACAAGACTATCGAGGCAGTAGAGCATCGATTTTATTGGCCGAGCTTGAAGCGCGATGTTGCTAACATCGTGGCTCAGTGCCGTACATGTGCTACGGCCAAGATGAAGAAGCAAAGCTCGGGCCTTAATACGCCTCTTCCCGTGCCTGATGTCCCGTGGCAGGATGTTAGCATGGACTTTGTTTTGGGACTGCCACGTACCTCCAGGAAGCATGATTCGGTCTATGTGGTGGTTGACCATTTCTCGAAGATGGCCCTCTTTATTCCTTGCTCGAAGACTTCGGATGCTTCGAGGGTAGTCCGCCTTTTCCTTACGCATGTGGTGTGCAAGTTCGGGTTGCCTCGCACTATAGTGTCTGACCGTGATGTTAGATTCACTTCCTACTTTTGGAAGACACTATGCCATATGATGGGTACTCACCTCAAGTTTTCCACTGCATATCACCCCCAGACTGATGGTCAGACCGAGGTAGTCAATAGGAGTCTGGGAGATCTTTTGAGGTGTCTAGTCAGGGACCGCATTGGGGATTGGGATCTCATTTTACCCATGGCTGAGTTTGCATATAATGATTCGGTGAATAGGTCTACCGGCATGAGTCCATTTGAGATTGTCACAGGTCGTAGGCCTAGGATGTTGTGCATCCCTTTAGTTTTGATGATGACAAAGGATATGTTTAATTGCTCCTTCAATATAAAGTAATGGACTCATGATAATTTGATGATGACAAAAGATGTGGTTAACTAATTCAATGCAAATCTGATAGTTCAAGTAATTTCAGGTATACTGAAGTTCTAATGAAGTCAACAAAT
Source organism: Amorphophallus konjac (assembly GCA_022559845.1). Classification (NCBI taxonomy): domain Eukaryota; kingdom Viridiplantae; phylum Streptophyta; class Magnoliopsida; order Alismatales; family Araceae; genus Amorphophallus; species Amorphophallus konjac. The sequence goes on from CM040117.1 coordinate 54,125,767, forward strand.
CAGAGGAAGTTGTCAAGGTTTCTTGTCGACCAGAGTAGTAGTCATTGTCGACCAACGAATCCAACCAAACACAGTTCAAGCTATGTTTTCTCTGTACGCACTCTGGTTGTCGACCAGAGCCCTGCCCGTTGTCGACCACGAAGCAATACAAGCGAATCCAACTCTGTACAGACTTTTCCTCTGTACAGACTTTCCTCTGTACAGACTTCGATGGTCAACCAGTTACTTTTCCTTTGTACAGACTTCGGTGGTCGACCAGTTAATTCTCCTCTGTACAGACTTCGGTGGTCAACCAAAGGCCTGCCCGTTGTCGACCACGGAACAGACAGAGCATCAGACAGAACTGCCATACATCTGGACATTGCCCCTTGTCGACCAGTGACAGGGCTATTGTCAACAATGAGCGATACGAGCATCAGCCCGAAGAACCAGTCGTCTGGACATTGTTCTTTGTCGACCAGTGACAAGCTCATGGTCGACCACGGGTGTTATAGCGTCCAGAACCGAACTCTAACCGAATTCTGTTTTGGTTCCTTAAAACCTGCAGATTGTTGTTGCAGGTTGTTGGGCTATTCAGAGGATAAGATTCCGCACGGGATTCAAGGAGAGAATCGTGCTAAGAACCGGTCAAACCTCTTCTAGATTTTACTTAATCTTCTCCCTGTTTTTTAGCGGGTAATCGAACAGGTTTGCACTTGCGCGGGAAACAGCTTCGTGCTTAATAAGAACTGGTGCAAAAAGGAGAAGAGACAGAGAGCGGGGTGTGGAACATAGAGCAGAAGAAAAGGACACCCACGAAGATACTCTGAAAGAGAAAAGGAAGAGTGGCTCTCCGGCAATCAAGAAGCAGCAGAAGACAGAAGTGTTCTTCGGTGCTGCAGAAAGAAGACCTGGCTCAAGGTGTTGCAAGTTCCAGCAGCAAGGCAGCTGAAGGCATCCTGCTGGAAGTCCTATAGGGAGTCTTGCCTTGTTACCTATGTGATTGAGTCCCAAGCTGAACCCTTTAATTACTCTGCTTCAAAAGTCTATGTTCAGCCTTGTTACACCTTTTTCTATTTATCTTTTCATTACATCAAGAGTCAAGCTGTGAGGCAGCGGAGTCAAGCTGTGAGGCAGCGGAGTCAAGCTGTGAGACAGCGGAGTCAAGCTGTGTGTCAGCAGGAACAAGCTGTGTGTCAGCAGGAACAAGCTGTGTGACAGCGGTGTTTGTGTGAGATCAGAAGTTCTCATTTAGTGAAGCCTTGCTCAAGTTGAGCAAGGGGTGGACGTAAGTCTCGGGAAGAGACTGAACCACCTAAAAATCCTGTCTTGTGGTTTTGCTTGTGGTGTGTGCTCTTATTACTATTTGCTATCGCTATAGTTATCAGTTTTATCTTTGCAATCCATCGTTTGCTTAAGGTCTAGTTGATCCTTGGTTTATTAATTAAAAAAAGGGGCTAGATCTATTCACCCCCCCTCTAGATCTATTCAGTCCGTACTCAACATAGGAAACCCGTTGACCTTGTCCCCATGCCTCTCCATGCTAGAGTGTCGGAGTTGGCCGAGTCGTTTGCTAGACATGTTAGGAGTTTGCATGACGACATCCGTCGTCACATTGAGGCCAGCAATGCTCGGTACAAGGAGTTAGCCGATGCCCACCGACACCACCGAGAGTTCCACGAGGGCGAATACGTCATGATCAGGGTAAGACCTGAACGGTTTCCCTCTGGAACCGTTAAGAAGTTGCAAGCTCGCGGAGCCGGTCCCTTTAGAGTGTTGAAACGCGTTGGATCCAATGCGTATGTTACGGACCTACCCGAGGAATATGGTATAAGCTCTACCTTCAATGTATCGGATCTTGTTGCATATAGGGACCCAGCGGTGATCCCTAGTGAGCCTTTTGAGCCATCCCCTCCCCTTGAGAGTGATCCCACACCTGAGTGTCCACTTCCACCTCCAGCCCCTTTTTCACGGCAGCGTGAGCATATAGATCGTATACTGGACGAGCAAGTGATAGTTACCAGGAGTGGATCTTACCCGCGCTACCTAGTGCGATGGAGAGGACGGCCCGCTACTGAGGACACATGGATCACACATGGCGAGTTGCAGCGGATCGATCCGGACCTTCTGGAGCGATACAGGAGCGATGCAGACCCTTACTCGACAGGGTCGAGTTTCTCCCACCCGGGGAGAATTGGTGCGGGCACCCGAGCAGTTGAGCGGCGCGACACGCCGAGCCACCGGTACCGCACACGGAGCATGACTCAAGCCACCTTAGCATCCATCTGGCTCAGAGACAGCCTGGAGACGCCGCCTTGAGTCTCCCCATTTTTCATATTTAATTAGACTTTATTTGTGTGTAAGGTGTGTTTATTTCATTTTATACGGTTTGCAATTATGACTGTACAAGGGGCTTATTTGTAAAATGGGACCCCTGGGCCCCATGGGACCCCCAGGCCCCCTCCCATTGGTCCATATCAGCCTTGTGGGATTGGTCAAAATCCAAGGTGGACATATAGAAGCCTTGGACTAGTCAATTGCCCACATGGGGGACAAGGGACCAAAATGGTCAACATTTCCAACCAAACCCACCTACCATGTCCCCCCCTTGGTCAAGGTGCGCCCCCCTTCCCATTTGTTTAATATTTTTGTTGTATTTTATTCAAACTTCATCCTAGCCATCCATCCCTAACCCCTAGATCCAACGGTGGAGGATGGATTAGATGGGTGACCTATATATGCTTGTATTTTCCCATTTTCATGAATTAATGCCATTTGATTCAAACTAATTCAAGAGCAAGGGCTGCTGCACCCTCCTCCTCTCTCCTCCCTCTCCCCCTTGAAGCTATGAAGGCTTCCATTCTGAGGTGTGATGCCTCGTGTATTGGTTCCGACGATCGCCGCCGCCGCCATGAGCCGCCACCGCACCGCCTTCGCCATCAATGGAGTTCTGCCCGCGCAGTACCACAGAAGCTTCCACTAATTTCTTGTCTCAGCCACGAGCTCAGATAGATCTGGGAATTTTAGTGGATGTTCCAGAGGTGTCAAGGACATCCCATAAATTTTTTTTTGCCATTCAGATCTCGTTTCTTATTTTTTTATTTTCGTCCACTCTTCCATTTCGGTTCTGCCAGAGTTCTGTCCAGATTCATCCCCGCCCTGAGTTTCATGCCTTAGATCCACTTTTTGATTTCTGCTAGTTCGCCCAGTTTTACTATAGGTTCCACCCATCCACCCCTTCATCTAAAATGTTTCTCAATTTTGGGTTCGTCCATCTCATATTTTCTAAAAATCATTCTCAGTCCCAGCTACAGTTCTGTCCCCCTGTTCCCAGATCTGAACACCAGTCACCCCAAAAATCATAGTAAATCACCACCACCTCCAAATCAAATTCCAAAAATAGTTCCTGTTCCGCGGTTTGATACCCTACAACTTTTAAGAAGAGCTCAAGAGCTGAATCAGAGGTTTACAAGGTGGGCAACGGTGGTTCTCAGACAAGTACCTTACAGATCTAAGATTTTGGTTACTGTACAACAGGGGCTTGTAAATTCATTAAAGTTCTGATCCGACCAGATCCAGCAGATCTCTCTGGGTCTAGATTGAAGCATTTGAAGAGAGATTTCCAACGATAGCTCATGCGTCCTGATCCGACATCGGGATTGATCGCAGCGGCCGTTTTCGCCGGAGCGCGCGCCTGAAAACAGCAACTAAAAATCCGTGGGCAGCAACTTCAAAGCTTGGGAATCGGGACCAATCGACCCCCGATCGGTGTTCCCGACCGACCGCCGTCCGTGGAGGCGCGCCACCAGGGGTCCCCATCATAGTGGGTCCCACCCCCGCAGATCCGGAGGACATCGCCATCCGTGGGCCCCGCGGGCACGCAGAACCCGCCGTTCGGAAAGCACGAAAACACGGAGTTCGGCACCGCTGGGCGAGATCAAGATGCTGCCCGTCAACCCGAGTGGCGTGATTCCCGGGATCCACATGTGACCTTTTACCTCCCTGCGTGGAGTGGGTCAAATCTTTGTATTGCTGTGATATTGTTTAACCGGGAGTCCGTGATTCGGCCGGGGTTGTCTTCGCCACGCCGGGTGCGTGGAGGTAATGGTCCGAACCTCTTGGTGTTCATTTGCTTAGCTAGTATACGGTCTTTTGCCGCTGCCGAGAGCATAGGTACTAGCCCGTGTGTCCATGTCACCGCTGTGAGAGTGAGTGTGACCCGTCCCGTGACTCGATCCGAGTCCGAAAGTTGAGTCGGACTACCCTTGACCTCCGCCGGTTCCTTAACCGCGCACGGTCCGCGCTTTCCCTCGCTTGGGACGACGAGTGAGCTTCCACTTCTGTTAGCGCATTTCGCCACTAGGAGCTCGTAGTGTCGGGCTTAGTGTCTCCCTGGTGTGTGCTGCTGGTCGCGTCTTCATCTAGAGTCTGAGGGTGGCACCTAATAGTGTCGTCTCCCGTGTCCGTCCCGCATCATAAGGTCTTCCCAAGGTTTCCAAGGCGGATTGATCTTACAAAAAGCTTCCTCCATTTATCCTCTACATTCCAGAGTACTCGGATCGTCGAGAAGCTGCAGAGTCTGAATCATCTTCGTGAGCTCTCCATTGATCCTTGAGGGGGAATTTAAAACTCTTTGATTATCTTATCTTCTGGGTTATTTTGTAGTCATCTGAGTACTAATTGATTATCCTTTTATAGAGATTTTTTGTGTGTGTGTACGGGGACTTTGATCTTCGCGGGTGTGGTGACGCTTGTGTATCGTGTGTTTGCAGATCTCCTCTACGTGTGTGTGTGGTGAAGAATTTATTCTCCGTGTGTGTGGTTGGCTATCTTGTAGAAGGTTACAAGTTAGTGGAATCCTCACAAGTTGTTAGGGGTCGACGTAGGATTGCACACGGGTGCATTAGAACCACCTAAAAATCTCATGTGCAGTGGTATGCTTCATGTGCGATCTACCGTGCTGCGTCGTCAATCCATTGCCGACCCATACATGCTCTTGCTCATTCATGTCATATAAATCGGTTTAGTGCTACACTTAAGTGAGCATTGGATTTAGCATTTCCATTCTACAACTTGCAAATCTAATTGAATTAAGTAGACTGCTACACACATTTAATCTTCACACACATATCGCTAAGTTGAGTTTGTTTCATCAAGCCAGACTCTGTTGTTAACCTCGATCAATTTGAAACTTAGTGAATCTAATGTTAGGTGCGTAGTGGGATCTAGAGGGGGGGGTGAATAGATCTCTTTTAGGAATGATGCCCAAATTAAAAAAATCAACCAATTCGAACTAGACTGAAAACAACTGTATAGCTCACTATGAGCTTTGATCGAACATCTATCAGATGAAATCACTATCAAAGCAAAGTCGATCTGAACTACCCATATCAGTTAGAGAATTAAGAGGCAAGTGTCCCTGTGAATGGAAATCGAAGACAATGAACAATCACACAAGACAATCACACTAGGATAGTGATTTTTAGGTGGTTCGGTCTGCTACCCATAGACCTACGTCCACCCCCCACTCAACCCGGGTGAGCATTCCGCTGACTCACAGCTTGAATCGTTGAGCATCATAGCTTACTACACCGCTGAGCCTCACAGCTTGCTTAACCACTCAGCAACACAGCTTGCTACCGAGGAACAGATCCTCAACTGCTGACTAACAGCTTGACCCGATCTCTAAATAGAGTATCGAAAGTAACAAGTAGAAATAAAAAGGAACAAAACTAAACAATGAAAGAAAACAAAAAATGATATAGCTCTACAGAGCAAAATGACTCTGGATTTGATCCATGAATCAATACATGAATAGATCTTCAATTAAGCTCTGGCTGCACTCAATCTCACGAGTTGGACTGCAACTTTTGAACTGGACTCTCGATCTCTCTCTTTGTTTATCTTCTCCTTCTACTCTCAGATTCTCTCTATATTCTTCCTCTTCTTCTTATTCTCTCAGATGCTCTCTCTATTCTTCCTCTTCTTCTTCTTCTCTAAGATGCTCTCACTCGAATCTTCTGCTCACTCTTCTCTCTTGCAGCTTTCTCGCCTTCTGTCACAGTCACCTTCTCCTCATGAAGAAGCGATCTATATATAGAGCAGACAAAACCAAATTTGAAGTAAAATTACCCAAAATAACTTCTCGCCATTTGTCCATCTGTCAATTGGAGTATTCTCTTCAGAAGCCACGTCAAAAATCCTTGGATCACGTGCCATGATTGGCTTTAGATCATATTCAGTGAAATGCTCGTGGCAGACACACGGTTTCGGCCTTCCCAACCATTTTTTAGCTTTACTGGGTATTTTTCACCCTTATCGTGTATTTGTCTGCCTTACCCAGCTATTTGTCAGTCTTATTTTCCTAAGCCATCACCTTTGAGGTTTTCTTCCTTGCCTTGGCCGTCGCCTTTATCCATTTGTCACTGTTACTTGCTCATTTGTTATCCTTGTTGGCTTGTATGAAGTCTGCCCTTGGCTGTGTCGATGTTGTAGGAGCAATGCGTCAATATTGTCATTTATTAGCCTGCTTGAGATCTGCCTTTGGTTGCATCAACGTTGTCATTCGTTATCCTGCTTGAGATCTGCCTTTGGCTGCGTTGACACTGTTGGAGCGCTGCGTTGTTGTATAGAAAATGTTGTGATGACATAGCTTGGTGTTTCTTCTTGTACTTTGTGCTCTTCAGCCTTGCTGCCTTGTTGAGCATTTGTCTCTTCTTTGAATTTTACCATTGAGCACTGCGTCAACGCTGCTTCATCTCTTTCACCACTTTCAGCCTTGTCGCCTATTTTTCACCCTTGAAGAGGTATTTGTTACCTATATTGGCCATTTGTCACCATTGCCTAGCTATTTTTCACCCTTATTCCACTTCAGTCGTCGCCTTTGGTGCTGTTGCTTCTTCAGTTGGCGAGTTCTTCTGGCTAGCTTCTGGCGTCGACTCCTAAACTATCTCGAGTCGACGTTTCTTCTATGCATCTGAAGAGTTTTAACACTACAGCACATTTTTCACCCTTTGTGGCCTCTTTTACACTCGTATTGCCTATTTTACACCGTTGGCCACCTATTAGTCACCACTAATGCGTAGTTATTGACCTTTGAGCTAGGGGTGACCTTTGGCTGAAGTCAGTTGAAGGCCTGTTGCCGAGTCGACTCCAGAGGAGTTTGGAGTCGACGTTTCTTCTTCCAAATCCTTGTGAATTGGAGTCGGCTCTAAGCTCGACTCTTCTTCTTGAAACTTCTTCATATATTCTTCATAATTTAACTGACTTGCTGTCAACCTATCTTGACATTTCAACCTGTCTTCACATAGATCGTGAATCTGCATATATATATATATATAATATCATCAAGAGTAAGACATCATCAAAATCATATAAATCATAGTTTTGACATCATCATAACTGCAGGGACACAACATCTAAGTCTTGCCTAATTGTTTCTATGTGTTGTGTTGAATCCGCTGTGTGCTCTAAATAGAGTTTCATCTAGCTTATTTTTTTAAATTAGGGCGAGATCAATTCACCCCCCCTCTTGATTGCATTTTCACTAAGGGACCCAACAGAGGCGTTATGATGTTTTGCGGGCTAGTGCCCCCATGACAGCAAGGTCATGATTTTTGATGGGTAGTCATAGTTCCATTTTAAAGGATAGAATTTCCCTGGCATTGAGGCTGTGGTTTCTTCTCGACCTTGAAGGTCGAGGGTCTAGAGAGTGAGCGTGTGCGAGCCACTCGGTAGCATAGTTCCTTGGAATGCAAAGAGACATGAGGATTGCGGGTAGCAAATAAGTTGTGTTCATCCCCGTTGTTTATCCGCTTTTGCTATTGTTGTTGTAACGACCCAAGATCCGGATACCGGGATGTACCCAATACCATTCGAATCTTGGCCCGCCACCCATGACCCGGAGGCCTCGGAAGGGTTATTTGGAGTTTTATGATTATGCATTGAAATTCTAACAATAGCAGGAAAATAAATCTACAGAATTAATCTACAATTCTGACAGAAATAAAACTATATTTTATAATAATTAAACAACTATAGAGTTTAGTCCACAAGTACAGTCAAAGAAAGGAACGTACACTACCTCGGGTCATACCCTGGCAACATGGCGAGCTGCAAACTAACGAACCTCCAACAGGAACTGTAATACCCTGGGTCTTTCGGATCTTTAACGGAGAGCTTTCGGATCGCTTTTGTGGGTCCTGAGTTGTGTTTTATGATCCACGTGAGTTTTTCTCTTGTACAAGTTACGGAACCCTGTGGTGAGTTTATTGTTGAGTTCATCGACTCGAGGACGCTATAGTTGCGTTATGCTCCTCCTGAAGATCGTTTAGACTATTTTTTCGTATTTTTCTGAATTAGTGCATTTTCGGGCTAAATATCAGATTTTACAAAAATTAGGAAATTCCTAATTTCCTATTTCTTCTTCACCCTCTCTCCTCTCTCATTTCTCACGTTCACACTCTCTCTCCCCATTCCCTCTCCTTTCTCTTCCTCTCCCCCGGGCGCGCGACCGAGGTGGAGGCGGGCGAGGCAAGGACACCGTGGAGTTGTTGTGACGCGTGATGGCGCGAGGATTGAGGCATGGTTGGTGCGATCCCATTCGTGGATTCAAAGCCGGCATGGTTTGGTCGTTGTGATGTTTTCGATGCGGTTTAGTCATTTCGGCGTGCTAGAAATCCGGTAGAGGTAGGGAGATGGATGCCCTGCTTCTGTTCTGCGTTCCCTCGCGGTTTCGAGCTAATCCGTGCGAGAACGAGCGAGTTTTAAAGCTTTAAGGGTAAAGCATGCTTCGGGGGGTGTGAGGCGAGTTCACCTTTCTAGGCGACAATTTTCAGCCTAGTTAGTGTTATTTGAACCCCTGGCATGTTGGGAATTCATTCCAGGCAGTTTTACTGCCTTTGGTCGAGAATCGGAGTCGGTATGAGCCCGACTACCTCTGTGACTCATTTTGGGTCGATTCATGGGAATCGCCCATTTCTTATCTTTTTAGCGTTGTTTAGATCCCTTCCGGATTGTGGAAGACTTGTATGGTCATTAGGATTATTTCCCCTTTGTTTTAGGGCGAACAGGGGGTGGAAAGGCGGGTTTGGCCATTCTCCTGGTTTTCACGCCATGACGCCTTGGCGGTACTTGCAGAGACCGCAAGGGGTCGTTTGGCGGTCCATTGGAGACCGCTAGGCCATGTGGTTTGTCAGTTTCAGGTTAAATCGGTTAGGGTCTTTGCGGTCGTGCGATAGACCATTTTCGGTGGCTAGCGGCCCATTGATGGACCACTAAGCTCTGTCAAGCGGTTCCTTTGGAGATCGCTAGGCGTTGTGTGTTATGTCGGTTCAGCTAAGCGGTCTTGTGATAGACCGCCAGGCTCACCTTAACGGTCTGTGGGTGACCGCTAGGCGTGGTTTGACTATTAGTCAGCATTTTAAGTCGGTTTGGGCTAGCGGTCCTAGCTCTGACCACTTAGGTGACCGCCAGGCTCTGTTTGACCGGTTAAGTCGATTTCACTGTATGGAGTTTGACTGGGTTTAGCGATCTAAGGCTTGACCACTAGGGTCCCTGTTGTGGCCATGAGGAGACTGTTTTCTAGCAAGAGACCGTCTCAGGCAGACCGCAAGGCTCCTTTCTTCTGTGGATTTCTTCTTTAGAGGCTGCTGAGTATAGCGGTCATCTCTGTGACCGTTTAACACACTGAGACGGCCCTATTATAGAACATTTTGGCATGATGTGGCCATGATATTGACCACTAGTGCCTATCTTCTCTGCGTGAGGGTAGCGGCCCTTTGGCTGACCGCTTGGTTTGCCTAGCGGTCAGGTGAGCGACTGTTTCTCCCAGAGTGCTGATTTGTGTTATTTTTCGATGGTTTGGCCTCCACTTGTCTTGGCTTGACCTTGTGGTTTGTCCATTGTTCCGTGGATGTCTTGGACGTCGTATGAGGTCTGTGACCATGTTGTAAGGTGGCCGGGAATGCCATTATATCAAGTAGTGTTCCGTACTGCTTCAGAGTCATTATTGGTTTCTGGTCAACTCGATGTGACCCAGTGGTTGACACGTGACCTCGTGAGTGTCTCGCTTGTCTTGTATGGATCGAGACATGGGATTGGGACTCCTTGAGGTGCTGTCTCACCTTAGTTTGCATGTCCATGTGCTTTGAGGGTCTTAGTGATCCCTCAGGTCTCCGTGATTCTTTTTATGCGGATGTGTGGATCCGACCATCCTGTGATGTTTCCTTTATAAGTGTTTTACCCTGATTGGCTTAGGGACTAGGCTGATTGGCGACATGTTACCGCTTTTGTGCGACGATCTTGACCCCGAGTCTTGTGACTCAAGGATCATCTTGTAAGCCGGTCTAGTTGTCTATCCTGAGTCTGGAGGCAGCCTTGTGTACTACCTTATGTTTGGTGCTTCGTAGTACGTGTGACAGTGCGTGCTTAGCCTGTCTGTACTTCCGTATTGATGTTTTGGAGTCTGTGTGTCTAGTGAGCCTCCGCTAGTCGTAGCCTAAAGACACTTTCCTGTGTGTCGGCCCACCTGGGAGTGGTGGCGGGGTGAGTTCCCGATATACGATTTTTAGGCTAGTCTCCGTGGGCCCCCTTTCCTTGCGGTAGCGTCCTACTGGGGGGGAAAACTAGCTAGAGGCCTGGCTCAAGGTATTGAGCTTGTGTGTGCACACGTGGTCATGGGCATTTGGACGAGCGTCGACAGGCGTGACCCTGACTAGTCACTCGTTACTATTGTTCCTTGTACCTTGATTCTGTGAGTGTCTCAGTTATCGTCATTCCTATCGTGTGGGAGATACTTGTGGCGCAATGTAAGACATCAGTGGATGTATCTGGCTGTTCTTCTAGTGAGGAGGTACTTCTGTCACCTGACACTTAACTCATTGTATTTTCGTGTCTTTTCCGGGTAGTCTGTTCTTGACTTTACCCGAGGTCAGTTAGTGTTTCTTGATTGTGTAGCTATTTTTTAGGGCTTTTGCCTATTTCTGTAGGCTTTCGCTTTAGAGCTAGTGCTTTGTCGACGGATCGGTAACGCCCGACTTTGTGAGATCGGGGTTTACCTTTCTGTTACTATTTGGAGTAGCTTAGATAGCCGAGGTTCGTTCGGCAACCATGTTTCTATTCGGTATAGCTTTACTCTTTCCTTTAGCTGTTCTTACTCCAGCTTTTACAACTTTACTGTTATAGCTTAGCACTGTTGTTACTTCTGTTCCTACATTACTATTTAGCGTTGTTGTCTTGTGTGTTACTGCGTTGTTTCCAATGGGGATCTACGTGACCCCTACTGAGCCAGTGACACGAGACTCACCCTTGCTTTTCAAGTGTGGTCGTTCTTCTTCCTCGTGGTTCATGGCGTTGTCCGATAGTTCATTGTCACCAACTTTGCCAGTGTCGGGCTTCCCCTAACTTGATAGTACGTTCTCTTTTCTGTTGGACTGTACTTGTCTTTCTTTGGACTGGACTCTGTTAATTTAATTTGTTAATTGAAAAAAGTAATTTTATTTCTGCTACTTTTACTAACCTGATCATTGAAATATTAATTAATTACTACTTTATCTGGGACTTCAATGTACTCCACACACTCCTTTTATCCCTTCGGAGCTTTACCGCTCTTGGGAGGTCTCGCAGGATCCAAGTGGTATCGGGTTTACTCGGTATCCGGAGCCTGGGTCGTCACAGGTGGTATTAGAGTGTGTTGTGTGAAAGTACATGGGAATTTGAGATATTACAGTACAGTCGGCATGTGGCATCGGTTTTACGATTGCTTATCGTTTTATTTTCGCGTGTGGTCTTGTGCGTGCTATGTTGGCACTGTGCGAGATGGTTTTGCTCTCGTCAGGATGTGATGGAGTGTTCTTCTTTTTTGTCATGGTGATTGTCTTGGTTATGCTGTACTTGGTATATTTTGCCGGCAGGCGTGAATCTGTGGTGTGGTGTTTGAGATTTTTCCATGATGTTGTTCAGGTGGCTGGTGACTTTATAGTTGGTGTGATGACCGTACACATTTTTATGTTGTTTTGGTCATCCCATCTCGAGTTTGTTTAGCCCCTGAGGTGTTAAGCTTGTGTCGAAGTGATCGATTAGATGCCTTGATTGAGAGAATGCTCGGGCGAACCTAGGATTTTCCTTCCTGGTGAGCTACTATTAGTTGAGCTTGATTCTTCTCATCTTGTCTGGTGGCATCTTTTTGAGGTAAGCCTTGGAAGTGCTGTCTTGGTGAAGCATTTGTCTTGTGTCTGCTTAAGCGTGCACTGTGTTAATTCTGAACTTGATTTACCTTTGTTCGACGGTTGCTTGGCTTTGGACCTAGATTTTATGTTTGGGGGCCATTGTGCACTGTGTTAGATGTGCGGTGTTTGGCGGCTGTTATGCTATGAAGGTTCAGCTATCGTTTCAGGACATGAGGATAAGCTGAGACAGGTGTTCGTTGTGCTTTGTGCTGAAGTTGGTACTCTTCCTGGTTTGCATTATGGCAATTTGTGATCGGTTGTTAGTAGGATCGGTACTCATGGCGTGTTATATTACAGTTTGTGAATTGCGATAGCGTTGAGTGTGTGCTGAGATGCAGATGCAGAGTTGTACCTGATGCCTGTGTGTGTTGTGTTGAGTGCACAGCAGAAGCGTGTGGGCTGATAACCCACGAATCAGGATAGTGAAGTTAGAAGATTCTGGTTAACTGAGAGTTTTGTTCCCTCGGTGTGATTATCGTCTTGGTTGTTTATGCCTTGATGTTGTTCGTTGTCGTGCCGTTGCTTGAAGCTTCATGATGGTTGGCACTGACATGTGTGAGAGTTGGGGAATCTGTCGGCATATTTGCTAGTTGAGTACCCTCCGCTTTACTGTAACTTTTTCTTGGATGTTGTACTCTCATGACGTGATCGTGGTCCTCGAGATGCGTCCTCTGAGATTGTTGTTCTTATTGTTGTGGGTCCTTGTTGGTGAGCTGCTCACAGTATGGCTTGTATATCTTAGCCGTGTGTTCAGCTGTAATTGTGCCTTGATGTGACTCAGCATGCAGTTTTGTCCTGTGGTTCTGTGTTGCGAATGGAGCCGGGATTCTGCAGGTGTTATTCCTGTTGTCGTTGTTGTTGTTATTGTTGTTGTGTTGTGTTCAGCTTGGGAGGAGTTCCCTGTGAGTCTGATTTGGCATTGCGTGGACCAAGGTCTTGTCAGTTGATCTTGCTGTACTCTTCTGCTATGGTGGAGTTGGCATGCGACTCGAATCAGATGTAATGTCTGAGTGAGGACTGACTTGATTGTGCTTGTGGTCCAGTGCTGTCGATGGCGTTCTGTGTGCCAGATTTCAATGTTGTTCTAGGCACGGAAGTCGATGATTTCGAGTTGTCAGATGAGGACTATGTTTCTTTGGGTAAGTTGATGCCTGTTCTGTCTGCAGTATGTTTCATCGGTAGTTGTTTTCATGGCATGGGTCATGTCTCCTTTCCTTGTGAGACGGAAGCGATGTTGCCTTGTTTCGAAGGTGTTGGACTTGTGCGTGTGCCATGCTCGTTTCGAAGATTGATTCTCCTTGAGATCCCGAGCGTGTGCCTTTGATTATAGTCTGGCAGTGTCCCTCTAAACTGTGTTTTTCGAGAATTGTGTTATCGTGTTTTATGGTTGAGGCTTGGCTGATGCTTGGAGACCGTGGCCAGCGTTTGGGTTTGTTCTTCCCTGCTTCTTCTTGTTAGCTCCTTTAGTTTCAAGGATTAACTTTCTTTAAGGAGGGGAGGATGTAATACGCTGGGTGTATCGGATCTTTATCGGAGAGCTTTCGGATCGCTTTTGTGGGTCCTGAGTTGTGTTTTACGATCCACGTCGGTTTTTCTATCGTACAAGTTACGGAACCCTGTGGTGAGTTTATTGTTGAGTTCATCGACTCGAGGACGCTACAGTTGCGTTATGCTCCTCCCGAGGATCGTTCAGACTATTTTTCCGTATTTTTCTGAATTAGTGCAATTTCAGGCTAAATATAGAATTTTACGAAAATTAGGAAATTCCTAATTTCCTATTTCTCCTTCACCCTCTCTCCTCTCTCATTTCTCACGTTCACACTCTCTCTCCCTATTCTCTCTCCTTTCTCTTCCTCTCCCCCGGGCGTGCGACCGAGGTGGAGGCGGGTGAGTCGAGGACGCCGTGGAGTTGCTGTGATGCGTGATGGCGGGAGGATTGAGGCGTGGTTGGCGCGATCCCATTCGTGGATTCAAAGTCGGCGTGGTTTGGTCGTTGTGATGTTTTCGACACGGTTTAGTCATTTTGGCGTGCTAGAACTTCGGTGGAGGTAGGGAGATGGATGCCCTGCTCTAGTTCTGCGTTCCCTCGCGGTTTTGAGCTAATCCATGCGAGAACGAGCGAGTTTTACAGCTTTAAGGGTAAAGCATGCTTCGGGGGGTGTGAGACGAGTTCGCCTTTCCAGGCGATGATTTTTAGCCTAGTTAGTGTTATTCGAACCCCTTGCATGTTGGGAATTCATTTGCGCCAGTTTTACAGCCTTTGGTCGAGAATCAGAGTCGGTATGAGCCCGACTACCTCTGTGACTCATTTCGGGTAGATTCATGGGCATCGTCCGTTTCTTATCATTTTAGCGTTGTTTGGATCCCTTCCAGATTGTGGAAGGCTTGTATGGTCATTAGGATTGTTTCCCCTTTGTTTTAGGGCGAACGGGGCATGAAAAGGCCGGGTTTGGCCATTCCCCTGGTTTTCACGACGTGACGCCTTGGCAGTCCTTCCAAAGGCCACAAGGGGTCGTCTGGCGGTTCATTGGAGACAGCTAGGCCATGTGATTGGTCGGTTTCAGGTCAAGTCGATTAGGGTCTTTGCGGTCATGCGATAGACCATTTTCGGTGGCTAGCGGCCCATTGATGGACCGCTAAGCTTTGTCAAGTGGTTCCTTTGGAGACCGCTAGGCGTTGTGTGTTAAGTCAGTTCAGCCAAGCGGTCTTGCGATAGATCACCATGCTTGCCTTAACGGTCTGTGGGTGACCGCTAGGCATGGTTTGACTATTAGTCAGCATTTTAAGTCGGTTCGGGCTAGCGGTCCTAGCTCCGACCGCTTAGTGTTCTTGGCGGCCCTTTGGGTGACCGCCAGGCTCTGTTTGACCGGTTAAGTCGGTTTCACTAGATGGAATTTGACTGGATTTAGCGGTCTAAGGCTTGACCACTAGGGTCCCTCTTGCGGCCATGAGGAGACCATTTTCTAGCAAGAGACCGTCTCAGGCAGACCTCTAGGCTCCTGTCTTCTGTGGATTTCTTCTTTAGAGGCTACTGAGTATAGCGGTCATCTCTGTGACCGTTTAACACACTGATATGGCCCTATTGTAGACCGTTTTTGGCATGATGCAGCCATGATATTGACCGCTAGTGCCTATCTTCTCTACGTGAGGGTAGCGGCCCTTTGGCTGACCGCTTGGTTTGCCTAGCGGTCAGGTGAGCGACCGTTTCTCCCATAGTGCTGATTTGTGTTATTTTCCGATGGTTTGGCCTCAACTTGTCTTGGCTTGACCTTGTGGTTTGTCCATTGTTCCGTGGATGTCTTGGACGTCGTATGAGGGCTGTGACCATGTTGTAAGGTGGCCGAGAATGCCATTATATCAAGTAGTGTTCCGTACTGCTTCAGAGTCATTATTGGTTTCTGGTCAACCCGGTGTAACCCAGTGGTTGACACGTGACCTCGCGAGTGTCTCGCTTGTCCTATATGGATCGAGACATGGTCTTGGGACTCTTTGAGGTGCTGTATCACCTCAGTTTACGTGTCCATGTGCTTTGAGAGTCTTAGTGATCCCTCAGGTCTCCGTGATTCTTGTTATGCAGATGTGTGGATCCGGCTGTCCTGTGCTATTTCCTTTATAATTGTTTTATCGTGATTGGCTTAGGGACTAGGCTGATTGGCGGCATGTTACCGCTTTTGTGCGACGATCTTGACCCCGAGTCTTGTGACTCAAGGATCATCTTGTCTGCTGGTCTAGTTGTCTGTCCTGAGTCTGGAGGCAGCCTTGTGTACTGCCTTGTGTTTAATGCTTCGTAGTACGTGTGACAGTGTGTTCTTAACCTGTCCATACTTCCGTATTGATGTTTTGGAGTCTGTGTGTCTAGTGAGCCTCCGCTAGTCATAGCAGGATGACACTTTCCTGTGTGTCGGCCCACCTGGGAGTGGTGGCGGGGTGAGTTCTCGATATACGGTTTTTAGGCTAGTCTCCGTGGGCCCCCTTTCCTTACGGTAGCGTCCTACTGGGGAGGAAAACTAGCTAGAGACCTGGCTCAAGGCATTGAGCTTGTGTGTGCAGACGTGGTCAGGGACTTTTGGATGAGCGCCGACGGGCGTGACCCTGACTAGTCACTCGTTACTGTTGTTCCTTGTACCATGATTCTGTGAGTGTCTCAGTTACCATCATTCCAGGCGTGTGGGAGATACTTGTGGCGCAGTGTAAGACGTGTGTGGAAGCATCTGGCTATTCTTCTAGTGAGGATGTACTTCTATCACCTGACACTTAACTCATTGTGTTTCCGTGACTTTTTCGGAAAGTCTGTTCTTGACTTCACCCGAGGTCAGTTAGTGTTTCTTGACTATGTAGCTCTTTTCTAGGGCTTTTGCCTGTTTCTGTAGGCTCTCGCTTTGGAGCTAGTGCTTTGTCGACGGATCGATAACGCCCGACTTTGTGAGATTGGGGTTTGCCTTTCTGTTGCTGTTTGGAGTAGCTTAGAGAGCTGAGGTTCATTCGGTAGCCGTGTTTCTTTTCGGTACGGCTTTACTCTTTCCTTTAGCTATTCTTACTCCTACTTTTACAGCTTTACTATTATAGCTTAGCACTGATGTTACTTCTGTTCCCGCTTTACTGTTCAGCGTTGTTGTCTTGTGTGTTACTGTGTTGTTTCTAGTGGGGATCTGCGTGACCCATACTGAGCCAGTGACACGTCACCCCTGCTTTTCAGGTGTGGTCATTCTTCTTCCTCGTGGTTTGTGGCGCTGTCCGGTAGTTCGATGTCGCCAGCTTTTCCAGTGTCGGGCTTCCCCCGACTTGAGAGTACGTTCTCTTTTCTGTTGGACTATACTTGTCTTTATTTGGACTGGACTCTGTTAATTTAATTTGTTAATTGAAAAAAGTAATTTTATTTCTGCTACTTTTGCAAACCTGATCATTGAAATATTAATTGCTTACTGCTTTATCTGGGACTTCAATGTACTCCACACACTCCTTTTATCCCTTCAGAGCTTTACCGCTCTTAGGAGGCCTCGCAGGATCCAAGTTGTATCTGGTTTACTCGGTATCCTGAGCCCGGGTCATCATAGGAATGCTCCACTCTTAGAAGAAACGCCGCACTTGAAAAATAGGGGGTGAGCCTCATCTCATTGGCTCAGTAGGGGTCTCGCGGATCCCCACCACAACTAAAGCAGTAAACAGGAACAGCATAGGAGCAACAAGTAAAGAACAACAATGGCAGTGATAATAAAATAACACCGGTACAATGTAACGACGGTGACTGGAAGCAGAAGGTGGTAAATAGTGGAGACGGACACAAGACTTCCACGCTACCCAGACTGTCACGCCCCGAGCGCGGAAGATACCCGGAGATGCGCGACGTGTCTATATCAATCATATCAATCAGAGTGGTCGTGTATTCGACGCAAAGACAGAGATGCGCAAAATAGCAAGATAACCCAATCCTTTATTTCATAATGGATAGACTATTACAAATCCAATACTCTGTTTAATAAAAAGGAAAAGAATACATATTTGACTCAAGAAACTATAGGAAAGACTAGACGACACTTGAGCAGCTCTATCACTTTCACTCTTGAACATTCCCATCCGATTGACTTCCATCGTCGTCGGACTTACCTGAAAAGTACAAAGGGACAAACGGAATGAGCGAACGCTCAGTAGGAAATTATATCTCAAGTACTAGCAAGGGGTTTAAGTAATTACATCTTTCATGAATGCAATAAAGCTATGCATGCTCGCATAAAACGACAAGATAGAGAGAATGTAATATCAAGAAATAAGATGAACTTAATCATGAACTTCCAACAAGATGACAAGTGTATTCAAGGTATTCAAGCAAGCACGTTTAACAAGTCATGTCAAGAACTTTGGCTATCATGTATCAAGCAAGTAAATTACCCTTTTTCGGGCCACGCATTTCATGTAAAGTCAAGTACGATTCAAGTACAAGATGTGTGTGGAATGTCCAATCAAGCAAGTCAAGTACTCGGTATAATGCCAGATACCTTATCATTTTAACTCCCATGGGCACAAGTACTTTCGGGTGCTCCTCCCAGGACCAGATCGGGCCCTATATGCACAGGCATTTATCATGTATTTTTGACATCCACTCTTGTTTATATAGCCAATATAGAGTTTCAATATTCAAGCTTGTAGACATGTATGACAACTTTGACAGAATAGAGTCCAAAAATATGACAAAGGACATAGATTGGCGATAATAACGGTAAAATCACGATATCAATAAAACTAGGTAGAATATGGTTCCCTTAACTTAGGTCCCATGACAAATCAATATGGACATTCTTTATATAGAATTGAGGTCCACATAAACATTAGATCAAGCAAGATACCCTCATTCTTATCATAGAATTGAGGTTTACAAGAACGACATGATATGGCATGATATCATCATCCCATTAAGAATTTCTTATGATATACTCTTTGTATAATCATAAGGGCCGGTATACCATGTTTCTTTAGATTGACATGGCAAGGATCGTGTAATGGGTTTTTAGGGTACAACCAGCTCAGTCGGCCTTGAGGGAATCCAAGGCTACGAGGAGTCTTACGGAGGTCTCTATGACTAACTCGCTAGTCCAAAGGAACGGAATGTCCAATGGAGAGCTTGTATGTCAATGAGAGTTGAGTGTGATCGATGAAACAACGTGAAACGTGGGACTATACTCACGGAGTGGAGAATAGTGCCGATATATATATTATATAACATATGAAATCATCGGTTAACAAAAACAGGGAAAAATCAGTTTTACAGTAAAATAACGACTTAGGTCAAGTCGTTTCTCAAGTAATTAACGCCTAACAGAAGGGCGTTTACATATTTCTATTTTATAGAATTTTCAATAATTTTATTAATTCATGAAAAACACGCCCTAGTCAGGGGCGTTTGTCAGGTAAGTAACGCCTAACATAAGGGCGTTTACATATGTTCTGTTTTGCAGAATTTCATTATTTCAATAATTTATATAAAACGCGCCCTGGACAGGGGCGTTTCTTCAGAGTTGACGACTATATAAGCAGGCGTCTCATTATTTAAATATTTGACAGAATATAAATAATTTTCAGGATTTATTTAAAACACGCCTTGGAAAGGGGCGTTACTGTTTAATTTTATTTTACAGGATATACATAGTTCAGGAATTTACAGAAAACGCGCCCTAGAAAGGGGCGTTTCTTTTCAATTTACGCCCTGTGATGGGGCGTTAACAGGTGTAAAACGACGTTGTCAAGGTCGTGAATTCAAGGAATTTACAATATTTCAACAAATAAATTTCGAAGACAGGAGACATGATCATGACAAGAAAATTAGCAGGAATTTACAGGTAGAGTCATGCAAGATATTAGAATCGATATTTCATATTTATTGAATTTTAAACAGGATCAATTATTGATTACATGCGATTGTTCATGAAATTAACGCCTGTATACAAGGCGTATACTTTTAATTAACGACCACTGTGATGGTCGTTTCTTTTAAAGTAGCGCCCTATTCAAGGGCGTTTCTTGAAAAATTTACAGAAAACGTATTAAAACTACATGCAAACTGTATAAATATATCATGCATGGTGCTTCTTATATTTATTTTTAGTTTGGGCTACGAGACTTGAGAAAATCCTACCTTATGATCTGGATGAAGGAGATGAAAGGGCTTTGAAGCTTCAACTGCAACTTAATAGAAGAAGAACAATCGTTCTTCCGTCAACCTGGAGAGGAAACGAAGGAAGATTAATAATCTTCACAGACATACCGGAAGCTAGGACAAATAACGAGGAATCATAACCTCGTTCTTTACGCAAGCACCTGATCCTTAACCTGCATTAAAGGAGAGGAAGAATAATCAATATTCTTCATGCGACTGTAAACAGACGGGCAAAAGAAAACAAGAAGAACGTATGTTCTTCACTTACCGTGTAGCAGTAGATCGATCAAATGGTTTAGGGTTGGATTGATCGGGTATATTTATAGGATTTTGGAGTCCTAACAAAGGTAGTGTTCGATTGAGGGTAATACATCCCTAATAGAGTCCTTACTCTAATAGACACTTACTAGATTAGGTTAATCTTTCCCTGGATAAGCTCTGGGTTCGAACGGGTCACGAACTGAATTAACGCCTTAGGTCAGGGCGTCGATTCTTTAATTAACGACCTAGTTCAGGTCGTTTCTTAAGAAACGCCATGTATAAGGGCGTTCCTTGTTTTTAAAACACGCCTAATATATGGGCGTTTCTTTCACTTACCTATTTGGTCGCGTGAGAGTTGACGACCACATTCGTGGGCGTCCTTTCTTTAGTCACGCCGTATGTAGAGGCGTTTCTTTTTAAATTAACGCCTTACTCAGAGGCGTTATCTTTAATTTGTTTTATTTTGTCTGTATTACTTCTGTAATATGTATGTTTTTAATTTTATTTCAATATTCATTTATCAGGGTTGCTACACCCTCCCCCACTTAAAAAGAATTTGGTCCCCAAATTCAATATATATAATTATACACGTGGAGAGTGTATATACCTCTTAGAATAACTCGGGAAATCGTTTCTTCATAGATTCCTCGGTCTCCCATGTCGCTTCGCGTTCGGGATTCTTATTCCATTGCACCTTGAGCATGGGAATAACCTTATTCCTTAGAGCTCGTATTTCTCGATCTAAGATCTTCATAGGCTTCTGTTCATAGGTGAGATCTTTCTGGATCACCAGATCTCTATGTTCAATAATATGAGATGGATCGTGCACATACTTCTTCAACATGGATATGTGAAATACATTATGTACCTCGGACAATTGAGGAGGCAATGCGATGCGATAAGCAACCTCGCCAACTCTTTCAAGTACCTCAAATGGTCCGATGAATCTTGGCGTAAGCTTGCCCTTAACACCAAATCTTCGTATGCCACGTCCAGGCGATATCTTGAGAAATACATGATCTCCGATTTGGAATTCAAGATCTCTCCTTCTTGTATCAGCATAAGCTTTTTGTCTCGTCTGAGCAACTTGCAATCTTTCTCTGATTACTTGTATCTTCTCAGTTGTATCCCTTACCATGTCTGGACCTAGCAGTTGTTTTTCTCCAACTTCGTTCCAGCATATGGGTGATCTGCAACTCCTTCCGTATAAGGCTTCGAAAGGTGCCATTTGGATACTAGCTTGGTAGCTATTATTATATGCAAATTCCACTAGTGGTAAATGATCGTGCCAGCATCCTCCAAAGTCAATGATGCATGCTCTAAGCATATCCTCAACAACCTGGTTAGTTCTCTCGGTCTGACCATCCGTTTGTGGGTGGAAAGCAGTACTAAAGTTGAGCCTTGTTCCTAACGAATGTTGTAATCCCTTCCAAAAATGAGAAGTAAAACGGGGATCTCTGTCAGACACGATTGAGACAGGAATTCCATGTATCCTGACTATTTCCTTGATGTACAGTGCAGCTAGCACATCAATTGACCATCGGCTTTTTATTGGCAAGAAATGCGCCGATTTAGTTAATCGGTCAATGATAACCCAGATTCCATCATGTCCTCCTTTAGATTTAGACAAACCCATGATGAAGTCCATACCAATATCCTCCCACTTCCACTTAGGAATATCTAGAGGGTGTAGTTTTCCAGCAGGCTTTTGGTGTTCCGCCTTGACCTGTTGGCATGTAAGACAGCGTGATACATAGTCCGCTATTTCTCTTTTCATATTGGGCCACCAAAAGTTCCTCTTTACATCTTGGTACATTTTAGTTGATCCAGGATGAATAGTGTACCTTGATCGGTGAGCTTCATCTAAGATCTTCTTCTTTAATTCCGGACAATCAGGTATACAAGTTCTACCTTTGAATAATAATCTTCCATCAGAAGTTAGTTGAAAATCAGATTGTCCTTCTAATCTGCCCTTGATTTCCACTAATATAGGATCATCACCCTGAAGTGCTTGTATCTCAGATAATAAATCTGACTGTATGCTTACATGAGATAATGTAACAAATTTGGATTCCGTGTCCAAGCTTATATTGAGCTCGGAGAATTGTTCAAGTAACCTCCATTCTTGTATCATACAATTGGCTATCATTGCTCTCGGCTTTCGACTAAGGGCATCAGCAACATAATTACCCTTTCCGGGATGGTATTGTATATTGAAGTCGAAGTCCTTGAGATATTCTAGCCAGCGTCTTTGTCTCATGTTTAGCTCCTTTTGTGAGAATAGATATTTGAGACTCTTGTGATCGGAGTAGACAGTGAACTGTACTCCATAGAGATAGTGTCTCCATATCTTTAGGGCAAATACTACCGCGGCCAGTTCTAAGTCATGGACGGGGTAATTCTCCTCATGCTTCTTCAGTTGACGTGAAGAGTATGCTATGACCTTTCCTTGTTGCATTAGGACACATCCGAGGCCAATGCCAGAAGCATCAGTGTAGACCTCGAATTTCTCTCCTTCTATTGGTAGAGCTAACACCGGAGCTGTAGTGAGATGATCCTTAAGAGTTTGGAAACTTCTTTCACATTCCTCACTCCATTCATATCGGATCTCCTTACGAGTTAACCTTGTAAGGGGCACGGCGATCTTAGAGAAATCTTTGATGAATCGCCGATAATAGCCTGCAAGACCTAAGAAACTTCTGATCTCGCTTGCATTAGTGGGTCTTTCCCAGTTTCTTACAGCTTCAACCTTTGACGGATCTACAGATAAACCGTCCTTGGATATGACATGTCCGAGAAAAGCCACTTCTTCAAGCCAGAACTCGCATTTGCTGAGTTTAGCATATAATTGATTTGTCCTCAAGACTTGCAATGCAATCCTCAAATGCTCTTCATGTTCTTCCTTAGTCTTAGAATATATCAATATATCATCAATGAAGACTACTATGAATTGATCCAAGTAAGGCCTGAATATGCTATTCATTAACTGCATAAAGGCAGCAGGGGCATTTGTTAGTCCAAAAGGCATAACAACAAATTCGTAATGGCCATACCTGCTTCTGAATGCGGTCTTGTGAATGTCATCATCCTTGATTCTTAACTGATGATATCCCGACCTGAGATCAATCTTGGAAAAATATTTGGATCCTGAAATCTGATCAAATAATTCATCGATTCTCGGCAGTGGATACTTGTTCTTGATAGTAAGATGATTCAACTGTCGATAGTCGATACACAATCTCATGGATCCATCCTTCTTCTTTACAAATAAGACTGGTGCTCCCCACGGGGAAGTACTTGGTCTAATAAACCCTTTTGGATTAGTTCCATCAACTGCTCCTTCAACTCCTTGAGTTCAGCAGGGGACATTCTATATGGTGCCTTTGAAACAGGACCAGCACCAGGGACTAAGTCAATGGTGAAGGCCACTTCTCTTTGAGGGGGTAATCCCGGCAAATCTTCTGGAAATACGTCTGGGAATTCTCGCACTACCTGAACGTCTTCTATCTTGGTTTTCTTAGCTTCTTTAACAGTGACAAAAGCAAGGAAGGATACACATCCCTTCCTGACGAGCTTGCTTGCTCGAAGAGCCGAAATAAGAGGGGATTTGCTTCGACTCTTAGGACTAGTATAAGTCAGTTCTGGAAATTCTTTGAAAACGATCTTGCTATTACGGCAATCAACCGTTGCCTGGTACTTAGATAACCAATCTGCTCCTAGTATAACATCATATTCTTTTAGATCTAAACAGATAAGATCAATAGGAAAATTCTTTCCTCGAACCAATACCTCACAGTTTTGGTAATGATGCGTGATATCCGTCTCGTTTCTGAGAGGAGTAGACAACACTATTTTCATCCATTCCGGTTCTAGAGGTAACGGGTCAGCAAACTTCTTAGAAACAATAGAATGCGATGCACCCGTATCAAATAAGACATGTGCATATTTGGAACAAATTTTCAATGTACCTTCCACTAATCCGCCTTCTTCTTCAGGTTCGGTCTCCTGTATTGCATGAAGACGAGCATTCTTTGTCACCGGGCGTTTACCATCGCCGGCTTGGTCGTTCATTAATGGACACTCGGGAATCCGATGCTCACGGCTTCCACAACGGAGACAAGCTCCTAATTTCCTCCAGCATTCTTCCGTCTTGTGACCAGCCTTGTCACAATGCTTGCAGACTGTATTCGAAGGGGTAGTGGTGATAGAGAAAGGCTTGGTCTTCTTGAATTTCTGATCTTGAGAGGAAGAACCTCCATTATTGGGCCTCTTCTTAAAGTTGGGTTTGAAAGAACCCGAACCCGTGACTTGTTCCTTCTTGTCTTTTCCACGGATCCTATCAGATAGTTCCGTGGCATCTTCAAGTAATTGAGCTCGGCGCACTATTTCAGAATAAATTTGGATGTCCATAGGCGCCAATTGAGTAATATAGTGGGGCCTAAGCCCATTAAGAAATCTACGGGCTTTCATCTTCTCCGTGCTAATAAGATGCTTAGCATATCTAGATAACCTGGAGAACTGAGCTTCATAATCTGCTAATGATAAGGATCGTTGCTTTAATGCAGCGAATTCGGCAGCCTTCTTTTCTTGGACTCGGTCCGAGAAATATTTAGCATTGAAGTATTCCACGAATTCTTCCCATGTTACTTGAGTAGGATCGATGGTTGCTTCAATAGACTCCCACCAGCATCTAGCATCTTTCTCTAACTGGAATGTAGCTAATAGCACTTTGTCCTGGTCCGTGCATTGCATGACACGGAATATGCGTTCGGTTTCCCGAACCCAATGCTCGGCATCGTCCGGATCGGTCGATCCCATAAACTTCGGGGGATTCATATTCTTAAAGGCTTGGTGTAAGCTTCCAGCTCGTGGAGCACCACCTTGTGCTACCTGTTGTAGCACTTGGGTCATCCCTTGAAGGGTACGCTGCATGTTGCGCCATTGAGCACGTTCGGCAGCCATTATCCTACAATTACAATAACTATATTAGTACGTGATCGTATTTAAAGACTCGTATACTATGTTAAATCTAACCCTTGGTTCTACCCAATCTCACTGGTTTAAAGGTTCAACTTATCCTTGGACTTGGGTTTTTCCTAGGAATTGAATACCTTAGGCTCTGATACCACAAAGACTGTCACGCCCCGAGCGCGGAAGATACCCGGAGATGCGCGACGTGTCTATATCAATCATATCAATCAGAGTGGTCGTGTATTCGACGCAAAGACAGAGATGCGCAAAATAGCAAGATAACCCAATCCTTTATTTCATAATGGATAGACTATTACAAATCCAATACTCTGTTTAATAAAAAGGAAAAGAATACATATTTGACTCAAGAAACTATAGGAAAGACTAGACGACACTTGAGCAGCTCTATCACTTTCACTCTTGAACATTCCCATCCGATTGACTTCCATCGTCGTCGGACTTACCTGAAAAGTACAAAGGGACAAACGGAATGAGCGAACGCTCAGTAGGAAATTATATCTCAAGTACTAGCAAGGGGTTTAAGTAATTACATCTTTCATGAATGCAATAAAGCTATGCATGCTCGCATAAAACGACAAGATAGAGAGAATGTAATATCAAGAAATAAGATGAACTTAATCATGAACTTCCAACAAGATGACAAGTGTATTCAAGGTATTCAAGCAAGCACGTTTAACAAGTCATGTCAAGAACTTTGGCTATCATGTATCAAGCAAGTAAATTACCCTTTTTCGGGCCACGCATTTCATGTAAAGTCAAGTACGATTCAAGTACAAGATGTGTGTGGAATGTCCAATCAAGCAAGTCAAGTACTCGGTATAATGCCAGATACCTTATCATTTTAACTCCCATGGGCACAAGTACTTTCGGGTGCTCCTCCCAGGACCAGATCGGGCCCTATATGCACAGGCATTTATCATGTATTTTTGACATCCACTCTTGTTTATATAGCCAATATAGAGTTTCAATATTCAAGCTTGTAGACATGTATGACAACTTTGACAGAATAGAGTCCAAAAATATGACAAAGGACATAGATTGGCGATAATAACGGTAAAATCACGATATCAATAAAACTAGGTAGAATATGGTTCCCTTAACTTAGGTCCCATGACAAATCAATATGGACATTCTTTATATAGAATTGAGGTCCACATAAACATTAGATCAAGCAAGATACCCTCATTCTTATCATAGAATTGAGGTTTACAAGAACGACATGATATGGCATGATATCATCATCCCATTAAGAATTTCTTATGATATACTCTTTGTATAATCATAAGGGCCGGTATACCATGTTTCTTTAGATTGACATGGCAAGGATCGTGTAATGGGTTTTTAGGGTACAACCAGCTCAGTCGGCCTTGAGGGAATCCAAGGCTACGAGGAGTCTTACGGAGGTCTCTATGACTAACTCGCTAGTCCAAAGGAACGGAATGTCCAATGGAGAGCTTGTATGTCAATGAGAGTTGAGTGTGATCGATGAAACAACGTGAAACGTGGGACTATACTCACGGAGTGGAGAATAGTGCCGATATATATATTATATAACATATGAAATCATCGGTTAACAAAAACAGGGAAAAATCAGTTTTACAGTAAAATAACGACTTAGGTCAAGTCGTTTCTCAAGTAATTAACGCCTAACAGAAGGGCGTTTACATATTTCTATTTTACAGAATTTTCAATAATTTTATTAATTCATGAAAAACACGCCCTAGTCAGGGGCGTTTGTCAGGTAAGTAACGCCTAACATAAGGGCGTTTACATATGTTCCGTTTTGCAGAATTTCATTATTTCAATAATTTATATAAAACGCGCCCTGGACAGGGGCGTTTCTTCAGAGTTGACGACTATATAAGCAGGCGTCTCATTATTTAAATATTTGACAGAATATAAATAATTTTCAGGATTTATTTAAAACACGCCCTGGAAAGGGGCGTTACTGTTTAATTTTATTTTACAGGATATACATAGTTCAGAATTTACAGAAAACGCGCCCTAGAAAGGGGCGTTTCTTTTCAATTTACGCCCTGTGATGGGGCGTTAACAGGTGTAAAACGACGTTGTCAAGGTCGTGAATTCAAGGAATTTACAATATTTCAACAAATAAATTTCCAAGACAGGAGACATGATCATGACAAGAAAATTAGCAGGAATTTACAGGTAGAGTCATGCAAGATATTAGAATCGATATTTCATATTTATTGAATTTTAAACAGGATCAATTATTGATTACATGCGATTGTTCATGAAATTAACGCCTGTATACAAGGCGTATACTTTTAATTAACGACCACTGTGATGGTCGTTTCTTTTAAAGTAGCGCCCTATTCAAGGGCGTTTCTTGAAAAATTTACAGAAAACGTATTAAAACTACATGCAAACTGTATAAATATATCATGCATGGTGCTTCTTATATTTATTTTTAGTTTGGGCTACGAGACTTGAGAAAATCCTACCTTATGATCTGGATGAAGGAGATGAAAGGGCTTTGAAGCTTCAACTGCAACTTAATAGAAGAAGAACAATCGTTCTTCCGTCAACCTGGAGAGGAAACGAAGGAAGATTAATAATCTTCACAGACATACCGGAAGCTAGGACAAATAACGAGGAATCATAACCTCGTTCTTTACGCAAGCACCTGATCCTTAACCTGCATTAAAGGAGAGGAAGAATAATCAATATTCTTCATGCGACTGTAAACAGACGGGCAAAAGAAAACAAGAAGAACGTATGTTCTTCACTTACCGTGTAGCAGTAGATCGATCAAATGGTTTAGGGTTGGATGGATCGGGTATATTTATAGGATTTTGGAGTCCTAACAAAGGTAGTGTTCGATTGAGGGTAATACATCCCTAATAGAGTCCTTACTCTAATAGACACTTACTAGATTAGGTTAATCTTTCCCTGGATAAGCTCTGGGTTCGAACGGGTCACGAACTGAATTAACGCCTTAGGTCAGGGCGTCGATTCTTTAATTAACGACCTAGTTCAGGTCGTTTCTTAAGAAACGCCATGTATAAGGGCGTTCCTTGTTTTTAAAACACGCCTAATATATGGGCGTTTCTTTCACTTACCTATTTGGTCGCGTGAGAGTTGACGACCACATTCGTGGGCGTCCTTTCTTTAGTCACGCCGTATGTAGAGGCGTTTCTTTTTAAATTAACGCCTTACTCAGAGGCGTTATCTTTAACTTGTTTTATTTTGTCTGTATTACTTCTGTAATATGTATGTTTTTAATTTTATTTCAATATTCATTTATCAGGGTTGCTACACAGACTCCCACGGTCGGACATTCAGCCCTCGCAAACAGAACCACGGACAAGGCCACATGGCCACACGCTGAACCAACACCATCGGGAGAACCACTGAGGACTAGAATCCCTCGATCCCGACCTAGAACCAGTGAAAGAAACACGCCCAACACACAGGGCGACACCAGCCCGTCTGTCGAACGGGCCACGAAAACGTTCTCCACCTTCACGGCATAGGGTCCACCACTCGAGTAAACACAACATGGCCAGATGAGTCCACTGACATCTTATACTGCGCCAAGGCCTCATATGCGCACACACTACTCACACCCAGGACTCGGGAGGAGCAGAAGAGACACTCACTGTCACTCCCCGAGTGCGGAAGGGACCCAGTATGCGTGACGAGTTTATATATAGATCATGTCAATCAGAGCAATAAGATTTTTGACATAAAGACAGATTGCGCACAAGACAGGGTAATATAATAACAGGACTTAAATTTCCAAAATAATACCAATATTCCAAGGTGACATTGATCCAAATAACCATAATGATAATGACCCAAATTAAATCATAGGGCTACAAGCCTTAACATGTTCCGACCAACTAGACCAACATAACTGAAAGTGTAAAGGCAAGGACTCAAGGAAACAAAAGAGACGCGACTGGACTACAACTCGACGATCGGTGGCTCTAGCACTCTTCACTCGATCTCATTCCCATCCATATGGTTGTCTCTATCCGAGTTGCCTGAAAAATGTTGGAATGAAACTAGATGACCGAATCGCCCAGTAGGAATTATATCTCAAGAACTAGCAATGCTTTAAGTAATTACATGTTATGTGTAATGCATGCATAACTATGTATGATGGACGAGCAAGATATCAAGAACTTTTAAAAGAAGAACATAGCATGATTTCAAGGTATCAATAAAGTACTATCAAGTGTTTGCACAATTCTTTTCCAGGAAAGTGAGAACCAATGTTCAAGCATGTAATATCAAGTACGTGTAGAATTTGGCTATTTCAATCAAGCAAGTACTTGCCCATTCCGAGCCACGCAATTCAAGTCAAGCACGCAAGTCATGTCAAGTATTGTCACGAGAGAGTGAGTGGAATGCCTTATATCTAGCAAGTCATGCACTTCGGTGTAATACCACACTGTGATCAATATAGCTCCCATGGACACAAGTACTTTCGGGTGCTCCTCCTAGGTCCAGATCGGGCCCCATTAACGCCAGCATTGAGTCATGTATTTCTTTCGACATCCACTCTAGTTTATATCCAATATAGAATTCCAAAGGATTTACCCATCATAGGAACATAAGGTGGATCTCATGGAACAGAGTTCAAGAAAATATTTTTCATGTAAGGATGAACTATGACTAAACCACACACAAACACATGGCATATCAAACATCTGGGTGGAATTGGCGCCCCTCAGGGTGCCATTACTTCAAGAATTGGCACCTTCATGATAGCCATTATTTACAGAATTATGCGTGACACATCGTGAAACATGGGACTGTATCTATGGGCAGAGATATCTGGGCCAAGAACCCATGGTGTGAGTTAAACAGAAGCTTGAAGAATCTAGAAAAAACCATACTCAGGAAAATGGCGCCCAGACAGGTGCCATTTATTGATTGAATGGCGGCCAGTCAGGTGCCCTTATTTGATTAAATGGCGCCCAAACAAGTGCCATTAATTTATGAAATGGCGCTTGTCCACAGGGGCGCCCAATCCTCTATGAGACAGGAAACACTATTTCTGGAATTGGCACCCACGTGGCTGCCATTATTTGTGGAAATGGCGCCCACGTGGGTGCCATTTTGTTATGAATTTGTGCCTGTTGGTAGGGGCGCCCATTACTAAAATTCCAAAATTCATTTTTTTTTGCCCTAAAGAATTGGCACCCCCTCACAGAGTCATCATTTAATTGGTGACTCCGCGGAGAGTCGTTATTCATGTAATTGGCGCCCAAGGCATGGGCACCCATTTCATTGGTTGATGCTACGCATCGGGCTGGTACACAACTAGACACATAACACTATTCACAATTTCTAAAGTTCACAAAATTAGGAAGTAAAGACATGGATAGACAGAGAAAAATATCAGGATTTTAAGATCATGCTCATGCAAGTATATTAGGGTTTCATTTCATAGATATAAATTATCTAAACACAATGTTTATTAATTACAGAAAAAGGGACCTACCCCCTTGCTATTATTTAATGGACGCCCGTTCACTGGGTCGCCCATTGAAGAATGGGCGCCCAGGGGCTGGTCACCCTTTAAATGATGGCAGCCTCTTGGGCGCCATTTACAAGCATGCATCAAGTTTCCGAAAAAATCCATGTAACAAGCTATAATATAGAAAATGGTTTTATACCAGTGCTACTCGTACTTGTTACCCTATTTTAGCTACGAGTTAGGCCAAATCTTGAGAACACCTACCTTTTTGGAGTGATTAACGAGGTACAAGTAATAGTAGAAAGAATAAAGAAAGCCAAGCCCTTCACGTTCTCTTCAGCAAAGCTTCAACAGCAGGAAGGAGAACGCAGGAAGAAGATGCCCTTCACGTCTTGTTCACGTTCGTGAGAGGAAGAAAAGAAGGAAGATCCTTCCCTTCTGTAGGTGAAGATGAGAACGCAGCAGGATGTCGGTAGTAACTTATTGTTCGTTCGATGGAGGGAAATAATTATAGGGAAAGTAAATGCTAAGGGTCCATTGCCAGCGAAAGCTTGTTGTTCGTGTTTCAAATCCTTCTAGAAGATTGGTCCTTTTTACCTGTTAGGAATTGGCGCCCAAGCAAGGGGCGCCCATTAAACTGTGCCCTTGTGAGGGGGCGCTCATTAAGGGAATTGGCGCCCAAGCAAGGGTCGCCCATTAAACTGGTTTGACCAGTCAAAAGGCAATTGGTGCCCTCATGAGGGGGCGCCCATTAACTGGGTTGACCCAGTCAATGGAATTGGCGCCCTTGCAAGGGGGCGCATATTCCCCTTTGTTTGGAAAATGAAAAACCCCTATACGTGTTATCTATGTGTTGGTCTTTAAGTGATGCTGGCCTTCTTAAATATTGGTATATTTATATAGTAGCTCTCATCAAGTATAGGGCTATGACATTTCTTTTTATAGTTATTTATTTAGGAAAAAGTTAGTTTCTCCATTATTTTTATCCGGGTTGCTACACCCTCCCCCACTTAAAAGAATTTGGTCCCCAAATTCAACTTCATATACGGAGACATGGAGGGTGCGGAGTACTTACAGACTAGAATAGCTCCGAAAATCTCCTTCTCATAGACTCCTCGGTTTCCCATGTAGCGTCTTGTTCTAAGCATCGATTCCATTGGATTTTCACCATAGGGATCGTCTTGTTCCTCAAAGCTCGGACTTCTCGTCGAGGATCTTCATCAACTTTTGCTCGTAGGTAAGGTCCTTCGGTATCACTAAGTCATGGCGGTCAATGACATGGAAAGGATCGTGCACATACTTCTTCAGCATAGAAATATGGAATACATTGTGCACTTCTAATAGTTGTGGAGGCAAAGCAATGCGGTAAGCCACCTCACCCACTCTTTCTAACACCTCGAATGGACCAATAAACCTCGGTGTAAACTTGCCCTTAACACCGAATCTTCTAATACCTCAGCCGGGAGATACCTTGAGAAAAATATGGTCTCCAACTTGGAACTCTAGATCTCTTCTTCTATTGTCAGCGTATGACTTTTGCCTGGATTGTGCTATCTTGAGTCTTTCTCGAATGAGGTGTATCTTCTCGGTTGTATCTCTTACCATATCCGGGCCTAGAATTTGTTTTTCGCCACTTCATCCCAGCATATTGGAGATCGGCAACTCCTGCCATAAAGTGCCTCGAAAGGTGCCATTTGGATACTGGCTTGATAGCTGTTGTTATAAGCAAATTCGGCCAGGGGTAAGTGGTCATTCCAGCTACCGTCAAAATCTATAATACATACCCTTAACATATCTTCAACAATTTGGTTTGTCCTCTCGGTCTGACCATCCGTCTAGGGATGAAAAGCAGTGCTAAAATTGAGTTTCGTCCCCAGAGAATGCTGTAAACCATTCCATAAAAGGGAAGTGAAGCGCGGGTCTTGGTCAGATACTATCGTCACAGGAACTCCATGCAATCTAACAACCTCCCTGATGTATATGGCTGCAAGAACATCAACTGACCATCGACTCTTGATAGGCAAGAAATGGGCCGATTTAGTTAGACAGTCGACGATTACCCAAATTCCATCATGCCCGCCCTTAAACTTAGGCAAGCCCATGATGAAGTCCATGCCGATGTCTTCCCATTTTCACTTGGGAATATCTAGCGGGTGTAGCTTTCCGGTGGGTTTCAGGTGTTCCGCCTTCACTTGTTGGCATGTCAGGCAGCGAGATACAAAGTCTGCCACCTCATGTTTCATATTAGACCACCAGAAAGTTCGCTTCAAATCTTGGTACATCTTTGTTGCCCCAGGGTGAATCATGTGCCTTGATCGATGAGCTTCCTCTAGTATCTTCTTTTTCAACTCATGACAGTCTGGTATACATGTCCGTTCATGGAATAGCAATATGCCATCGGGTGCTAGCTTGAAATCGAGTCTCTAGTCCAGCTTGTCCCTTATCTCCACTAGTGCAAGATTTTCTTCTTGTAGCTTCTTAATTTCAAGTAGCAAATCTGGATGTAGACTCATATGGGATAAAGTAATACACCCGTTCTTCTTATCCGTGCTTACATTAAGTTTTGAGAATTTCTCCAGTAACTTCCATTCTTGAATCATACAATTGGCAAAAATTGCTCTCGACTTTCGACTAAGGGCATCTGCCACAGAGTTACCCTTACCAGGATGGTATTGTATAGTGAAGTTGAAATCCTTGAGGTATTCAAGCCAACGCCTTTGCCTCATGTTTAGTTCATTTTGGGAAAATAGATACTTGAGGCTTTTGTGGTCGGAGTACACAATGAATTGTTCTCCGTAGAGGTAGTGTCTCTAGATCTTTAAGGTGAATACTACCGCGGCCAGCTCTAAATCATGCACCGGGTTGTTCTCTTCGTGCTTCTTTAATTGCCGGGAAAAGTATGCAATGGCCCTTCCATTTTGCATCAATACACACCCGAGGCCAATACCAGAAGCATCGGTATATACCTCGTACTTCTCTCCTTCAATTGGTAATGATAAGATTGGAGCAATGGTTAAGAGATCCTTCAAAACTTGGAAACTCTTCTCACATTCTTCATTCCACTCGTAAGGCACTTCCTTGCAAGTCAACCTGGTGAGAGGAACAATAATTTTTGAGAAGTCCCTGATGAAACGCCGGTAGTAACTAGCTAGCCCCAAGAAACTTCGAATCTCTGTTGCATTCGTTGGTCGTTCCCAATTCTTCACGTCTTCGACCTTTGATGGGTCCATGGAAATTTCATTCTTTGAGACTATATGGCCCAAGAAGGATATTTCCTCGAGCCAGAACTTGCACTTGTTAAATTTGGCATATAATTTATTTTCCCTCAATATCTGCAATGCCTTCTTCAGATGTTCTTCATGGTCTTCTACAGACTTTGAATAAATTAAGATATCATTAATAAAGACCACAATGAATTGATCGAGATGTGGCCTAAAGGTGCTGTTCATTAATTGCATAAAGGCTGCAGGGACATTTGTTAGTCCGAAAGGCATAATAGTAAATTCGTAATGCCCATATCTACTTTGAAATACAGTTTTATGAATGTCCTCCTCCTTGACTCTTAGTTGATGATAACCATACCGGAGATAAATCTTGGAGAAGTATTTAGCTCCAGATATTTGATCGAACAGCTCATCAATCCTCGGCAGCGGGTACTTATTCTTGATTGTAAGGTAGTTCAGATGCCGATAGTCGATGCAGAGTCTCATTGATCTGTCCTTCTTTTTGACAAAAAGCACGGGCGCTCCCCATGGGGAAGTACTCGGCCTGATGAAACCCTTTTTCAATAACTCCATTAGCTGCTCTTTTAGCTCCTTCAACTCAGCGGGGGACATTCTGTAAGGTGCCTTGGAAACAGGACCAGCACCAGGGACATGGTCGATTGTGAACAACACTTCCCTCTCCGGGGGTAAGCCGGTCAATTCTTCTAGAAAAATGTCGAGAAAATCCCGAATTACACAGATGTCTTCAAGTTTAGACTCCTCGACTTCCGTGGCAGTCACAAATGATATGAAGGCCATACATCCTTTACTTATAAGTTTGCTAGCTCGAGAGCTAAGATCAGAGGTGATCTATTCCAAGGGCTAATGTAAACCAGTTCTGGGTAATCCACAAAAGTTATCTTGCTATTTCGGCAATCTACAGTTGCTTGGTGTGTGGATAACCAGTCGGCACCTAGTATGACATCATACCCCTTCATCTCTAGGCATATTAGGTCGCCAGGTAAATTGTTTCCTTTAACCATAACCCTCCAATTTGGGTAGTGATGTGTGATACCCGGGAGGTGTTGATATGACTAAGTCTAACCATTCGGGTTCCTTAGAAAATGAAGCAGCAAATTTTTTGGAAACAAATGAATGAGTTGCTCCAGTATCAAATAAAACTTTAGCAGTCTTAGAACAAACAGTTAGTGTACCTTCCACAATTCCACCTTCCGTCGGTTCCGTCTCTTGGAGAGCTTGCAGATGGCCTGGTTTCTTGGCCGGACGATTCTCATTTTTAGTGGTTTGCTCATTCAACAATGGGCAATCAGGAATTCGATGTTCTCGGCTCCCACATCGGAGACAGGCTCCCAGTCTCCTCCAGCATTCCTCGGCCTTGTGGCCGACCTTGTCACAGTGCTTGCAAACTTCCTTAGAAGGTGTGGTGATGGAGAATGGCTTGTCATTTTTCTTAAATTTCTTTTCTTTAGAGGAATCCCCTCCATTGTCGAACCGCTTCTTATTAAATAATGGTTTGAAGTTTCTGGGACTTCTGACTTGCTCCTTCTTGCCGCTTCCTCGGATCTTATCAGATAATTCAGTTGCGTCCTCGAGCAACTGTGCAAGTCGGGCCATTTCCGAATAGATTTGGATGTTCATCGGTGCCAGTTGGGTAATGTATTGGGGTCGAAGCCCATTGAGGAACCTTTTTACCTTCATCTTTTCAGTACACAGCAAGTGGGGTACATACTTGGACAGTCTTGAGAATTGGGCCTCATACTCGGCCATTGTCAGGGTCCGTTGTTTCAGTGCGGCAAATTCCGTGGCCTTTTTCTCCTGAATGCGGTCGGAAAAGTACTTATTGTTGTAATGTTCAACAAATTCATCCCATGTGACATAGTCACTTGTAAATGTTGCTTCTACGGATTCCCACCAACATCGAGCGTCCCTCTCTAGTTGGAAAGTAGCCAGCAAAACCTTTTCTTCATCTGTGCATTGCATTACACGAAAAATTCTTTTGATTTCCTTCAACCAGTTCTCAGCAACCTCGGGGTCAGATGAGCCCGCGAATCTTGGTGGGTTTATGTTGCGGAAACCCCTATGGAGATCACCAGCTCCGCGGTTGGCTATGCCCTGCGCCACCAGTTGTAGCGCCTGCGTAAGACCTTGCACTGTGCGCTGCATCTCGCGCCATTGAGCACGTTCAGCGGCCATGATCCTACAAGAAATTTTGATCAAATTAGTTTTTGTATTTGACTTGTAATGATGAACGTCAACATAGGACTTAACCCATGGCTCTACCCATCTCACTGGGTACAAGGAGTAAACCTATCCTTGGACTTGGGTTTCCTAGGAAATTGAAATCCTAGGCTCTGATACCACAGAAACTGTCACGCCCCGAGCGCAGAAGGGACCCGATACGCGTGACGAGTTTATATATAGATCATGTCAATCAGAGCAAAAAGATTTTTGACATAAAAACAGAGTGTGCAAAAGACATGGTAATATAATAAGAAGACTTAAAATTTCAAAATAATACCAATATTCCAAGGTGACATTGATCCAAATAATCATAATGATAATGACCCAAATTAAATCATAGGGCTACAAGCCTTAACATGTTCCGACCAACTAGACCAACATAACTGAAAGTGCATAGGCAAGGACTCAAGGAAACAAAAAGATGCGACTAGACTATAGCTCGACGATCGGTGGCTCTAGCACTCTTCACTTGATCTCATTCCCATCCATATAGTTGTCGCTATCCGAGTTACCTGAAAAATGTTGGAATGAAACTAGATGAGTGAATCGCCTAGTAGGAATTATATCTCAAGAACTAGCAATGCTTTAAGTAATTACATGTTATGTGTAATGCAGGCATAACTATGTATGATGGACGAGCAAGATATCAAGAACTTTTTAGAGAAGAACATAGCATGATTTCAAGGTATCAATAAAGTACTATCAAGTGTTTACACAATTCTTTTCTAGGAAAGTGAGAACCAATGTTCAAGCATGTAATATCCAGTACATGTAGAATTTGGCTATTTCAATCAAGCAAGTACTTTCCCATTCTGGGCCACGCAAGTCAAGTCAAGCACGCAAGTCATGTCAAGTATTGTCATGAGAGAGTGAGTGGAATGCCTTATATCTAGCAAGTCATGCACGTCGGTGCAATGCCACACCGTGATCAATATAGCTCCTATGGGCACAAGTACTTTCGGGTGCTCCTCCCAGGACCAGATCGTGCCCCATTAATGCCAGCATTGAGTCATGTATTTCTTTTGACATCCACTCTAGTTTATAGCCAATATAGAATTCCAAAGGATTTACCCATCGTAGGAACATAAGGTGGATCTCATGGAATAGAGTTCAAGAATAGATTTTTCATGTAAGGATGAACTATGACTAAACCACACACAAACACATGACATATTGGAAATCTGGGTGGAATTGGCGCCCTTCAGGGTGCCATTACTTCAAGAATTGGTGCCTTCATGGCAGCCATTATTTACATAATTATGCGTGAAACGTGGGACTGTATCTATGGGCAGAGATATCAGGGCCAAAAACACGTGGTGTGAGTTAAACAGAAGCTTGAAGAATCTGGGAAAAAACCATACTCGGGAAAATGGCTCCCAGATAGGTACCATTTATTGATTGAATGGCACCCAGTTAGGTGCCCTTATTTGATTAAATGGCGCCCAGACAGGTGCCATTAATTTATGAAATGGCACCTGTCCACAGGGGCGCCCAATCCTCTGTGATACAGGAAACACAATTTCTGGAATTGGAGCCCACGTGGCTGCCATTATTTGTGGAAATGGCGCCCAAGTGGGTGCCATCATTTTATGAATTTGCGCTTGTTGGTAGGGGCGCCCATTACTGAAATTCCAGAATTCAAATTTTTTTTTTGCCTTAAAGAATTGGCGCCCCCTCACAGAGTCATCATTTAATTGGTGACTCTGCGGAGGGTCGTTATTCATGTAATTGGCGCCCAAGGCATGGGTGCCCATTTCATTAGCTGATGCTACGCATCGGGCTGGTACACAACTAGACACATAACACTATTCATAATTTCTAAAGTTCACAAAATCAGGAAGTAAAGACATGGATAGATAGAGAAAAATAGTAGGATTTTAAGATCATGCTCATGCAAGTATATTAGGGTTTCATTTCATAGATATAAATTTTCTAAACACAGTGTTTATTAATTACATAAAAAGGGAATTGGAATGAGCGCCGTTCACTAGGTCGCCCATTCAAGAATGGGCGCCCATTGACTGGTCGCCCATTAATTGATGGCAGCCTCTTGGGCACCATTTACAAGCATGAGTCTCCGGAAAATCCATGTAACAGGCTATATAATGCAGGATATGTATTTATACTAGTGCTACTCATGCTTCTTACCCTATTTTTGTTGCAAGTTAGGCTAGATCTTGAGAACACCTACCTTTTTGGCGTAAATAACGAGATATAGGTAATAGTAGAAGAAAGAATAAGAAAGTCAAGCCCTTCACATTCACGTTCTCTTTAGCAAAGCTTCAGCAAAGCTTCTACAGCAGGAAGGAGAACATAGGAAGAAGCTTCACGGTCTTCTTCACGTTCGTGGGAGAAAAGAAAAGAAGGAAGATCCTTCTCTTCTGCAGGTGGAGATGAGAACGGTAGCAGGATGTCGGTAGTAACTTATTGTTTGTTTGATGGAGGGAAATAATTATAGGGAAAGTAAATGCTAAGGGTCCATTGCCAGTGAAAGCTTGTTGTTCGTGTTTCAAATCCTTCTAGAAGATTGGTCCTTTTTACCTGTTAGGAATTGGCGCCCAAGCAAGGGGCGCCCATTAAACTGTGCCCTTGTGAGGGGGAGCTCAGTAAGGGAATTGGCGCCCAAGCATGGGGCGCCCATTAAACTGGTTTGACTAGTCAAAAGGCAATTGGCACCCTCATGAGGGGGCGCCCATTAACTGGGTTGACCCAATCAATGGAATTGGCGCGCTTGCAAGGGGGCGCCTATTCCCGTTTGTTTGGAAAATGAAAAACCCCTATACGTGTTATCTATGTGTTGGTCTTTAAGTGATGATGGCCTTCTTAAATATTGGTATATTTATATAGTAACTCTCATCAAGTATAGAGCTATGATATTTCTTTTTAGAGTTATAGATTTAGGAAAAAGTTAGTTTCTCCATTATTTTTATCCGGGGTGCTACACTCACACACTCCACACCCTCAGACTGGCTAGGATCCGCACCTCTACACCCAACGGCACAGCCATGTCCAAGTACCTGACATGGGGTATGCACCACTGCACCCAACAGTAACATACTCTTGTCCCAACCAAGGTACATACGCTCAGACGATCTCAACTCTACGGGAGTATTGAACACACAAGGTGCTCTCGCCCGGTCTAATCACGACAAGCCCTCTAGGCAGTGGAAACAATAGGGCTCTATTGGCCCGATTAGGAATACAAGCAAGAGGGGGGTGAATTTATTGCGCCCCATTTTTAAAAACTAAATGCAGTAATGTTTAGATGAGACTAAAAAACACTCTAATCGTAGAACAATGAGAATTAACAGAATAAATATCAAGCAAGCTCTCACATCTCCCCAACGATAGTTTGTATGACCCACTCGGATAAAGTGTGAAATGCGCACAGATTATATGTATCTCTCCACTCA
Source organism: Amorphophallus konjac (assembly GCA_022559845.1). Classification (NCBI taxonomy): domain Eukaryota; kingdom Viridiplantae; phylum Streptophyta; class Magnoliopsida; order Alismatales; family Araceae; genus Amorphophallus; species Amorphophallus konjac. The sequence goes on from CM040117.1 coordinate 54,165,204, forward strand.
CCGCAACACACACGCAATCGAGAACGGACAAAGTAATACGGCAATCACACAAATAGCAAATCACAACGCGAGGATTTTTAGGTGGTTCAGATGCACCTAGTGCAGTCCTACCTCCACCCCTCTCAACCTGAGAGGATTCCACTAACCACGCTACACAATGGTAGCAAAGCAACCACACACGAGCACAAAGGTCCCACACACACACGTGTTCTCACGCGACGACGAGAAACCACGCACACGGAGACGATGCTCCGAAATCGTATATGAATGAAAAAGATGGAAAATACAAAGCCCAGTCCAGATTTAAATCTATGCTCAAATAGAAATATGCAAGTTAAAGAACAAGAAATCCCCCTTCAGATCTTCAACAAATTCCGTAGATAGGATGGTAGGGAGCACTGGAAAGTTTATCTACGGAGAGGAAGAGTTTTGATGCAGCAAAAAAATTTCCCAGCCTGGAGTCTTCACCCAACGATCTGTGCGAGGGTGGTTTAGATGAGAGAGATCAGGTCGCTGAAGCCTCCTCCAGGTGATCTTCCTCCTCCTGCTGCTATGTGCGTCACCCTCTCCTCCTTTCCTGCAAGGATAGAACTATTAGCCCCTTGGAGATTATCTTTCTCGAATGGAGTTCGCAGCCTCCTTATACCCAATTGATGTGACACAACCTAGGACTTAACAAGCAAGTACATTTGGCAACAAAGACGGATCGATAATGGCGGTCGCTCACCCGTCACTCACCCAAGACCCGGGGTAACTTGGAAATGCCAAGTGGAGGTTGTGTGGGCTGGGCCCTTGCTGGTAGAGGGTCAGCAAGGCCAAGGTTTGTTTCCCCAAGGGTATGGCTGCCCAATTCAAGGGAGCCGACGAAGTGGCAAGGGCACGGGTTACACTCCTCACCCCACGGTGATCTCTTAAAGCGATGGTGCTTAAAGATCGGACTCTCACTTCTCAAAGCCAGCGGAGTTTATGAAATAATATTAGGGAGAACAAGCACTAAATGGAGCTAGGAGTGGAGCACTTACTCGACCGATTTGAAGAAACCGATCCCGTTCGGAGACGTGGGCGAGCGGGGAAGCGTGGGTTCCCCACACGCCGTGCCGGTGTAGCTTGGCATGCTCAAATTGTTACAACACTACACCCCATGCAAGGGGGGGAATCGTGGGGAAGGGAAGATGATGATTACATCCAAACACTACCTCCTCACAGGGAGGGGCCTTCAGCCGGCCAAGCGGGAAGGGAAATTCGAGCTAGAAGTGATGAAAGGAAGCCGATGTCGAATCTGTCCACGTTCTGGAATCAGGGACCAGCAGTCGAAGATCGCACCTCTGTGACCTCTCCTGATTTTTTTCTGATGACGGGACCGGTGGGGAAATCTTCATAACTAGATCAGGATGACTTTAGAATTTTTTTGATTTCTTCTGGCGTCGATGCTGGTCTGGGTGGAGGCTCAAACAGGGTGGCAGATTCTCGGACTGACAGCTTCAGGTTTCTAACAGCAGGAAGAAGAGGATGCACCGATAGCTCCCGGACTCAGAATCAAGAACTGCCAGAGTTGTTGGAACCGTAGACGAGTCCTCTTCGTAGAAGAACTGGCGGTAAAGCCAAATGATGTCGGAGAAGACCAGTGGACTCTGGACAATGGTGACAGGTCGATGCAGACTGTGGGAAGCAGAACCGCGTACCCGAGGGAGAAAATTGATAACTCTGGCCCATGGACGTCGATCGAAGTTCGGCTTCTTCATTCTGAATGTAGACAGGATGAGAAACAACTTTTCAGAAGAACTCTTGGCTTGATTCTTCCGAGGTTCGTCGTGGTAAAGCTTCTACTCCGGTTCAGGTGCTCAACAGGGGCAGCTCTGCGCAGTTGTGGGAGCACGGATCTCTCGGGCAGCACGGAGTTCGGATGGAGATGAAACCACCGCCGTTACGAAGAAGACTGGTAGACACTTCCGTGGATACCTCTTGGGCCTTCAGATTCGCTGGGATGTGGTCAGGGTCGCCTCTGCAAACTGCTACTCTTCTGCTGCCTGCGAATTGAAAACTGGAGGTTGAAGATGATGGGGGGAAATGGGGTATATGGGAGGGGAAATGGAGGTGGATGAGTGTTGGGAGAACCCTGGCTGTGAGGGGGTCTAGGAGGGGGTGTTCCAAGGTGTGAGAGGGGAAGAATAGGGTCTGGAAGGGGGTCTAACAGGTGGTGGGAGGAGGAGCTTCGAATTTGGGCTTGGAGGGAGAAGGGGGAAGGTGAGGGGGGCATAAGTGGGTGGAGGGAATGTGAGTTTGAATTTCCTTTAATGTGGGGTGATCAATGGTGGTCTTGGGGATGGGAAGAGGTGCCTTGGGAAGGTGGAGGGCTGCTTGGGGAAGGGGATGGGTAGTTGGGGGTTGGAGGGTGGGGTATGGATTGGTGGAGGGTCTATTGGGACTAGGGGGAAGTAATGATGGCTTGTGGGAAGTTGTAGAGGAGTTAATGGAGGTAGGTGGGAGGGTGGAGGTGGTTGGGAGGGGAGGGGAGAGAAAATTTTTGAAATTGGGTGTGGTGGAGAAAGAAAGGGGAGTGAAAGAGAGAAATTAAGAGAGGGATGGGTGGGGAATCTCTCCCCTAGGGTCTCTCAACCAAATAATGGAATCTCTCCACTAGATAAGAAGTTTGAACTCTCAAAATGGCAAGTTTTTCATTCATTGATTCATTCATTAGTTCCAAATGAAGGGAATGTGACCCTATATATAGGTAACCCATATTTTACAATAAGACCCTGACAAAAGACTCAATGACAAATAACCGAGGGGGTAGGGGGGCCTCTTGGGCCTAGCCCAATGAAATAGGCCCAATAGCTAACTAAACAACATAATGACACTCAAACTTAGGAAAATAAACACAAGACCTAGGGACATGACTCAAGAAAATGAAAATTACATCAAATGACTCAAATAGAAAGCACAAAATGGATAATTGGGCCTTTATGGAGAGAGGCCCGAACTCAAATGGTGCCGGAGTGTGAGGAAGACCCGAGCCAAAGGGAGTCACAGGTGATGCCTCTATCAAATCCCCTGGGCTGCAAAGAGCTCGACTCCGTCGAGTAGGGGTCCATCCGGCTGTGGTACTGCTCAAGAAGGTCAGGATCCAACTGCTGGAGATCCTCTCGACTCACCCATGAATCCTCCGAAGGAGGCCGATCCTTCCACCTGACGAGATAGCGCTCGTATACCTTGCTCCGAGTGGTAGTGACTTGTTCATCAAATATTTGTTCTATGCGTTCACGCTGGGCTCTCTTGGCTGGTGGTCTCTCCTCACAGGTGGGTGCTCTCTCAAGGGAAGGAATAGGCTCAATCTCCTCACTGGGTACCACCGTGGGTCCCTTATATGGCACTAAGTCAGCGACATTGAATGTGGGACTTACCCCATATTCCTCGGGGAGATCTAACTCATAGGCATTTGCACCAATACGCCTCAGGACCTGGAAGGGACCAGCCCCACGTGGCCTCAATTTGGAGGTGGCTCCCAGGGAGAGCCTCTCCGTCCTTACCATCACAAAGTCACCCTCATGGAATTCTTGGTGACGCCGATGAGAGTCGGCCCGCCTCTTATAAGCCTCATTCTTTTTGCTTATGTGCTTGCAAAGGCTTTCATGTAATTTTGTGAATGTTGACATTATAGGGGTGATGGGTGGACCTGGGCAACCAAAAGTAGACCAATCATGCTTTGATGCCAAGAAGACTTTGATGGAATGGGGAGGACCGGGGCATCCATAGGTGATACGGTCATGCATGGGGGTGACAAATGCTAGGGGACCCGGGCATCCATGAATACTCCTATCATGCCTACGACTCTTGATGAGTGAAGGTGGACCACTACATCCGAATTTGGACCACTCATGCTTTCTACTTGACATGTGGGTGATATAAATGAATGGACCCAACATAGTGTTCATGCCAAGGGGTGTGGAAAGCCTAGACACATGCATACTTTTCCCAAAAGTGACTTCTATGTATATAGGTGTGGGACAACCTTTGAACTCCAATTGGAAAGGATCGAATGGATCTAAGAAGGTGGTCATCATGGGGTGGGGCACAACCTTATTACCTAGGGATATGTGGTCCAAGGTCATGGCTCCCAAGGTGTAACCCGGGTCTAGGATGGGGTGGATTGGGTCAAACATGGTGGGTTGGGATAGGGAAAGGTGGGTGGTGGATAAGGTGGTTGGGTCCCATGGTTTCTTTGTCCCCTATTGGAAGGGATCAAAGGGATCATAAAAAGGGTTATCGAGGGGGAGGGGCCCTATGTCCTCAAGATCCTCAAGTGGTGGTGGGTCATCCTCCTCTAATGAGATAATTGGGTCGAAGTTCTTTGTGAGTGGGTCGGCCATGAGGGGAGGGCTTGACTTTCCACCCGATATAAGAAGCTCCAAATTGAGGAGAAGGTCGGGCTCATCGGGTGTGGGGAGGAATAGAAGGAGGTTGCTAGTGTAGCAACCAATGGTGCAAACCGAGGTGATAGACCCGACACAAAGGTGTAGGAGGTCAAGGCTCCTAGATTGGTGAGCCATGGGGGTCAACAAGCCGGTCAACTCATATTGCCAAACTAAGACCTTGAGAAGGTCCTCTAAGGTTTCCACTTGGTAGGATGTTTGGATTATGGTGTGATAGGTGGAGATGTGCACTATGGGAAGGTTTTCCTTTATGGGATGGCAATCGTGGGCCGTGATCTCTCTTATTGGGCTCTTCTTTTGCCAACTAATAAGGGACTCTTCCAAGATGAATTTGGCCTTATCTAGAGGGGGTGGTGGAGGGTGAAGATCCTCGTGCGAGGCTTCCTCTTCAATTGGGACATGGGTGCTCTCCATGGAGGGGATAGGTTCCCGAGAGGTATTTGTCTTCATGTGGTAAAGTGGGTGGACTACTTCTTCCAAAGATAATGGAGTGGGAAGGTTATTTGATGGTGGGGTGATGATGGCCGGAGTATGGTGAACTCGGGGTGGTGAACAAGGGCGGGATTCCCGCGGGTGGGAGAATACAAGGTTGTTGAATTTAAAGGTTCCCGAAAGGTGTGGCGGATGCACTAGGCAAGTCCGACGTGTTAGGTCGATGTCGACATTTCTTTCATCTAACCATTTCTTACCTAGGATTATACATGGACCCGCCAATGTTCCCTTTTGACACCAAGCCCCATCCAAATACTTAGTCTTCCCGAACCATTTATGGAATTCAATAAAGACTTGGTCTCCATTGTGCACAATTTGTCCGGTCCTACAAAGAGAGGTAATGATATCGGGGGACACCCAATTTTCAGATTCTAGGTCAATGAAATTAATTTTTACGGGCTCTCCATTAGGTAAGCATGCATGGGATATGATTGGGTGAGGGGCCATGTGACCCAAGACTCAACGTTAGCAATGATGGGTTTGACAATGCACGGTTCGGACAAGAATGCAAGCATACCCTAGGACTTGACTTGTAGAGATAAGTCAATGACTTGCTCTGATACCAATTGATGTGACACAACCTAGGACTTAACAAGCAAGCACATTTGGCAATCAAGACGGACCGATAATGGCGGCCGCTCACCCGTCACTCACCCAAGACCCGGGGTAACTTGGAAATGCCAAGTGGAGGTTGTGTGGGCTGGGCACTTGCTGGTAGAGGGCCAGCAAGGCCATGGTTTGTTTCCCCAAGGGTATGGCTGCCCAATTCAAGGGAGCTGATGAAGTGCCAAGGGCACGGGTTACACTCCTCACCCCACGGTGATCTCTTAAAGCGATGGTGCTTAAAGATCGGACTCTCACTTCTCAAAGCCAGCGGAGTTTATGAACTAATATTAGGGAGAACAAGCACTAAATGGATCTAGGAGTGGAGCACTTACTCGACCGGTTTGAAGAAACCGATCCCGTTCGGAGACGTGGGCAAGCGGGGAAGCGTGGGTTCCCCACACGCCGCGCCGGGGTAGCTTGACCTGCTCAAATTGTTACAACACTACACCCCATGCAAGGGGGGGAATCGTGGGAAAGGGAAGATGATGATTACATCCAAACACTACATCCTCATAGGGAGGGGCCTTCATCTGGCCAAGCGGGGAGGGAAATTCGAGCTAGAAGTGATGAAAGGAAGCCGATGCCGAATCTGTCCACGTTCTGGAATCAGGGACCAGCAGTCGAAGATCGCACCTCTGTGACCTCTCCTGATTTTTTATGATGACGGAACCAGTGGGGAAATCTTCATAACTAGATCAGGATGACTTCAGAATTTTTTTGATTTCTTCTGGCACCGATGCTGGTCTGGGTGGAGGCTCGAACAGGGTGGCAGATTCTCGGACTGACAGCTTCAGGTTTCTAACAGCATGAAGAAGAGGATGCCCCGATAGCTCCCGAACTCAGAATCAAGAACCGCTGGAGCTGTTGGAACCGTGGACGAGTCCTCTTCGCAGCAGAACTGGCAGAGAAGCCAAATGATGCCGGAGAAGACCAGTGGACTCTGAAAAATGGTGACAGGTTGGTGCAGACTGTGGGAAAAAGAACCGTGTACCAGAGGGAGAAAATTGATAACTATGGCCCACGGACGTCGATCGAAGTTCTGCTTCCTGATTCTGAAGGTAGACAGGACGAGTAACAACTTTATAGAACAACTCTTGGCCTGAGTCTTCCGAGGTTCATCGTGGTAAAGCTTCTACTCTGGTTCAGGTGCTCAGCAGGGGCAGCTCTGCGCAGTTGTGGGAGAACGGATCTCCCGGGCAGCACGGAGCTCGGATGGAGATGAAACCACCGCCTTTACGAAGAAGACTGGTAGACGCTTCCGTGGATACCTCTTGGGCCTTCAGAATCGCTGGGATGTTATCGGAGTCACCTCTGCAAACTGATACTCTTCTGCTGCCTGTGAACTGAAAACTGGAGGTTGAAGATGATGGGGGAAATGGGGTATATGGGAGGGGAAATGGAGGTGGATGAGTGTGGGGAGAACCCTGGCTGTGAGGGGGTCTAGGAGGGGGTGTTCCAAGGTGTGGGAGGGGAAGAATAGGGTCTGGAAGGGGGTCTAACAGGTGGTGGGAGGAAGAGCTATAAATTTGGGGGGCACAAGTGGGTGGAGGGAATGTGAGTTTGAATTTCCTTTAATGTGGGGTGATCAGATGGGAAGAGGTGCCTTGGGAAGGTGGAGGGCTTCTTGGGGAAGGGGATGGGTAGTTGGGGGTTGGAGGGTGGGGTGTGGATTGGTGGAGGGTCTATTGGGACTAGGGGGAAGTAATGATGGCTTGTGGAAGTTGTAGAGGAGTTAATGGAGGTAGGTGGGAGGGTGGAGGTGGTTGCGAGGGGAGGGGAGAGAAAATTTTTGAAATTGGGTGTGGAGGAGAGAGAAAGGGGAGTGAAAGAGAGAAATTAAGAGAGGGATGGGTGGGGAATCTCTCCCCTAGGGTCTCTCACCCAAATAATGGAATCTCTCCACTAGATAAAAAGTTTGAACTCTCAAAATGACAAGTTTTTCATTCATTGATTCATTCATTAGTTCCAAATGAATGGAATGGGGCCCTATATATAGGCAACCCACATTTTACAATAAGACCCTGACAAAAGACTCAATGACAAATAACCGAGGGGGTAGGGGGGCTCTTAGGCCAAGCCCAATGAAATGGGCCCAATAGCTAACTAAACAACATAATGACACTCAAACTTAGAAAATAAACACAAGACCTAGGGACATGACTCAAGAAAATGAAAATTACATCAAATGACTCAAATAGAAAGCACAAAAAGGATAATTGGGCCTTTATGGAGAGAGGCCCGAACTCAAATGGTGCTGGAGTGTGAGGTAGACCCGAGCCAAAGGGAGTCACGGGTGATGCCTCCATCACCAATGAAACAAGATGCAAAAAGACTTAAATGCCCAACAGAAAAACCCTTCAAAATGTGTCTAACAAATGTTGGGATGCAAGGCATGAATCCAGAGGGGGGGTGAATGGATTCTCGTTAAAAACTATTGTGGAATTAAACTTTTGACTACACTCAATGTAATCTAGTGAGACAACGGAGCTCTCTTACTCAAGAAATTGATCTCTTAAAATCGATATCAAACACATGGTGTGCAAACAGATTCCACACTAACCAGCATGCTGAACAGAATTAAAAGTGCGATCTCTATTCAGATTAACACTCAACATGCTCAGAATAATGTAGGCTAAACAGATGCAAATGTAACGAGCCTAAGCATACATCAACTGTGAATCAACAGAGCAAGCAAACCATAGACATAGAGAATTTTAGATGGTTCCGTCTGCTACCACAGACCTACGTCCATCCCCCACTCAACCCGAGTGAGGCTTCTACTGACTCACAGCTTGAACCGCTGAGCATCATAGCTTGCTTACACTGCTGAGCAACACAGCTTGCTATCCGCTGAGCAATCACAGCTTCCTGTCGAGGATCACACCTCGCCCACTGAGCAACACAGCTTCCTTGAAATGATAAGGAAAACAAAGAACGAAACCAAAAAGAAAAATAACAAAAAGTTGTAGCTCACGCAGGAGCAAAATAGTTCTGGATATGATCCAAGAACTGATGAAGAAGTAGATTCTCAAGCTCACTCTTCCTCTCTATTCTCTCTTTCCCACCCTCTTTCTCTTTCTCTGCTCACTCTCTGTTTCCTTCAGACTTCTTCTAATCTTACGATACTCTATTTTTCTCCTTCTCCTTCTTCTTCTTCTTCCTTCAGCTAACTCTCTCTCTCTCTCTCTCAGCACTCTAACTCTGACTCTTCACAGTAGCTCTCTGGCTCTCGAACTATTCTACTCTTCTTTCCTCTTCTTCTGATCTCCCTTTCTTCTCTCGTTGGATGAACGAATTTGAGCGCTCGATCACCTTTTATAGAGCACGAGTCCTGTGGTCCCACGAGCTCTTGATTTTGGGCACGTGTAGAAACACGTTCCCGCACATTTCGAAGGTCCACGTGTCAGGAGCTGATGAATAGTTGATCCATGTGACAAGTTTTTGGAACAGCTTCCTCTCTTGGATCACGTGTCAGTTTAATTCAATTCTAGGATCACATGATCATTCAATTCCTTTCTGCTCACTCTCTTTAAGTGTTTGAATGAATTCTATCAATAAGATATAAACATTTCATCAAACACCTTTTTCATCATAATTGATCAGGAGGATACATACTTAGGTAATTTCAGAAAAATCAGATGCTCAGATTAAGATAATGTATAATGATGCAAATGCCTTGATGCATAAGCTCAGTGCATAGACCTGATGACCTGGAATCTATATGTGCACTGACTTTGAACTCTACATGTGCACAGACCCTTCATGTGCTCAGACATGATGTTTAGATGAGTAATGACCTGATAGATTAAATGCACAAGGTGCATCAACCTTGATAGTGATGACTTCTAATGCACTGACTTAATGCTGCAAAGGCTAATACACTAGCATCGACCTTTCCAACACATACATTGACCTTAGGCTGTAGTCGCTAGGTCACTAGCATCGACCTTTCTCCAGCCGCTAGGTTGCTAACATCAACATGTGTACAAGGTGCACCGACCTTATAGCACATGGTGCATGAGTTGCATCGACCTAATGGTGTGTACTATGATCAATGTGCATAGATCTTATTGTGCCTTCAGTGTATAAGGTGCATCGACCTTCTGAACGAAAAAGCCTATGTGCATCGACCTTCTAGACTCAGCAATATATGAGCATCGACCTTCTTTGTCTGTAACCCATACATGCACCGACCTTCTAGACCCAATGCCATATATGCATCGACCTAGTAGCTCACTGAAGTGGAGGATGCATCGACCTTATAACTGAACACTTGTGCTTATGCACTGAGTTTCTAGGCTCAGAGTTAACATGTGCACAAACCTGATACTGTCAATGCAAATGTGTGCACCGACCTATCAAAGGTGCAAGCACAAACATGCATAAACCTTTATATGCAATGGTCTGAATATGTGTCGACCTTGATATGCATCAGACTGAAAAGTGCATCGACCTTACCAGCAGATTTGAAATAGCTGCACCGACCTTACCAGTAGATTTGGAATAGTTGCACCGACCTTACTAGCAGATTTGGAATAGTTGCACCGACCTTTGATTTGCTAACAACCTGTGCATTGACCTGTTTCTGCCAGTGCATAAGGACAATAGTTTGATGCTTCGACTTGTCACTTGGATGCTCAGACCTTTCTGTCTTGATGAGATCATTAATAAAAGCATCAAGGTTAAATCATCAAGGTTATATATATAATGACACATACTAGTTGACATCATCAAAACCACATGGACACAATAATCTCCCCCTTTTTGATGATGGCAATATTATGAGTCATTGCAAGAAATTCATCTTGATGATCAAAGTTTGTTATGAGTTTAAAGTGCAAACCAGTATGAGATATGCAAGAGCATGCAACACAGCTTATGCAACACAACTTCTGTCAGAATTACTAATGACTCACATATTCTCCACATAAAAGAGAATCCTATGACAAAATTACTAATGACTCACATATTCTCCCCCTTTGACAACAGCAACAAGGAAGGAGCAGTAAGCTGAACAAGCAGACTATATCCTGGACAGAGAGGAGGTATTAAAGTGAAAGAAATATCAGCAAGAACACAAAGATAATCCCATACAAGAAAAAGTGAGAGGCATTCTCAAAGATTCTCCGCCTTGTTCCAAAATGATGTTGACAGAACAATGATTCTCTTTCAACTATACTCCCCCTGAATAGATAATCTCCCCCTTTGACAAAGCAGAAGGAGTGGAATGAAAATTTATCAGCAAACCACAGGGACAGTCAAGTTCAAGTTGACTAAGAAGATGATGATGAAACAGTTCTCCCCTTTGACTTGACAGAGGGATTGGAATGGAAGTAAATCATCAGACATTAGATTTCAGCAAAATCACATGATCAATCATAGATGAGTTTAGGTCATGACAGATATCATTAAGAATAGTGAGCAGAATCTGATATTGAATTGAATGTGTAGATGACATGAGCATTCTGAAGAATGAATTTCAGCAGAAAATGAAAACTGAGCATAGGGATTCCAAATGAGCTTTAAACAAAACTTGGGTAATTCAAAAAGGTTTTCAATGAGATACCAATTTCATAAATCTAAGAATAGAAATATTTCAGAGTCTTCCATTATAAGGGTTTATGAATCTTTATTGAACATCATGGTTTAAATATGATATATACACAGTTTGTTAATAAAGTTCTTTACTCATATCTGAAGTCAAGGTTTAATAAGAGTGAACCAAGCCCTCATACTTACATATTGATTAACCTCCCTTCATCTTACTCAATCAATTTCAATGGCTTCTTTAGGAATTACAATAATTAGTATTGAGGTTAAACAATCATGAAAACTTCAGATTTGGTTCCTGAGGATCAGCAGTTTCAAATTTTTCTTTTGTTAAAAAATACTTTTCATATTTTTCAAGTCAAATATTCCAGGTGCAATTAAGTTCAGTACACACCTTGTAACTAGAGGATACATGTTGTTTAGACGCCAGTATCCCTAAGCACTTGGTATGATTGACTGTCATGCTTCGTAAGAACAGAGATAGCATTGACACCTCATGACATATCTCAACTCATTTCATTGATGAGTGAGATATATTTCTCAGTATTCAAGCCATTGCTCTGCCTGGATTTTCGATGTATTTTCAGTAGAGATAATTATGGCACTTCATGACACAGTTCTCTAGACTTCATAGACATGGTTTCTCGGTGACCAAAATCATTGCTCTGAATATATTATTCTTAGGAACTTTTTAGATCATTCAGATGTTTAAAAATAATACTAATTTCATGTACTTCAACCAAATAAAGTCATGATTTCAATATTTTTAGATTTCAGAAGATTTTACAAGACTCAACATGAAACAGTTGGTTAAAGTTTATTAAAGTTGATTCAGATATTTTCAAGACATTCATAACCAAACTCAATGAATACATTAAACTTAAACTAATCTAATCTTTTCAGACATTCATAATCCTGTATAACAGAAGATTCCTAGAAAGAATATTTTTTTTAGATTTATGATCAAGGTACACGGATTGAAATCTTCTTAAATTACAGATAGATAAAGACAGTTTCATGAGCAGCCAGATTATCAATGGAAACCAGCAATAGGAACAATCACTAGGTGTGAGTAAAGTTTTCAGATATGCAACAAAGATGGCCAAGAGTGCTTCAGTTAAATAGGAATTCAAGGAATACAGATATTGAAGCTTAATCAAGTAGCAGCTAGATCAATGATTTAATAGTGAAAATCAAGCATGTAAAGATGGCAATCTCCCCCCTCAACAAATATAGGAGCAGCAGACAGTGTACTCCATAACAGATAAAAATGAAAATCAGATGAAGCTTGAATAAAGAATCAATCAAGGATAAAGTGAATTTTACTTCACTTGCATCAAGAAACATCAAGGTTTAAAGAGCAATCAAGAGAGATTCAGACTGAAAAAGGAATAGCTCAAAGCGGTTGATCGAAATGAGTGGTTTGGTCAACCGAAATAGACAGTAATAAAAGATAGATCAAATAATTCAGATCAAGACATGAGCTCCCCCTAAAAGTATGCATGACAATTAATCTTTTTGGTATTTTCAATATGAATGATATACAATCAATTCTGAAGTCAATATATGCAAGATGACAAATGTAAATGAGTAAACTATGAACTGTAGGAACTTCCCTTATGTATGTGCATTTATGCCAAACAATCCTGTTGACACATGAATGATATGCAGTTATCAACATGTATGCATATGCATTGACTCCCCCTAACTAAATACATTGAACCATCATATATGATACGAAGACCATGTAGGGGGTTTGTTTTCATCAACTATGCATGAAGCACAAGAGCTACCTTGACAGACTCCCCCTGACTTTATGCACTGTATGACTAAGATCGGAGTGCAACATAAGAAATGAAATCTATACAGAGAGTTTAATGAATTATGCTCATAAACAATTAGACTGCTCTATGTGCAAAAATGACCTATGGTACCAGGTAGAGGACTTGTTCTAAGGACCACCTCATACATAGTGAGAACTTTCAGACATATCGTATCTGCTTTTCAGTAACTCACCATTTGATATACCATTATAGTCATGCAAGACAATGCAGTGCAAATGCAGTTCTATGTGCATCTCAAGATTTTAAATGACATCATTCTAAGCACATGTGTATGTAGATATCAACCTTATGCAGTTCAGATCTTTTCAGATTTTGTGCAAGATGTGCATTATGACATGTTCATGCATTTAAACAAATGCAATGAACTTATGCATGTATCAAACAAACTCATGCACCAATGCAAAGATGTAAACAAGTATGCATGAAATTCTAAATAACAAATCAATCATGATATGCATCTTTCTGAAGGAAATTATTGAAGACTCAAATGATCAAACTAGTAAAATGCAGAATCTGGGGTTTCATCATACTCAGGTGCCTTGGCTTATTTGAACCCCTTTTTATTCCTCAGTTCCAAGACACTTCTGCAAAACAGATTCTCATTTTATAGATTTAGGTACCCAAGTCTCCTTGGGTACTGATGGGTTAGTAGCCTCTCTAAAGGATGCTCTCCACAATTTTTGGACTTTCTCATCATCAGAAATCATCAATCGACAATCAATTAAAGAGTGCCCAACCCGACCACAATAATGACATGAAACAGTTGGCTTTTTGTTCTTATTCTGCACATTAGCATAAGGATGGGTTCTATGCGCATGTGCGTGAGAGTTTTTGTTATTTACATGAACATTTTGTCTTTTATTACGAGCCAACCAGTAATCGACAGCTTTGTGGCCTTGCTTTCCACACTCAAAATATGCAATGAATTTTCCTTTAAAAATGAATTTATTTCCTTCAAAAGCATTTCTATTTGCAGGGAATTTATTAAATTCAGAATTAAATTCCTTTCCCTGAGCATTCCAGCAGTTAACAGCAATATGGCCTACCTTGCCACAGCAAAAACAACGAGCTTTCCTATTCTGAACATAAGGAGATTTCTTAGCATGAAAGTTACTAGCATGAGAAGTTTTAGCATTCTTCCTATCAACATGCTATTCATCCTTTTTCATTACAAAACAATTAGACATCAAGTGACCTTGCTTACCACAATAGAAATATGATGTCTTAGATTTCTTTGAAGCATGGTGTTTTTCATGTGAGTTCTTGGAATGCATGTTGTTGAATGTGTTTTTTTGTGTTTGCTACCCATTATTTTTCTTTTTCTTAGATTCATTCTGTTTATGAGTTTTCTCAGCAGCAAACCGTTTTGGGAATTGACTAAAGGTGCCAGCCACTTCAGAGCTTTGCACAAAGGTGGTGTAAAGCTGGTTCCTAATAGCCTCCTTAATTCCAGAACTACAACCTATCCCCTTTCTTGGATTACCAGCCTCATCTTCCATGGCAATTTTTATTTTTCCTTTATCTTTTATCTTTGATAGAGTTAGATGAAAAATTTCAAAGTCTTTCAGTTTATTTTCCAAGGAAGCTATGATTATTTCAGCATTAGCCTTTTCCTTCTCACATGACACCAATCTTTCTTTCAATGTTTTGTTTTCATAGACTAGAACCGTGGATTTTTCTTTCTCAAGATTGAGCAATCTGTCGGACATGACAATGTTGAGCTCCTTTAATTTCACCATTTCTTCCATCAATTTTTCATTCTGAACTAGATCATTTATTAAGATTTGATCATCATTAATTAAGCTCAGTTTTTCTTCTAGTTTAGAAATTTTATTTCCCAATTCTTGATTCTCAATTTTCAGCAAACAAATATGTTCCTTATGTATTTGAACATCAGACAAACAGATATCATAAGATTGTTTCAGTTTCGAACAGTTTTCACATGAGAATTTTGAATTGTTTTGATCAATTTCCTTTTTCAACTTTTTATTTTTAGATTTCATTTTCCTATGTCTATCATAAAGATCTTCATACATTCTCATCAGTTCATCAAAAGAAATTTCTTCAGATCCGGAGCTTACTTGAGATGATGTTTCATTCATTTGATCACTGCTGTGATCACTTCGGTTAACCATCAGACATTGTTCTTCTTGCTCCCCATGAATAGCAGTCACTCTATCAAAAATGTCATTTCCAGAAGTGCACCTGAAAACAATAGGAAATATGTCAGTATCAACTGCAGCCATCAAGATGTTAAGAACTATGATGTTATCACAGTTCTTCAATCTGTCCTCATTAGACCACCTGGTCTGATCATGAGGCAGTTTATGTGGGCCATTTGAGACAAGATTCCATAGTTTAGGATCAATGGAATTAATATAAACACATAGGCCGCCTAGCCATTCATTGAGATTTGAACCATCGAATACGGAACGATGAGCCATTAAGATCAATCTAAAACAACAGTCCAACACAATGAACTAACACTATTAAAGCACTAGATATAGCAGTCTATAATAGCAAATGCACCAAAAAGATAACAGGATCCTATGCAGATCGTTGGATCTAATGAATCAGAGACCGCTGTGATACCAATTGTTGGGGTGCAAGGCATAAATCCAGAGGTGGGAGTGAATGGACTCCCGTTAAAAACTATTGTGGAATTAAACTTTTGACTACACTCAATGTAATCTAGTGAGACAACGGAGCTCTCTTACTCAAGAAATTGATCTCTTAAAATAGATATCAAACACACGGTGTGCAAACAGATTCCACACTAACCAGCAAGATGAACAGAATTAAAAGTGTGATCTCTGTTCAGATTAACACTCAGCATGCTAAGAATAATGTAGGCTAACCAGATTCAAATATAACGAGCTTAAGCATACATCTATCGTGAATCAACAGAGCAAGCAAACCATAGACGCAAAGAATTTTAGATGGTTCCATCTGCTACCACAGACCTACGTCCATCCCCCACTCAACCCGGGTGAGGCTTCTGCTGACTCACAACTTGAACCGTTGAGCATCACAGCTTGCTTACACAGCAGAGCAACACAACTTGCTATCCGCTGAGCAATCACAGCTTGCTGTCTGAGGATCACACCTCACCCGCTGAGCAACACAGCTTGCTTGAAATGATAAGGAAAACAAAGAACGAAACCGAAAAGAAAAACACCAAAAAGATGTAGCACATGCAGAGCAAAACAGTTCTGGATCTGATCCAAGAACTGATGAAGAAGCAAATTCTCAAGTTCACTCTTCCACTATATTCTCTCTTTCTCACCCTCTTTCTCTTTCTCTACTCACTCTCTCTTTCCTTCAGACTTCTTCTAATCTTACGATACTCTATTTTTCTCCTTCTTCTTCTTCTTCCTTCAGCTAACTCTCTCTCTCTCAACACTCTAACTCTGACTCTTCTCAGTAGCTCTTTGACTCATGAACTCTTCTGCTCTTCTTTCCTCTTTTTCTGATCTCCCTTTCTTCTCTAGTTGGATAAATGAATTTGAGTGGTCAATCGCCTTTTATAGAGCACGAGTCCTGTGGTCCCATGAGCTCTTGATTTTGGGCACGTGGAGAAACACGTTCCTGCGCATTTCGAAGGTCCACGTGTCAGGAGCTGATAAAGAGTTGATCCACGTGGCAAGTTTTTGGAACTACTTCCTGCCTTGGATCACATGTCAGCACGTGATCATTCAATTCCTTTCTGCTCACTCCCTTTAAGTGTTTGAATGAATTCATGTCAATAAGATATAAACATTTCATCAAACACCTTTTTCATCATAATTGATCAGGAGAATACATACTTAGCTAATTTCAGAAAAATCAGATGCTCAGATTATGATAATGTATAATGATGCAAATGCCTTGATGCATAAGCTTAGTGCACAGACTTGATGACCTAGAATCTATATGTGCATTGACTTTGAACTCTACACGTGCACAGACCCTTCATGTGCTCAGACATGATGTTAACATGAGTAATGGCCTGATAGATTGAATGCACAAGGTGCATCGACCTTGATAGTGATGACTTCTAATGCACTGACTTAATGCTGTAGAGGCTAACAGACTAGCATTGACCTTTCCAACACATATATCGACCATAGGCTGCAGTCGCTAGGTCACTAGCATCGACCTTTCTCCAACCGCTAGGTTGCTAACATCAACTTGTGTACAAGGTGCACGGACCTTATAGCACAAGGTGCATGAGATGCATCGACCTAATGGTGTGTACTATGATCAATGTGCATAGACCTGATTCTGCCTTCAGTGTATAAGGTGCATCGACCTTCTGAACAAAAAAGCCTATGTGCATCGACCTTCTAGACTCAATGATATATGAGCATCGACCTTCTTTGTCTGTAACCCATACATGCACCGACCTTCTAGACCGAATGCCATATATGCATCGACCTAGTAGCACACTGAAGTGGATGATGCATCGACCTTATAACTGAACACTTATGCATATGCACTGAGTTTCTAGGCTCAGAGTTAACAAGTGCACAGACTTGATATTGTCAATGCAAATGTGTGCACTGACCTATCAAAGGTGCAAGCACAAACATGCATTGACCTTTATATGCAATGGTCTGAATATGCGTCGACCTTGATATGCATCAGACTGAAAAGTGCATCGACCTTACCAGCAGATTTGAAATAGCTGCACTGACCTTACTAGCAGATTTGGAATAGTTGCACCGACCTTACTAGCAGATTTGGAATAGTTGCACCGACCTTTGATTTGCTAACAACTTGTGCATTGATCTGTTTCTGCCAGTGCATAGAGACAATGGTTTGATGCTTCGACTTGTCACTTGGATGTTTAGACCTTTCTGTCTTGATGAGATCATTAATAAATGCATCAAGATTAAATCATCAAGGTTATATATATAATGACACGTACTAGTTGACATCGCCAAAACCACCAGGACACAACAACAAATGTATGGATGCCCTAAGGGTATTAGGGTCAAGTTTGACTCTAAATGGATCTCATTTAGATGGGTCTCAGATTCAAGCACGATGGGTCGCCCGCAGTATTCGGTTGACCGGTCGAAAGGATCGGTCGACCGAACTTTTTCAGTGATTTCACAAGAAGCACTAGGAATTTCGGTCGACCTAAGCTAGGGTTTCGGTCTACCAAATTTTCTCAGGGTCTAATTCCAGCAACACTGGGAATTTCGGTCGACCGAAGTGGATGGGTCGTTCGACCGAAGTTCAGAAAGGCCCAGATTTGTGAAAATCAAAGAGATAACAATTATCCACATGAAAAGCATTTCATATAATGATAAGAGACAATTATCCACATTGAAACCAATTCACATGAAAAGCATGATTTGTGTTCGGTCGACTCTAACACATGAAAAGCATGATTTATATACATAAGACCCCAACATGATAAGAGACAATTATCCACATTGAAACCAATTCACATCAACATTTTTGCCTATCAAACCAAGGATTAAACAATCTAATGTTTAATTATCATGAATGCTCAACATCTCATGAAGGATATGCAATTGCATATTACACAAAGCAACAAATTTTGTCTTCATCAAAATATGCCTGGGGCACAACAATCTCCCCCTTTTTGACGAAGATAAAACTCCTTGGATTACCACAAAGATATGCATGAATGACACAATACAAACATTACCCATTGAAGTTCTTGATCTCTAAATCAGTTCAGTTCAGTTCAAAATAATTCAAAATAGTTCAAAACAGTCAAAATAGTCAAAACACATGTTTTCTATATACATTCACAATATCATGCAAGGACCAATTATTTCTCCCCCTTTTGTAAGAGTCAAAACAGATCAATGCCTCATATGTACAATTGACTCAATGAACTGCATATGTAGAACCAAGCAAGCACACATGCACTCATAATTGGATATTGAAGCAAGCAAGTCCCTTAGGGGTTTAGGAATATTGCAATCGATTTTGAGGATGATGTGCATGATCAATATTAAGAAGGTCATGCTTACAAAAAGATGGTACTGCATTAACCATGAAGGATGACTGATTCATGAAGTACATTCACACATTCAAACCCAAAGTGTATATGTGAAAAATTGAGCAATGAATTCTAAAGCAATATGAATCATCAGATTTTTCAACGAACACTAAAAAGAACTGTTCTTCCATACACTTCCATACACAATGCTCGATTATTGGCAGCTTCGTATAACCCCATTTTTTTTAAATCTAAAAGTGTGACTAACCTTTTGACGTGAGTTGCACCCTTTGTCTAAGGGGCACTTCCCGGTTACTCAGTTTCGTCACCTATTTTGATTGTGGATTTTATCACTTTTTGACGCGAGTTGTGTTGTATCCTTGTGGTTTTGATGATGCCAAACACTATGACTCATTATGAGCATGATGTCATATGTGCTTTGATGGATTGATGATTTGTTTCTGATGATACAAACACTATGATTCATATATGCTTCACTGTGCATGTGTCTCTCTAGTTTTGGACAAGGTTAATGCATAACGATCATCATGTATAGAAGGTCAGTGCACATCTGTTCCTTTTGTGTATTCAGGACGATGCACATTTTATTTCTCATGTAGATAGTTGTATGCATTTCATCGAACAGGTAGTCCACACGCTTTCTTCACTACATAAGGTCGATGCATGTTGTTCATTCTATATAGAAGGTTGATGCATGTTCAGGCTTTAGTCATATAATGTCAGTGCACACACTGTTCAAGTCTATGCATATCTTGCCTGCATGAAGTCACGGTCTGCCGCTTTCAAGTCTACATACATTACCAGCACAAGGTTGGTGCATGTTTTGATTTCAAAAGCACAAGGTTGGTGCATCGCTTGCTTTAGGCCATATGAAGTCGGTGCATATATCAGCTCAATGCACATAAGGTCGGTGCATCTTTTGCTGCTCGCATATAAAGCCCAAGCACATTTGCTTGCCAGGTCGGTGCACAGTTGCATGCTGACTTATAAGGTCAGTGCAACATTTCTCCATACTACATTGCCAAGGTCGTTGCATACTTTGTTAGACACATATAAGGTCTACGCACACTCTGCCATAGCATATATGACGTTGATGCTAGTTCAGACCACTTGCTGTTGTGGTCGGTGCATGTCTGTGTCACCAGCATATAGGTCGGTGCATGCTTGTGTTAACTGTTTAAGGTCGATGCATGTTTTCCAGACTGCATATGAGGTTGGTGCACTTTACTATTTCTTCGTTAGAAGGTCGGTGCACATGTTGTCTGAACTGCATACAAGGACAATGAAAATTCTCCTTGAGCATATAAAGGTCGGTGCACACTTGTAGTTTGCATATCTAAGGTCGGTGCATGTTGTTATGAGGTCAGTGCATTGTTTGCCTTACGAATGTAGATGGTCGGTGCACGTTCAGTTCCATGCATATGAGGGTCAGTGCATGTGCTAGACCAAGGTCGGTGATGCGGGACGGACACGGGAGACGACACTATTAGGTGCCACCCTCGGACTCTGGATGAAGACGCGACCAGCAGCACACACCAGGGAGACACTAAGCCCGACACTACGAGCTCCTAGTGGCAAAACGTCGCTAACAGAAGTGGAAGCTCACTCGTCGTCCCAAGCGAGGGAAAGCGCGGACCGTGCGCGGTTAAGGAACCGGCGGAGGTCAAGGGTAGTCCAACTCAACTTTCGGACTCGGATCGAGTCACGGGACGGGTCACACTCACTCTCACAGCGGTGACATGGACACACGGGCTAGTACCTACACTCTCGGCAGCGGCAAAAGACCGTATACTAGCTAAGCAAATGAACGCCAAGAGGTTCGGACCATTACCTCCACGCACCCGGCGTGGCGAAGACAACCCCGGCCGAATTACGGACTCCCGGTTAAACAATATCACAGCAATACAAAGATTTGACCCACTCCACGCAGGGAGATAAAATGTCACATGTGGAGTCCGAGAATCACGCAACTCGGGTTGACGGGCAGCATCTTGATGTCACCCGGCGGTGCCGAACTCCGCGTTTTCATGCTTTCCGAACGGCGGGTTCTGCGGGCCCGCGGGGCCCACAGATGACGCTATCCTCCGGATCTGCGGGGGTGGGACCCACTATGATGGTGACCCCTGGTGGCGCGCCTCCACGGACGGCGGTCGGCCGGGAACACCGATCGGGGGTCGATCGGTCTCGATTCCCAAGCTTTGAAGTTGCTGCCCACGGATTTTTAGTTGCTGTTTTCAGGCGCGCACTCCGGCGAAAACGGCCGCTGCGACCAATCCCAACGTCGGATCGGGACGCATGAGCTATCGTTGGAAAGCTCTCTTCAAATACTTCAATCTAAAACCCAGAGATATCTACTGGATCTGGTCGGATCAGAACGTTAATGAATTTACAAGTCCCTATTGTACAGTAACCGAAATCTCAGAGCTGCAGGGCACTTGTCTGAGAACTACCGTTGACCGCCTAGTAAACCTCAGATTCAGCTCTGGAGCTCTTCTTCAAAGTTGTAGGGTATCAAACCACGGAACGGGGACTATTTTTGGAATTTGAGTTGGAGGTGGTGGTGATTTACTATGATTTTTGGGGTGACTGGTGGTCGGATCTGGGAACAGGGGGACAGAACTGTAGCTCGGACTGAGAATGATTTTTAGAAAATATGAGATGAAACGAACCAAATATTGAGAAAAATTGTGGATGAATGGATGGATTGGTGGAATCCCCAATAAAATTGGGTGAACCAAAATAAATCAAAAAGTGGGCCTAAGACATGAAACTCAGGGCGTGGATGAATCTGGACAGAACTCTGGCAGAACCAAAATAGAAGAGTGGACGAAAATCAAAAAATATGAAACGAGATCTGAATGGCAAACCAAAATTTGTGCGATGTCCTTGACACCGCTGGAACATCCACTAAAATTCCAAGATCTATCTGAGCTCGGGGCTGAGACAAGAAATTCATGGAAGCTTCTATGGTACTACGCAGGCAGAACTCCGTTGATGGCGGTGGCGGTGCGGTGGCGGCTCGTGGCGGTGGCGGCGGCGACCGGAATGATAAGGGGAGGAGTCACACCTCCAGAGGGAAGCCTTCACAGCTTCAAGGGGGAGAGAGGGGCGGCCTAGTCCTTTGCTCAAGCAATTTTCCAAGTTCAAATGGCATTAATTCTTCAAAATTGAAAATTACAAGCATATATAGGTCATATGTCTAATCAACCCTCAACCGTTGGATCTAGGGGTGTGAGATGGAGGGCTGGGATAGCATGTGACCATCCACACAAATTAAAATAAAAAAATACAAGGAAGGGGGCGGCCTATTGACTAGAATGGCTAGGGGGACATGGTAGGTGGAAGGTTGGTGGAATTGTTGACCATTTTGGTCCCTTGTCCCCCATGTGGACAATTGACTAGTCCAAGGCTTCTAGATGTCCACATAGGATATTGACCAACCCCACATGGGGCCCTATGGCTGAGGTGGATCAATGGGAGGGGCCTGGGGGGCCCGTGGGGCCCACGGGGTCCAAATTGTACATAAGCCCCTCTTACAATCAAAATAGCAAACCGAATACAATGAAATAAACACAAATTACACACACATAAAGGCTAACTAAATATAATAAATGGGGAGGCTCAAGGCGGAGTCTCCAGGCTGTCTCCGAGCCAGATGGATGCTGAGGTGGCTCGAGTCGTGCTCCGTGTGCGGTACCGGTGGCTCGGCGTGTCGCGCCGCTCAACTACTCGGGTGTCCGCACCAATTCTCCCCGGGTGGGAGAAACTCGACCCTGTCGAGTAAGGGTCTGCATCGCTCCTATATTGCTCCAGAAGGTCCGGATCGATCTGCTGTAACTCGCCATGTGTGATCCAGGTGTCCTCAGTAGCGGGCCGTCCTCTCCATCGCACTAGGTAGCGCGGGTAAGATCCACTCCTGGTAACTGTCACTTGCTCGTCCAGTATACGATCTATATGCTCACGCTGCCATGAAAAAGGGGCTGGAGGTGGAAGTGGACACTCACGTGTGGGATCACTCTCAAGGGGAGGAGATGGCTCAAAAGGCTCACTAGGGATCACCGCTGGGTCCCTATATGCAACAAGATCCGATACATTGAAGGTAGAGCTTATACCATATTCCTCGGGCAAGTCCACAACGTACGCATTGGATCCAACGCTTTTCAACACTCTAAAGGGACCGGTTCCGCGAGCTTGCAACTTCTTAACGGTTCCAGAGGGAAACCGTTCAAGTCTTACCCTGATCATGACATATTCGCCCTCTTGGAACTCTCGGTGGTGTCGGTGGACATCGGCTAACTCCTTGTACCGTGCATTGTTGGCCTCAACTGTGACGATGGACATCGTCATGCAGACTCCTAACATGATTAGCAAAAGAAAAGAAACACAGGATGCACACACGACCTAACATGCTTAGCAAAAGAAAAGAAACACACGGATGCACACACGACCCTAAACAACCCTACAGTTAGTAAAACCCAATCATATGCAAGGTGGTCCTAGACATCCGAATGTGTGCCATGCATGCATTTGACATAACCGGAGGTTAATGTCATGGTGGACTCCTAGACATCCTACGATGCACCAACCATGGACATGGGGTTTGGATGTGGGAAGTCCGGGTGATTTGGGTGGTTGAGGTGGGCCGGGGGAACCAAAGTCTTCATTACCCCCACATGACGGTTCGGACCTATTGCCATGTGAAGGTTGCCAGGCCCGAGTAGGAGGGGTGTGATAGTGGACTTCCTTAAAGAGGTGGAGTGGAGGTTGTGGGCCAAAGGGCCCATGAAGAAAGGGATCGAAGGGATCAAAGAATGTGTGACCCCTCGATATGGATTCCCTCATCTCAAGATCCCATGTGTGGAAGTCTAGAAGGTGTTGTTGATCTCCTTCATCCATGAAGGGAGATGAGACGGTGGGGGTATGATGGTGGACTCTCTCGAAAAGGTGGAGTAAATATGGTGGGTCACGGGGTCCATAAGAGAATGGGTCGAAGGGATCAAAGAAGGTATGACCCCTCGGACTAGGCTTCCACAAATCACTGTCCCACATTTGGAAATCTTGGAGGTGTAAATGATCACCTTCATTCATTGCGAGAGATGGGACGACAGTCATAGGTAGAAAGTAAGATTCCTCCCTTGGGCAAAGGGGAATGAAGTCGGACTCGGCCGGCAAAGGGAGGAGTAGAAGAACCTCCGTGGTAACATGACCCACGGTGTACACGGAGGTGATGGACCCTAAGGATGGATGTGTGAAGCTACGACCTATAGGTCGGTCGAAGCGTGGGGCCAACAAGTGCGTAAATGTCAACTGCCGGTCTAATCCTTTAAGAAGATCATCTAATGTATCCACATGGTGACTAGACCGGAAGGTGGTATGGAATGAGTTGACCGGCACTAATGGTAGGGTAGGGTCCATGGATGGGAGGAGAGATGGGGCCAAGCCATTCTTGAGCCAGCTAAGAAGTGGTTCGGCTATGAAAAGTGTACCCGTTAGAAACACGGGTGGCTCGGGCTTTGGCGGCTCCAAATGAGAGGGCTCCGAAATAAGATCGGAAGGTGAGTGTGATGGTAATGGAGCTCTCATGGGTGGGGAAAGAGGATCCACTATGATGGGGAGAGGACCTTGGGATGGCACCTTAGATGGCATTGGGTTGGGGCTACCAGTTGCTACCTTCTTAGGCTCGTGTAGGAGTACATCATTAGGAGTACGTGTCCTATCCACCCCATCCAACCGGTCCAAAATCATTTGCATAAGTTCGGAAACGGAATGGGTTGGAATAGGGAAATCATGGTGGACTCGCCCGTAGTCAACCGTCCTAGGAGTGGGTCTTGGCTCATCTACGTGTGGGGCTCTTTGCCTCCGACTAGGACTCACTTGGTTGGAAGTGATTTGGTGGGGACAGTTGGAGGTGACTGGTTGGGGCACGTAGACCTTCCTAAGCTCTCTCTTCATGTCCCACCATGACTCGATGGGCCATTGCCCCCTAACCTCTCTCATTCTTTCGATGTAATCCCACTTTTCGGCAGCCTCATGAAGAAGCCGCTCTTTGGAGAAAGAGAATTTCATTGCCCCGGACATAGTATAACAATCAAAGTAGGTGTCCATGGTGGCCTCCCACTTGAGGTAGGTGCCCGGGTCATTGGAGCCAAAAAAATCTGACGCTTCAGGCCTACATAAGCGGAGAGGATGGTTGCCAAGCCCATGGGTGGGCCAACGGTCATATCGCCCGGGTGATTGGGACCCCATGAGAAACTGGGGAACTACATGTTAGACATGCCGACACTTGGACAAGACCGACTGACTCTTATAGGACTACACATGAACTAGAAGACACCGACTAATGCAAACACTCACTAAAGGATGCACTTAGACCTAACCCAATATCCGGTACGGGGCGGAGTTAATCGATCCGAAGATCACTCCCGCAAGTGTGCGACCTCCCGGTAGGCGTAGCCTAACGTTCGGACAACACCTTTTAAGATACCGAATTATCGGGATGAAATGCAATTTAAAACACACTTTTTTTTTGTTTTGAAAAGATGATCCTAGACTCGACTTATACTATGCAAGACATATGCAACGACTACCCTAGACTCGACCTGCTCTAATACCAAACTGATGCGAGACGGACACGGGAGACGACACTATTAGGTGCCACCCTCGGACTCTGGATGAAGACGCGACCAGCAGCACACACCAGGGAGACACTAAGCCCGACACTACGAGCTCCTAGTGGAAAAACGTCGCTAACAGAAGTGGAAGCTCACTCGTCGTCCCAAGCGAGGGAAAGGGCGGACCGTGCGCGGTTAAGGAACCGGCGGAGGTCAAGGGTAGTCCAACTCAACTTCCGGCCTCGGATCGAGTCACGGGACGGGTCACACTCACTCTCACAGCGGTGACATGGACACACGGGCTAGTACCTACACTCTCGGCAGCGGCAAAAGATCGTATACTAGCTAAGCAAATGAACGCCAAGAGGTTCGGACCATTACCTCCACGCACCCGGCGTGGCGAAGATAACCCCGGCCGAATTATGGACTCCCGGTTAAACAATATCACAGCAATACAAAGATTTGACCCACTCCACGCAGGGAGGTAAAAGGTCACATGTGGAGTCCGGGAATCACGCAACTCGGGTTGACGGGCAGCATCTGGATGTCGCCCGGCGGTGCCGAACTCCGCATTTTCGTGCTTTCCGAACGGCAGGTTCTGTGGGCCCGCGGGGCCCACGGATGACGCTGTCCTCCGGATCTGCGGGGGTGGGACCCACTATGATGGTGACCCCTGGTGGCGCGCCTCCACGGACGGTGGTCGGCCGGGAACACCGATCGGGGGTCGATCGGTCCCGATTCCCAAGCTTTGAAGTTGCTGCCCACGGATTTTTAGTTGCTGTTTTCAGGCGCGCGCTTCGGCGAAAACGGCCGCTGCGACCAATCCCAACATCGGATCGAGACGCATGAGCTATCGTTGGAAAGCTCTCTTCAAATGCTTCAATCTAGACCCAGAGATATCTGCTGGATCTGGTCGGATCAGAACTTTAATGAATTTACAAGTCCCTGTTGTACAGTAACCGAAATCTCAGAGCTGCAGGGCACTTGTCTGAGAACCACCGTTAATTGGTGCGGACACCCGAGCAGTTGAGCGGCGCGACACGCCGAGCCACCGGTACCGCACACGGAGCACGACTCGAGCCACCTCAGCGTCCATCTGGCTCGGAGACAGCCTGGAGACTCCGCCCGGAGCCTCCCCATTTATCATATTTAGTTAGCCTTTATGTGTGTGTAATTTGTGTTTATTTCATTGTATTCGGTTCGCTGTTTTGATTGTAAGAGGGGCTTATGTACAATTTGGACCCCGTGGGCCCCACGGGCCCCCCAGGCCCCTCCCATTGATCCACCTCAGCCATAGGGCCCCATGTGGGGTTGGTCAATATCCTATGTGGACATCTAGAAGCCTTGGACTAGTCAATTGTCCACATGGGGGACAAGGGACCAAAATGGTCAACAATTCCACCAACCTTCCACCTACCATGTCCCCCTAGCCATTCTAGTCAATAGGCCGCCCCCTTCCTTGTATTTTTTTATTTTAATTTGTGTGGATGGTCACATGCTATCCCAGCCCTCCATCTCACACCCCTAGATCCAACGGTTGAGGGTTGATTAGACATATGACCTATATATGCTTAACTGATGCGGGACGGACACGGGAGACGACACTATTAGGTGCCACCCTCGGACTCTGGATGAAGACGTGACCAGCAGCACACACCAGGGAGACACTAAGCCCGACACTACGAGCTCCTAGTGGCAAAACGTCGCTAACAGAAGTGGAAGCTCACTCGTCGTCCCAAGCGAGGGAAAGCGCGGACCGTGCGCGGTTAAGGAACCGGTGGAGGTCAAGGGTAGTCCAACTCAACTTCCGGACTTGGATCAAGTCACGGGACTGGTCACACTCACTCTCACAGCGGTGACATGGACACACGGGCTAGTACCTACACTCTCGGCAGCGGCAAAAGACCGTATACTAGCTAAGCAAATGAACGCCAAGAGGTTCGGACCATTACCTCCACGCACCCGGCGTGGCGAAGACAACCCCGGCCGAATTACGGACTCCCGGTTAAACAATATCACAGCAATACAAAGATTTGACCCACTCCACGCAGGGAGGTAAAAGGTCACATGTGGAGTCCGGGAATCACGCAACTCGGGTTGACGGGCAGCATCTTGATGTCGCCCGGTGGTGCCGAACTTCGCGTTTTCGTGCTTTCCGAACGGCGGGTTCTGCGGGCCCGCGGGACCCACGGATGACGCTGTCCTCCGGATCTGCGGGGGTGGGACCCACTATGATGGTGACCCCTGGTGGCGCGCCTCCACGGACGGCGGTCGGCCAGGAACACCGATCGGGGGTCGATCGGTCCCGATTCCCAAGCTTTGAAGTTGCTGCCCACGGATTTTTAGTTGCTGTTTTCAGGCGCGCGCTCCGGCGAAAACGGCCGCTGCGACCAATCCCAGGGTCGGATCGGGATGCATGAGCTATCGTTGGAAAGCTCTCTTCAAATGCTTCAATCTAGACCCATAGATATCTGCTGGATCTGGTCGGATCAGAACTTTAATGAATTTACAAGTCCCTGTTGTACAATAACCGAAATCTCAGAGCTGCAGGGCACTTGTCTGAGAACCACCGTTGACCGCATAGTAAACCTCAGATTTAGCTCTGGAGCTCTTCTTCAAAGTTGTAGGGTATCAAACCATGGAACGGGGACTATTTTTGGAATTTGCGTTGGAGGTGGTGGTGATTTACTATGATTTTTGGGGTGACTGGTGGTCGGATCTGGGAACAGGGGGACAGAACTGTAGCTGGGACTGAGAACAATTTTTAGAAAATATGAGATGGACGAACCAAAAATTGAGAAAACTTATGGATAAAGGGATGGATGGGTGGAATCCCCAATAAAATTGGGCGAACCAAATAAATCAAAAAGTGGGCCTAAGACATGAAACTCAGGGCGGGGATGAATCTGGACAGAACTCTGGCAGAACCGAAATAGAAGAGTGGACGAAAATCAAAAAATATGAAACGAGATCTGAATGGCAAACCAAAATTTGTGGGATGTCCTTGACACCTCTGGAACATCCACTAAAATTCCCAAATCTGTCTGAGCTCGGGGCTGAGACAAGAAATTCATGGAAGCTTCTATGGTACTGCGTGGGCAGAACTCCGTTGATGCCGGTGGCGGTGCGGTGGCGGCTCGTGGCGGCGGCGGCGACCGGAATGATAAGGGGAGGAGTCACACCTCCAGAGGGAAGCCTTCACAACTTCAAGGGGGAGAGAGGGGCGGCCTAGGCCTTTGCTCAAGCAATTTTCCAAGTTCAAATGGCATTAATTCTTCAAAATTGAAAATTACAAGCATATATAGGTCATATGTCTAATCAACCCTCAACCGTTGGATCTAGGGGTGTGAGATGGAGGGCTGGGATAGCATGTGACCATCCACACAAATTAAAATAAAAAAATACAAGGAAGGGGGCGGCCTATTGACTAGAATGGCTAGGGGGACATGGTAGGTGGAAGGTTGGTGGAATTGTTGACCATTTTGCTCCCTTGTCCCCCATGTGGACAATTGACTAGTCCAAGGCTTGTAGATGTCCACATAGGATATTGACCAACCCCACATGGGGCCCTATGGCTGAGGTGGATCAATGGGAGGGGCCTGGGGGGCCCACGGGGTCCAAATTGTACATAAGCCCCTCTTACAATCAAAATAGCAAACCGAATACAATGAAATAAACACAAATTACACACACATAAAGGCTAACTAAATATGATAAATGGGGAGGCTCAAGACGGAGTCTCCAGGCTGTCTCCGAGCCAGATGGACGCTGAGGTGGCTCGAGTCGTGCTCCGTGTGCGGTACCGGTGGCTCGGCGTGTCGCGCCGCTCAACTGCTCAGGTGTCTGCACCAGTCGGTGCACATATAGATCATATGTATAATGAGGTCTGTGCATGTACCCTTACATAGTTGAAGCACATGTTTCATGCAAGTCCTAGCCTATAGCACTATTAAGTTTAAGCACATATAGAAGTCAGTGCATATCATCAAACTGCTAACACTCATGACTGTGTAATTGCCAGGTCAGTCATATGGTCGAGCATCTACTGAGCAACCTACGAACTTACCTCATGTGGAATTAAAGTACTAGGTTAAAGTGCACGTGATCCAAGAAGGAAAGTAGCCTGGAGCATCTGCCACGTGGAAAGTGAACATCCTCCATCTGACACGTGGTCTTCCAATCATTGGCGGGAAGATTCCCTCCACTATCTTCAGCAAACCTGTAGAGCTCCTGTTTTGTCTATAAAAAGGATCCTGCACATTCGCAGAAAGTAAGAGAGAAGAGACAAGAGGCGGCTAGAGATTATCCTGGAGAAACTAGAGATGGAGAAAAAGAAAAGAAGAGAATCAGGGAGCAGTGGAGCAGTGTGAAGAGAGAGCCAGCTCGGTTGAAGTAAGAAATAGGGATCAGAGAGCTCAAAGAAGAAGCCGTCAGAGAGCAAGCATCAGAAAAGAAAGAGAAAGAAATAGTGAAGAGCTGAGAAGAGGATAGGAGAAGAAGAGCGAGCTCAAGTCAGAGTAACCAGTAGCGATATTGAAGATCTGTAGATCTGTTCCAGGATCAAATCCTGAACATGCCTGCTCCAGTTGGAGCTACAATTGTTTTTGTTTCCTCTTTTGTTTTTCGTTTGTCACTTTCCATTTCCTAGAGTTTTCTGATTCCATGGTTTGGGATCAGGTTTCCTCCTGTGCGTTCAGGAGAAGGGAGAGTTGGACTCTTCGGTTGTGAGTGACTAGGTATCACTCACAGTTTCCCTCTGTGGATTCAGAGGAGAGAGGATTTAATCCATTGGGTTTGGGTGAGCAATGGGTTGCTGTTCACGTCCCTTCTGCATTTGCAGAAGAAGGGAGATTGTGGTCTCCGGTTGCTAGTGACGGGATGTCACTAGTGGTTCCCCTCCGGTTTGGAGGAAGGGAGGATTGGTCCTCCAGTTCTGATCTTGTGGGCTACAAGGTCAGGGTTCAGATCCTGTGGGTTGCAAGATCGGTGTGAGGGATTTGTGTAATACCCTGGATTCTTATCGAATCTTTCAGATCCTCTTCAGAGAGTTTTAGATCGCTTTTGTGGGTCTTCAGTTGAGTTTTACGATCCGTATGGGTTTTTCGGTCGTACAAGTTACGGAACCCTACAGTGAGTTTATTTCTCAGTTCATCGACTCGTGGATGCCGCAGTCCGTTGTACTCTTCCCAAGGATCATTTTGACTATTTTTACATATTTATCTTAATTAGTCTATTTTCAGGCTAATTATCAAATTTTTGAAAATTAGGAAAATTTCCTAATTTCTTTTCCTTTTTTTCTTTTTCTTTCTTCTCCTCTCTCCTCTCGTTCATTCGCGGCCGTGACCTCCTCTCTCCCCCGTTTTCTCTCTTCTCTCGCCCTCCCGGCTCCGATTGTAGACGGAGGAGGCTCGGGCAGGTAGAGGTGATGTCGTGGGAGTGGTCCGGAGCGCGATGGTGCGAGGATCAGATCAGTTTTGGCGCGATCCCGAACGGTGGATTCAAAGCCGACGGTCGAGCTCGCGATGTGGTTTTCAGCGTGGTTTAGTCACTTCGATGCACGGAATCTTCGGTGGAGGTAGGGAGATGGAAGCTCTACTTCTCCTCTATGTTTTCCCTGTAATTTCATGTTGTTCGATGCGAGTTTGAGTGGGTTTCGTTCAATTTCAGGAAAATCATGATTTTGGGGTGTTCGCAGGGTTCGCCAAAAAATGGCGACGGTTTTTAGATCAGTTGGTATCAATCAAACCCCTGGAATGCCAACGTTCCAGATCCGCTGTGTTCTCGTGTCGATTGGTTGTCATTTGGGGACGGTACGAGCCCAGGAACCCCGGTGACTCATTTAGGGTCAATTCAGTGGAATTGCCCGTTTCAAGCCGTTTATGCATTTTTTGACCCCTTCCGGAGTGTGGAAGGTCGGTATTATTATTGTGGTTGTTATCCCCTTCGACCGGGATCGAACGGGGCGTGGAATCGGGCCCGGGGGTTAGGGTTTTGCCATTTTTCCGCCGTGACCGATCGACCGGACCGGATGGTTCGGTCGACCAGCAGTCATCCGCGGACCGTGTCGGGTCCGATCGTTGGTCTGGTCGACCAACCGCCCAGGTCCGGTCGACCGGCCTTGTCAGGTCGACCGACCCCAGGGTTCAGGTCGATCGGCATTTCGTGTTTAAGGTCATTTTGAGTCTTGGTCAGTCCGGTTGAGACCTAATGACTTACCTATGGCCTCGCTAGTGTCCCAGACACCCTATGGGTTCCGTGTCCGTGTTTCTGGGGTGTCGGGAGGTGCCATGTTACCTCGATTAGCATGCCCATAGGCATGTGCATTTCGAGCTTTGTGTCACATTCGATCGAGTCACCATGTATCGGTGTGAGTGCGGTGGGGTTCCCCCGCATGTGTGTGACCTCCCTTGAGTTCCCTTTTGAGGGAATAGTCTCAGTGGCTTGTGGCCTGCCTCGATATTCATGTTACCATGGTTTTAGACCTAGTCAAGACTTTAAGTCGGTTGGCCTTGGCGGCCCAACCTTCGTCCGCTTCTTCATTGTGGCGTCCCTTTCTTAGGCCGCTACATGTTGTTTGTCTTAGGTCATTGTTATAGGGCGGTTAGTGTGGCGGTTGTCTCTTGGACCGCCTAGTCCTTGTAGCATGTCTGTCATCGATCGCTTCGTGGTTTGTCTAGGCAGGTCAGTCGGAGTTTGACTGAGTCTAGCGGCCATATCTTTGACCGCTATAGTCAACTCGTGGCCCTGTCTATGACCGCCAGTGTCTGTGCCTCTGTGTATGTACGAAGTGTCGCTTTCCGACGTTTTGGTTTCCAATTGTCTTGGCTTGACCTTGTGGTTTGCCCGTTGTCCCGTGGATGTCTCTTGACATCCTGTGACAGCTATGACCACATTATAATGTAGCCATGCTTGCCTATTTCTGTATTGCTTCCAAGTCATTGTCAGGTCCTGGTCAACCCGGTAAGATCAAATGGTTGACATAAGACCTTGTGTGCATCTCGGCCTCAGTTTCTCAGTGCAATTCAGTCATTGTTCCGGCGTTTTTATTCATTTCTTTTCTTTTAATGATCTTATTTCTGCTGCCCTTATAACTTTTAGAGTGACTGTTTAAAGACAACACACACTCTAGTTATCTCCTTCTATTCTTCACTAAGTCTGTTATGTTCGGGTACAGTAAAGACCTTTTTTATTCTAACTATGAGAAAAAAAGTTAATAGCTATAAACAGTTTCTAACACCTTATTTTCTGATGAACAGTCTCTGAATTCTTCTGTCTATTAAGGTTAAACCTTCAATTCAGTCAAGAAGCAACTATGATTCTTATAAATGAAGAGTTGCGATAACTGTAGCTTACTGTAATGAACCGATAGCAAGAATGGTATTCAATCAAGGTGAAAGAAATAAACATGAAAGCACAGGAGCAACTCAAAGAATTTTCAAAAATAGGTCAAATGCAATTGATGTCACACGATGTGAATTTTTAGAGATTGAGGAGAGAAAGTGAAAGAAATTGAACACTAATCAACTACCACTCAACTCCCCCTGACATCATGCATCAATCTTAACTTGCACAGTGTGGATAATGCATCGACCTGTACGCTGGAATGCTCATGCAAGGCATTGACTGAATGCAAGTCATGCAAAGACTTATGCTTGGTGCGAATATGCAATGCATTGACTATGTGCAGTACGTGAAATAACAAAGGACTCTGTGCTACTCATGCATCTACATCTGAAATAGTCTGTGTAAACATCTAACAATCAACGTATTCATAGCAAATCAATTATTCACACAACAGACATCAAAACATTCTTTATTCAAAAATCTAAAGACAAGCTG
Source organism: Amorphophallus konjac (assembly GCA_022559845.1). Taxonomy (NCBI): domain Eukaryota; kingdom Viridiplantae; phylum Streptophyta; class Magnoliopsida; order Alismatales; family Araceae; genus Amorphophallus; species Amorphophallus konjac. The sequence goes on from CM040117.1 coordinate 54,198,559, forward strand.
ACACAGATTTCAAACAATTTAACAAATTATTTAAGAATGAAATTATTCATCATTTTCTTGCTGAAATTTATAGAGCCCCAATTCTCTTCTTAGATATTTAAATATCTCATTTCCAAGGGGGTTGGTAAAGATATCACCAATCTGTTTTTTAGTTTCAACAAACACTAATTCAATTTCATTCTTGCTCACTACATCTCTAAGAAAATGGTGTTTAATTTCGATGTGCTTAGTCCTAGAGTGGTGAACAAGATTTTTAGTAAGGCAGATGGCACTAGTGTTATCACAAAGAAGTGAAATGTATCCCAGATTTATCTGATAATCTGAAAGCTGGTGTTTAATCCATAGTACCTGGGCAGCACATTTCCCTGTAGCAACATACTCTGCCTCTGCAGTGGAAAGTGCCACTGTGTGTTATTTTTTAGAAGTCTAAGATACTAGGCAACCACCTAGGAATTGGCAATAGCCACTAGTGCTCTTCCTATCTACTCGACACCCAGCATAGTCTGCATCAGTGTAGGCTAGAAGCTCTAGCTCACATCTAGTAGGATACCATAAGCCTAGTTCTTGGGTGTCTGATAAATACCTAAAGATCCTTTTCACTGTACTAAAATGTGATTCCTTAGGACTAGCCTGAAATCTAGCACATAAATACACTGCAAATTGAATATCAGGCCTAGATGCAGTGAGATACAAAAGGGATCCGATCATACCTCTGTACAGCTTTTGATCCACAGGGTTACCTTTGGCATCTTCATCAAGACTTGTTGAAGTATACATTGGAGCTAAAATGTCCTTGAGGTTGTCGAATTTGTACTTCTTAAGGAGGTCCCTTATGTATTTGAACTGAGTGATGAAGGTTCCATCTTTGGTTTGTGTCACCTGCAGTCCAAGAAATAGTTTTAGCTCACCCATTGAGCTCATCTCAAATTCTTGTGTCATAAGTTCAAAAAATTCCTTACTTAATTTAGGATTGGTTGAACCAAAAACTATGTCATCCACATAAATTTGAACAATGAGAATGTCAGGATGACTTACCTTGGTGAACAAAGTTTGGTCAACCTCACCTCTTGTGAATTTCTTCTCGGTAAAGAATCTGCTGAGCCTGTCATACCAAGCTCTAGGAGCTTGCTTCAAGCCATAAAGAGCTTTATTCAATTTATAAACATGAAAAGGGAAATCTAAGCATTCAAATCCAGAAGGTTGTCGGACATAGACATCCTCTTTTATTTCCCCATTGAGGAAAGTAGATTTTACATCCATTTGCTGGAGAGTTATTCCAAATGAGCATGCATAAGCCAAAAGTATTCTAATTGCCTCTAACCTGGCTACAGGGGCAAATGACTCTTCAAAGTCAATTCCGAATTCCTGGTTTTACCCCTGAGCAACAAGTCTGGCCTTATTCTTCACTACATTACCTAACTCATCAGTTTTATTTCTAAAAACCCATTTTGTTCCAATGACAGTCCCATGATCAGGAGGTGGGACCAGGTGCCACACCTTGTTCCTGTCAAACTGATTAAGCTGCTCGTGCATGGCATTGATCCAATACACATCTTTGAGATCATTGTTAATAGTTTTGGGTTCAACATGAGAGACTAATGCAAAATTATTCAATTCCTTTTGTGCTATAAAGAAACCTCTAGTCCTAGGGGGTTCATGCAAGTCACCAATGACATTTTCAACAGGATGATCTCTTAAAAATCTGACATTAATAACTTGGTTACCTTGACCTTCATTTACCTCCCCCTGAACAGCAGGCTCCTCTGCATTGATCTCTTCAGCTTCTTCTTCTTGGTCTGATTAGTCTTCAGATTTTTCTTCCTTAAGGATTTCTCCATCATCTTCTTTCCTACATTGACCAACATCAGAGTTATTCAGGGACTCATCAAAGATAATGTGTGGAAATTCCTCAACAGTTTTAGAATTAAGGTTGTACACTCTATATGCTCTAGTGTTTTCAGAATATCCAAGGAAAATTCCTGGATCACTTTTAGGTTCGAATTTCAAGGTCTCTTTTATCATTAACATGAATGAAACACGTATAGCCAAAGATCTTGAAATAAGCAATTGAAGGCTTCTTACCTTTTAGAATCTCATAAGGAGTTTTATGAGTGAAAGGCCTTACCATAGCTCTATTGATTACATGGCATGCCGTGTTAACAGTCTCTGCCCAAAATTTTCTTGGTAAGCCACCTTCAACTAGTAGTGTACGAGCCATCTCCACAAGTGTTCGGTTCCTCCTCTCCACTACTCCATTCTGCTCAGGTGTTCTTGGGGAGGAGAACCGATGAGTAATTCCATTGTCCCTGCAAAAATCATTAAATTGTGAGTTTTCAAACTCACCTCCATGATCGGACAAAATATTTTTAATCATATTTTCATTTTTCTGTTTGATTTTTAATAGAACTCCTGAAATTCAGAGAATGCATCATTTTTGTGAGTGATGAAAAAGACCCAAGTATACCTAGAGAAGTCATCAACTAAGACATATCCATATCTCATACCTGATAAGTTGACTGATCGTGTGGGTCCAAAAAGATCCATATGTATCAGCTTATAAGGTTTGGAGGACATGTTTTCAGTTCTTGATTTAAATGACTTCCTATTCTGCTTGGACTATGTACATGATCACACACTTTATTTTCTTTCTTAAAAGATATTTCAGGGAGTCCTCTAACCATGCTATGTTTGTTCAATTTGTGCAAGACGGTGTATGTGACGACTCGGATCCCGGATACCGGACATACCCGATACCACTACCGAGTAGACCCGATACCACTTCGAACCCGTGAAGCCTCCCAAGAGCTGTAAAGCTCCGAAGGGAAAAAAGATTGTCATGTAGTACATTGAAGCCACAGAGATATAACAGTAAGCAATTAAATTTCATTAGATCGGTTTGCTAAAGTAGAGAAAATAAAATTACTTTTTAATTAACAGTTACAATATAACAATTATACCAGAGTCCAGTCCAAAGGAAAGACAAGTAGTACAGTCAAACAGAAAAGAAAGACGTACACTGAGGTCGGGGGAAACCCGAGCGACAGTTTGAGCGTGGCGTGGTGCGATCCCTCGGTGGATTCCGAGATCGGTGTGGTTCGTGTTTTGGCATTTTTGGCATGGATTAGTCGCTTCGGCACACGATTTCTTCGGTGGAGGTAGGGAGACGGATCACCCACCTTTCCTGCACCTTTCCTCACAGTTTCACGTTAGACGGTGCTAGAACGAGCAAGTTTAGACTCGTTGTGGTTTTGTGGAGTTCGTAGGGTTCACCGGAAAATGGTGACGGTTTTTAGATCAGTTCGTATCAACCGAACCCCTGGAATGTCAGCATTCCAAATCCGCTGATTTTGTGTCGTTCGGTTGTCATTTGGGGCCGGTACGAGCCCGGGAACCCCGGTGACTCATTTAGGGTCGATTCGTTGAAACCGCCCATTTCTCACCGTTTCTTACTCGATTCGACTCCCGTTGGAGTCTAAATGTTGTATATCGTTGTTCTGCGACGTTGTGGACGTTTCTTCTTCGATCGGGATCGAACGGGGCGTGGATTCAAGTTTTTAGGCTCGGTCCGACTGGTTTCCCGTCGTGACCGATCGACCGCCACGGGTTGGCCGGTTGACCGGCCGGCATTCGCAGTGGACGGGGGATGGCCAGTTCGGTCTGGTCGATCGACCGCCCAAGGCCGGTCGACCAAAATGCAGTATTTTTCACCGTTTTGAGTCCCGATCGGTCCCATTGAGACCCAATGACCGACCTATGGCCTCGTGAGTGTCTCGGACACCCTGTGGGTTCCGTGTCCATGTTTTTGGGGTGTCGGGAGGTACCGTGTTACCTTGATTAGCATGCCCAAAGGCATGCATGTTTCGAGCTTTGTGTTACGCTTCATCGAGTCACCGTGTATCGGTGTGAGTGCGGTGGGGTTCCCCCGCATGTGTGTGGCCTTTCTTGAGTTCCCGTCTTGGGGGAATGGTATCGGTGGCCTGTGGTCTGCCTCGGTATTCGTGTTACTGTGGTTTAGACCTAGTTCAAATTTAAGTCGGTTGGCCTTAGCGGCCCAAACTTCATGCATTTTTTCGCTGTAGCTCGCCTTCCTTAGGCTACTACGAGTCGTTTGTCCTAGGTCAATGTCCTAGGATGGTTAGTATGGCGGTTGTCTCTTGGACCACCTAGTCCGTGTAGAGTGTACGTCATCAACCGCATGGTGGTTCGTTGGGCAGGTCAGCTGGAGTTGACTGAGTCTCGTGGTTCGTCCGTGACCGCTACAGTCACCTCGTAGCTCTACCCCTGACCGCCAGTGTTCTTGTCTCTGTGTGCATAGCGGTTTCCTCCTTGACTGCTTGGTTTCTCTAGCAGCTGAATGATGGATCGCTTATGCCCAGAGTGTCGTTTCCCGTCGTTTCGATTTCCGTATATCTTGGCTTGACCTTGTGATTTGCCGTTCCCGTGGATATCTTTTGATGTCCTATGAGGGCTAAGACCATGTTAGGAGGTAGCTAGGAGTTTTCATGCTTGAGGTAGGATTTTCTTTCCTACTGTAGAATCATCATTGTCCGATTCCGATCAACCCGGGGTGACCTAGTGGTTGACAGGTAACCTTGAGTGTCTCGGCGGTTCTGTCCAGTTCGAGATGTGGTTCTTGATGCCTCGAGGTATCATTTTACCTCGGTTTGTGTGTCCAGGCGTGCTGAGGGTCTTGTTGTTCCCTCAGGTCTCCTTGTGTCGTTTTCCACGGTTGTTTTCTTTCGGCTTAGGAATAGACCGATTGGCGGCTTGTTCCGCTTTGTACGACGATCTTGACTCGAGTCGTGAGACTCAAGGATCGTTGTGTCTGTAGGTCTAGTTGACTGTCCTGAGTCCGATAGCAGTCTGGTATGCTACCTCGTGTCCTATGCTTCGTAGTACGTACGACAGTGTTTCCTCGCCTATCTGTACTATAGTACTTCTGTTTTAGAGTTCTGTGTCTTGTGAGCCTCCACTAGTCGTAGCCTGACGGCACGTTACGGCGTGTTGTCCCACCTGGGAGTGGTGGTACGGTTTTTAAGCTAGTTTCGTGGGCCCCTGCTTACAGTAGTGTCCTTGCTAGGGGGAAAACTAGCTAGAGGCCTGGCTCTAGGCAAGAGTCGACGTGTGCACACGTGGTCTGGGGCATTTGGACTGGCGCCGATGGGCGTGATCCTGACTAGTCACTCATTACTGTGGTTCCTGTTCTGGTTATAGTGTCTTAGTCTCTGTCGTGTGCTCAGCGGCATAGTAGACGAGACACTTGTAGGCGCAGCATAAGACGTCAGTGGACGCAGCTGGCTGTTCTTCTAGTGAGGGGGAACTTCCATCACGTGACTCTCGTGTTTTTCACACATCGTGACCCTTCCGGGTTAGCCCTCTCGTGGTCTTACCCGAGGTCAGTGTTGTGTCATGTGCACGACGTTCTAGTCATGTGTGTGTGGTCGTGTCTAGAAGAGCATGCACGGCAATCAAGTCGTGTGTGCTTTAGAGTCTGTCTGTGTCTGTCTAGGTCTTCTCTAGGCTTTTCGCCTGTCTTTGTAGGCCTTTGCCTAGAGCCTTATGCTGTGTCAGCATATCGACAACTCCTGACTTCGTCAGATCAGAGTTTGCCCATCTGTTGTTGTTGCTGTTTGGAGTAGCTAAGGGGCCGAGGTTAGTTCGGCAGCCGTGTTTTGTTCAGTACGGTTTTTCCCTTTTCTTTTAGCTGCTCTACTCCTTCCATTCCGATTTTATTTTACAACTTTGTAGTGGTAGTTTTCCTGCTTTGCTACTACTGCTGTTTTGTTGTTCCGTGTTACTGCGTATTTTTCAATGGGATCTGCGTGACCCCTACTGGGCTAGTGACACGAGGCTCCCCTCTGCTTTTCAGGTGGGTGGCGTCGTTCTGCTTCCACGGTTCCTGGCATGGCGAGTTCATAGTTGCCAGTGGTACCTGCGTCGGGCTTCCCCCAACCTCAGTGTACGTAACCGTCGCCCTATCCCGTGTCCCGATCACTCCATCGCATTCTCGCCTCGACCAGTTCCGCAACGGTGTGCACCCTGTGCCGAGAGACCCAGAGACGAGAGAGAATGAGAGAGAGAAAGAGATTAGAGAAATGAGGGAGGAGAGAGGGGGTTGTGGAATAAATAGAAAGGAAATTGTGATTTTTCCTAATTTCCAAAAATTCAATTATTAGCCCAAAAATGGACTAATTCAAAAAAACATGAAAAAATAGTCGAAATGATCATCTTGAAGAGTACATCGCAACTGCGGCGTCCACGAGTCGATGAACTGAGAACTAAACTCATCACAGGGTTCCGTAACTAGTACGAGAGAAAAACCCACGTGGATCGTGAAACTCAACTCAGGACCCACAAAAGTAATCCGAAACTCTCCAAAAAGGATCCGAAAGATCTAATAAAGATCCGATAAGAATATAGGGCATTACATTCTCCCCTCTTTTAAGAAATTTGGTCCTCAAAATTTAAGGACTAGCAAAGGAGAAGCAGGGAAGAACAACCCCAAGATACGACTTGAAACAGCGTGAATCTTGAGAAACATAATTCAGAGGGACATAGTCAGACCATAATCACAGGCACACGCTCTGGATCGAGCACGGCACAAGTGAACACGAGTCCGACACCTCCAAAATAAGGCAATGTCGCTTACGTCTCACAGGAAAGGAGACACGACCCATGCCACGACAACAGATACCAGGAAAATAAAACAATAGACACGATAAGCATCAGCTTAAACAAGGAAGCATAGTCCTCTTAGCTGACAGCTCGACAACATCATCGGCTCCAGTGCCAAGGGCAACCACGAAAGCCTAGCACACAGGACGCCAACGACAACACCGGACCATAAGCACAATCAAGTCAGTCCTCAGTCAGACATTACATCTGATCGAGTCGCAAGCTAACTCTACCGGGGAGAAGAGTACAACAAGGTTAACCGACAAGAACTGGTCCACACAGTGCCAAGACAAACAGATAAAATCATAAAGAAACAGCGATCAAATGACAACAACAGCACTTACAGGATTCTGGCTCCGTATAGAACACAGAACCACGGAACACCACTGTAAGCTAGGTCACATCAAGGCACAACGATAGCTGAATGCACGACCATAAGGGACGAGTCATACATTGAGCACGTTAACCAAGAAAAGACCCACGACGATGAAAATGACAATCTTGGGAAACGCATCTCAAGGACCATGATCACGTACTGAGAGCACAATACCCAAGAAAAAATACAGAGGAGCAGAGGGTACGTAATCAGCAGGAATGTCGATAGACTCCCCAACACTCACAAATGCCAGTGCCAACACCAGAATATCTCCAGCAACAGCACGGCAACAGACGATGTCAAGGCATAGGAAGCCAAGATGAAAGCACATCGAGAAGAACAATTCTCTCGACCGGCCAGAATCTTACAACAACGATCCTCAGCCCGTGGGTAAGCAGCCCACACGCTTCAGCTGCACACTGACACAACGCACACAGGCATCAGAAATCTCCCGGTATCCGCATCTCAGCACACACACGGTGCCATCACAATTCATGAAAATCGTAATATAACACACCACGAGTACTGATCCTCCGAACAACCGATCAAAAATCGCCCAAGTGCAAATGAAGAAGAGTACTAGCTTCAGCACAAAGCACAAAGAAAGGCTAATCTCATCTTACCATTACGTCCTAAAAGAATAAATGAACCTTCACAACAGGTCAGCCGTCAGACACGGCTCGATGAACACAGCGCACTACGGCTTTTAACACAAAGATTAGGTCCAAAGCCAAGCAACCGTAGAACAAAGAGCAGATTAGGCTCAGAATAAATACTGTCCACACTTACGTAGACACAGGACAAAGGCCTCACCAAGACAGCAATTCCAAGGCTTACCTCGAAAAAGACTCCATCAAACATGATGAGAAGAATCAAGCTCAACTAACAGAAGCTCACCAAGAAGGAAAAATCCTAGGTCGCCTGAGCATCTTCTCAATCAAGGAATCTAATCGAGCACTTCGACAGAAGCGAAACACCTCACGAGCTGCACAGACTTAAGATGGGACAACCAAAACAATGTAAGAACATGCACGGCCATCACACCAACTCAAAAAAGTCACCAGCCACCTGAACAAACCATGGAAAAATCTCAAATAATGTACTGCAAATTCAAGCATATCAGTGAACTCTGCCAAGTATAGCACGATCGAGACAAACACCATGACGAAAAAGAGCATCCATCGCATCTTGATGAGAGCAAAACCATCTCGTACAGTGCTGACACAGCACGCACAAGACAACACACGGAAAACGAAGCATCAAAGAATCGCAAAACCTAAGCCAGCAAAAGACTATACTGGACTTTCAGGACTCTGGAAACTGTATATCTCGGATTCACATGTACTTCACACAACAATGCTCTGATACCAACTATGGCGACCCAGATCCCGGATACTGGATATACCCAATAGAACTACCGAGCAGACCCGATATCACTTGGAACCCGTGAAGCCTCCCAAGAGCTGTAAAGCTCCAAAGAGAAAAAGGATTATCATGTAGTACATTGAAGCCACAGAGATATAACAGTAAGCAATTAAATTTCATTAGATCGGTTTGTTAAAGTAGCGAAAATAAAATTACTTTTTAATTAACATTTACAAATTAATAATTATACTAGAGTCCAGTCCAAAGGAAAGACAAGCAGTACAGTCAAACAAAAAAGAAAGACGTACACTGAGGTCGGGGGAAGCCCGACGCAGGTACCATTGGCAACTATGAACTCGCCACGCCAGGAACCGCGGAAGCAGAACGACGCCACCCACCTAAAAAGTAGGGGTGATCCTCGTGTCACTAGTCCAATAGGGGTCACGCGGATCCCCACTGAAAAACGTGCAGTAACACGGAACAATAAAACAACAGTAGTAGCAAAGTAGGAAAAGTACCACTAAAAAGCTATAAAAGAAAACCAGAACGGAAGGAGTAGAGCAGCTAAAAGAAAAGGGAAAATCCCTACTGAATAAAACACGGCTGCCGAACTAACCTCGGCCCCTTAGCTACTCCAAACAACAACAGCAACAGATGGGAAAACTATGATATGACAAAGTCAAGAGTTGCCGATCTGCTGACACAGCACAAGGCTCTAGGCGAAGGCCTACGAAGACAGGCGAAAAGCCTAGAGAAGACCTAGACAGACACAGACAGACTCTAAAGCACACACGACTCGATTATCATGCATGCTCTTCTAGACAGGACCACACACACACACGACTAGAACGTTGTGCACACGACAAAACACTGACCTCGGGCAAGACCACGAGAGGGCTAACCCGGAAAGGTCACGACGTGTGAGAAACATGAGAGTCACGTGTCACGTGACGGAGGTACCCCCTCACTAGAAGAACAGCCAACTGCATCCACTGACGTCATATGCTACGCCTACAAGTGTCTCGTCTACTATGCTGCTGAGCACACGACAGAGACTAAGACATTGTAATCAGAATAGGAACCATATTAACGAGTGACTAGTTAGGGTCACGCCAATCGGCGCCAGTCCAAACGTCCCCTGACCACATGTGCATACATCGACTCTTGCCTAGTGCCAGGCCTCTAGCTAGTTTTCCCCCCATCAAGGACACTACTGTAAGCGGGGTCCTACGGAAACTAGCTTAAAAACCGTACCTCAGGAACTGTCGTACCACCACTCCCAGGTGGGACAACACGCCGTAACGTGCCATCAGGCTATGACTAGTGGAGGCTCACTAGATACAAAACTCTGAAACAGAAGTGATGTAGTACAGACAGGCAAGGAAACACTGTCCCACGTACTACGAAGCATCAGACACAAGGTAGCATACCAGTCTATTATCTGACTCAGGACAGTCAACTAGACCTACAGACACAACGATCCTTGAGTCTCACGACTCGGAGTCAAGATCATCGTACAAAGCGGAACAAGCCGCCAATCGGTCTATTCCTAAGCCAGAAGAAAACAACAGTGGAAAATGAGGGAACACCAAGACCCTCAGCACGCCTGGACACATAAACCGAGGCAAAATGATACCTCGAGACATCTAGAACCACGTCTCGAACTGGATAGAACTGCCGAGACACTCAAGGTTACCTGTCAACCACTGGGTCACCCCGGGTTGACCAGAACCGGACAATGATGATTCTACAGTAGGAAAGAAAATCCTACCTCAAGCAAGAAAACTCCCTGCTACCTCCTAACACAGTCTTAGCCCTCATAGAACATCAAAAGATATCCACGGGAATGGAAAACCACAAGGTCAAGCCAATATATATGGAAATCGAAACGACGGGAAACGACACTCTGGGCATAAGCAATCCATCATTCAGCTGCTAGGGAAACCAAGCAGTCAAGGAGGAAACTGCTATGCACACAGAGACAAGAACACAGGCGGTTAGGGGTAGAGCCACGAGGCGACTATAGCGGTCAAGGACGAACCACTAGACTCAGTCAACTCCAGCTGACCTACCCAACGAACCACCAAGCGGTCGATGACAGACACTCTACATGGACTAGGCGGTCGAAGAGACAATCGCCATACTAACCGTCCTAAGACATTGACCTAGGACAAATGACTCATAGCAGCCTAAGGAAGGCGAGCTACAGCGAAGAAACGCATGAAGGTTGGGCCGCCAAGGCCAACCGACTTAAATCTTAACTAGGTCTAAACCACGACAACATGAATATCGAGGTAGACCACAGGCCGCCGAGACCATTCCCCCAAGACAGGAACTCAAGGAAGGCCACACACATGAGGGGGAACCCCACCGCACTCACACCGATACACAGTGACTCGATCAAGCGTAACACAAAGCTCGAAACATGCATGCCTTTGGGCACGCTAATCAAGGTAACACGGCACCTCCCAACACCCCAGAAACATGGACAAGGAACCTACATGGTGTTTGGGACACTCACGAGGCCATAGGTAAGTCATTGGGTCTCAACGGGACCGACCGGGACTCAAAACGGTGAAAAATACTGCATTTCGATCGACCTGACCCCTAGGGACCGACCCTGGGCGGTCGGTCGATCGGACCAAACTGGCGGTCCCCCATCGGCTGCGAACGTCGGTCGGTCGACCGGCCAACCCGTGGCGGTCGATCGGATGGACACGATAAGCTAGCGGTCGTCCCTTAGCGAGGGAAGCGTCGGATGTGCGCGGTTGAACAACCGGCAGTGAGCTAGGGTGGTCGGCTCTCAATTGTGCCCGGATCGGGTCACGGGACGGTCACTCTCTCACTCGCAGCAGTGATATGATAAATTAAAAGCGAGCTAGGTAACCCTACACATGCTCTCTAGCAGCGGCATAAACAAGCATATATAGAAATAAGCGGAATGCCAAGCAAGGAGTGAATATGATACCTCCACGCGCTCGGCGTGGCGAAGATGGCACCCAGCCGAAACTCGTACTCCCGAGAACTTAATACATTAAGATTACAGCAATACAAGTAAGCCCACTCCACGCAGGGAGGTAACGGGCGACACAAGGGGACCCGGGAGGACCAATTCCGGGTTGACGGGCGGTTTCCGGGCACGGCTTCGGCTTCGCGCGTACTCGTGCTAGTGGGGCCCACGTGTGGACCGGAGGGGTCGTGTGGGACCTGATGCCTCCTCTGGTGTGGGTACACTTGGGAAGCGCTCCCCTAGGATGGCGAGTTGCTGGAACGACCGCCGGACGCCGGGCGGCCCTCGGACGACGCTCGCGGGAAACCGGCCACAAGTCTGCACTTGCTGTCTTCTCGCGCGCTGTCCGGCGAGATCGGCTGATGTGATCAACCCCGTCGTCGGAATGCAACGAGCTCGGCGCCGTTGGAAAGAGGACTCCAAATACTTCGACGTAGGGGCCTTCAGAAAAAATAATCAGATACGTATATCTGACTTATGGAATTTACACCCTTGCTGTAAACAGGCCAGAACTGCAGGGGCAGGTTCTGACTTCTCTAAAAATCACCGTTGACCGGTGGGAGGACCTTGGAATATGGAGATGAGTTCTTCAGAAAAGTTGAAGATCTCTGAGATAGAAAACCGGAAATATTTTTTGTTTTTGATTTGGATAGGAAATGGATTTTATGGGATTTTTTGAGTGGACCTGGGTCGGATCTGGGACACTGTGGAAAAATTGCTCACAGGAACTGGTACGAATTTTGAAAAATACCTAGAACCTTATCAAAAATTAAGAAAATTCATGGTGGTAGACATATGTGGACAGAAGTCTCAGTAATTTTTAGAGCCCCAAAAAAATTCAAAACATGGGTCGAACAAGGTAGACTCAGAACTGATGAACAGTAGACAGAACCTGGACAGAACTGAAATTTGAACTTGGACGAAAATCTAAAAATATCTAAAGGACGAATTTTTGCCTGAAATTTTTTTTGGAGGTAAGGGTTCAAGAGGGGAACCAACTCTGAAAATTGGAGCTTCAGAAGATGAGGGAAGAGAGAGGGACAATTCGGAGAAGAGAGGTCTGTCCAGAGTGGACAGAAAACTGAATTCGTTGGTGAAGACGCGTCGGCGGCGAGACGGCGGCGGCGGCGATCACCGGAGCTGCTTCAGAAGTTGGAGGGGATCAAGAGGGGAGGGATCTCACTCTATAACTGGGCTGGAGGTGGAAGAACACCAGGGAGAGAGGGGAGAGGGGCACAAGCTTCAAGGAGGCAAAATGCTAATTTCTTCTTCATTTCTTCATTAATCTCTAATGACACTATACATGGGCTTATATAGAAAATATCAAGGGGTGGGGGGGCTGATAATTTCGTGGGAAATATGTCATTTTCATCCCCCATGTGGTCAAAACTCAAAATAAATAAATTACATATGAATGGGCACTCCTTTGACTAGGTAGGTAAGGTAGGTGGCCTACCTTTGAAATTTTAACCCCTTTGTCTCCCATGTGGTCAATTAGCATTCAAACCTTCTAGATGGCCACCTAGGATGGTTGACCAGTCCCACATAGATGAGGTGGACCAATGGGGAAGGGGAGGGGGCCCCCTAGCTGGACCTACTACACATTTGCACAAAAACCCAGACAATCCATGGGAATGACTCTTTGGCTTATAAAGCCTTACATTTGCGTACATACTTTCCCAAGGATATAAACACGAACTAAAAGGACATAAATACAAAATAAAAAGTACATGCTCGGCGTCGATTCCCATCAGCGGGAAACCAGCCGGACCGAGCCTAAAAACCCGAATCCACTCCCCGTTCGATCCCGATCGAAGGGGAAACATCCATAACGTCGCAGAATGACGATATATAGACTCCAACGGGAGTCGAATCGACCAAGAAATGGCGAGAAATAGGCGATTTCAATGAATCGACCCTAAATGAGTCACCGGGGTTCCCAGGCTTGTACCGGCCCCAAATGACAACCAAACGACACGAAATCAGCAGATCTGGAATGCTGACATTCCAGGGTTTCGATTGATTCTGACTTGGACTTGTCTCCTATCATATGCTTGGAGCAGCCACTATCTAGGTGCCACATGTTGTTCTTGGCTGTCAGGCATACCTGCAAACACAATCAGGGAGAAAATTTTGGAACCCAAAAATGTTTGGGCTCCGAAACGGATGCAAAACAATTCAAACAAGATAATAAACTCTTGGGAATCCACATTTGTTTAAACATGGTTGGCTTAGTGGATTTCCCAACATTCTTTTCATTGTTTCTTTTCTTCTCAGCACCAACAGATTGAGCCTTCTTTTTTTGGTGCTGTGTCCTGGCACCACTGTTATTAGAAAATTTGGGGTTTCTGTGCCAGTGCTCGGGCCAATAGGTACTCAGAAAATTGTGGCCATAATTGGTCCTAGGCTGACCATTGAAAGCTTGATTCCTAGGAGTCCAGGTCCTAAACTCTCCAACCCAGTTTCTGATATGAGGTCTATAAGACTGTGTAGGATATGATTGATACCTAGACCTCCCCTGCACCTTTGACCCACCAGATTTGTGCATAGATGTATATTGGGTCTTCTTCTTGGCTGCTGGTGGTGGTGGAGACTTGGTGGCCTTAGCTTGGGGTTTGGATGTGCGTGTAGGCTGACCCCTAACCTGAGACTTCCCTTTAGAGATGGGACTAGGTGTGCCGGCTCTGCTGGGCCCACCAACTTTTTGATTGCCCTTGTCCTCAGCACTGAGCATTTTCGAGTTAACATTTTTAACAGCAGGATGTTTAGTATTCATCTTAATGAGGGGTCTTTTCTCCTTCTCAGCTACAAAAGAAATTGTTTTCACTGCAAAGCTCTTTTTAGCAGTAGGATTAAAGCCTAGACCCTCTCGTCTGAAATTAACTTTTGACCCCAACAAAGCATTCAGATTATCAGATCCTTGGGCCATGTTTTCAATGATTTTCTCTTTGTCAGCATTTTCTTTCTCTAGTTGTTCGATTGAATTTTTTAATTCATTATTGACACCTAGGACAACTTCATACTTTTCATCAACAATTTTCATTTCATTTTAAAAATTTACAGTTTCAGTTTCAATTCATCAATAACATTTTTCAGCATTTCATTTTCTTTTCTACAGTCAATCAAAGCATGCTTTAAATCATCAAATTCAGAGCAAGAATTTTTTAACCTATCATTCTCAGATTGTAAATAGGCAAGTTTATCAGACATTATCTTATCATTCAAAAGAGAGTTAACCTTCTTCTTCAAATGCCTGTTTTCTTTCCTAATATCATCTACTTTGTCTAACAAATCTCCATAGGCATCTTTCCAATCAGAAATGGTATAATGCTCAAAGAGAGATGATACCTCACCGGAGTCTTCTCCTTTTTCTTCATCATCTTTTGCCATCAGGCAGATGGGCTTTTCTCCGTCCTCGCTCTCAGATGTGCAGCTTAATGTGCCCTCATCCTCGTAACTCCATGTGCTCACCATTGCCTTTCCTTTGGGAGCTTTCTTCTTTGACTGATTTTTCAGCTTCTGGAGCTCGGGACAATCTGCCTTCATATGGCCGGCCTTCCTGCAGTGGTAGCAAACATTAGTGTGAACTTTCTTGGTAGGGTTAGATCTATATCTTGTTTGCCTCCTGCCGCCACCAAACTGCCTTCGGCTGAAGTTTCCTCACTCCTATATCAAAAATCGCCTAAACTCTCTGGTCAGCATGGCCAGTTGGCCTCCATCGATCTCTGACCCAGAGAGGCTCTGCTCGCTTGATGATCCACTATGGCTGGATCTGCTTGATTTGCTGAGGCTAGCCTTTAGAGCAATAGGCTTCTTCCTCTACTCGAGCTCCTCAGTCTTGGGAAGGTTCATCTCGTAGGTCATTAGTGAACCAATGAGCTCGTCGACCTTCATGTTCTACAGATCTCTTGACTCCTCAATAACTGTAACTTTTGTGTGCCATACTAGAGTTAGGGACCGAAGAATCTTTCTCACAATTTCATAATCTGAATAATTCTTTCCCAGACTCCTGAGACCATTGGTAATGATCGTGAGGCACGCATACATTTCTGCTATGGTCTCACTGGGCTTCATTCGAAAGGCTTCATACTCTGAGACCAGCAAATTCGCCTTGGTCTCCCTTACTTGAGAGGTTCCCTCGTAGATGACCTCCAACTTATCCCACATCTCCTTCGCAGTGGTGCATGACGAAACCCAAGAGAACTCGGTGGGATGAAGTGCGCACTGAATAGCATTAATTGCGTTCTAATTGAGGGTAGATTTACTGATCTCCTCTCTTGTCCAAACTTCCTCGTTCGCATGAAGCTCGAACGGACCTTTGCTTACTACTTTCCAGATCTCATAATCTTTCACCCTCAGAAATACTTGCATACGATTCTTCCAGTATGCATAGTTGGATCCATCGAAGTATGGGGGCTTGGTAGTGGAGTGTCCCTCAGCCGTCATCCCTTTAGCGTCCATGGTCGTTGACTCTTTAGGACGTTGATCCCTGTAAAAGAGTTAGGCTCTGATACCAAGTGATAGAATAGGGACGCTCTGATACCTACAGATGGAGTATCTGTAGATGATCTAGAGGGGGGTGAATAGATCGGTCACCCACTAAAAACTTACTATAGCAGAGACAGTTGCAGAATATAATCAAACAACTGTAGGATGTCCGGAAGGCACTCAATCACAATCAGAATGAAACAAATCGAACAGATCGGCTCTCACGCGATACTAAACAATCATCTACTGAGTGATGAACAGAGATAAAGGACAAATGCAACTCACAAACTATCGCACAATGGACAGTGGAATTTTAAGGTGGTTCGACCTCAAACCCAAGGTCTACGTCCACCCCACACTCAAACTAGAGTATGGCTTAACTGTTGATACACAGCTTCCGTTGATCCACAGCTTCGGGGTAAAAACCCTACAGACCGCTGGGCCTTACAGCTTACGCCGACCAGAGGAGTCCTACTCTGCAACTGTTGGGGAGTTATAGCTTCACCCGACCAGAGGATACCACACCTCTGCAACCGCTGAGGAATTACAGCTTCACCTCTACTGACAGACAGTTTGAACAAGAGTTTCTAGAAATGAAAAGAAACAAAGCGAAAAATCAAAACCCACAAGGGAATGTAGCTCAGCAATGAGCACAATCAGTTCCGGTTCTAAACCAGAAAACTGATAAACAAAGCTCTCTCAACAATTCTCTCAAGCTCTCTCAAAATTCTTTCTCTTCCTTCTTTCAGATCTGCTCTCTCTTTCTTCTTTTCTCTGGATCGTGCTGGCTCTTGCTCTCTCTGCCTCAAGTCTCAATATCACGATATACTCTTCTGGCACCACGTCTTCTATTGAAGGAGAAGCTTCTTATATATAGTACTAGCAGAGAAGTAGGGCGTGTGCTCTCCACGATTCCTACCCAATTATCTGATCCAGATCTGGAGTTAGTGGCCACATCGCCTCCTATAATTTGGGATCACGTGCCATTCGTAACCTCCACAAAAAAGCACCTGCCAAGGCATCAGACATAAAGTCACCCTCAGACAGTTATACGAGATGTAAAGAGATTGAACGGAGTAGATATTCTAACAGAACTAAAGTGCACAGATTAATATGGCATTCACACACACATGCACAGACTCAACATTTATGCACAAGCAGATGCACAGACTTCATTTTAGCACAAGGCCTACGGATGCACTGACTATGTATATGCAATGTGCAATTGTTGCACAGACCTACAATGCAGTACACAGTGATTTGCACATACTAGCAACATGCACCGACTTGGAAACTCATGTGCACAAGACCGAGCATGAGGCAAAAGATGCACCGATGCAAGGGTTGCACCGACCGTGCTTGTGCTATACGAGAAGATTGCACCGACTATGTGTGCTTGTGCATGGAGTGAAAACGTGCACTGACCTAGCATATGCACGGACCTAAATAGCATTTGACCAAATACCAGCCCACAACAAAAATTGCACCGACCGTGAATATGCTTAAGATAAAATTAGCACCAACTTAGATTGACATTATGCTTGACTATGCACGGACCTCAAGCGCTCGCAGCAAAAGTTGCACTGACCTAATGAAGACATTGCACCGAGGCAATACTCGCACCGAGCTCCTAAGCCATGAGAGACACAAAGTAAGACGCAAATAGATACGCTGGATATGCACCAAGTCTAAGCTATGATAGATGCAAAGTAAGACGCAAACAGAGACGCTGGATATGCACCGAGTCTAAGCCATGAGACGAAACTCAGATACGCACTGCACATGAGACGTAATGTGAGACGCATACATGTACTGACCTAAGCCATATGAGACGCAAGATGAGACGGACACATGCATTGACCTAGGCCTCAAGAGACGCAATATAAGACGGACACAAAATGTGCACCGACTTGTGTCTGCCTAATGCAAAGATTACACGGACATGCAAGATGTGAACTTTACCCATATGCACCGACCTATATGCTAGATGAAACACGAGATGCAAAGTTATGATGTATGCAAATGTGTGCCTGCAACCTGTATCATGCACTCTGATGAAGTTTTATGCAACATAATCGTGCAAAGACTAGATGCATAAGCAAATACATGCAAAGACCAGATGCATTAGCCAATACATAATCATTCAATCCTTCATTCAAACCCATGGTGACTTATAGTGTTGGCTATCATCAAAACCACAGGGGCACAACAGTGCTGAGGGTCTTGGTGTTCCCTCATGTCCCAGTGTGTCGTTTTACGCGATCATGTCGTTTCCTCTGACTTAGGATTAGACCGATTGGCGGCTTGTTCCACTTTGTACGATGATCTTGACTCCGAGTCGTGAGACTCAAGGATCGTTGCGTGGGTAGGTCTAGTTGCCTTGTCCTGAGTCTGTCGACAGTTGTCTTGCTGCCTCGGTACTTCGTAGTACATGCGACAGTGCTTCCTGGCCTGTCAGTACTACAGCACTCATGTTTCAGAGTTTCTGTGTCTAGTGAGCGTCCACTAGTCATATCCTAGCGATGCGTTACGGCATGTCGACCCACCTGGAAGTGGTGGTGTGGCAGTTCCCGAGATACAGTTTTTAGGCTAGTTGTCGTGGGCTCCCTTGCCTTGCAGTAGCGTCCTGTTGGGGGAGGAAACTAGCTAGAGACCTGGCTCAAGGTATTGAGCTTGTGTGTGTACACATGGTTAGGGGCTTGGACTTGTGCCAACGGGCGTGACGCTGACTAGTCACTCGCGACTGTAGTTCCTGTTCTGTTTAGATAGTGTCCTCGTCTCTGTCGTCTTGTAGGCATTGTAGACAGACACTTGTAGGCGCAGCATAAGACGTCAGTGGACGCAGCTAGCTGTTCTTCTAGGGAGGAGGTGCTTCCGTCACGTGACAGGTGACTCTCATGTTTCTCGTGCGTCGTGACATTTTCGGGTTAGCCCTCTCGTTGTCTTGCCCGAGGTCGGTGTTGTGTCGTGTGCACGACGTTCTAGTCGTGTGTGTGTGTGGTTGTGTCTAGAGGAGTGTGCACGGCAATCGAGTCGTGTATGCCTTAGGGTTTATCTTGTCTGTCTAGGTCCCTTCTAGGCTTTTTACCTGTTTCCGTAGGCCTTAGTTTTGAGGCTGGTGTCTTATCGACGGTTCGGTAACTCCTGACTTTGTGAGATCAGGGTTCACCTTTCTGTCGTTGTTCGGAGTAGCTTAGGGAGCCGAGCTTCTCTCAGTGGCCGTGTTCCGGTCTCTACGGCTTTATTTTCCCTTTTCTTCTAGCAATTTCTACTCCTGCTCTTCCCGCTTTCTTTTACAGCTTTCTGGTTGTAGTTTAACTTTTTTCTGCTTTACTACTGCTATTTTAGTTGTTGTTCCGTGTTACTGCGTTATTTTTTAGTGGGGATCCGTGTGACACGAGACTCACCCCTACTTTTCAGGTGTGGTCGTCTCTTCTTCCTTATGGTTCCTGGTGTGGCATGTTCGTAGTTGCCAGCGGTACCTGTGTCGGGCTTCCCCCGACCTCATCGTATGTCTTTCCTTTCTATCGACTGTACTTGTCTTTCCTTTGGACTGGACTCTGGTATAATTGTTAATTTTACCGGTTAAATAAAAAGTAATTTTATTTCTGCTACTTTAGCAAACCTGATTAATAAAATTTAATTACTTACTGTTATATATGCAACTTCAATGTACTACACGCCATTCCTTTTTCCCTTCGGAGCTTTACAACTCTTGGGAGGCTTCACGGGTTCCAAGTGGTATCAGGTCTACTCGGTAGTCCTATCGGGTATATCCGGTATCCGGAGTCCAGGTCGTCACAGGTGGTATCAGAGCATTGTTGTGTGAAGTACATGGGAATATGAGATATATAGTATCCAGAGTCCTGAAAGTCCAGTACAGTCTTTCGTTGGCTTAGGTTTCGTGATTCCTTGTCGCTTTGTTTTTCGTGTGTCATCTTGTGCGTGCTATAATAGCACTGTGCGAGGTGGTTTTTGCTCTCATTAGGATGTGATGGGGTGCTTCTTTTTCATCGTGGTGTTCGTCTTGATCGTGTTGTACTTGGCAGAGTTTGCGGGTAGGCTTGAATCTACTATACATTGTTCAAGATTTTTTCGCGGCATGTTCAGGTGGCTGATGACTTTTGAGTTGGTGTGATGGCCGTACACATTCTTACGTTGTTTTGGTCATCCCAGCTTAATTCTGTTTAGCTCCTAAGGTGTTTCATTTCTGTTGAAGTGATTGCTTTATTGCCTCGATTGAAGATATGCTCAAGCGAACCGAGGATTACCCTTCCTGGTGAGCTACTGTTAGTGAGCTTGATTCTCCTCATCCCGTTTGGTGGAGTCTTTTCGAGGTAAGCCTTGGAAGTGCTGTCTTAGTGAGACCTTTGTCCTACGTCTACTTAAGTGTGGACAATATTTATTATGAGCCTGATCTGCCTCTTTGTTTTACGGTTACTTGGCTTTGGACCTAATCTTTGTGTAGAGAGCCGTTGTGCACCGTGTTTGTCGTGCCGTGTCAAGCGGCCGATGTGTTGTGAAGGCTCATTTATTATTTTCCAGACGTAATAGGTAAGCTGAGATTAGCATTTTCTTTGGGCTTTGTGCTGAAGCTGGTACTCTCCTTCGTTTACACTTAGGCGACTTGTGATCGGTTGTTCGCAGGATCAGTACTCGTGGCGTGTTATATTGCGATTTTCATGAATTACGATGGCACCGAGTGTGTGTTGAGATGCGGATGCCGAGGTGTTTCTTGATGCCTGTGTGCATTGTTTGAGTGCGTAGCGAAAGTGTGTGGGCTGATAACCAATAGGTCGAGGATCATTGTTGTAAGATTCTGGCTAGTCGAGAGAATTGTTCTTTCTTGATGTGACTTCATCTTGGCTTCCTGAGCCTTGATGCAGTCTCTTGCCATGTCGTTGCTGGAGTCATTCTGGTGTTGGCACTGGCATTTCTGAGTGTTGGGGAATCTGTCGACATTTCTGCTGATTGAGTACCCTCTACTCTGTAATTCTTTCTTGGGCGTTGTGCTCTCGGGGTGTGATCGTAATCCTTGAGATGCGTCTCCCGATAATGTTGTCCTTGTTGTCGTGGGTCTGTTCTTGGTAAGCTGCTCGATGCATGACTCGTCCCTTGTGGTCGTGCGTTCAACTGTCGTTGTGCCTTGATGTGACCCAGCTTGTAATTGTATTCCGTGGTTCTATGTTCTGTACGGAGCCGGAATCCTGCAAGTGTTGCTGTTGTCATTTTGTCGTTGTTTCCCCGTGTATCTACCTTGGCACTATGTGGACTATGATCTTGTCGGTTAGTTGTGATGTACTCTTCTTTCCTGATAGTGTTAGCATGCGACTCGGTCAGATGTAATATCTGAGTGAGGACTGACTTGATTGTCTTTGTGGTGCGGTGCTGTCATTGGCGTCCTATGTGCCAGGTTTCATGGTTGGCTTTGGCACTGGAGCCGATGTTGTCGAGTAGTCAGCTGAGAGGGCTATGTTTCCTTGTTTAAGCTGATGCTGGCCGTCTCTGTCATTTTCTATCGATATCAGTTGCCGTGGCATAGGTCTTGTCTCCTTTCCTGTGAGACATAAACGGCGTTGCCTTGTTTCGGAGATGTCAGGCTTGTGTTCACTTGGGTGCCGTGCTCGATCTAGGGCGTGTACCTGTGATTGTGGTCTGACAAGTGTTCCTCTGAATGGTATTTTTTTGAGATTCGTGCTGTTTCAAGTTGTGTCTTGGGGTTTGATCGTCCCTGCTTCTTCTTGTTCGTTCCTTAAATTTCAAGGATGAAATTTCTTGAAGGAGGGGAGGCTATAATACCTTGGATTCTTTTCGAATCTTTCGGATCCTCTTCGGAGAGTTTTGGATCGCTTTTGACTGTCCTGAGTTGAGTTTTACGATCCATGTGAGTTTTTCTCTCGTACAAGTTACGGAACCCTGCGGTGAGTTTATTTCTCAGTTCATCGACTTGTGGACGCCGCAGTCGCGTTGTACTCTTCCTGAGGATCATTTCGACTATTTTTACATATTTTTCTGAATTAGTCTATTTTCAGGCTAATTATCAAATTTTAAAAATTAGGAAAAATTCCTAATTTCTTTTCCTTTTTTCCTTTTTATTTCTTCTCCTCTCTCCTCCCGTTCATTCCCGACCGTGACCTCCTCTCTCCCCCGTTTTCTCTCTTCTCTCGCCCTCCCGGCTCCAGCTGCAGACGGAGGAGGCTCGGGCAGGTAGAGGTGATGCCGTGGGAGTGGTCTGGAGCGCGATGGGGCGTGGATCGGATCGGTTTTGGCGCGATCCCGAACGGTGGATTCAAAGCAGACGGTCGAGCTCGCGACGTGATTTTCGGTGTGGTTTAGTCACTTCGATGCATGGAATCTTCGATGGAGCTAGGGAGATGGAAGCTCTACTTGTCCTCTACATTTTCCCTATAATTTCACATTGTTCGGTGCGAGTTTGAGTGGATTTCGTTCAATGTCAAGAAAATCATGCTTTTGGGGTGTTCACAGAGTTCGTCGGAAAACGGCGACGATTTTTAGATCAGTTGGTATCAATCGAACCCTTGGAATGCCAGCGTTCCAGATCCGCTATTTTCGTGTCGATTGGTTGTCATTTGGGGCCGGTACGAGCCCGGGAACCCCAGTGACTCATTTAGGGTCAATTTAGTGGAATTGCCCGTTTCAAGCCGTTTATGCGTTGTTTTGACCCCTTCCGGAGTGTGGAAGGTCGGTATTATTATTGTGGTTGTTATCCCCTTCGATCGGGATCGAACGGGGCGTGGAATTGGGCCCGGGGCTTAGGGTTTTACCATTTTTCCACCGTGATCGGTCGATCGACCGACAGTCGCCCGCGGACCATGTCATGTCCGGTCGTTGGTCCGGTCGATCGACCGCCCAGGTCCGGTCGACCGGCCCTGTCAGGTCGACCGACCCCAGGGTTTTGGTCGACCGGCATTTCGTGTTTAAGCTCATTTTGAGTCTTGGTCAGTCCGGTTGAGACCCAACGACCGACCTATGGCCTCGCGAGTGTCCCGGACACCCTGTGGGTTCTGTGTCCGTGTTTCTGGGGTGTCGGGAGGTGCCATGATACCTCGATTAGTGTGCCTATAGACATGTGTGTTTCGAGCTTTGTGTCACATTCGATCGAGTCACAGTGTATCGGTGTGAGTGCAGTGGGGTTCCCCCGCATGTGTGTGGCCTCCCTTGAGTTCCCTTTTGAGGGAATAGTCTCGATGGCTTGTGGTCTACCTCGGTATTCATGTTATCATGATTTTAGACCTAGTCAATACTTTAAGTCGGTTGGCCTTGGTGGCCCAACCTTCGTCCGCTTCTTCGTTGTGACGTCCCTTTCTTAGGCCGCTACATGTTGTTTGTCTTAGGTCAATGTTTTAGGGCGGTTAGTGTGGCGGTTGTCTCTTGGACCGCCTAGTCTGTGTAGTGTGTCTGTCATCGACCGCTTCTTGGTTTGTCTTGGCAGGTCAGTCAGAGTTTGACTGAGTCTAGTGGCCATAGCTTTGACCGCTACAGTCACCTCGTGGCCCTGTCTATGACCGCCAGTGTATGTGCCTCTGAGTATGTACAGAGTGTCGCTTTCCAACGTTTTGGTTTCCAATTATCTTGGCTTGAACTTGTGGTTTGCCCGTTGTCCCATGGATGTCTCTTGACATCCTATGAGAGCTATGACCACGTTATAAGGTAGCCATGCCTGCCTGTTTCCATATTGCTTCCAAGTCACTATCAGGTCCTGGTCAACTCGATAAGATTCAATGGTTGACATAAGACCTTGTGTGCGTCTCGGCGGTTCTGTCCAACCCAAGACATGGTTCTGGATGCCTTGAGGTGATGTCTCACCTCGGCTTATGTGTCTAGATGTGCTGAGGGTCTTGGTGTTTCCTCATGTCCCTGTGTGTCATTTTCCGTGGTCATGTCGTTTCCTCTGACTTAGGATTAGACCGATTGGCGGCTTGTTCTGCTTTGTACGGTGATCTTGACTCCGAGTAGTGAGACTCAAGGATCGTTGCATGGGTAGGTCTAGTTGCCTTGTCCTGAGTCTGTCGGCAATTGTCTTGCTACCTCGGTGCTTCGTAGTACGTGCGACAGTGCTTCCTGACCTGTCAGTACTACAACACTCGTGTTTAAGAGTTTTTGTGTCTAGTGAGCCTCCACTAGTCGTAGCCTGGCGATGCGTTACGGTGTGTCGACCCACCTGGAAGTGGTGGCATGGCAGTTCCCGAGATACGGTTTTCAGGCTAGTTGTCGTGGGCTCCCTTGCCTTGCAATAGCGTCTTGCTGGGGGAGAAAACTAGCTAGAGGCCTAGCTCAAGGCATTGAGCTTGTGTGTGCACACGTGGTTAGGGGCTTGGACTTGCGCCGACGGGCGTGACGCTGACTAGTCACTCGCGACTGTAGTTCCTGTTCTGTTTAGACAGTGTCCTCGTCTCTGTCGTCTTGTAGGTAGCATAGACAGACACTTGTAGGCGCAACATAAGACGTCAGTGGACGCAACTGGCTATTCTTCTAGTGAGGAGGTGCTTCCGTCACGTGACACGTGACTCTCGCATTTCTCGTGCGTCGTGACCTTTTCGGGTTAGCCCTCTCGTGGGCTTGCCCGAGGTCAGTGTTGTGTCGTGTGCACGACGTTCTAGTCGTGTGTGTGTGGTTGTGTCTAGAGGAGTGTGCACGACAATCGAGTCGTGTATGCCATAGGGTCTATCTTATCTGTCTAGGTCCCTTCTAGGCTTCTTACCTATTTCGTAGGCCTTAGTTTTGAGGCTAGTGTCTTGTCAATGATTTGATAACTCTTGACTTTGTGAGATCAGGGTTCACCTTTCTGTCGTTGTTCGGAGTAGCTTAGGGAGCCGAGCTTCTCTCGGTGGCCGTGTTCCGGTCTCTGTGGCTTTATTTGCCCTTTTCTTCTAGCATTTTCTACTCCTGCTCTTCTCGCTTTCTTTTACAGCTTTCTAGTTGTAGTTTAAATTTTCCTGCTTTACTACTGCTATTTTAGTTGTTGTTCCGTGTTACTGCATTATTTTTCAGTGGGGATCCGTGTGACCCCTACTGGGCCAGTGACACGAGGCTCACCCCTGCTTTTCAGGTGTGGTCGTCTCTTCTTCCTTATAGTTCCTGGTGTGGCGTGTTCGTAGTTGCCAACGGTACCTGTGTCGGGCTTCCCCTGACCTCAGCGTACGTCTTTCCTTTATGTCGATTGTACTTGTCTTTCCTTTGGACAGAACTCTGGTATAATTGTTAATTTTAACTGTTAATTAAAAAGTAATTTTATTTCTGCTACTTTAGCAAACCTGATTAATGAAATTTAATTGCTTACTATTATATCTGTGACTTCAATGTACTACACGACATTCCTTTTTCTCTTCGGAGCTTTACAGCTCTTGGGAGGCTTCACGGGTTCCAAGTGGTATCGGGTCTACTCGTTAGTCCTATCGGGTATATCCGGAATCCGGAGTCCGGGTCGTCATAATTGGTCTCCCTCAGGGCAAGCTGTTAGGCAGCGCTTTGTTGTAGATTGAGTCTGCTTTGGTTTCTAGCTTCTGCTAGTGGAAGCCTCACTCGGTTTGAGTGGGGGGTGGACGTAGATCTCGGGTCTGAGATCAAACCACCTAAAAAACCCCGTGCGTAGTGGTTTACCTTGGTGTGATTGTCCATGTCTCCTGCCCCCTTCTGTTGATTGTTCTTTTGAGCGCTAGGTATTCGATATTTGTTTTGCTTGAGCTATGAATGTTGGAGATTACATCTAGTCTCTCGTTGATACTTTGATGGCATGACAAGTATTTGTCCACCGGTCTAAGTAGAAGTCTTCATTTCTAAACATCTTCTGTGGAGTTGTTTTCATTCGTCTCTTGGAGTGAAGTTTGTGTTTTAATTGAACGATATTTCCAAAAGATCCATTCACCCCCCCTCTGGATCTATTTTCGTGTACCACCTATTCTAACAATTGGTATCAGAGCAGGTTTCTGATTGTCCAGATCCAACGATCTGCAGTAGATCCTACGTTTTAGTGTGGTACATCTCTGGTTGCCACTTTTGTTTTGTCATTGTCTACTGTTTAGATCCATGGCTCATCCACCAGTTTTCGATGGTACTAATGTTGACTTATGACTTAACAACTTGCACATGTTTGTCAAGAATGTTAATCCTAATCTGTGGAAGATCATTACTCACGGTCCACACAGACCACCAAAGAACAAGTCCAAATGGACTGACAGACATAGATCGATGTGGGATGAAAATCAAAGAGCCATGGAATTGATGAAGGCAGCGACTAACAGGGCACTCCACTCTTGTTTTCATGATTACAGGTCTGCAAAAGAGATAGTGGATAAACTGAAGACTGCCAGTCGTGGAATTCAAGATTGATGCATGATGGCTGATGGCAGTAACCAAAATGAAGAGGAGGATGATGATGATGACGTAAACCCCTTTGAGAATTTTACTCTAGATGATTGGCAGGATGCTTATGCTAATTTGCTTGAGTCTTATGAAAGACTAAGAAAAAAGAATAAAACCCTAAAAAAGAAGTCAAATGATCCCTCTGGAAGTAAGGACATTGTAACTCTTAAAACAGAGAATGACATATTTAGAAGACAATTGACAAACCTTCATTCCGTTACTTCAGAACTAGATCATTTGAAATTTGAAAAAGAAATGCTTAAGAAACAATTGGTTTATACAAAAAAGAAAATCAAGAACTTGCATGTGAAATTTCTGAACTAAAAGAAAAACTTAGCTCGATTGATGATGATCAGGTTCGTATCAATAATTTAGTTCAGAATGAAAAACTGTTGAAAGATTTTGAGTGTGTTAGCTCTGAATTGAATGCTCTAAAATCTGAGAATGAATGTCTTAGGAAACAATGTGAAAAACACAAAGCTGAAACAACCTCCTCTGATAAATCAGTTTGTAATAAATGTCAATTTCTGAAGGAAATAAATGAATGCCTTCACCGTGATTTGGAATGGCATCAAAACATAATTGCATCCTTTAGGGAAGAGAATAAAAATTTGTTGGATAAAAATTTGGAAACTGAACAGAGAGAGGATGATCTAATTAAAGAGTTGAGTTCCATGTCTAATGATGAAAATCTTGCTGAACAGATCAAGGAGTTAAAGTCTGAAAATGAAAAATTGAAAGAAGTAAACAATGTCACATCTGAAAGGTTGCTAATCCTGGAAAAAGGAAAATTTGTGATCAGTGATGAATCTGAAAATTTAAAGTTGATGCAAAAAGAAAATAAAAATTTGAAGATGTTAAACAATGCTATGTCTGGGAGGCTTCTTGCTTTAGAAAAAGAAAAATATGTTTGTATAAAAGAGTCTAAAAAACTGCACAATCTTGAATAAGAAGTTGAGAACTATAAAACTGCAAACAAGGTGCTAAATAAGTATGTGAATTACAGTGAACAAGAGATTGCTAGTTATGAGATACATATTGCATCTCTGGAAAATGAAATTAAGGATCTAAAAAATTCCTTGTCTAAATTTGTTAAAGGACAAGATAACTTGGATAAGCTACTGGGGATGAAAGTGAATTTTCAGAAAGAGGGGCTGGGGTATAATCCAGTAAATAAGAAGAGCTTTGGAAATAAAATTCATACATCATTTGTATGCATCACTAATCAAACTAGCACCAAAAACCCTCTAGCTGTTTAATTCACAGCTCAAAAGGATCATGAGGATACTGTGAATCAGAAAACTCACAAACAAACTGAAAAAATGAAAAAGACCAGTCACTTGCAGAAAAGACTAAATCACACTTATATTGAGAATGTGCATGCTGTAAAAAACACTAACACACCTATACATGCACACAAAAAGAAACTCATGACATGCCATTACTATCACAAGGGTGGTCATCAAATGCATGAATGTAGATTAATGGAACTAGATGATTTAAATGCTAGAAAATTACATGATAGGAAAGCTCAAGTCAAAAATCATGCATTTTAGAAAAAGGGTGTTCAATACTTTTGTTGTGGCAAGATGCGCCACATTGCTTCTCATTGCTGGTTTAGGAAGAATACGCATACAAATTATGTTAAATTTCTGTTAAGAAGAATGTTCCGGACAGATATGTGGTTGGTTCGAGACACATCCACACTGTATGCTCTCATTGTGGGAAGTGTGGTCATACAGTCAAGGACTGTTGGCATGTCTAGGGAAGGAATGTGAATTCTAGATATCCTAGACTCCCTGTAAATGACGATGTGTTTGATGGCAATAAAAGGAAAAATTTCCATGATAAATACAGAAACTTTCATGAACAGGCACATAGACTTTACGATCATGTTAATGTGCAAAATAGGAAGAACACAGAATCTTTTCTCTCCTGTCATTACTGTGGATAGGTTGGGCATTTCATGCCAAACTGTTATTCAATGAAATTTGATGATATGTTAGCTCAGAAAATGTGGAGAGCACCCTACAAAGGTGCCATTGTCATTTCAGGACCCAAGACTTCTTGGGTACCTGCTTATGCAAAATAAGAAGCTATCTTGCAAGTGTGCCTTGGAGCTGAGAAATAAAAGGGGTAAATAAACCAAGGCACCTGAATATGGTAAACCCCATTCCTGCACTTCTCAGGTTAGTTAACTAAACTTTCTCTAATTCTATATAGAAAATTGCATGTCTTGATAAATCTGTTAGTTAGAATTTCAAGCACACATGTTTGCATCTTCATGTAATATTTGCATTGTTGGAATATGCTTCGTTAGCAATCTCATATGTTGAGCTTATTACTGATCAAATTGTATGGGCTGAAAATAAATTGAATGTCATGTGTCAATTGCATTTTTTTGACAACTGTATTTGTCATGTTGCATACAGTCATTAAAAATCTGACGCATATAGGACTGCTTTGCCACTGCATTGTCATACATGACCATTATGGTATATCAAATAGTAAGTTACTAAAAGGTAGATGCAATATGTCTAGAAGTTCTTACTATGTGAGAAATGGTTTTTAGACCATGTCCTCCACCTAGTACCATGGGTCAATTTGCACATAGGGCAGTCGACGACATAATTCATTGAACTTCCTTGCATAATGTACCTTGCATATGTTGCATTTAAAATTCAGGTTTGAGTACATGTAGTTCATAAAGTTAGGGGGAGTTTGTCAATGAAAACATTGTATTTCATGCAATTTTGGTTAGATCAATCCCATGCATGGTCTTTATGTCATAGATGACAGTCTAATGCATTTGGTCAGGGGGAGTCAATGCACAGGCATGCATGTGTTAATTACATATCATTTATATTAAAAATACCAAAAAGAGTAATTGTCATGCATACTCTTGGGGGGAGCTCTTGTCTTAATCTGAATCATTTGCTGACATCCTTGGATTGAGTATTTTCTTCTTCAATCTGAATCTCTCTTGATTAAACCTTAAGGTTTCTTGATGCAAGTGAAGTAAAATTCACTTTATTGATTCTTTATGCAAGCTTCATATGATTCTCAGTGTCGACACTATGAGTCGACATTATTTTACAAGCATTCTATTTAATGAAGAATGTGAGCAGATGCTGACACCGAGAGTCGATATCTTCATTGGTGTGATCCTGATCTTGACTTACTCGTGATTGGCCAATTGATTTCGATCAACCAGTTGGTATAATATTTCCATTATCTGCTTCTATATTTGTTCAGGGGGAGCATAAGAAGAATTCTTGGACTGCATGACCATCTTTGTCATACTTGTTGTGTGCCTTCCATATGATTTTGATGACAACTAAACTTTATGAGTCTGCATTCATGATCATTGTGTTGATTCATATGTTTCAGAATTCACATGTTTCATAATCTAGAAATGACTTATTTTAAGGTCTGGCTAAGAGAAACATGGTCATGGTTTAATGCTTACATTCATGCTCATGTGGTTGAATACATAATCTAATTGTTCATAGACTATGGTTTTTTGTTCATGGGACTTTTGAGGAAGTATGTGTCTCAACGTGCTTTGCATATTCCTTGATGAAATCAACTTGTATGGTGTTTAACCACTCACATGAGTTTGATGAGTTTGAGTGAATGATTTTCATGTACAAAAAAATGCATGTCTAAATGACTTCATTCTTACTTGAGAATTTGGTGGTTTGAAAGTATTTTTCAAGCATAAAGTTCATGGGGTATTAAAGGTCATGAAACATGGTGAGTTAGCAATAAACTCATGTGTTTTCATGCGTATTATTTATGAGCTTCTAAGCTTGGAATGTGGTTAAGCTTATTCATTTTGAATCCTACTTATATCTTGGTTGAATTATGCCCATACTCATGTTCAATGGATGAGCTTTCATGCATTTGTTTATGGTCTTGTCATGTAATGCCCTGGATTCTTATCGGATTCTTATTAGGTCTTTCGGATCCTTTTTGGAGGGTTTCAGATCGCTTTTGTGGGTCCTGAGTTTAGTTTTACGATCTGTGTGGGTTTTTCTCTCATACTAGTTACGGAACTCTATGGTGAGTTTGTTTCTCAGTTCATCGACTCGTAGACGCCGCAGTTGCGTTGTACTCTTTCCAAGGATTGTTTCGACTATTTTTGCGTATTTTTCTGAATTAGTCTATTTTCGGGCTAATTATCAAATTTTCAAAAATTAGGAAAATTTCCTAATTTCATTCTTTTTCTTTTCCCTTCCTCTCTCCTCCTTCTCATTTCACTACCGCGGCCCCTCTCTCCCATTTTCTCTCCTCTCTCGCCCTTCCGGCTTAGACTACAGATGGAGGAGGCTCGTCGGCGAGGTGGCGACGGCGTGGGGTCCATGAGGTACGCGATCGGGCGAGGATCGGATCGGTTTTGGCGCAATCCTGAACGGTGGATTCAAAGCTGACGGTCGAGCTCGCGACGTGATTTTCGGCATGGTTTAGTCACTTCGGTGTACGGTTTCTTCGATGGAGGTAGGGAGATGGATCACCTGCTTCTCCTCTATGTTTTCCCTGTACTTTCACGTTGTTCGGTGCTAGAACGGGCAAGTTTGGACTCGTTTAGCAAAAACCATCATTTTTGGAGTTCATAGGGTTCGCCGGAAAATGGCGACCATTTCTAGTATAATTAGTATCAAACGAACCGCTGGGATGTCTGGATCCCCTTCCCGTAAGTTTCGTTGCATTTGGCCGTGATTTGGGGCCGGTAGAAGGTCGGTTTCCCTTGCGTGTCGTTTGGGTCGATTCATGGGAATCGCCCATTTTTGGTGTTTTTGAGTGTCGTTTGGCTCCTTCCGGCCTGTGGAAGGTTGGCGAGGTAGTTATAAGTGTTTCCCCATCGTTCTGGCAACGATTGGGGCGTGGAATAGGATTTTCGTGTGGATTTTCTCAATTTTTGCTCCGGATGTGAACGCGCTATACGTGGGCACCGCGTTCTCAGTAGAACGCACCACCGCAATACACCGCATTCCATGAAGGAGATGAATAGTAGAGGCGGTTGGGAATGCGCTCTATGTAATGAGCATGATCTCCTTTATCGCGCTAGGGGTGTCGAGCGCGTCCTTGAAGAAAGCGCTATGCCTTCCGAGCGCGATCATCCAAAACGCGCTACTCTTGGAAGGCGCGATCTTCTTTTATCGCGCTATGCATGGTGAGCACGATCTAGTAGTTTTAGGCATGTGTCGTTTTCTACGGTTGTTTCTTCTGGCTTAGGATTAGACCGATTGGCGCCTTGTTCCGCTTCGTACAACGATCTTGACTCCGAGTCGTAAGACTCAAGGATCGTTGTGTCTGCAGGTCTAGTTGATTGTCCTGAGTCCGGTGGCAGTCTGGTATGCTACCTCGTGTCCTGTATTTTGTAGTACGTACGATAGTGTTTCCTCGCATGTCTGTACTATAGCACTTCTGTTTCAGAGTTCTGTGTCTAGTGAGCCTCCACTAGTCGTAGCCTATCGACACGTTCCAGTGTTGGCCCACCTGGGAGTGGTGGTACGGTAGTTCCCGAGGTACGGTTTGTAAGCTAGTTTTTGTGGGCTCCCTTGCCTGGTAGTAGCGTCCTGCTAGGGGAGAAAACTAGCTAGAGGCCTGGCTCAAGGCATTGAGCTTGTGTGTGTACACGTGGTCAGCGGCTTGGACTGACGCCGACGGGCGTTACCCTGTCTAGTCACTCACGACTATAGTTCCTGTTTTGGTTCTGAGTGTGTCTTAGTCTCTATCGTGCTTCAGGCGACATAGTAGGCGAGACACTTGAGGCGCAGCATAAGATGTTAGTGGACGCAGCTGGCTATTCTTCTAGTGAGGAGGTGCTTCAGTCACGTCACACATGACTCTCACATTTCTCGTGCGTCGTGACCTTTCTGGGTTAGCCCTCTCGTGGTCTTGCCCGAGGTCAGTGTTGTGTCATGTGCATGACGTTCTAGTCGTGTGTGCGTGGTCGTGTCTAGAAGAGCTTACCCAGCAATCGAGCCGTGTATGCTTTAGGGCAACTGTGTCTGTTTAGATCTTTTCTAGGTTTTTTTGTCTGTCTTTGTAGGCCCGACAGATCGGCAACTCCTGACTTTGTCAGATCAGAGTTTACCTTCCTGTTACTGTCTAGAGTAGTTTGGGGAGCCGAGGTTGATTCGGCAGCCATGTTTTCATTTAGGTACGACTTTTCCCTTTCCTTTTAGCTGTTCCTACTCCTTTCGTTAAGATTTTCTTTTACAGCTTCATTGTTTAGTTTTCTTGCTTTACTACTCCTACTGTTTACCTGTTGTTTTAGCGTGTTACTGCGTTGTTCTTCAGTGGGGATCCGTGTGACCCCTACGGGGCTATGTGGACGTCAAAAAAATGATGATGATCATATAGCATGCACATCTTAGCACTCAAGAGTGAGTCAAAGACGGGAAGGCTGAATAAACCCTATGCTTCCTCCAAGAAGGATGAATACCTGCCCGGTGCTCTGCCACCCAACAAAGAAGCCCCCCATGCTGAAGAGATGACCCCCACTCTCCAGTCGGCATTCCCAACGGTTGAATCAAAAGAAACTCAAGAATTCGAACACATGTCCGGCACGCGTCGGAGATCACTCAAAGCTCAGAATCGGGATTCAGAGGCCCCGAACTAAACACCCCGGAGGTGGTGCATTACAGCTAAAGCAGCACGGGAGGACAAACGTCCGCTTGAATAGCCGCGAAGCCAAGATGAATTCTAAACCGGCGTAGCCTGCACCTAAACCGGCGCGCCCTTGCTTGGCCTTAAACCGACGCGCCCACTTGCTTATGCTTAATCCGGCGCGCCCCTTGCTTATGCTTATTCCGGCGCGCCCCTTGCTGATGCTAGGCCGGCATGCCCCTTTCTATGTTGTTAATCCAGCGCGCTCAACACCATGCCGGTTTAACTCAAATAACATCCCATCCGCCAGCCGATACCCTGTTTTCGTATTAGCCTGGTGCCTAGAGGGCATTCAATGCTCTGAAGCTCTGTCACCATGGGCATTCAATGCTCTGAAGCCGTGTTTCCACATCCGTTCGACAGCACAGTGGCGAAGGCATGCATCGACGGTGGCAGCAGTAGCAGCAGATCGCCCGACAAATCTATGAATATCCCATCCTCGGATGAACGACAGCGTACGGCACAAATCGACAGCGTCCAGCGTAGCACGTCGATTTCAGACCTCAACGCGGACGAGGTGAAAGTGGCGGGAACACTCCTGAATGCCCATTCTATAAAATGGCAAGTCTGAAGAAGGAAGAGGTTCGGTTGGTTCATTCGGCTGATGGCTGGCCATCGAAGAGAAGAATAAGAAAATGCCACCCGAAGAGAAGAAGCCCCCCGTCCCTGCGCCTGTGAGGTGAAGAAGAAGAGAGTGAGGTTGAGAGTGAGAGGTGAGCTGGGGGGGGAAGAGCTTGTGCTCTGTTCCCCCCGTCCATGTATCTCTTCCCCCTTTTTTCTCCCTCTGTAATGTATTTCTCCTCTGTGGAGATGAAATTTCTTGGGCTTGAGCCGTTTTTCCCCCCTTTGGTGGATGAATAAACAGAAGGCCCCTTATTGGCAAACACGATCTTTTGTCTTTCTTCTTCTTTCCCCTTCCTCCTCCTCCTCATCCAGGGCCCTTCGAAGCATGCTCCTCCGTAGCATGGCCTTTCGAAGGAGTTCGTCGACGGATGAATATCCATGGCCTCTTACGGCATACACCTGTCCCACCTACGAGATCATCACCCTGAGTTGCTGGAACTCTTGAAGGCTTGTCCTCGAGTCTCCACATGCACTTACGGGTTAACTGAGGCCTCACTCCGAGTTTTGAGGTTCACCCTGGAGCTTTGCTCCGCTTGGTGTTCCCCTATTTGTCTCTGGCAAGCCTCAGTCCGGGGGAGGTGCTGCCCATTTTTCGCCAGGAACAAACGAACAAGCTATTCTCTGAGGGCCAGAGCATCACATGCTTGAAGCCTCTGAACCAAACTGAGCGACCCTACACAACGAACACGTCTAATAAAACACTCAGATTTTCATGACAATTCACCTTAACAAATGATCAAACACTTAAACTCCATCTCCACAAACTTAATCCACTAATTCGGTGAACAAATCAATCAACAGATTAACTTACAGTTTTAAGAAAGAAGAAACATAGCAAAAGAATGAAAGAAAACCTCCTAGAAGCTTAACCCGGCGCGCCCTAATCCGGCGCGGGCTAATCCGGCGCGGTACCCCCCCCCCCCCCCCGCGCCGGTTTAGCCCCACACTCAAAACCCATTTTATTTTCCTTGCAGCTATCCGGCGCGCCCCCTTGCATTAGCCCATTAAACCGGCGCGTTATACTGTTCATTGCCTATTCCGGCGCGTCCTTGGAACCTCTTCCTTCTTGCCATAGAACGGCGCGCCCCCCTTAACATCTTGAGCCGGTGCGCCCCCCCTTAACATCCTTAACCGGCGCGCCCCTCTTAATACACTTAAATCGGCGCGCCACTCCTCTTGATACTAATCCGGCACGCCCCATTCCCTTGGCTTCTCCCTTAACCGGCGTACCTAAAAGAAAAAGAATGACTAATCAAATGAGAGAAAAGACTTAAAGCTAATGAATAAAACTAATAAAAAAGGTTTCCCCTTTCCATAATCTAAATTTTGTTCCGGGGGCGCTGCCCCCGGAAACCCCCGCAAGGGGCGTTGCCCCCTTGACCCCCGCAAGGGGCGCTGCCCCCGGAAACCCCGCGACCTGACCGCGCAGGTCGATCCGCGTGCGAGGGCGCATGTTGCCGAGTTTTGGCTTTACACTTAACAATCCACACCCCCGGGCTGGGTGCAAAGAGAAAATTGATGATGCCTTGTGGTATCGGATGTGGACCTCGGAACCTCCGACATGGTCATGATCCGAACACATCTCCGGCCAATAGTTCGTTAACTCGGCCCGCTTCTCCCGGGATCTAATCCCGCAACCCCGCATTAAACTTGTCGTGTCTACGGCAGACATTTGCACGGTTTTATCATCGTCTTCGATGCTTCAAACATGGACTCACGTCTGAACAACGAATGGTCCGACCGACACGCACGTATACCTTGGAACCTTCGTTTCCCAAGACTATGCGTGAAGAGAAAGGCAATGACGCCCCATGGCATCGGACTTGGATCTCGGTAGCCCTCGGGACTCCCGACATGGTCATGATCCGTGCACCTCTTGGGCCGATAGTTCATCAGCTTGACCCACTTCTTCCGGGATCCGATCCCGCACCCACATGAAATGTGCCGTACCTACGGCAGATATCTGAATGTCGTTATTGTTACCTTCGATGCTTCGAATATGGACTTTCGTCCGAATGCTGAATGGTCCGTTAGTGACCGACATGCATATACTGGGATCTGATCCCACATTTGTATTAAACTTGCCGTACTCACGGTAGGTACTTGTACGATTTGTCACCGTCTCTTATGCTACAAACACGGACCTTTGTCCGAACATAAAGGGGTCCATGAGTGACCGACAAAATCTGAATGGGACGAGAAGGATCTCGTCATCCCCGGACCCTATACATGGGAATATCAATAAGGCCTATGTGGGCCATGCTTAGACCTCGGGTCTGCCCCGATCATGGTCATTGCTTGACCCATATCCTCGGCCTATAGCCCGCTCTCTTCGAACGCATATTGGTTCTCAGATCTTGTCCCAGGACATCCTCTCGTTGCCCTCTTGGCACCGGAAATATTAATGATACCCACGCGAGCCTGACTTCGACCGCGGGGGGCCCACTGTAGTATGGTCGTAGCTTGGTCTTGCACCGGGCGAACAAACTTATCAGTTTTCGACCGCTCTAATCGGGATTCAACCGAATGTCTCCTATCCCTTCCAACAATAAACTCGCCGTACCCCGGCATACATACGCTCCCGTTTTCCCCGTGATGATCACGATTCTCTAAAGTCGGACGCTCGTCCGAATACCAAAAATGGTCCCTTGAGTGACCGACATATTTCGAATGCTTGTTTCCCTAGACATAGGGCTTTCCGACTGATTCGAGACCGCTATCGGCTTGTTTCTCTCGATATAGTTTCCTGGCCATGAGGCCCCTTTTCCCGGCGATTAATCAAGGGTGTTCCCCTCTCCGAGGGGATGTAAATGACGTCGTGACCTTTATGGCGCGGCGGGTTCCAGTCCCGACACGAACCACACAATCGTCTGATTAGCCAGATCGAGCGCACAATAAATCATCACTTTGTGACTGGCACGCCCACGCACTTAATAAACGCCAATAAACAAATAAACAATGATTTTATTAAACAAAAAGTGCGTCCACAGGCTAGTGACACGAGGCTCACCCCTGCTTTTTAGGTGGGTGGCGTCTTCTGCTTCCACGGTTCCTGGTGTGACGTGTCTGTAGCTGCCAGCAGTACCTGCGTCGAGTTTCCCCCGACCTCAGTGTCCGTCCTTCTTTTCTGTTGACTGTACTGCTTGTCTTTCTTTTGGACTGGACTTTGGTATAATTGTTAAATTGTTAATTAAAAAGTAATTTTATTTCTGCTACTTTAGCAAACCGATCTAATGAAATTTAATTGCTTACTGTTGTATCTCTGCGGCTTCAATGTACTACACGACAATCCTTTTTCCCTTCAGAGCTTTAAAACTCTTGGGAGACTTCGCGGGTTCCAAGTGGTATTGGGTCTGCTCGATAGTGTTGATTTGTTTTGCTTCTCTTCTTCTTTTTGTTTTGATGTGTAATAAAGATGATAAGCAAAAATCAAAGATCTCAATCAACCTATGAACATGTGAACCATGAACCTAGGGAACCAGAACAAGCTCTAGCATGGGCATGCTATCTCAATCATCAAGATAAACTAAGGGAATAAAGAAAAACACACGCCGGGCGTGGAGCAAGAGCAAATAAAAACACACCGCGAGGGTGGAGCAAATAAAGGAAATAAGAGATATGAGATGGAGAGAAAGCTAATGCCCAATACTAAGAAAGAACGTGATCGCCACCAAAGTAAACACAAGCCAGAGACTTGAAAATACCTTGGAAATAGGTAGATGAAGCACCCGCCCACGGGAGAGAGAAAACCAGTGAAATCTGCAGATCAACCGAATGTAACGGTCCAGACCCCGTGCGTCACAGAAATGTGACGGTCGCACGATGCACCGTTATAGAAGCCGGACGCGCCTACACAAGACCGTCAGAAAACCTGCAGTAATAGCTTATGAATTCTTTGCACTCCAACTCTTCCAGCCGACCAGAAGACTTGGGCCTCGTGTAGTGAACCTGTAAACCTGCCAAAGAACGTGAAACACAAGAAAACAAACCCAGATTAGCCCTTTAAACAAGCGTAGTATCAATTCTCAAAGAACTTAAGATCATGCAAAAGGAAAGGGAAGTACCGGGAGAGTTTTGGTTTTTTAACCCCTCTGGGCGTTTTAAAAGATAGGAAGATATTTAGATGATGAAAACCAGGTGCAGAACGTGGAAACAAGGAGAGGTACAATGCCTATGATGAGAGGGAGGAGGAAGAACACAATATGCAATGATGAACTTTGAAACTCAATAGAACGAATACTCCCTTCACCGTGAAGCAGCTAGACGTGAAAGACAAGTCTCCTTGATTAGATGTGGCTCCAGAATGCGGCAGCACTTCGACGCGAACTCCAGATCTTCTCTCTCGGGCCATGAAGTTAAGGGTGCTATTTATAGGCCCTCAAACTCTCCGGTCGAACAGAGGATAATCCAGCAAGAAAAGAGGATAACTCTTAGCAAATCCTTGAAGATAATATCACCAAGAGTCCATAAAATCAAACAGAAGGTTCTGAGGATCAGATTTGGAAGAGAACTCACCAATTCAAACTCTTATCTCGACCACGGAGTAGCAGAGAAAAGGCCTGAACTGCCAGGACTCTCTGTTGGATGTAACGGCTACTCGACAGACCGCCATATGCAAATAACGCGCCAGGGGAATACCGTTACATTTAACCTTATCTCAAAAGAGATAAGATCAACGGAAGAAGATCAAACAAGTTGGACTCTGCAAGATAAGTAACGGGCATGTCTGGACGCGTTGGAAGAAAGTGACGGCTGCACGATAGACCGTTAGATTCAATGGGTAGGCCAACGGATAAGCTGGAACAAAGACCTTAAGTTGTAGGACTCTTCAAGAAGTAACGGCCATGGGATCATGCGTTAGAAGAAAATAACGCCCATGCAGAGGACCGTTAGAAACAATGAAGATCAAAATTGATAAGAGTTTGCTAAGCTTCATCCAAATGAAAAGTCACAAGGAACCACACTCAACCAAGGAGAGAAGACCCATAAAATGAGCTTCAAACCGACGAAGGAAACTCAATGAAGAGTGAACAACTTGGAGCATCACATGGATAGAACAAGGAGATGACCCAACTTATCGGTCATAAAACGGGTGTCAACAGATGCCCCTCCTTAACGTCCTCTTTGCAGGGGAGCGAGCGGAGGTGAAGCGAAAGCGAAATGGAACATGGAGATGAAGCGGAAGTGAAGCGGAGTGAACCAAAAAGTGGGCGTTAAGGTAAACGACACCCGTTCTTTACCAACAAGCGATAGGAATTTTCTGGAAAACTTCGAACTGATCACAAGGATAGAGCCAACCGAAGGATGCAAGTCTGGAGGAACTAACAACTAAGGAAAGGAAACACGGCTAGCCGCCAGAGGCAACGGAAAGGAAAGAGAACTGACTAAACTCCAGACAGGGATCTTCAGCCAACCAAATCAAGCGAGAGATCGAAGGAAACCTTTCTAATTCAGAGTGAAATGATTCTCCTTATTCGAGATTAAGAACACATTTATTCACCATCATTGAGACACCTCGAACAGATGAAGATCATGAATCCTCAAAAGATACGGATGATGCATGCTGGGCTAAAGAGAAAGAAATCGTTAAAGCAAATGCAAAGAAAAGAATAAAATAACAAGATACTCGAGAATAATATTGTTAGATCAGAGAAATCAGGGTCAGGACACCATCTGCAACCACGGCGTGCAAGACAGAACCATCGTCCCCAAATTTTTTCAACCTAACGGCCTATCCAACGATTAAACATGTACGCTTAGATCATCATCATTTTTGTTTAAGGGGAACATCAGATCCCAGAACACATGAATG
Source organism: Amorphophallus konjac (assembly GCA_022559845.1). Classification (NCBI taxonomy): domain Eukaryota; kingdom Viridiplantae; phylum Streptophyta; class Magnoliopsida; order Alismatales; family Araceae; genus Amorphophallus; species Amorphophallus konjac. The sequence goes on from CM040117.1 coordinate 54,237,970, forward strand.
ACCAGCCGGTTCTCGAGATAATATATCATAGATAACATATAGTAATGCATTTAAGGGGCAAGGGAACGAGATACAATACCTGACTTACCTTCCTGACGGACGGCAAAGCATGTTGTTTATAACTTCATTCATAAGAAAGAGGTTAGCCAATAATAAATATGAGCATGAAATAAGGCATAACCATTCATACGTGTTAGAAGCATTAATAATACGTGCCATGGCAGAAAATGTGGTCATTCAATCATCAAATGGACCATTTTATTCATCAAGAAACCTGCAAGCTCTAACGGTCTGCAGAGAGGGCGTTATATGAAGTAACGGACCAGACTAGGGCCGTTAGAGATTGGGCAGTTCATTTTCTTCAATGAAACAATTCAAATCCATGTAACGGTCAAAAGAGTACGCGTCAGAGAGTGTAACGGTCGGATGACAGACCATCACATTTCCTGAGCGTTCAAAAAAAAACAAACCGAACGGTCACAGCCTCATTCATTCAACACTCAAGCAACCAAACGCCAAAAACGCTCTCCAAAACCTCAACGAGAGCCACCGGCGACCACCGTCAACCACCAAAGAGATGGCCGGCGACGAGGCTCCATAGCCACCGAAGAAGAGGGAGAGAGGGAAGAAGAAGGCGATACGCCGCCTCCACCGCCGGATAGAGCGGGAAGTGGAACGACGGCCGGAGGAAGAAAAAATGAGGAAGAAAGCTCCAAGGGTGGAAGCAGAGGCTCCAATGGCCGAGGAGGGCCAAGGGGAAACCTTCCTGGACGAGGGAGAACCCAAGGAACAGGAGAAGAAGAGGAAGAGGGGCCAAGACCATGAGGTAGGCCTCCGCCCTAATTTTTTCAAATTTTAATTTTTTTGTGTTTTTTGTATGAATGTATGTAGGAATGGGGGGTAGAAAATGGGTCTATGCACCCACTAGGATCATCTGTAGGCCTTTTGGCCAAAGTGGGAGAGCCACGGAATGCAAAAGGGGAAAATGCCCTTTAGCAGGGAATGTGACGGTCCTTCCAGTGACCGTCACACACCTAACGCATCACCCTAGGTGCGTTAGAGACATGTGACGCCCATTACCAGGGTCGTTACATCCACCAGAGGCTAGAACTATTTTTTAGGTTTTCAATTATTCAGTTTTTTGTTTTGTTTTTATTTTATGAATGCTATGCAATGATTTTTATGATGCGTTTGACTGACTTATGATCTAAATGGATGCAGGGAAAGAGACGGACGAGGATCTCCTGGCTTCAGATCCGGGCGGTGTACCAGGCCCTGCCCGATTACCAGAGAGAGAGACTAGCCGGGATGGGATTCGCCGAGGTGCTGAGCATCGAGGTGACCAGAATGGACACGCCTCTGCTGTAAGCCTTGCACGAGAGGTGGGATCCGATTAGCAGAGCATTCATCTTCCCGTGGGGTCACATGATCCCCACGCTAGAAGACATGGCGAGGATTGCCGGGCTGCGAGTACATGGAGCCGCAGTGACAGGATGGACCTACCGAGACTACCGAGAGATGGCCCAGGAGCTGCTGGGGTTAGATTCGATCAGACCGGGGCAGACGTCATCCCAGCTCTCACGATCAGTACTGCAGGAGAGCTAGGACTGACGGGAGCGGCGATAGCCGTGGGTGAGCTACCAGAGGAGCATCTGGGTAGAGTGATTGACTAGGTGCACCCACGAGTGGCGGCAGAGGCTGGACCAGAGGGAGATCGCACCCTGAGGCGCTTCCTGATGCTACTGTTCGGGAAGCTCCTGTTCGCGACTCGGGCAGATGTGATCAGCTGCCGGCTGCTGCCGATGATCGAGGATTTGGGCAGAGTTGGAAAGTACGCTTGGGGAGCGGCAGTCTTGGCCTTCCTGTTCGAGTCCCTCAGCACGACGGACAGACAGACAATGCTGGGCGGCTTCTCGCCTTTTCTACAGGTAAATGCAACTTAAATGCTTCTATTATGATTTATGCAAATGTTTATGAAAATGATTATGCTTATGCAGATTGACTGACTTCTAAATGCAGTTCTGGAGCTACATGTACCTCCCGTGCATTGGACGGGGCACACTACCCCACACTGGCCGCATCCCGATTGCGAGACGATGGGTGGTTGCAAGGGACCCGGGGTCGATCATCAGATTGACCCGGGCGATCCAGGACGATTTGGATTCCTTCCCGCACACGGCGGTAAGCCCGAACTCAAAAAATGCTTTCTAAATGATTTTGAATATTTCTATATGCTTCTATATGATGATTTGATTTATGCTTTTAGGTGAGATGGACCCCGTACAGAGGCGAGAGCTTCGAGGGACAGCCATGGGTGGAGGCAGCCCTTTCGTACCGGGGATGAGACATATGGTTGCACTGCATCCATATCATCGAGCCTCTCCACTACCGGCTGATTCTGAGGACTCGGGGACTACACCAGCCTGAGGTGACCTTTCCACGCCACAGCGACGACCGCCCGGGGAAGTCAGCGAAGGGAATTAGTGGTGACATAGATTGGTGCGCCCGGAAGGTGAAGTATGTCCACGACTGGAACAAGAGGGGTAGAGCAGTGAAGGAGCGGGACGAGAGCGATGAGGCATACTTGAAAGCCTTTGCTCGACTGTACGGGGACCGGGTGTACTGAGGTACACGATGACCGGTATGCAATAAAACCCTATACTTTGAATGCTCTTTTATGAAAATTTTATTCGATATGCACTGACTCATACACTTTCTAAATGTAGCTAGACCCCGAGGGAAGGATAGCCGAGCTCGAGGGGCTACTCCACGCCACCGTCCAGCAGCGGGACGAGTACCGGACCGCTTTGGAGCTCTTGGTAAGACTCTAAAAACCTTGGACCTAAAATGATTATGTTTATGATTATGATGCTAATGCGATGGACTGACCAATGATTTCTAAATGCAGCGGGCTGAGGGAGCCCAAAGAGTGGGACCGGATGCACCGTCGTCATCCTCACAGCCTGCCGGGGACAGAGCTGAGCGAGATGCCGAGTTTGCCCGAGCGGTTTCCCGGGCCGAGGAGGCGAAGGCCACCCTCGCAGATGGCGTAAGATGCTAAATGCTTATGAAAATTAAATGCTTATGCTTTATGCAAATTCTCATGTTTATGCGACTAACTATATGCAATGCAAACTATAGGCGAGAGAGCTAGCCGTAGCAGTGGCCGAGGTGAAGCTGGTCCGAACGGAGGCAGAGCAGAACCGGACTAAGGCAGAGGTCCTCCGAGCAGAGGTGGAGCGACTCCGGGCCAGGACCGCAGACTTGGATCGCTACCGGACTGAGGCACGGGATACGCGGCGTCAGATCTTTGAGTTGAAGATCGAGCTGCGGACGATGGAGCGGACGGTGAGAATGATAGGCCGGGGGTCGGAGCGAAATGCCTCCCAGAGCGGGGCACAGAGGATCGCCGCCCCGAGCGGATCGGTAGCTGACTTCCTCGTTAGCTCTTCCGTTCAGCGGAGGAATGAGAGGGCAAAGAGGGGTCAACCGGAGGAGAGTGCCCCCATAGCGCCACCTACGAGGAGACCCGAGGGAGGAGATGATGATGGCGGCCCGGCGGATAAGCCGACCGAGTGATGCATGTTTTTCTTTTGTTTTTACTTGTACATGACTTATATGAAAATGAAATGAAAATGCGAATCTTTTTTGTGTTTTGTCATGACTTGTATGTGAATGAATGAATGTGTATGCAAACAGGTGATCATGTGAAAATGAATGGGAATGAATGCAAGGAAATGCAGGAAATGCATGTGGATGTGTGAAAGAATTGTGTGGATGAAACGTGATATGTGAGATGGACAGGATGAACGGAAGTATGTAAGACCGCCAGGTCTAAAACAGTGGCAGGAAGGAATAGTTCAATCATAGCAGCAGACAATGTAACGGTCTAGATCCAAACCGTCAGGATCAAGTGACGCATCAAGTGACGGCCGTCAGAGGGGACAGAGGCCAATTTTGCAGAACTGAGCAGCAGAGAGTATAACGGCCTATAGCTAGTGCGTTAGAAAGTTGTAACGGCTAAGTGCTAGACCGTTAGATTTGACAAAACAAGATCGAACTATGAATGTATAGACCTCGTCCAAGTGATGTATAGATGATGTATAGACTTCATTTTAGCCAAAGAATGCTCAGACTTGAAGGGTGTATGGACTTTGGGCAAGGAATGTACAGACTTGGTTGTACACACTTGGATGAAGAACGTACAGAGTTGGAGAATGGATGTATAGACTTGACAAACGTGCAAACTTGTACAGACTTCAACGAATGTACAGACTTGGGGAGACATGGAATGTATAGACTTCAACGAATGTACAGGCTTGGGGAGACATGGAATGTATAGACTTCAACGAATGTACAGGCTTGGAGAGACATGGAATGTATAGACTTCAACAACGGTGTGTGGACCTCAAAATGTGTAGACTTGAACATGATGTATAGACTTGGATGAAGACTATACAGACTTGGGGAATGCATGGACTTGAGACCTGATGTACAGACTTTGGGAAACGCATGGGACGTATAGACTTCACATGATGTAGACTTGGATGAAGAATGGGATGCATAGACTTAGCCAAAATGTGCAGACTTGGATGAAGAACGTATAGACTTAACAAATGTGCAGACTTCAAAAACGTATGGACTTGAGGCTGTGTAGACTCTGCATGATGTGTAGACTTCAAAAATGATGTACAGGCTTCAAAGTGAAGCACATGCTTCAACATGATGTGTGGACTTCAACACGAAGTATGAATGTACAGACTTCAAGATGCTGTACAGACTTCAAAGTGATGTATAGACTAGGATGACGAATGGGATGTATAGACTTAACAAAATGTACAAGAAATGTGACGGTCCACGCACAACGCGTCGGAGATAGATAACGGTCATGAGCAAGACCGTTGAGAATGATTGACCAAGAAGAAACCAAAACTGATCAGCAGAGAATGTAACGGCTCAGAGAGAACGCGTCACAAGAATATAACAGTCTGATGCTAGACCGTTAAGATTGACAGAACAAGGTTGGACTAAATTTAAACCCATAGGAAATGTGACGGCCTAGAGCTGGCGCGTCATAGTCAAGTAACGGTTCGACGACAGACCGTTATAGCATGAATTGTAATCCAAGACGGATTGAGCCGTAAGGGGCAAAACCCGAGATAAGAAGCCCTTGATCCGTTCTAGATTTCTCCCGAACTTAAGATAACGCCTTCCAACACGAATCTTATCACTTTAAAGCCAAAGCCAAACCTTTAAAACTTGGAAACCTAGCCAAAATCGTATCTTTCTGAAATCTCTACTAGAAGGCTGAAAAAAACCCCTCCTAAGGGCAGGAAACAAGATGAAGAGAAGCTTCGAGGTGATGGCTATGGAAGAGAGAGTCTACACTGGACCCAAAGCTGCAAGAAAAGAGTATGGAGAGTTGCAAAGGCTAACCTCGATTCCCAAGCATCTAAGCTCTAATGCTCAAAGAGTGGTAAGCTTCTATAACTTAACCAAGTTTAGAAATTTCTGCACTTCATCTTCTTCCTCCTGATTTTCTTTTCCTTCTTAGCCCCTTCTCGGTCCAAGATGCTATTCTAATCTGAAGTGGGTGGCTCCCATGGTAAAGGCGCTCCCTTTAGAGGTTACATCAATTCTTAAAGCGTGGCACCTTCAACCTCTCTTGGTCTTAGGCAAGAACTTCCAGAAATTGATATTAGATTGGCCTAGTATTTCAGCCCTCATAGAATTGTGGCATCCACAAACACATACCTTCATCTTCCCTTCCTTCGAAGCAACAGTCCTATTAGAGGAGGTAGAAACCTACCTAGCCCTTCCTAAGACTAAGGCGGGGGATGAAGACCTAGTTTGCTACACGGTTGAGCCTATTGACCCATCCTTGATCTTGAGTGATTTCATCCATAATCCAAAGGACGTGAGGACCATGATCAGCCCATACCACATACACTTGATACCCTTGGCACAGTGGATAGTGTCTCATTGCAAAAACAAGTGTGAGAGACATGAAGCAATAGCCAAGGCAGTGGCGGTTTGCTTATGCGGAGTTTTCCTTTTCATCACGACCGACCACCTCTTAGATACCCAAAATCTCAACATAATCAGTGGGTTATGGCGGGGAATGTCCATCTCTCAAGCGATCCTCTCATATCTCTATGAAGGACTAAGCTCAGCTTGCCTAGGAGGACCCTTATTCGGTTCCATGATACTCCTTGAGTGTTGGATGGGAGTGAGAATCAAATTCCAACCAAAGGAAGACATAACTTCTGCTAGCCGGATCTTCGGGAGCCACCCTCTCTTCTTCATTGGAGGGGCATCTGGATTTTCTTCACAGGTTGAATGCAAGACGGCGGACAAGAAAACTCGGGATGAATGGCGCCTCTTCTTCAACACCTTTCCAATAGACCAGTTCATCATGCGACCAAGAATCCTTCGGAGCACTCTTCTTAGAATACCGCGGCGTCAAGGCCTGGACCTCCAGCTAGTGGGAAATACTACCATGGTGATCTACAACCCACACCGGTGCCACCTTCAGATCGGGCTACCTCGGACTGAAGTTCCTGCACTATCATACTACCCTCCCCTTCTACCTAGGAAGATGGGGACCGAGGAAGATGAGAGAGCAGTCCGGAACGCGCTGACCATGTGGGAGATCAGCAAGGTGCGTCCGTGGCAAGAAAAAGTGGAAGAGAACGACGAAGCACGCCGCGGCTACGCGAAAGAGTTGAGGAAGATCCGCCCTCTTGCGGATAAGAAACTGAATGTAGCTTGATTTTCTTTTTGAACGATGTAATTGACAATCAGAGTTGGAATTTTTATCAATCTTATGTTGCATTAAGTTCATTTGAATAAGATGGGATTGCCTTAGTTGAATGGACATGAACTTCATGTTTTGATTTGGCTAGAATGATCAGCAGAACAGAGCTTCTGGAGAATGTAACGGATTGGATCAGGGCCGTTAGAAAGAGTGTATGCTCTGAGAACTAAATTCTCTGGAGGAAGTAACGGTCTAACGATGGACCGTTAGGAAGAATAACGGTCGTGCCCCAGGCCGTTAGAGAGAGAGTTGCTGAGAGAATCAAAGCCGACGTTCTGAAGGAAAGTAACGGTTTAATCAAAGACCATTACATGAGTGTGGCGGTCCACTGATGGCGCGTTACAGCCCTGAACCAGCATAGTTATGAGATTTTAGCTTTGTTCTTGGTCCTGCCTTCTGCGCACACTTAAACACGGAACAAGTTAGATCTGTTCTTAGACTCAACCCCTTGCCTTGAAGCAAGTTAGATAATGACCGTTTCTTGATATTTGGTCAAGGGGTGGAGCCTTATTAAATAGGCGGAAAAAAACATAATAGAACTTATGCATGCGATGCATATGATGGTATTTTTTTGGATTTTGGAAAATATTCAAATTTTTTTGTGAATTTTGGAAATATTTGATGTTTTTTTATTCCGAAATATATGATGTTTTTGGATTTTTGAAATATATGATGTTTTTTTGGATTTTTGAAATATACGTTGTTTTTGGATTTTGAAATATATGTTGTTTTTTTTTGGATTTTGAAATATATGTTGTTTTTTGATTTTGAAAATATATGTTGTTTTTGGATTTTGAAATATATGATGTTTTTTTGGATTTTGAAAACCAGTGCTTTCCCTTAGCAACGTGAGCCCTCCGTATCGTATTGAGAGTCCCGAGGTTGGCGTGCAATGAAGTGACAAACCCTGACAAAGGCCCAGATTTTCATGACGGTGTTTCTACCAGGGCCATACCCAGGGTATTAGTTTCAATCCTAAAAAAGGAAAATAGAACACGGGGGTAAGCTTAGGCCAGACTTAGAAGCTTTTAGGACATGAGTTCCTTTCCAGAAAACCCATTAGAAATTTGGTCTGTTGCGCCAGGGCTTTGTGTCCGTCATCGAACCTTAGTCCACTCTATGCATGCATGCGACCGGGCTCATTCGTCCCGCGGGGAACTGTACTGCCACTCTTGTCATGCCTAGATTCTTTTTCTTGCCTTTCTGGAGCTTTGGAATCATATTCAATAGACCTTTGAGATGATGCTTTTGATTTTGTCCTTTACTTTCTTTTTTCCTTGTTTCTTTGCTTGTGGCATCAGGTCATAACGGACTGCCCCTATTTGAGACCTCCTCTTATCAGGGTGCCTGGATTGGTTGTCGCCTCCTTATTCACTTCTTGCCCCTGGATTCAGCCGATGGAAGGAACGAACAGGGACTTCGACTTTCCCCCAAAGCATGAAGCGGGAAACCTGACCAGGGATGTTGTGTAGTGTGTGGTTGCCTTACTCGGGACCCTCTTTAGAGAAATAGAGGAACATCTTGCTGCCGGGGTGGCACGGGTTAGACTCTAAGGAAAGAAACGTTTAAGGTACAACCCATTCCACGGGTGAGAGAGCTCCTCACCTTCCGCGTTTACTAAGCGATAAGCATTCCCTGGATAAGCCTCTTTTACGACAAACGGCCCTTCCCAGTTAGGTTGCAATTTAGACCTAGGTTTGCAGACCGAATGAATTTACGTTTCAAAACCATATCTCCTTTTTGAAATTTACGTTCAATTACCTTCTTTTGAAAGTAACGTGAAACTCTCTTTTGATAAACGGATACGTGATCGGCCGCATTCATCCTCTTCTCATCTAAGAGTTCCAGCTGAACCAGCAACGCCTCTCGACGTTCATCGAGATTAAGTTCCTTATCAAGCTGCACTCTGAGGGAAGGGATCAAGATCTCATATGGAGCACCACCTCCATCCCGTAGGTAAGAGCATAGGGAGTTTGTCCCGTGGAGTACGGACGGAGGTGCGGTAAGCCCACAGAGCTTCCTCTAATCTTTCTGGCCAATCGGAAAACTTATGAGATTCACATGTTTTCTTTATGATTTTAAGAAGGGTTTTATTAGTGGCCTCGGCTTGACCATTGCCTTGAGGATAGTATGGAGATGAATGATGCAATGCAATATTGAACTTCTTACATAGGTCCTTGAGCTCTTGGGAGACGAACTGGGGTCCGTTGTCGGTGATGATACTACTTGGCACTCCGAACCGCTAGATGATATTCTTCATGATAAAGCAGCACACCATTGAAGTTTTCATCTCTGCGTATGCCTCGGCTTCGGCCCATTTGGTGAGGTACTCGGTGGCGGTAAGGATAAAGGATTTCTGCTTGATATGAGAATTAAGATCACCGAGTGGGCCGACGCCGAAAGCCCACATTGAGAATGGCCAAGGAGCAGAGAGAGGATGGAGAGATGAAGCTGGAGCATGGATTTTATCAGCATGGAGTTGGCATTTAAGACACCTTCGGACATAGAGGGAGCAATCTTCCTGTAGAGTGGGCCAGTAGTAGCCCTGCCTAAGGATCTTCTTCGTTAGAGCCTGGACATTGACATGACCTCCACACTCACTAGAATGGGCTGCTTCAGCCACTTTTCAAGCCTCATTATCATCTAAGCATCTCATGAGCATTCCATTAGTAGCGCGCCTGTATAGTTCTCCTGCAACAATGGTATACCTTGAGGCGGCTCTTCTTATTGACTTGCGTTGCTCGGCGTTTGCCCCTTCTGGGAATGATCCTTCTTTGCAAAACAACTCGATTTCGTGATACCAAGGTAATTCTTCTTCATCAAGAATCTATTCTAGCTCTATTAAAGATACTTCCTTTAGATCTTCCTTCTCAGCCCTCGCTTCTACAGCCTTCCTAAGGTTGACGAACCAAGGATCTTGAAGGGAGGGTGCGTCCAGTCTCTGAATGACGATAGTCTCAGTGTTCCGACTGAGAGGGAAAGATAGAGAGGAAGCAAGAGATGCTAGAGCATCGGCTACAATATTCTGAGAGCGAGGAGTATGGATATAGACTAGCTTACGGAATTGCCTCACCAGAAGCGTGACCAAATCTTGATATGGCTTGAGTTTGGGGTCACGAGTGCGGTAAGTGGACAGAACTTGCCGCAAGACGAGCTGAGAGTCTCCTATGATATTTAAATGGCGCGCACCTAGGAGATAGGCATGCTTCAGTCCAGCTAAGAGAGCCTCATACTCAGCGATGTTGTTGGTAGCAGGAAATCGAAGTTGATAAGTAAAAGGAATAGTCACTCCCTCTGGAGTGAGCAAAACAGCGCCGATCCCTCGGCCTTGAGAATTCAGCGCACCATCGAAGTGTAGAGACCAAAAAGGGATGGTGGGTGAGTACAGAGAGATGCTCATTAGGGAAATCGTCCTGAATGGAGTCAGTTTGAGGAATAGGAAGATGGGCAAGATGCTCAGCGATGGCGTATCCTTATTTTATTCATGTGACGTAACGCATGGGACGTATATACTTCACATGATGTAGACTTGGATGAAGAATGGGATGCATAGACTTAGCCAAAATGTGCAGACTTGGATGAAGAACGTATAGACTTAACAAATGTGCAGACTTCAAAAACGTATGGACTTGAGGCTGTGTAGACTCTGCATGATGTGTAGACTTCAAAAATGCTGTACAGGCTTCAAAGTGAAGCACCGGCTTCAACATGATGTGTGGACTTCAACACGAAGTATGAATGTGCAGACTTCAAGATGCTGTACAGACTTCAAAGTGATGTATAGACTAGGATGAAGAATGGGATGTATAGACTTAACAAAATGTACAAGAAATGTGACGGTCCACGCACAGCGCGTCGGAGATAGATAACGGTCATGAGCAAGACCGTTGAGAATGATTGACCAAGAAGAAACCAAAACTGATCAGCAGAGAATGTAACGGCTCAGAGAGAACGCGTCACAAGAATATAACGTCTGATGCTAGACCGTTAAGATTGACAGAACAAGGTTGGACTAAATTTAAACCCACAGAAATGTGACGGCCTAGACCTGGTGCGTAATAGTCAAGTAACGGTCCGACGACAGACCGTTATAGCATGAATTGTAATCCGAGACGGATTGAGCCGTAAGGGGCAAAACCCGAGATAAGAAGCCCTTGATCCGTTCTAGATTTCTCCCGAACTTAAGATAACGCCTTCCAATCCGAATCTTATCACTTTAAAGCCAAAGCCAAACCTTTAAAACTTGGAAACCTTGCCAAAATCGTATCTTTCTGAAATCTCTGCTAGAAGGCTGAAAAAAACCCCTCCTAAGGGCAGGAAACAAGATGAAGAGAAGCTTCGAGGTGATGGCTATGGAAGAGAGAGTCTACACTGGACCCAAAGCTGTAAGAAAAGAGTATGGAGAGTTGCAAAGGCTAACCTCGATTCCCAAGCATCTAAGCTCTAATGCTCAAAGAGTGGTAAGCTTCTATAACTTAACCAAGTTCAGAAATTTCTGCACTTCATCTTCTTCCTCCTGATTTTCTTTTCCTTCTTAGCCCCTTCCCGGTCCAAGATGCTATTCTAATCTGAAGTGGGTGGCTCCCATGGTAAAGGCGCTCCTTTTAGAGGTTACATCAATTCTTAAAGCGTGGCACCTTCAACCTCTCTTGGTCTTAGGCAAGAACTTCCAGAAATTGATATTAGATTGGCCTAGTATTTCAGCCCTCATAGAATTGTGGCATCCACAAACACATACATTCATCTTCCCTTCCTTAGAAGTAACAATCCTATTAGAGGAGGTAGAAACCTACCTAGCCCTTCCTAAGACTAAGGCGGGGGATGAAGACCTAGTTTGCTACACGGTTGAGCCTATTGACCCGTCCTTGATCTTGAGTGATTTCATCCATAATCCAAAGGACGTGAGGACCATGATCAGCCCACACCACATACACTTGATACCCTTGGCACAGTGGATAGTGTCTCATTGTAAAAATAAGTGGGAGAGACATGAAGCAATAGCCAAGGCGGTGGCGGTTTGCTTATGCGGAGTTTTCCTTTTCACCACGACCGACCACCTCTTAGATACCCAAAATCTCAGCATAATCAGTGGGTTGTGGCGGGGAATGCCCATCTCTCAAGCGATCCTCTCATATCTTTATGAAGGACTAAGCTCAGCTTGCCTAGGAGGACCCTTATTTGGTTCCATGATACTCCTTGAGTGTTGGATGGGAGTGAGAATCAAATTCCAACCAAAGGAAGACATAACTTCTGCTAGCCGGATCTTCGGGAGCCACCCTCTCTTCTTCATTGGAGGGGCATCTGGATTTTCTTCACAGGTTGAATGCAAGATGGCAGACAAGAAAACTCGGGATGAATGGCGCCTCTTCTTCAACACCTTTCCAATATACCAGTTCATCATGCGACCAAGAATCCTTCGGAGCACTCTTCTTAGAATACCGCGGGTCAAGGCCTGGACCTCCAGCTAGTGGGAAATACTACCATGGCGATCTACAACCCACACCGGTGCCACCTTCAGATCGGGCTACCTCGGACTGAAGTTCCTGCACTATCACACTACCCTCCCCTTCTACCTAGGAAGATGGGGACCTAGGAAGATGAGAGAGCAGTCCGGAACGCGCTGACCATGTGGGAGATCAGCAAGGTGCTTCCGTGACAAGAAAAAGTGGAAGAGAACGATGAAGCACGCCGCGGCTACACGAAAGAGTTGAGGAAGATCCGCCCTCTTGCGGATAAGAAACTGAATGTAGCTTGATTTTCTTTTTAAACGATGTAATTGACAATCAGAGTTGGAATTTTTATCAATCTTATGTTGCATTAAGTTCATTTGAATAAGATGGGATTGCCTTAGTTGAATGGACATGAACTTCGTGTTTTGATTTGGCTATAATGATCAGCAGAACCGAGCTTCTGGAGAATGTAAAAGATTGGATCAGGGCCATTCGAAGGATACAACGGTGGGGAGATAGGCCTTCAGAGTGTATGCTCTGAGAACTAAATTCTCTGGAGGAAGTAACGGTCCAACGATGGACCGTTGGGAAGAATAACGGTCGTGCCCCAGGCCGTTAGAGAGAGAGCTACTGAGAGAATCAAAGCCAACGTTCTGAAGGAAAGTAACGGTTTAATCAAAGACCATTACATGAGTGTGGCGGTCCACTGATGGCGGGTTACAGACCTGAACCTGCATAGTTATGAGATTTCAGCTTTGTTCTTGATCCTGCGTTCTGCACACACTTAAGCATGGAACAAGTTAGATTTGTTCTTAGAGTCAACCCCTTGCCTTGAAGCAAGTTAGATAATGATCGTTCCTTGATATTTGGTCAAGGGGTGGAGCCTTATTAAATAGGCGGGAAGAAAAAACATAATAGAACTAATGCGATGCATGCGATGCATATGATGGTATTTTTTTTGAATTTTGGAAAAATATTTAAATTTTTGTGAGTTTTGGAAATATTTGATGTTTTTTGATTCCGAAATATATGATGTTTTTGGATTTTTGAAATATATGATGTTTTTGGATTTTGAAATATACGTTATTTTTGGATTTTGAAATATATGTTGTTTTTTTGGATTTTGAAATATATGTTGTTTTTTGGATTTTGAAATATACGTTGTTTTGGATTTTGAAAACCAGTTCTTTCTCTTAGCAACGTGAGCCCTCCGTATCGTATTGAGAGTCCTGAGGTTGGCGTGCAATGAGACGACAAACCCTGACCAAGGCCCAGATTTTCATGACGGTGTTTTTACCAGGGCCATACCCAGGGTACTAGTTTCAATCCTGAAAAAGGAAAATAGAACACGAGGGTAAGCTTAGGCCAGACTTAGAAACTTTTAGGACTTGGGTTCCTTTCCAGACAACCCATTAGAAATTTGGTCTGTTGCGCCGGGGCTTTGTGTTCGTCATCGAACCTTAGTCCACTCTATGCATGCATGCGACCGGGCTCATTCGTCCCGCGGGGAACTGTACTGCCACTCTTGTCATGCCTAGATTCTTTTTCTTGCCTTTCTGGAGCTTTGAATCATATTCAATAGACCTTTGATATGATGCTTTTGATTTTGTCCTTTACTTTCTTTTTTCCTTTTTTCTTTGCTTGTGGCATCAGGTCATAACGGACTGCCCCTATTTGAGACCTCTTCTTGTCAGGGTGCCTAGATTGGTTGTCGCCTCCTTATTCACTTCTTGCCCCTGGATTCAGCCGATGGAAGGAACGAACAGGGACTTCGACTTTCCCCCAAAGCATGGCCGAGGAGAAACGGTGTCTTTTAAAGCGGGAAACCTGACCAGGGATGTTGTGTAGTGTGTGGTTGCCTTACTCGGGACCCTCTTTAGAGAAATAGAGGAACATCTTGCTGCCGGGGTGGCACGGGTTAGACTCTAAGGAAAGAAATGTTTAAGGTACAACCCATTCCACGGGTGAGAGAGCTCCTCACCTTCCGCGTTTACTAAGCGATAAGCATTCCCTGGATAAGCCTCTTTTACGACAAACGGCCCTTCCCAGTTAGGTTGCAATTTAGACCTAGGTCCTACAGACCGAATGAATTTGCATTTCAAAACCATATCTCCTTTTTGAAATTTACGTTCAATTACCTTCTTTTGAAAGTAACGCGAAACTCTCTTTTGATAAACGGATACATGATCGGCCGCATTCATCCTCTTCTCATCTAAGAGTTCCAGCTGAACCAGCAACGCCTCTCGACGTTCATCGAGATTAAGTTCCTTATCAAGCTGCACTCTGAGGGAAGGGATCAAGATCTCATATGGGAGCACCGCCTCCATCCCGTAGGTAAGAGCATAGGGAGTTTGTCCCGTGGGAGTACGGACGGAGGTGCGGTAAGCCCACAGAGCTTCCACTAATCTTTCTGGCCAATCGGAAAACTTATGAGATTCGCATGTTTTCTTTATGATTTTAAGAAGGGTTTTATTAGTGGCCTCGGCTTGACCGTTGCCTTGAGGATAGTATGGAGATGAATGATGCAATGCAATATTGAACTTCTTACATAGGTCCTTGAGCTCTTGGGAGACGAACTGGGGTCCGTTGTCGGTGATGATAATGCTTGGCACTCCGAACCGCGAGATGATATTCTTCATGATAAAGTGGCACACCGTTGAAGCTTTCATCTCTGCGTATGCCTCGGCTTCGGCCCATTTGGTGAAGTACTCGGTGGCGGTACGGATAAAGGATTTCTGCTTGATCTGAGAATTAAGATCACCGAGCGGGCCGACAACATCGAAAGCCCACATAGAGAATTGCAAAAGAGCAGAGAGAGGATGGAGAGATGAAGCTGGAGCATGGATTTTATCAGCATAGAGTTGGCATTTATGACACCTCCGGACATAGAGGGAGCAATCTTCCTCTAGAGTGGGCCAGTAGTATCCCTGCCTAAAGATCTTCTTCGCTAGAGCCTGGCCATTAACATGACCTCCACACTCACTGGAATGGGCTGCTTCAGCAACTTTCCAAGCCTCATTATCATCTAAGCATCTCATGAGCATTCCATTAGTAGCGCGCCTGTATAGTTCTCCTGCGACAATGGTATACCTTGAGGCGGCTCTTCTTATTGACTTGCGCTGCTCGGCGTTCGCCCCTTCTGGGAATGATCCTTCTTTGAAAACAACTCGATTTCGCGATACCAAGGCAATTCTTCTTCATCCAGAATCTCTTCTAGCTCTATTAAAGATACTTCCTTTAGATCTTCCTTCTCAGCCCTCGCCTCTACAGCCTTCCTAAGGTTGACGAACCAAGGATCCTGAAGGGAGGGTGCGTCCAGTCTCTGAATGACGATAGTCTCAGTGTTCCGACTGAGAGGGAAAGATAGAGAGGAAGCAAGAGATGCTAGAGCATTGGCTAGAATATTCTGAGAACGGGGAGTATGGATATAGATTAGCTTACGGAATTGCCTCGCCAGAAGCGTGACCAAATCTTGATATGGCTTGAGTTTGGGGTCACGAGTGGGGTAAGTGGACAGAACTTACCGCAAGATGAGCTGAGAGTCTCCTATGATATTTAAATAGCGCGCACCTAGGAGATAGGCATGCTTCAGTCCAGCTAAGAGAGCCTCATACTCTGCGATGTTGTTGGTAGCAGGAAATCGAAGTTGATAAGCAAAAGGAATAGTCACTCCCTCTGGAGTGAGCAGAACAGCGCCAATCCCTCGGCCTTGAGAATTGAGCGCACCATCGAAGTGCAGAGACCAAAAGGGATGGTGGGTGAGTACAGAGAGATGCTCATCAGGGAAATCGTCCGGAATGGAGTCAGTGTGAGGAATAGGAAGATGGGCAAGATGCTCAGCGATGGCGTATCCTTTGACCGCCTTCTGAACGACGAATGTGATATTGAATTGGGAGAGGGAGCTCTGCCAGCGAGCTAACCTACTAGAAAGGACAGGCTTTTCTAAGAGATAGCGAATCGGGTCCATTCTAGAGATCAACCTAACTGGGTGGGCAAGGAAGTAATGTTTAAGCTTCTGAGCTACCCATACTACGGCGGCACAAGTCTTCTCCATAGCGGTGTATCTGGACTCAGCTGGGTTAAATAACCGAGAGAGGTAATACGCAGCCCGCTCTTTCCCTTCATCATGCACTTGTGCTAAGACCGCCCCTAGGGAGTCCTCAATAACCGAGATGTATAAGATCAGGGGTTTCCCAGGGACAGGAGGTTGCAAAATCGGGGGATTGGATAGATATTCCTTTAAGTCCTCGTAGGCTTTCTGATAGTCTTGATTCCATTCAAACTTGACCCCCGCCTTAAGCAATTCATAAAACGGACGGCACCTTTGAGAATGTTGGGATATGAATCTTCTAATGAATTACAATCGACCAATCAGTCCTCGAAGCTCCGTAATGTTCTTAGGCGGAGGCATGTCCATGACGGCCTGTGCTTTGTTAGGATCAATCTGGATCCCCCGTTTGCTCACTATGAAACCTAACAGCTTCCCTGAAGAGACTCCAAATACGCACTTCTTCGGATTCATTTTGAGCTGGTACTCCCGTGCTCTTTGCAGCACCTTAGCCAGAATAGAGGGGTGTTCTTCTTTGGTTCTTGACTTCACCAGAATATCATCCACGTAAGCTTCCATATAGATATGCATCATGTCGTGGAAGATGGCCATCATCGCCCTTTGATAGGTGGCACCTGCGTTCTTCAAACCAAATGGCATAACCACATAACAGTACGTGCCCCAGGGCATGGTGAAGGAGGTTTTCTCTTGATCTTCCGAAGCGAGACGGATCTGATTATAGCCTGAGTAACCGTCCATAAATGACAGAGATTCGTACCCGGCAGTGCTATCGACCAAGACATCAATATGAGGCAGCGAGAAATCATCTTTTGGACATGCTTTGTTGAGATCCCTGAAATCGATGCAGATACGCACCTTTCCATCCTTCTTAATAACAGGGACTATGTTCGCCACCCACTGAGGATATAGAACAACTCTAATGAATCTGGCCTTATACAATTTGTCGACCTCTTCCTTAATCCTTAAGGCCATGTGGGGGTGAAATCTCCTTGACCGTTGTTTCACAGGTGTTGCCCCTGGTTTAAGCACAAGTCGATGTTCCACTAAAGAGGGGTCAAGACCTGGCATGTCTTCATATGACCAGGCGAAGGAATCGCTATACTCCCTTAGAACCTTGATTAAATCTTCTTCTACTTGTGGAGGGAGATTAGCGGCAATAATGATGGGCCTTGGGTCTTCTTCAGTTCCTAAGTTGATTTCCTTTGTAGGTTCATCCACTACCGACGACGGCTCGTCGAATTTCTTAAGTCCTTGTGCATACAAATCGGCAGTGTCATCTACGTTGCTCTCCTCATTGATCGGATCTTTTTCATCCAGGATTTCATAGACACCGAGTCCGTCATCGCTCCACACCCCTTCTATTTCTTCTTCATCTTCAATCATAATTGCCGTAGCAACAAATTCTGGACACTTTAAAAGGGCATGACAACGCTGAGCTAGATCTTGCAAGAACCTATCAGGGACGGATTTGGGAGGACACGCAAGTGGACGCGACTCAGAGGAGGAAGGGTTGGACGACCTAGAACAAGACCCTACTTCTCTAGACCTAACTGACTCTACTTCCCTAGACTCGATAGACCCTAATCCTAATCTAGGAGGAAGAAGATCTAGTGGAAGGGAAGGAGCAGGGGACTCGTGCCCCTGGGAGGAGGATGGAGACAAGGTAGCATAATCTTCCACTGAAATCTCCGTTTCAAATTTGACATTTTTTTTTGGAGATCAGTGGAGACTACACAACAAGATGGAGGAGGCGGGAGCGGCATGGGGAACAGCTCGGGGAAGATGCAATCGAAGAAGGGATCGGAGGAGGAGAACCACATCTCGTGGAGCTGGGCGTTGGGAGGAGGAGGAGTGAATAGAGTGGATAGATCAATGGGCGAGCAATGCCCGCAAGCGCAAGGAACAAAGAGAATTTCAGGTGGATCAATGAAGGATGGATTTACCATGATGGGAGGAAGACGGGGTAAGAATTCCCTCTGCTGTAGGAGAGATTGAAAGCGTGAGGGAGACCAAGAAAAGATAATCGGTGAGCTCTCCTCCTTCCGCAGATGCTGAGCCGGCTGCTTCTTCGGCCTCCATTGGACCAGCCAAACCTCTTGACGCTGCTGGCAGTCTTCTTCATGAAATAGCCCCTAAAGGGCTGGACCATAGTCAATCACATCATCAACTGGCCCCCTTAGCACTAGGGGTGGACTGGCAATTGGACAGACTGTATCTTCCCTTGGCGGAGCTGGCGGTGGAGCTAATGTGCCGGGCTGGAGAGGCCCTCGAACAAAGTGTTGACGGTAGTCCCAGGTGAGTGGCCCAGAATCACCCATCATGGACAATGCAGTCTCTCGGTAGCCGAGACCTCTTCTATTCATTTTCCTACCCTTAGGAATGGGCTTAGTTCGTCCCTGCAATTGAGCACCGAGGCTTCTCCCCGGTTGGTAGCCTAACTTCAGTATAATGTCCCAGCCCTTGGAATCTCAGATCTGGGGCTTTACCTTGATGTCAACTGCTACGGTGACAGGCTTGCGAGGTGCGTAAGCCCAAGGAAAGTCAAGATCTAGCACTGACATAACAGGCCGACTGCTTGGCCACAATGTGGGAAGAACTTTCTGTGAAATAGCCTTCACTGATTGGACCGTGGATAAGCTTTTGACTTTGACGACCCTCCCTTGGAAAGGGAATTTAATGCATTGATGTGCAGTAGAGGGTATGGCGCTGAGGGTATCGATTCACAGACGACCCAAGATAGCTTTGAACATAGGGTCAATGTCCAACACATAGAATTCCACGGGCATAGTAAGGGGCCCAAGCTCAGCTTGAATGGTGACAATCCTGTGACATGCCCGCCGAGAGTTGTCATAAGCAGCTATGGTAGTGGGAGTTGGGCGTAGAAGTTCTTCTGACAGATTACAAGCCCTTAGAGTGCTGAGCGGGCATACGTTGATAGATGCCCCTGTGTCAACTAATGCCACATCGATGCTGACTTTGTTCAGAATGATAGTAATGCACAACAGCATTTGTCGAGCTTCTGGTGGTGCTAGCTCGGTTTAAGAGAAAGTAATGGCTGGCCCCTTGGAGATTGTTACCAGTGCGGTAGGTAAGCTATCAACTGCCATGTCTTCACTAACCATCACCTTTTGAAGAAAGTCTCTTAATGCATCTTGGTGAAGGGTAGATCTCTTAATCAGTTCCAGCACAGATATCTTGGCGGGCACCCTATCCAAATGATGTAATAGATCATATTGGGTCCCGGGTAGTGGCTCGGCCTCTTCTTGTTCAGTCGCCGGTTGGGAAGACTGGGGATTGGAAGTGGAAGGATAGTTTCGGAGGAACATGCGCCCGCTCCGTAGGGTGAAGTTATAAGCTGCCGCGGCCTCAGATGGGCTTAGGATAAGTGATTTAGTAGGCCTAGTGGGATGGATGAGTAGTGCGGAAGAAGGTGTGGTGGAAAGGACGATAGGCGAGGGGTTAGTGGCGGTGGGCACGAGCGGCAGTGGGGGTATAAAAGTGGATGGAGGTGTGATGAGTGGAGGGTTAGATGGAGGTATGGCGATAGTGGACGTAAGCGCGAGCGGGGAGGGGGTGATGGTAGCGGTTGTGAGCAATGGTGAGTGCGACGGGGGCGCGGGTGATGGTGCGTGTGATAGAATAGGGGTACATGGGAGGACGAGTGGAAGAGGAGTTTGGTGGGTAGGTATAAGGATAGGGGAAGCGGGAGGATTATGGTAGTTGTGGTGAAGGGCCATGACCTGCGGCGTGGAATTATCATCGTTGAAGGACCACCCGGGGTTAGGAGCCGGGGGTTGGATGACATTGACCTGAGCTGGTGCCGGCGGAGGAGGCTGCGGAGCAGGAGGATGGTTTGGCATTGGGTTTTGATGAATCCCCAGGTCTTGCACCGGCTACTGTTGCTACTGCTGCTGTGGCTGCGGTACCTGTTGCTGCTGTACTTGCTGCCTCGGTGGCCGCCTTCTCTTCTCTTTGATTTCTGTGATGGCCCGGTGAATTTCGGCCCAATCTATCCTTTGTCCTTCATGAAGATCATATACTTGGTCCCAGAATTGAAAACACCCTTCAATGGTATGTCCTGGTTGCTTGTGGAACATACAATACTTCGTCTGATCAACGGTCGGATTCCAGTTGGGCCGTTCCGGAGGGAGCTGTATGGCATTAATCGACATAAGAGCCGTGAAGATGTCTGTGAGGGTTTCTGGCAGTGGAGGATATTGAGCTCTTTTAGGAGCCGGGCGCTTGTTGTTCGGGTTGTTGTCATAGCCGTTGGGTGGATGGACATTGTGGTATTGCAGAGGTGGTGGTGGTTGTTGCGGTGCGGCGAAGGTGTTTTGTGGATTGGTGAAAGCAGTTTGTGGGACGGTGAAGGTGGGCGGAGGGTTTTGCGGAGTGACTTGGAAGTTCTGTGGAGCGGGATTCTGTGGAGTGTGGGGGTTTTGAGGGAAGCGAAAAGGTGTGGCTTGGAATGGGAAAGCAACGGCTTGAACTTGCTCGTTCGTTTGGACCCCCTCGGTGACCGGCCCTTGAGGTTTCTTGTGATACTTGGGCTTTTGGTTTTCAAATAGAGAGTGAATGGGGGAGTCCTTGAACAGAGTCTGGATGAACCGCGCCCGGCTGTAGAGTTGGTGCATGTTGGCTATGTCATTCATGGCCAGAATATTTCGAAAGGTCGGAGTAGCATTGGAAATCAATAACTTGACCTTCTCTTCCTCTGGAATATGGCCGGGCACTCTAGCGGCCATTTGCCTCCACCTATCTGCGTAAGTAGCAAACTCCTCATCCGGTTTCATCTTTTCGGCCACCAGATCTGTGAACGAATATTCCAGGCCGACCCTGTCTTGGAACCGCTGAATGAATTTATCTTTCACTACCTTAAAGCTCTCGGCTTCTTCCAATGGCAGAGAATAGAACCATTCTAGTGCAACACCATCTAATGAGCGGCGGAACAAGTACGCCATAAGGCGATCATCATATTGGAATTGGGCCGATTCATATAAGAAATCCCTTACGTGAATAAAGGGATTGCCGTTCCCGTCATATTTGCGATAATTGGGGAGCTCGGACTGCGGAGGGAACCGGATGTTCTTAAAGCTAGGAACCGGAACATCTGCCAAGGATTGTGGGCCAACCCGCTTCTGGAGGAAATCGAGTTGCTGTTGCATGGTGGCCCATTTATCAAGTAATTCATGCTCTTTGGAGGGAGCAGGGGTAGTGAGAGATGATGGCTGAAGTTGGGGAGCAGAAGGGTGAATCGCAGCAGAAGGTGGGAGCCCATAAGCAGGAGCAGAAGGATAAATGGCCGAAGTAGGGGGCCCATAAGAAGGATATTGGGCCTGAACTTGACCCAGATTGGAGTGGGCTTGGACAACCCCTGACTGAGGGCGCAGGAAGTCGGAGGGGCCCATGAGGACTTGCGGAACCGTCGGGCTAGGCATATGATGATCCGCCTGAACGAAAGAAGGGACAGGAGACTTCCCCTTGTCAAAAGATTGCTGGGCCGAAGTAGAAGATTGGCCCGTCTCCATGCCAGTGAATGTGATGGTCCGGGGTTGGACCGGAGTAATATTAATTGGAGTGAGCTGGATGGAAGGATTGGATTGACCCTGCATAATCGTGGGAGGGAAGATATTGGATCCTTGCATGGCCTGATAGACAGTTTGGAGTTGGGCCGGATCCAATTGGGCCATCATCTGGAGAATGGAGCCCGCAGAAGGAGTAGTGAAAGAAGGGGTAGCTTGACCACCTTCCATGGAGGTAGAGGACGGAAGAGGGGCTGTCCCCTCTCCAGAAGAGAATGAGGTAACCCTAGCAGGGTTTTCAAGAAGCCCTTGAGGAAGGGAATCCTCTTGGGAACGGGGAGGATTGAAAGAAGCCATGGTGGGTTCGAAAAGCGGATTTGAGTAGAACCTGGAGAAGGAATTGACCCTAGAAGGCGCTTCTAACTGACGAAAACAACTCCACATGCAATGAACAACCTTGACAAGATGCAAACAACACAACACCAACACACAATGAGCAACCAAACTTGGACGATTTATAACAAAGATGTAAGTAACAAGAGATGAAGACACTTCAAGACAAGCAAGTTGTTTAAGGTGATGCTTCAAGATTCTTATGATTCCTCCTTTGGAACTTTAGCGGATTGATTAATATGAGCTCTCAACAATGGGTTCCTGATAGGAGATGGATGTAAAGCTTGGTTTGACTCTAAATGTGATCACTCCCTCACTTATACGATCCTAGACATGAGGTGGGAAAGGTACAACCGGCCCGGCGTCCGTGTGGGAATCCACGGCTCGCGGGGACTTATGGAGGTCCCTGGTGTGATTTCCTAGTCGGCCCCAAGGAATATGGAGACGAGAGGTCCGCACACCAAGGTAGGAAAATGCAATCTAATGTATGAAAGTATGAATGAACCTATGTGCATTGGAGTGCATGCAACTTCTAACCTAGAATCTAGCAAACAATTATGCACACAACGATGTAAGTATATAATGCAACCAAGGAGGAAGCCAGATAACACCCAAGCAAGAATATCACAGTAAAAACTACGGAAATAGAATGCACCTCGGGATGCGTACCTGTCTGGAGTGTAACGGTCTAGAAGACCCGCGTCAGAAATATATAACGGTCAGAGGCCAGACCGCCAGAAGAAATATAACGCAGGGACCCAGGACCGTCGTATGAGCCAGAGAGCCAAAAACAAACCAGAAATAAAAGGGAAATCTGTGAAAAGCCCAAACTGTAGGATGAGGAATGTAACGGTCTAAAGCCCCTGCGTCAAAGTGGAGCGACGTAGGGACAGAGGGCCGTCAGACTACCCAGGGAACCAGAAATAAGAGGAAGTAAGAGGGAAATCCCGGGAAACTAAACAAGGAAATGATGGCAGGTTTAAACAGAGATCAAGACACGATTGGCACAACTTGTCCCACCGTGATCGCCAAAAAATTATCTGTTGATTTGTTTTGCTTCTCTTCTTCTTTTTGTTTTGATGTGTAATAAAGATGATAAGCAAAAATCAAAGATCTCAATCAACCTATGAACATGTGAACCATGAACCTAGGCACCCAGAACAAGCTCTAGCATGGGCATGCTATCTCAATCATCAAGCTAAACTAAGGGAATAAAGAAAAACACACGCCGGGCGTGGAGCAAGAGCAAATAAAAACACACCGCGAGGGTGGAGCAAATAAAGGAAATAAGAGATATGAGATGGAGAGAAAGCTAATGCCCAATCCTAAGAAAGAACGTGATCGCCACCAAAGTAAACACAAGCCAGAGACTTGAAAATACCTTGGAAATAGGTGGATGAAGCACCCGCCCACGGGAGAGAAAACCAGTGAAATCTGCAGATCAACCGAATGTAACGGTCCAGACCCCGTGCGTCACAGAAATGTGACGGTCGCACGATGCACCGTTATAGAAGCCTGACGCGCCTACACAAGATCGTCAGAAAACCTGCAGTAATAGCTTATGAATTCTTTGCACTCCAACTCTTCCAGCCGGCCAGAAGACTTGGGCCTCATGTAGTGAACCTGTAAACCTGCCAAAGAACGTGAAACACAAGAAAACAAACCCAGATTAGCCCTTTAAACAAGCGTAGTATCAATTCTCAAAGAACTTAAGATCATGCAAAAGGAAAGGGAAGTACCAGGAGAGTTTGGGTTTTTTAACCCCTCTGGGCGTTTTAAAAGATAGGAAGATATTTAGATGATGAAAACCAGGTGCAGAACGTGGAAACAAGGAGAGGGACAATGCCTATGATGAGAGGGAGGAGGAAGAACACAATATGCAATGATGAACTTTGAAACTCAATAGAACGAATACTCCATTCACCGTGAAGCAGCTGGACGTGAAAGACAAGTCTCCTTGATTAGATGTGGCTCCAGAATGCGGCAGCACTTCGACGCGAACTCCAGATCTTCCTCTCTTGGGCCATGAAGTTAAGGGTGCTATTTATAGGCCCTCAAACTCTCCGGTCGAACAGAGGATAATCCAGCAAGAAAAGAGGATAACTCTTAGCAAATCCTTGAAGATAATATCACCAAGAGTCCATAGAATGAAACAGAAGGTTCTGAGGATCAGATTTGGAAGAGAACTCACCAATTCAAACTCTTATCTCGACTACGGAGTATCAGAGAAAAGGCCTGAACTGCCAGGACTCTCTGTTGGATGTAACGGCTACTCGACAGACCGCCATATGCAAATAACGCGCCAGGGGAATACCGTTACATTTAACCTTATCTCAAAAGAGATAAGATCAACGGAAGAAGATCAAACAAGTTGGACTCTACAAGATAAGTAACGGCCATGTCTGGACGCGTTGGAAGAAAGTGACGGCTGCACGACAGACCGTTAGATTCAATGGGTAGGCCAACGGATAAGCTGGAACAAAGACCTTAAGTTGTAGGACTCTTCAAGAAGTAACGGCCATGGGATCATGCATTAGAAGAAAATAACGCCCATGTAGAGAACCGTTAGAAACAATGAAGATCAAAATTGATAAGAGTTTGCTAAGCTTCATCCAAATGAAAAGCCACAAGGAACCACACTCAACCAAGGAGAGAAGACCCATAAAATGAGCTTCAAACCGACGAAGGAAACTCAATGAAGAGTGAACAACTTGGAGCATCACATGTATAGAACAAGGAGATGACCCAACTTATCGGTCATAAAACGGGTGTCAACAGATAGTACTATCGGGTATATCCGGTATCCGGAGTCCGGGTCGTCACAGGTGGTATCAGAGCATTGTTGTGTGAAGTACAAGGGAATCTGAGATATACATTGTCCAGATGTCACGCCCCGAGCCTCTATTACAGCGGAAGACTAGCTCAAGGAACATGAACAGCCGACATGGTAAGTCTTTTGCAAGCAAGGCTTTTGGTAAGCCTTTCGGTGAATAGCCCTCTAACCCCTCTAACCCTGCATCATAAGACTTGATAATTTAGTGATCGACTTGCGGCTTAAAGCATCTGCCACCAGATTGCCTTTTCCAGGATGGTACTCTATAGAAAAATCAAAGTCCTTCAAGCACTCAAGCCATCTCCTCTGCCTCATATTAAGTTCCTTTTGAGAAAATAGGTACTTCAAGCTCTTATGATCTGAAAACACCGTGAATGTTTCTCCGTACAAGCAGTGCCTCCAAATCTTTAAAGCAAAAACTACAGCCGCTAGCTCAAATCATGGACTGGATAATTCTCTTCGTGCTTCTTAACTGCCTAGAGGAATAAGCTATCACCTTCCCATGTTGCATAAGCACACAGCCTAGGCCAATACTTGAAGCATCAGTGTAAACTACAAAACCTCCTTCTCTAGAAGGTAAGGCTAAAATAGGGGCAGTGGTTAAACACTCCTTCAAGGTCTGGAAACTCTGTTCATAACCCTCTGACCACTCAAATCGATTTTCCTTACGGGTCAATCTGGTCAGAGGTATTGCAATTTTGAAGAAACCCTTGATAAACCTCCGATAGTAACCTGCCAAACCTAGAAAACTTCTTACTTCAGTTACATTTGCAGGTCTATCCAAGTTCTTTACTGCCTCCACTTTGAAGGATCAACAAAAATACCTTCCTTGGTGATAACGTGTCCCAGAAAAAACACTTCTTGCAGCCAAAAGTCACATTTACTAAACTTGGCACACAACTGATGATCTCTTAACAATTGCAACGCCATCCTCAAGTGCTCAGCATCCTCTTCCTCATTCTTAGAGTATATCACGATGTCATCAATAAACACTATGACCCACTGATCAAGGTAGGGCCAGAACACGCTGTTCATTAACTGTATAAAAGCTGCAGGGGCATTCATTAGTCCAAAAGGCATTACTACAAATTCAAAATGCCCATACCTGCTATGAAAGGCTGTTGTAAAAATATCCTCATCCTTGATCCGCAGCTGATGATATCCTGATTGAAGATCAATCTTAGAAAAATATTGAGCTCCTGCTATCTGATCAAATAGCTCATCGATCCTCGGCAGTGGGTATTTATTTTTGACAGTAAGCTGGTTCAGTTGCAGATAGTCAATGCATAGCCTCATCGAACCATCCTTCTTCCGGACGAATAACACCGGGGCTCCCCACGGGGAAGTACTTGGACGAATAAATCCCTTCTCGAGTAACTCTATTAATTGTCACTTCAATTCTCTCAACTCTGCAGGAGACATCCGATATGGGGTCTTCGAAACATGGGACGCGCCAAGAATTAGATCAATAGAAAAGACTACCTCTCTCTCAGGTGGAAGTCCTGGCAAATCCTCAGGAAGATGTAGCAACCCTGGTAAATAGAAGAAGTAAATCTAAATTGAGCAAATTAGATTAAAGGATTTAGTAAATAAATGATAAAAAGCCTAAATGAGTAAATAATAAACCAAAATGAAAATAACGCCTCGTGGAAAGGCGCTAATACAGCAAGAAACGCCTCCATCTAAGGCGTTAATATTTAAGTGGACGCCTACACTCTTGGGCGTCAAATCTTAACGGCTAAAAATAAAAATAAGCAAAGAGCAAGAGACGCCCGCCTCAAGGGCGCTGCTTTGATAAGAAATGACGGCAACGCAAGGCGTCAATTTAAAAATAACGCCTTAACGTATGGCGTTAATTCCGTCTGTGACCCATTCGAACCCGGACATTATCCAGGGTAAGTTTTTGGATTAATACGTGTTCAATCGAACATGGAAAGGACTCTATCAAGGAAATACATGTTCTAATCAAACTCCAACCCTATTGGGTTCTGTAAACCCTATAAATAACCCTTCCTGTCGAGCCCTAATAAGCTATTTGGTTGAAGGAAAGCTCTGCTGCTGCCGTGCGTGAAGAACAGGTATTGTTCTTCTTCCCTTGCCTTCGGTGATAATCATGAAGAATATTGATGTTCTTCATTGTCTTTGCTGCAGGAAGTCTGCCGTAAGTAGAAACTCTTCTGCCTAATTGAAGGACGGGAGGTTCTTCATCAAGACGATCTCTTCCTCCCAGAAGGAAGCTGTTTCCATAAGCTTCGGAAGAACTCTGTTTAGAACATAGTATCATTCTTCTTCACGTTCCTTCACCAGAACATTCATCAGGTAGGTTTTCTCAAGAATGTAGCCCAAACTAGTTTAATTCCATAATAATACCATCATGACATGCATGAATATAGTTTTATTATAGTTTTTAAAAGGGTTTTCTGTGAATTTTAAAAGAAGCAACCCTATCAAGGGCGCTAATTTAAAAGAAACGACCATGCCCAGGTCGCTAATTCCAGTTTTGACGTCCTGCATTAAGTCGTCAATTTCATCTAGTTATTAAATTACCCACGTTTAAAACTTTTATGTCTATCAAAACATGATTCTAATTTAATGCATGATCATAGTTGTTGAATCCTGCTATTTTTCTCTTCCTGACAGTGTGATTCCTCTTTCTGAAATTTTATTATCCTTGAAATTACCCTTGTTCCTATTAATCCTGGAACATCTTGAATTAACGACCTGATGAAGGTCGTGTCTTACAGAACTAACGCCCTGAACCAGGGCGCGAATTTGAAAGTAACGCCCCTGTTAAAGGCGCTTTCTACTAAAATTCCAGAATTTAGAGATTTTGAAAAATAGAAATATATAATGGACGACCGTTGTAAAAGTCATCAAATCATAAATAAACGCCCCTATAGAAGGCATTAATTTGATAAGTAATGACTTAGATTAAGTCGCTATTTTCCTGTGTTACTATTTTGAATTGTTTTCTGTTAACCGAGGGTTTTGATATATATATATATATATATATATAAATATATTATCTGGCACTATATTTCCATTCCGTGAATATAGTCCCATGTTTCACGATGGTTTATCGCATTACCCCTCAATTCTCAGTGACATACAAGCTCTCCATTGGACATTCCGTTCCTTTGGACTAGCAAGTTAGTCATAGAGACCTCCATAAGACTCCTCGAGCCTTGGATTCCCTCAAGGCCGATTGAGCGGGTTGTACTATGAAAACTTATCACACTACTTTGCCATGTCACTCTATAGAAACATGGTATACCGGCCCTCATGTTATGCTATGTGTATGATATGAGAATTATCTTAATGAACGGGGAAAGCATGCCATTATTGTGATGTTCTTGTGGACCCCAATTCTATATCAAACATTATTATGATGTTCCTGTGGACCTCAATTCTATATTAAAAGAGTGACCATCTACTTGTGGGCACTTACTTGTCATGGTACCCAAGTTAGGGAACCAATTCCACCTAGTTTTATCGATACTCGTGATTACACCGTTATTATCGTCATTATTGTCATGTTCAAATCCTTGAAATGCTATCTACCTCTAAGTTCATACAAGTTCTTTATCCTTGAAACTCCATATTGGCTATACACAAAGTGGATGTCAAAATACATGATCAATGCCTGCGCATATGGGGCCCGATCTGGTCCTGGGCGGAGCACCCAAAAGTACTAGTGCCCATGGGAGTTGTAATGATCACGTTATGGCATTGTATCGAAGTGCATGACTAGCTTGATTGGACATTCCACAAATCTTGTACTTGACTTGACAGGACATGACTTGCATGACCTGAAAAAGGGTAATTTATATACTTGCTTGCTTGAAACGTGATAGCCAAATTCTCGACATGACATGATGAATATACTTGCTTGAACATCTTGACAATTATTTGATATAAAGTTCTTGAAAGTTCAAGAATAGTTCACCTTGTTATCTTGTCAATATACTCTCTATCTTGTCGTGTTATGCGAGCATGCATAGCTATAGTGCATTCATAAAAATGTAATTGCTTAAACCCCTTGCTAGCTCTTGAGATATAATTTTCTACTGAGCGTTCGCTCACTCAGTGTTTTCCCTACTTTTCAGGTAAGTCCGATGACGAGACCCAAACAGAAGGGGAAGGTCAAGAGTGAAAGAGTTAGAGCTATTCAAGCGTCAATCAGTCCTATTTTTTTTTCTATATTTTTCTTGAGTTAGAGTTGTACTTTTCTTTTATTGAGTCTAGTATTTGCAAGGGTTTGTAATAGACATATTCTTATTAAAGGAAGAAATGGATTGGGTTATCTTTATTTTTGCGTATCTCTGATTTGGTGTCGAATGCACTAATACTCTGATTGACATGATCGATATAAACTCATCAGGCGTCTCCGGGTATCTTCCGCGCTCGGGCATGACAGAAGACATCTGGAAAGTCTCGAACGACTGGAAAGTCCTTTATCTCGATCTCCTTCTTAGGGGTTAGAGAAACCAAGGCTAGAAAAGCCTAACATCCTTTCTTCAATAACTTCTCAGCTCGAAGGGCCGAAATGAGTGGCACAAACTTAGAGTGTCTAACCCCGACAAAAGAAAGCTCGGGGTGCCCAGAAAAAGACACAGAGTTAGTGATATAGTAGACATTGGCCTCGTATTTGACCAACCAATCTGCTCCTAGGATTACATCATAATCCTTCATGTCCATACAAACTAAATCAGCTGACATAATCCGCCCACTAACCAAAACCTTACTAGAAGGGTAGAAATATTTAATTACTTATTTTGAACCAATGGGGGTTTAGATTGCTAGGGGAGAATTCATTAACATAGGTTTCACAGCTAAAGACTTAGCAAAGCTTTGAGAAATAAAAGAGTGCGTTGCTCCAGTGTCAAATAGGATAAATGCCGGCTTATCATGAACAATAAGTGTACCTTCAACAAGTCCACCCTCCTCAGGGTTCCCGTCTCTTCTTCTTGTAGGGCTTGAAGCTTGCCCTGCTGCTTCCGACTTCCTTGCGGCTTGTTTGGTGTAGCTTGATCTGACAGGAGGGGACATTCTGGAATCCGGTGGTCCTGACTTCCGCAACGCGGACATGCGCTTAACTTACGCCAGCATTCCTCCATCTTGTGACCTGGGCGGTCACAATACTTGCAAAGGGCCTTGGATGGTACAATTGGACCAGGCTTCTTCTCATCATTTTTCGGCATCTTGCCTTTCCATGAATTGGACCCATCATTGGGCCTCTTCTTGACATTACCAGGTTTAAAATTCCCAGAACTAGTAGTCTGTTCTTTCTTGGGGTTCTTCCCACGAATCTTCTCTGTCATCTCTAGAGTATCCTCCAGAACTTGAGCTTTCCTCACTATCTCGGCGTAAGTCTGGATCTCCATTGGGGCCAACTGGTTGATGTAGTGCAGCTTCAACCCATTAAGAAAACGTTTGGCCTTCATCTTCTCGGTAGATACTAAATGAGTTGCATAACGAGATAACCGGGAAAACTGTGCTTCATACTCAACAATAGATAGGTCCCTCTATTTCAAAGCAGCGAACTCCGTTGCCTTCTTCTCTTGCACTCTGTCAGAAAAGTACTTGTTGTTAAAGACTTCCTCGAACTCCTTCCATGTTACCTGATGGTCTGCCAAGGTGGCCTTTACGGCATCCCACCATGTTCTTGCATCTCGTTCTAACTAAAAGGTCGTCAGGAGAACACGCTCTTGATCAGTGCACTGCATCACTTCAAAAATTTGATCCATCTCCTTCAGCCAATGCTCAGCTTCGTCTGGATCCATCTAGCCACTAAATCATGAGGGATTCATTCCGTGGAAATTTCAGTGAAGATCTCCTGCTCAATGATGAGCCCCTCCTCCCTAGGCCACTTGCTGCAGAGCCCGAGTCAATCCTTGCACCGTTCGCTGCATATCCCTCCATTGCGCACGCTCCGCTGCCATTTGAAATACCCTACGCGTAGAACAGATTAATTTAGAATCATTTGGAAGGAATCTTTTTGGAGTTAAATTATTAACTTAACCCAAGTCTCTACCCAAATCTCAGCGGGTTGGATCCTTAGACTTGTAATAGGGTTATAGGTCCTATGACACTACCTAGAACCCTAGAACTAAGAGAACTAGGAATATAAGAAAACCTAGGCTCTGATACCACCAAACTATCACGCCCCGATGCGGAATATCGGAACACGGCAGTAGAAAGAGTTAATAATAATATGTTGATTTCCAGACATGCTGTGTCTTGGGCTAGAGAATCAAAACACTCAACATGATACTAAGACAAGAAAATTCCATCATAACCATAACACCAAATTAATCAACATACTGAGTCTCATAACATCCAACCAATAAGGTACCCAGAAACTTTCAAAACTATCTATCAATCTTAACATAGTTACATGACCATCAACCCAACAATTACAACTCAATTGTCATATGACTTTGAAATGAAACAACTATCTTGACTATAACTTTTCTAAGGGCATCTCTGTGAGGTCCTCTAGCTGGCTCGCTCCATGGTCTTCACTCCTGCCCATCCCCATCAGATTGAGAATCCAACATGAGCTACCTGAAAAGGGGGGAAAAATTGGGTGAGTGAACACTCAGTAGGTGATAGTAGGCAATGTTTAAGTAATTAACCATTTACATTAATGCTATGCAATGAAGAGAAAGAAATAGCGATGCGATAAGAGAACAAAGAGAGCAAAAGAACATGATCATAGAATACCAGGGCACTGGTCGATCAAGCATGAAATAAACAAGTCACGTAGTTAATTCCAGAGAAGGAATCATGTAAAGGAATATGTCATAGACATCACGCTAGTCATGCACTCGGTGCAATGCCTCACCATGTCATTACAACTCCCCGGGGCACTAGTACTTTTCGGGCACCCCTCCCAGGACCAGACCGGGCCCTTATGATGCGTTGGCATTGATTTGGTGGATCCAAGATCCCAGTTATGTCTAGACATTAAAGAATTTGTCCAGGAAAGATATGAGTTATCAAGATATCACCTCGGAAAATCTCAGGTTTGATTAGCATGAGCCCTTCATGCATACAAGAAAACACGAAAAATTGGATGCTAGAAGGTACGTGGTCAATACTGGGCCGCTTAACACAGAAAACGGCCTTATACTGGGCCGCGCTAAGATGACTGGGCCGAAGAACAACCCTGTCGAAGCCAAGTGGGTACACGGTCTGAGTTGGGCCGCACAATACCTGAGCGGTCGGGTGATAGTCCGCTCCAATAACCAAACAGGCCAGTCTTGGCCGCTCAGTAAATGGGCCAAGCAAGATAGAGAAGGTTACCCAAAAGGGCTCCTAGGCCACAATAGACATGGTAGAACTAAACCAGGGTCCAGCCCACGGTTCTTAGGTTAGCCTAGGCTTTCTGGGTCGACTTCACATGGCCTGGTCGAAGAACAATCAAGGATAATTGATCAGCAAGGCTTGGCACTCAGCCAGAGTTACACGGTCTCCGCTGGGCCGCGCCACGAGTAACACGGTCCGATTCTGGCCGTGCAACACTCAGACGGTCCAATATGATCCGTGACTCAGAATAGGGCAATCCATGCGATTCGATCGAGTCAATAGGTGCAAGACTTGAGGTACAACCTGCCTAGCATCCTAGTGGGAATCCCAGGCTCGCCGGGGCTTACGGAGGTCTCATAATGGAGGTCCTAGTCCGACGGAAGGAGTATCCGGCGGAGAGTTCAACCATTACAAGAGTTGAGGCTAGGAAAACATCGGAAAACAAGTATTCTGCGGTCAGTCAATTCTACAAGAGTGGAATTACTGTCAAAACAATGCTAGTGTCAATATTTCTTTACATGTTTGAGATTAGCTTTATTGAAATGACGAATAAGGGCATGATGAAGGTAATCAAGCGAGAAAATTATCAATTCTTAACTTTCATGTGTTCCTATTTATATGTAGGTTGCTAGCCTATCATTATCATTATTTAACTAAGATAGTTCATGCTAGAACAAGAATAAGGCAGCTCTGCGGGACAGAACGGTTCGTCCATCATTGCTCTGAGGGCCTCAGTGGTCGGTCGACAGTCCGTTCAATCCCTAAAGGCCAGGGGCCTGAGCGGTCTATCGAGGGGCCGCGGGGGTCTCGGCACGGTCTGGATATGGCCGTCCTGATCATGGAGGATCCAAAATGTGAAGACAATTAAGCGGTCAATTGTTGGCCGTTGATCTCGACCACACGGTCTATCGAGGGGCGGTTCAAAAACAGAGTGGTTCTTGTTGGACCGCGCTAAGGTCGCCCTGCCTGCCTCTGGCGAACTCGGCTAGAGTTCCATCAAACTACTAAATACTCAACATGCGAAGCATAAAAATTGGGCAATCAACTATCGATGGAACAAGAACAAGATGATGTATAACATGGCATGATCAATTCAATGTTAAAGCCTGCTAATCCCTACATTAATCGAGGTTAAACCATTAAAACCCTGAATTAACATGCTTCTGCTAATTCGATTAATACACACGGAATACTTGACCAAATTTAGGGCTTTATATACTGCTGGAAGAGGACTCAGAGATGATTTTAACAGTATAGGGCACTTAGGGTTTGGTCTGCTATGACCTACCTTAAGCAAAGGAGGAAGAGGGACTAGGTCGTCGGCCGCGCTAGGGAAACACCTCCAAGGATCGCCAGAATACACCTTCATCCACGCTCCTCGTCGGCTGCCACAACATCCAATCTTTTCTAGGTCGACTAGGGTTTGATTATATAGGGTCAATTGAGTCTAGAAGGGTCGATTAGGGTGGATAGAGTCCTTCCTCCACGGGAGCGCGTAAATCGCGCTTGATCGAGTCCGCGCCGCCTTCTGCCTCCTAATACTCCTACTAGGGCTAGGGTTTTGGGGGAGAAATAGAGGGGAAACACTCGGTCAATCAAGACCATCCATTTGGGTCCAGTTTGGGCTTAAATGGTCGCGAATTGGGCTTGAATTCGACGATTAAGGTCCGGTTAGGTTAAGTGTTGATTTGGGCTTAAACCCGTTAATTCGGCTCACTTAAAATTTTCTTTTGGGTTGGTCGTAGAAGACAATCTGTCTAAGTTTTCTATCCTCTACACGATTATAATTTTTATAGATTTTTATAAATTGGTTGGAATTCTTACTTATCGTAATTTTCATAAATAAATTTATAATTTCCCCTTATTTTATTTAATAATACACCGGGGTGCTAAAGAGGATGTTTAAAAATGATGCAAAGATGCTAGGAACGTGGAAGAAGAAGAGGGAAGATGCTTGTGAACGCTATGAAGAGGGGAAGAAACTAAAGAAGAAAATAACACTATTAAACCATTGGAACTTAATACTCCCTAGACTTTAAGGCTAATGGATGTAGACATCACTTCTTCTTGATGGGTACTCACTCCAAAACGCGGCAGCACCTCGACGTAATTTCCAGAAATCTCCTCCTTAACCCATGAACTTAAGGGTTCTATTTATAGACCCTCAAACTCTAGGTTCGAGTTCGAGAGATTCCAGTGAAAAAGTAGGATAAAACTTAGCAAACTCTTGAAGATAATAATCCCAAGAGTGCATAGAAAAAACGGAAGCTTCTAAAGATCTCTATCGAGAGAGAAATCACCAAATCAAAACTCTAATTTTACCACGGCGTAGCAGAGAAAAATAGTTCTAGCATGACTCTCGGTCTGCACAAACGGTCTTACGATAAACCATCACTTGGAACTAACGGTCTAAGGATAGACCGCCAACCTCGGAGGATAAGGCCAACGGTCGAAAACTTCATGAACAGGACTCTGGAGCCAAGAAACGGTCTTATGTAAAACCGCCACAATGTCTCTAACGGCCTTACGATAAACCGCCAGAGCTCAACGGATAAGAAAGGATAAGGCTTGAAGAAAGATATTGACTCTAGACTCTGGCGTCATCAAACGGTCTTAAGATAGACCGCCAAACATCATCAAACGCCTATATGATAGACCGTCAGAGACAGTGGGGTGGCAAAATGAAGGGCCTACTAAGCTTCAACCCAAGGAAAATGAATAAGGAGCGAGACCATATCTAGGAGAATGACCCATGAAATAAGTCTCAATGTTGACCAAGATGGCCCAATAAACGACGTATAACTTAGAGCATCATAAAGATAAATAAGGAGATGACCCAACTCATTGGTCATAAAACGGGTGTCAACAATAGGCAGCCGCCTTCATTTCTACGACATGCGCTTCGTAAGCTTCTGGCTCTTCGAGTATCTTAATGAGAGTTTCTCTTAGCTCTTTACTCCAAGCGATGGCTTCTCAGATTGTAATGCTGGCAGGGAAGCGCTTCATCTGGTAGAGGACCTTCCGGTCGGCTCGGGCTCAAGCATCCTCCAAGGAGGGTAGTATGTCGGGCTGAGCTTTCTGCGAGCTACCGTGCTGCTCCCCGTCGGGAAGTTACACTGCCTTGCCTTTACCGTTGGGATCAGACTGACCCTGATCGCCGGTTCACTCCTGGAACAGGGGTGCCAAGGATGGCTCTTCTAGGGATAACTGGCGGGCTGGCCCATCCTTGCCGGATGGTCCCGCTTGTTCCATAGAAGAAGCCTGAGCTGGTGTAGAGACCGGGAGGCCGGCGGGAACCTCTTCGATACCGACAAGATCGAAGATGCCAGGTCCGTTCTGAATTTCGACCTCCGGGATGGGGGCAGGTTCCTCTCCTCGAAAGAGGATGATTCGCTCTGGATCGAAGGTGGACGAAGAGAGGGGTAACTCAGGAGTTCTTCTGCGGCCTCTACCGCGTCCC
Organism: Amorphophallus konjac; assembly: GCA_022559845.1. Lineage (NCBI taxonomy): Eukaryota > Viridiplantae > Streptophyta > Magnoliopsida > Alismatales > Araceae > Amorphophallus > Amorphophallus konjac. Next base: position 54,273,825 of record CM040117.1, read on the forward strand.
CGGCCACGACCTCGGCCGTGACCTGTGTGTTCTAGAGCTGGCTATAGCCCAAGCAGGGTAGTGATTCTTTGTTTGGTTCAGGAGGCCACTGGCTCACCTTGTCGAAAAGCATTGATATCATCAGGAGGTGGGATGGCTACCATGTTGCAGGTGCATCCTCGAAGCATCTCTTCTAGCTGCTCTGTTGTGATCTCCTTGTCCTTATAGCACAAGGAGAGCTCATCCGAGCTCTTCGAGCCTTCGCTCGACATTTGTGTGCTTTTCTCGGACCAACCTGTGCTGGATTGCGACCCAGAGGGAGGGTATCTCAGCTCGATGGGGACAATTGCTTCTGAGCCATACACCAAGGAGAAGGGTGAACAACCCTTTGGAGTGTTGTATACAGTCGGTACGCCCATAGGGCCTCGTACATTTTCTCTTCCCAGTCTCTCTTATTAGAACTAACAATTTTGGATAGGAGAGTGCAAAGAGTTTTATTGAAGGCTTCATCCAAGCCATTGGCCTATGGGTTGTACGGGGTCGACGTCCTCCAGTCGATCTTGTACTTTTTTGCCAGTCGGTAGACCTTCTGGTTGCGGAAGTGACTTCCATTGTCTGAGATAATTCGGTTCGGAGTGCCAAACCGGAATATGATGTTGCGACGGACAAATCTGGCAACGATCTCCCCAGTCACTTCTTTCAAAGCAACAGCCTCCGCCTAGTGGGAGAAGTAATCAGTTGCGGCGAAGATGTACTTGCACCCAGCTGATGATGCGGGTAGTGGACCTACGACGTCTATTCCCCATTGGGCAAAGGGCCAGCTGGGCAGTGTTGGATGCAGCGGCACGGGCGGTCTTCTTGGCACCGTCACGTGCTCCTGGCATTTTTGAAAAGACTTGGCATACTTGCAGCAGTCGTCGAATATTGTCGGCCAATAGTAACCGAGCTTCTTTATTTTAATTTTCATTTTCGGTCCTGCCTGATGTGCACCAGCTGTTCCGGCGTGAACCTCTTTCATGACCTTCCAAGCTTCTTCTGTGGACAGGCATCGTAGGAGCACCTTTCGCTTGGCATCTGCCATAATTCGGAATAGGATACCATTTCGGACCTCGTAAGAATCTTTTGTTCTGATCAGCTTGATCTTCTCTTCTCTCTGCCTGGGCAGTTGCTGGTATTTAAACCACTGTAAAAGGGGGTCTCTCCAATCGGGTGGGCTGATGGCTTCCGCTGTGATGACCTCAAGTTCTTCTTCTTCTTCTGGCCCTTCTATCATGCTAGGCACTTGCGCTGATTCACCACCCGGATGCTGAGGGATCCATCTGGCGGGACTACTAGTGAACTTGCCAATTTCACCAGTGCATCGGCTTGTGCATTTTCCCCCCTGGCGACGTGGCCTATCTCAATGAGGTAGAATTGCTGCATGAGCCATTTCGCCTTAGCGTGGTAAGGTAGTAGTTCGGGTTTTTGTACGTCAAATTGTCCTTGGACTTGCTTGACAACCAATAATGAATCGCCAAACACCTGTAGCATTTTAATCTCCATTTTCAAAGCGACTTGGAGACTGATGATCAGAGCTTCATACTCTGCCTCATTATTTGTGCAGGGCTTGTTAATGGAGCAGGATGTATGCAATACTTCTCCCTCAGGGGATTTAAGGACGATGCCGGCCCCGGCTCATACTCTTGTATGCCCAAACGGGGTTGTTTCTGTTCTCGAAGCTCCATCAAAGTGCAGCTGCCAGGCCATATGTTGGGCTTGGTCCACCTCCAGTGTTTCATCTTCATGCAACTCTATGGCCAGTGGGGAATCTTCAGGCACAGGGTGTGCTGCAAAGAAATCGGCCATGGCTTGACCCTTAACGGCCTTCTGCAGCATGTAGGTGATATCAAATTCCATTAACAGTACGGCCCACTTGCCGAGACGTCCCTTCAAAACTGGCTGGGAGAGAATATGCTTGACTGGGTAGGCCTTAGAAATCAGGCTCACTTCATACGAGAGCATGTAATGCCTCAGCTTCTTGACTGCGAAGACCAAGGTGAGACAAATATTCTCAATCGGGGTGTATTTTGCTTCTACGCCCATTAGTCTTCGGCTAAGGTAATAAAGAGCTTGCTTTTTCCCTTCATCATTATTCTGGGCCAGCATTGCCCCCAGCGAACATTCGGTGGCAGCTATATATAGAATAAGCGGCCTCCCCTTGACAGGTGCCCCCAGCACAGGCAGGGTCTTTAAGTAATCCTTCAGCCGATCGAAGGCCTTCTGACATTCCTGGTTCCAGTTGAAAGGTGCATTCTTCATCATTAATTTGTGGAATGGTTGACAGCACCCCGACAAATTGGAGATAAATCTTCGGATGTAGGCTAGCCGACCTTGCAGGGACCTTAACTCTCCCAAATTCTTCGGAGGGAGTAGCTCCTGAATGGCTTTTATTTTAAAGGGGTCGATCTCGATCCCCCTATATCGGACAATGAAGCCGAGAAACTTTCCACTGAAGACGCCGAAGGCACACTTCATTGGGTTCATTTTCAGCTCGTACTGCCGGAGTCTCTCGAAGATGACTCTAAGGTCATTCAGGTAATCCCCCCTTTTCTTTGTCTTGACGACCAGATCATCAATGTAGCATTCGACTTTGCTATATAGCAGTTCGTCGAATATCTTGGTCATCGCCCGCTGGTAAGTGGCGCCAGCGTTCTTGAGGTCGAAGGGCATTCTTTTGTAGTGGAATATCCCTTTAGGTGACCGGAAGGCCGTATGAATTCGGTCATGTTCAGCTATCCATATTTGATTATAGCCAGATGATCCATCCATGAAGGACAAGGCCTCATGGCCGGTAGTTCCATCAATCAACACTTTGGTGACGGGCACCGGAAAGTCATCTTTTGGGCAAGCTTTATTCAGGTCGCGGAAGTCCATGCAGATCCTGATCTGTCCATTCTTCTTCTTCTTCACCGGCACAATGTTGGCCAACTAAGTAGTGTATTGATTTTCAGCTACAAAATCGACATATATGAGCTTGTCGAGTTCTTTGCAAATCTGTTTTATCAGCTCCGGCCTCATACGCCGGGGGGGCTGCTTCACCGGCTCCACCTGGGGATCAATAGCCAGAATATGTTGAGTTACGCCGGGGCTCAGATCGGGCATCTCTTTGTAGTTCCAGGCGAAACAGTCCCAGAATTCTTGCAACAACTTGACATATTGTCCCCTCTCCTGTGGAGGAAGAAGGGCACTGAGAAAGGTCAGCCTGGGGTCGCTTTATGTGCCTAGGTTAATTTCAACGAGCTCATCCACTGTGGCCTAGCCTCCATCTTCAATTTCTGGAGGCGATGGTAGCAGGTCGATGAAATCCTTGTCTTCACCATCTTCTACTTCAAGGACACCATAGGCGTCTTCTTGCTCTGCCTCATTGGGTAACGAGGCTTTGCTTGTTTCCCCCTCTATTAGGCTTGCTGTGTGTGGCTCTAGGGGGCTCTCTTGTGTGGAGAAGTAAAGGACTTCTTCAGGATCTTCTTTGTAATCGTCATAGACGGCTCTTGCAGGGGCTGAGGTGATTGATTGCCATACTGGGGGCTGCTGCTCTGCTGGTGGCTGGGGTTGCCCATTCTCAGCTACATCTTTAAAAATCTGGTGCTGAACTGACACCATATAGATGCTTCTTTCGTGGCCGCCCGTTACATGGGGGTGTGGCGGAGCCACCACATAATCTCCCATTCTGAGCTCATCTCTCTCAATCAGGTCTTGAGCAATGTCCTTGAAGACGTAACAGTCTTCGATAGAGTGGCCTAGTAGTTGGTGATAAGGGCAAAATAGGGGGTCGCCACTTCTGCGAGCATCTTGCGGCCTCTTAGACCTCGGGAGGGAGACCTTGCCGTAGTAGCAGGCCCAGTCAAAGATTCCTCGGGTCTTATTCCTCGGGAAAGACTAAGGCCTTTCCATCTTCTCCTGTAGTGTAGGATTTCACTCGGCCGATTGTCTGACTGGGGGGACGGCTACATCCCTTGCCTCCTTTCTCAGGTGCATGGGGGCATTCGGGACGCTGTTCGGGGACTGATGCGTGTCGATGTTCTGTTGGCAGAAGATGCTCCTGATTAAGTCAGACACGAGTGCAGTCGCTTCGGCCAATCGAGCCCGCAACATTTCAATTTCTCGCTATTGTTGATAACACAAGGTAAAAAGGGCAGAGTCGCACCGAGGGAAGCTCGGAGTCCGACTTGCTTCCCCGTCCTTTGCATCAATGTCAGACAAGGGCAATGGCACCCCGCTGCTGTAGTTATTCGAGGTTGGTCCCTCAGAGGAGGATGGGACCTTCCCCTTGCTCCTATAGGAAGGTGGATTCCATAGGAATATTTCTTCATCTTGTTCTTCATTGGCCAAAGGCATAAGGTGCTGGCGGCCTTCAACCTGCTATGGGCCTGCAGTGCCTGCATGGCTATTGCCGCCTAGAGCCGAGACTGATATCACATCGGCTTTATAGGAATCTTCTAGTGAAAAGCCCAATCCTGGATGCCCGGTGATTTGCAACAACCTCCGGTCCAGGTTTGGTGGGTTCCACATTTTGTTGAACATTTCTTTCCGACTGGAGAGCTGGTGGAAGGGGATCCCTTGCTTCCTGGTCATCTTGACCACACAATCGGCTATGTCAGGGAGTCCCATGATTGGGACGAGTGGGTCGTGCTGCTCATCGGGGAGTCTACAATCGTCATCCCCCTTGACCGGGTGCTCCTTGGCCACATAAAAGATGGTAGGCAGACCCCCGGGGTTGGGCACCTCGAATGTCCTTAATGGTTCAATCACCTGGCAGTCAGCTTCTACGAGAGGCTTGATGATCCCGGGTAGGACCCTGACGTCTTCCAGTAAGTCTTCAAGGTATGGTGTTCCCGGTGTAAGGTAGATGGGAAGAGAGGTGGCCCGGAATACCCCTTCTGCTTCAGAAATGAATGACACCTGAGGGGGAGCAACATATCCAGGCGGTGGTGGAGGGAACCAGCTGTCAGGCTCTGCCTTCTTCTTTCCTTTGTCCTGAGTGGCTTGGGAGGCTTGCCTCGGCTTTTCCAAATAGAGATTAGCGTCCGATAAGTGACATTTGAACACTTCGAAAGGATGGAGGTCGGCAAAGATTCTCTCCTCTTTCCCGTTGCCTGGGTACTTGATGCATTGGTGCAGACTGGATGGTACCATGCGGTTTTGGTGCAGCCAAGGTCTGCCGAGCAACGCCTTGTAAGAGGTGCTGGAGTTGATCACATGAAAATGGACCTTGGTGGTGAAGTCGCCGAGGGAGAGGTTGAACTCTGTGACCCCCATAGGGACCTCGCACTTCTGGTTGAAGCCAGCAATCTTGACATTCTTAACCTCAATCAGGTGTACGTCAAAGTAATGTTTTTGGTACACCCGGTAGGGGAGTATATTCACGGCTGCCCCCGGGTCGATCAAGACTCTATTGATGGGATGCCCATTCAGTTGCCCCTTCATGTAGAGTGGCCTGTTGTGGCTGCAGGTAGGTAGAAGCATATCCTCTTCTGTGAAGGCCACAGCTACTTCAGGTGACATTTCTGCGAGACAGGCTTCAACATATGCTGGCGTCTGGAGCGCAGCAATGACGGCTTGCCGTGTCTCTTCATCTAGAGATAGGATTTCCCAGACGGTGAACCTGGCTGGGATCTTCTTCAGGTGCTTGACTATTCTATTACTGGCTCAGACCTCGAGCAACTTCATCTCTTCGGCTCTATTGCGCCTGCCTCCGCCTTGAACCTGGGGAGCTAGCACGGCGGGTGCCGCTTCCGCTCGGTCGGGTGCCGCTTGAGCTTGCGGAGGCCGCTGGGTCACTTCCTTTTCTTTCATGAACTCGGAAAGGTTCGGGGTGTTGTCAGGTTCTTCCCTTGGCCGAGGAGGAGTCAGTACCAATGGGGCCGAGGGGCTACCTGTCTCTTTGGCCTGCTGGGACTCGCGAGGGCATGACTGTTTTCCCCTATGAGTCGTAAGAAATTCAATAAATGAAGGGGCGGCCTGGCCGACTGGTTCTCCTGGGTAGAGACCTAAGGGAGGGGGAATCTCCATGCCTCGGACCCTAGGCTCGGGGATGTGATACAGTTGTTCTTCCCTGAACAGGATGTTGTGGTTGGCCTGAGGAGGACGTCCCCACTTCCTTCCCGACCTGGTGGCATGTTGGGAGGTGGATGCTTCAACCTGATTCCCCTCTGACGGCTCAACGGGCACTTCTTGCTCTTCCTCGCTCAGGGAGAGGGCTGTGTCAAATAATGCCGAGAGGGTGTTGCAAGAAAGGACAACCCCACTCTTCTTCTTGTTTCTAGGTCTTCTCTTCTTTTTTTTCTTCTTTTCTTCAGTGGCTGGCAACTGCTCTTGGGGAAGCTCACCCCACAAGAGAGGCTCTTCTTTCGTCTCGGCTTCCGCTTTTGGAGCTAGTTCGAGTGACTCAAACTCCTCCCAAGGGACATACTCCTTCAACTCCACAGGCTGGATCTCGGGCTGTTCATAGTCTTCAAGCCCATCAATAATGGCCTGGAGCCTTTCTACCGCAGGACTGGTTTCCTTGTGCACCCGCATCGGGATGTGTTTCTTCTTGTTGTGAGTGGGCCATCTCATAACGAGCCGGGGGGCTGTGTCATGCCAAACAGGTGTCACCGGTGGCGGTGCTGGTCGGGGTGTAACACCCCTTATGTGAACCTCTGGAGTGAACCGAGGAGCTTGTCTTCTTCTTCTGTTCTTCGTTGGCGCGGCTTGCCAACCTCCTTGATCATGAGCTGGCGCCATGATGAAGGCTTGATAAGTGGCCTGTGTGCTGGCCTCCGCCCATTCTTCAGGCAGCTGTTGGTATAAGGATACCATGTTGACAGTGGTGCCGAGGTTCGGCATCTCGTGCGGCTACGGAGGATCCACTCTGAGCTCCCCCATGTCCAGCTCTCCCTTCTTGATCAAGGACTCAATGACATCCTTGAAGATGTAACAATCCTCAATGGTATGCCCAAGCATCTAATGTTATGGGCAAAAGCGAGGATCATCCTTCTTCTTCAAGTCACCAGGCCTCTTTGGATCTGGTAATGTGATCTTGTTGTACCTGGTGGCCCATTCAAACAGGACTCAGGCTTTGTCTCGAGGAAAGGAATACAATCTGTTCCTCATCTTCTCCCGCAGGGAGGGACCTTCCCGCCGTTCAGTGGACCTGGGCGGAGGAGGGTCGGCCATTTCTTTGGCTTTCTCTTTCTGTTTCTCGAAAGCTTCAAAGTCCAGTGTATGAACTTCTGGCGGTGTTGTCCTCCTCTCGTCCTGCCTGACCCTCTGACTTGATGCAACTGGAGCAGAAGAGTATCGAGCCAAGAATGCTTCGATCTCTACCACTATGTTGTTCAGACGGTCGAATGACCTTACCTCAACACCGATCATCCTCTCAAGGATCTCCTTCTTCAGATTCTGTTTATAGATCTGCACTGCGTCCTCCTGATGCGGGGGATGTTTGCACCTCATGCTGAGGTTCCTCCATCTCTTTATGTAGTCGAGTGCCGACTCATCATTTATCTATCTCGTGGCGTAAAGCTCTGCCATGGTTACCTCCCGCTCAGCTATGTAGAATCTTTCCTTGAATTTCTTCTGCATATCAGGCCAGTCGGCAATGGACCCGGCGGGCAAGCTCAAGTACCACTCGAAAGCGAGCCCGGTAAGTGTCGAGCCGAAGAACTTGAGAAGATAAGCTTCATCCGCAGCTAGATCCCCCATAACATTCACATAATAGGCAATGTGCTCCCTGGGAGACCTTGCCCATTAGATTTCTCAAACTTTGGTGGCTTGGTGATGCCGGCCGGCAGCCTCTTGGCAGCATAGTGTGCCGGGTAAGGTACTCAGTATACGTCGAATGGCGCGTGATCACCATCTCTCCTCTCTACCAACTTCATATCTATCATTTGTTCAAGCATTAGTTTGCTTACTGTTGCCGGGTCAATCGGGTTTGGATAGAAATGGGCCAGTTGCACCAGCGACGTTGTTAACACTGTCGCCTGAGGTGCAACAGTGGACCCCTGGAATGGCAAGTTCGATGGCGGGGCCGATGTGATATGCTGTGGTTGATGCAGGGGTACGCCGCCAGTGTAGGTAGGTATTGGGGGAGACACCGTTGCTTGTGGAGAAGCTTCCGAGGCCTGACCGTTGCCCCCAGGGGTCTCTGGCAATGCTTCAGTCTGCCTGGATGTTGAGGGCTGAGCGGCTCTTTCAGTTAGTTATTTCTTTAACAATTCGATCTCCCGTTGATATTGCTGCATCATGTGCAATACCGCGGGGTCATTCATGGAGAGGCTAGGGGTGCCCCCTCTTTCTTCGATCGGCACCTCTTCGGATGAGGTGGATGGTCCTCCCGCTGTGCTTTCTGTAATAACATTGGCAGCCAAGGCCATTGAGGGTTTGTCATAGTCACCTTCTCCAGTGTGGACCTGTGTCTTCTCAGCTGCCGCTTTCCCTCTTCTGGTTAGAGATCCTGGCCTTGTGGCAAGCCTGGCTATTTCTTCGGGCTCGGTTGGTAGAGCCCTGTACCGGCCAGATACCCTTGCCATGTTGCAGGTATAAAATCTTAGGCCTCTGCCTCTTCTTGTTGTTCTTCTCGACGGCCTACCCGGAAAGACCAATCTGTCAAAGACCGATCTCCGCGGCTTCACTTCTTCCCTCAGTGGGGACTGATAACGCTCCTCAGAGCAATTTCTTGACTCGACGGTGGGCACCGGTCGAGTCTCTGCTTCTTTAAATGCAGCGGCTACTGCCCCCAGTAATCTCTGGCGACCCAGGGGAGTGCTCCCCGTGCCCCGCAAGTAGTTCTTCATGGCTTGCCCCACTCCTTCCCAGTCCTGGTCAGGACGAGAGGCTGGTGACGTTGCCCTGTTAACAACAACGGGCATGTGGATTGTAGGCTTAGCACGGGCAGCCTCATAGTGACGTCAGTAGTGTCGACGATAGATGTTCTCCGGTGGGGCCGGTGTAGTTAATGCCGGCTGGCAGACGGGGGCCGATGTCCTGACCCAATCTCCTTGTTGTGCCCTTGCCGGGCGGAAGGTGCTGGGCCCTGCTCGGGCTGGTGAGATGAACCGGGCCCCCTTGGGAACCCAAACTTGGTTAGCTTTGGTGGGCCTGGAGGCCGATTATTGCTGCGGCACTGGGGCCGGAATGGTGGGCGTCATCCTGCCCTTCATCTTCTCCAGTGCCTGAAAAGAGTTGCGCACTGGTACGGTGGGTATAATGCGATTCGGGATCACCTCGGAACGTTGCCCGGTAAGATGCACTCGGACAGCCCCGATGACAGAAGACTTGCCGGTGCTGGAGAACCAGCCTCGGTATGATGTCATGGCGTGGCTCCTCCGGAGCCTCCTCTGGTGAGAGGCCGACCCCTGGCGAGATGGGCCGGTAGTTTGGTGCACATGGTGCACGTTGCAGCTCAGCGTCCCGGTCGGGAGAGTCTTGGAAGTTTCAGCCATTGATCGATCGACAATAGCTTTGGCGGCCCCCTGGATGGGAGCGTTACTTTCAGTCCTATCAGACGCTTCCACGTCCAGCAGGTTCATGAAGGCTACCCCGAGGAAGTTGGGGAAGCCTACCACGAGAGGGAAGCTCCCAAAGCTGAGGGGGACGGCCAAGTAGCCATTCCAAACATGGCTCTCGACGGCCTGTTGACCGAATGTGGGGGCCATCCTGGTGTCCAAAATGCAACTCTGCATTTGCAAACCATACAATTAGTATTACAAGAAAGGGGCCGTAGGGCCCTTAGTCCTGGCAAAGACATGAAGGGTGATTTCAGTCCCACCGGGCGTGCCAGACTTGTGGACGCACTAAAATTCGGAAAGAATCGGTTCGTTCGTTGATCGGGTTAATTTGTCTATTTAGTGCGAGGGCGTGCCAGTCACAAAGTGACGATTTATTCGGGCTTCACGGAAGCCCATGGTGTGCTCGATCTGACTAGTCAGACGATTGTGTAGTTCGTGTCGGGACCAAAACCCACCGTGCCGTAAAGGCCATGGCTTTATTTACATCCCCCATACAGGGGAACACCCTTGATTGATTGCCGGGAATAAGGGCCCTACGGCCTGAAATTCATGGTAATAAAGCGAGAACAAAGATCTCGGGTCACGTTCAAACAAACCCGCGTTGCGGCGTAAAATGTTCTTAGATACGTATATGTTGGTCACTCACGGACCATTTCATGTTCGGACAGAAGTCCGCGTTTGTAGCGTCGAAGACGACGATAAAACCGTACGGATGTCTGCTGTAGGTATGGCAAGTCTAATGTGGATGCGGGATCGGATCTCGGAAGGAGTGGGTCAAGCTGATGGACTATCGGCCCAAGAGGTGCACGGATCATGACCATGTCAGGGATTCCGAGGTCCACGTCCGATACCACGGGGCATCATCGCTTTTCTCTTCACGCACAGTCCAAGGAAGCGAGTTGTTAAATGTGAAACCTGAACTCGCCAACGTGCGCCCTCGCACGCGGATCGCCAACGTCGTAGGGGTCAAGGGGGCAACACCCCTTGCGGGGGTTTCCGTGGGCGGAGCCCCCGGAGGAAACTTTTGATTAATTTTATTCATTAGCTTCAAGTCTTTTCTCTTATCTGATTAATCATTCTCTCTCTTTCAGGCACGCCGGTTATGTAGGTGTTACAAGGGGAGCGCGCGCCAGCTATGGGTTGCACAAGAGGGGGGGCGCCGGTTTAGTGGGAGATGCCAAGGGAGAATAGGGGTGCGCCGGCTTAAGGAAGGCCAAGGGGCGTGCCGGATCAAGGAAGGCCAAGGGGGCGCGCCGGTTTAAGGAAGGCAAAGGGGCGCGCCTTGGCCAAGGGGCGTACCGGATTAAGGAAGGCAAAGGGGCACGTCGGATTAAGGATCAAACATAAAAGGGGGGGCACTATTCATCCCATGATTTTGAAAGTGGTTTTGAGTGTGGGGTTAAATCGGCGCGGGGGGGTACCGCGCCGGATTAACCCACGCCGGATTAAGAGCACTCCGGAATAGCTTCTGTGGGTTTTATTTCATTCCGTTTGATTCTTTTTGCTTCTATTCTTGTTTCTTCAACCTGCACACTGATCCAATGGGTGGATTGTCTGTTCAATTGATGCTTTAAATCGATAGAGTGCTTCTGATCATTTGTTGAGGTGAATGAGTATGTGTATTTGAATGTTTTACTGGAAGGGTTTATTATGCAGGAACTCAGAGGTTTAGCTTGATTCAGGGGCTTAGTTTGTTCTTCTGTTCTTACGTGTCGTCTGGCAAAATTTGGGCAGCATCTCCCCCGGACTGAAGCTTGCCAGAGAAAATTGGGGAACACCAAACGGATTGCTCCGAGGTGAACCTCAGAACTCGGAGTAAGACCTCCGTTAACCCATAAGTGCGTGTGGAGACTCGAGGACCAGCCTTCAAGAGTTCCCGCAGCTTACAGGTGGTGATTTTGTGGAAGTTCCACAAGGACGGATATATGCCATAAAAGGCTATGAGTGTCCATCCCTTCGATGGATTCCCCAAAAGGCAGTACCACAGAGAGGCAGGCCTCCGAGGTTCCTGGATGATAAGAAAACCGGGAGAAAGGGGAGGAGCTCAGAGCAGTAGAACGCTACACATGTTCACCAAAAATCATTCCTTTTATTCATCCACAAGGGAAGGGGGAAAAAGAGATACAGGAGGGGATCTACCCCGGAGAAAAGGGAGAACACAGAGGAGGGGAAGGACTTGAAACTCATGCTGGGGGAGAGGAACAGAGCACCAGCTCTACCCCCTCCCCAGGGCTCACCTCTCTTCTCTCACAGACCCTCCCTTCTTCTTCACCTTTCTGGCGTCGGGGGACGAAGCTCTCCTTCTCTTCGGGTGGCCTCCTCTAATCAATCGCTCCCCGGGGGTTCCAGCCTTTTTTTGCCCCGTGGAACAGGCTCCCCATATATATATATAGGGCGGGTTGCATTTTCTTCGAAGAATGGCCAGTGGGGAGAGGGTTCCCACCACCTCTGCCTCATTCGCATCAGCGTCGGGAGTCGACTCGTCGCGCTGGCTACTGCTAGTTCGAGCCGTACCCTGTCATTCATCTGAGGACGTGATGTTCGCAGGTCTGCCGAGAGATCTGCTGCTGCTGCCACCATCACTGCTGGCCTCTGCTGCTACCACCGTTGCGCTATCGAGTTGGGGTGTGCAGAGCTCCGCGGTCTTTAAATGGCTATGAGACGTGCATTGAATTCACTGTTCTTCTCCTCTCTAGACTTCGCATGAGATTCATCAGGAAACAGAGCACCGGAGTATGGATGGGATGGCCCTTTGGTTAAAACGGCGTGGAGTTATATGCGCCAGATTAGCAGCACACAAGGGGGGCATGCCGGTTTAAAGCTTGATGGAAGGGCGCGTCGGTTTAAGGCCAAGCAAGGGCGCGCCGATTTAAGGCCAAAGAAAGGGCACGCCGGTTTAAGTGTAGGCCACGCTGGTTTAGACTTCATCTTGGCTTCGCGGCTATTTGGACGGACTCTTGTCCTCCCGTGCTGCTTTAGCTGTAATGCACTGTTGTGCCCCTTGTGATTTGATGATAGGGTGTTGTTGGTTGGTTGTTTTGATGATAGCAACTCAATGAGTCTCCACATAAGAATGATGATGAAATGATGTTTTGAATGCATTATTCTGTTTGAATGTTCTGGTATATAGATTGCATTCTTGTTTTCCTTCTCTCACTGCATCGGTTCAATTTCTGTCATATGCATACTATGCATCAGTGCATTAACAGAGTCTATACATCACCAGGTTACTTGATCAGTGCATTAACAGAGTCTATACATTCGTTAGAGCTCAGCTCGTAGCTTAGTCTGTTCATCCATGTTCATTTTGCATGTGTGCATCTCTCAGCAAAGTCTGTACACTCTACGGTTGGTTTATGCATATTCAATGTCTGCACGCTATAAAGTCTGTATAGAGTTTTTTCCTAGATTGCATCAGACAAGTCTGTACATTCTTCAGCAGCAAGTCTGTACATCGTCTTGGTGTAGGCGTGGCAAAGTCTGTACATTGCATTGCATGCTCACACACTCGCAAGTCTATACATTGGCTGCTGCACTCGCAAGTCTATACATTGGCTGCTGCATGCTCACACAACCATTAAGTCTATACATCGTGCATCCTCAAGTCAGTGCTTGTTAAGATCTGTCTCACTTAGCATCTTACAAGTCTGTACATTATTTTAGCATGATCCGTCTCACTTAGCGTCTCACTTAGCATCTTTGTGCATGCATCATTCAAAGTCTGTACAGCCTGTGTTCGCAAGATCAAGTCTGTACATTATCTTAGCATGCATTCATTATAGCAGAGTCTATACATTCTCAGCTGATATGTTTGTGCATAGTTCGTGCATTGATTTGTCTCGCATACACATTCGTTTGGCATGTCAGGGCACTCATCTTCAATGTACATACTTTGAAATATGCATACTGCATTACACACTAGCAAGTCTGTACATCGATGCCGCATGCATGCATTCTAAGTCTACAAATTGTTTATACATTATGCGCAGAGTCTGCACACTCCTTGTCAGCAAGTCTATACATTGATGTAGCACGCATGCAGAGTCTATACACTCATAACCTTCGCCAGTGCATTCTGTGTTTCAATGCATACAAAGTCTATACATCCTCATTGTGCATACTTTGTTTAAGTGCATTCTGCATTACAAACCAGCAAGTTTATACATTGCTGTCGCATGCACACTAAGTCCATACACTTGTTGATGGCATGTCAGTGCATCCATTTTCAATGTACATACTTCACTGCATGCACACTGCACTACACACCATCAAGTCTGCACATTGCTTGACAGCATGCCTGAGAACTCATCGTCAATGTACATACTCTCCTATATGCATTTGTGCATTGTTCAAAACATAAACTTACTCAGTGCATCCTCATCTGACCTGACAGAATATTTGCTCGAGGAAATTAATAAGGGCACATGATCCGAGGCTGGAAGGGCTGACATGATGATGACACGTGGAGGAACCTTCTGGACGGGAAGGCGTGAGAATCACATGCCCAGTGTTGCTCCTGCTGGAACTACTATAAATAGAAGACTTCTCCATCTGGAGAAGAGCGATCGTGATCAAAGTAGAAGCAGAGATAGAGTCTGCACGATCCAGAAGAAGAAAAAGAGTGAAGAAGAGAAGAAAAGAGAAGTTGCAGAAGAAAAGGAAAGAGAGAGAGAGCTCGTGAGGATCGAGAGAAAAAGAAAGATAGTGAGAGAGAAGAGAAGAGCAGAGAAGAAAAAGAGAGGCAGAGTATGAAAGCAGAAGAAGAAAAAGAAAAAGAGAAAGACAGATAGAGAGCTCATGAAGAAGAAATGAAGCTTCATCAGAAGATTAGTCCCTACTGGACCGTGGATCAAATCCAGGCCAGTCAGCTCCTGCGAGAGCCACATTGTGTGTTTCATTTCCAGCTTTCAGTCGCTGTGATTTTTATCATTTCTTGTTTTTATTTTTTTTTATCTGATCATCGTTGTTCTTCAGATTCTCTGGTTTGAGGTCAGGTTCCTCCTGTGGACTCAGGAGAAGGGAGACCTGGTGTCTCTGGTTGCAAGTGGCTGGGTGTCACTTGTGGGTTCTCTCCTGGGTGGAGGAAGAGAGACTTCGGTCTCTGGTTGCTAGTGACAGGTAGTCACTAGTGGGTTCCCTCCTGGGTGGAGGAAGAGAGACTTCGGTCTCTAGTTGCTAGTGACGGGTAGTCACTAGTGGTTTCCCTCTGGTCTGGAGGAAGAGGGGAGGTTGTTCCCCTGGTCAAGCTGTTAGGCAGCATTTGTTTGCAGACTGAGTCTGCAGTTCTAGCTGTGGCTAGTGGAAGCCTCACTCTGGTTTGGAGTGAGGGGTGGACGTAGGTCTGGAGGACCGAACCACCTAAAAAATCTTGTCTACCGTGGTTTGCTTTGTGTGCTCATCCATATCATCTATCTCCCCTTCACAGGTTGCATGCGTGATTATTTGAGTTATCCTGGGGAGTTAACTTGTTTGTGAAGTGCTTGTTCATATGCTCAGTAGAATTACATCTGATATGTGAGTCCGTGTTTCTCAGTTCACGGTTGCGAAAAGGGAAAAGCTCCGTTGTTTCATTAGTTTATTTTGAGTTCAGTTAAAAGTCTCTTCTGTGTGACAGCTTGCTGTTGAGTGCTCAATTGATTAAGCCATCTGAGATTTTAATTCCGTAATATTTTTTATCGGGGATTCATTCACCTCCCCCTCTGAATATATCGCACCAGTCCCAACAATTGGTATCAGAGCGGGTCTCGGACTGATCAGATCCAACGATCTGCAGAGGATCATGTCATCTTTGGTGCATTTTTGAACTTACCCTCTGGTGCATTGATCTGTTTGCCGATTTATTCCATGGGTTCTCCACCGGTTTTCAATGGCTCTGATTTTAACTCGTGGGTTAGCAGTCTCCATAACTATGTGAAACTGATTGATCCGGATCTGTGGAAGTTAATCTCACACGGCCCTCACAGACTACCAAAGAAAGAATCCAAATGGACTGACAGTCACAGATCAAGGCATGGAGAGAATCAGAGAGTTTTGAATCTAATGAAAGAAGCTACTGACAAGGCCCTACATTCTTGTTTTCATGACTTCAGGTCTGCTAAGGACATTCTGGATAACCTGAAGCTAGCTCAGAGGAGAAATGAGGACAGCTGCATGATGGCTAACGGAAGAAATCAAAGTGGCAGCCAAAATGAAGAAGAGGATGATGATGAGGTAAACCTCTTCGAGAATTATACTTTAGATGATTGGCAGGGTGCATATGGTGAGTTACTTGAGTCACATGAGATGTTAAGAAAATAATATAAAAAATTGAAAAAAAAATTGATCTGAATAGTTCAGAGTCCTCATGTGAAAATTGCTTAAAACGAAAACAGTCATATGATGCATGCTTGTCTGAAGTCCAAGTGCTTAAGAAATAAATTGGCTTATTTAAAGAAGAAAATCAAGAACTTGTATGTGAAATTTCTGAACTAAAAGAAAAACTTAGCTCGATTGATGATGATCAGGTTCATTTTAATAATTTAGTTCAGAATGAAAAACTGTTGAAAGAATTTGAATGTGTTAGCTCTGAATTGGATGTTCTAAAATCTGAAAATGAATGTCTTAGGAAATAATGTGAAAAACTCCAGGCTCAAACAATATGTTCTGGTAAATCTGCATGCAATGAGTGTCCATTTCTCAAGAAAATAAATGAAAATCTTCACTCAAATTTAGAATGGCAGAAGGAGTTAATTATTTCCCTAAAGGAAGAAAACAGAGATCTGTTAAACAAGACTCTGGAGCTTGAACAGATAGAGGAAGAGCTGAATGATAAAATTAGCTCAATGAAAATTGATAAAGGCTATGTCGAAGAAACTGAAAATCTGAAATCAAAAAATGACAAATTAACTAAAGAGGTTGAAGGATTGAAGTAGTTGAGCACTGCTATGTCAGAGAAACTTGCTTTCTTAGAAAAAGGAAAATCTATTTACATTGAAGAATCTGAAAAATTGAGAAATCTGGAATAAGAAGTTGAGAAATATAAAACTGCAAATAAAGTGCTAAACGAATGTGTAAATTACAATGAACAAGATATTGCCAGTTATGAAATACACATCGTTTCTCTGGAAAATAAAATTAAGGATTTGAATAATTCCTTGTCAAAATTTGTGGACGGAAAAGATAATCTCGACAAGATTCTAGGAACAAAGGCTAATTTTCAGAAGGAAGGGTTGGGTTATAACCCTTCAAACAAGAAGAGTTTTAAAAACAAAGTTCAAACTTCCTTTGTTTCCAGCTCAACTTCTCACAGCCCTCAGAACCTTCCTGGTTCTCAGTTATCTGCTCAAAAGAAAACAACAGAAAAACAAAAAGAAAAGAACCAACATGTTCCTGTCCCCACTTTGCATGTTCTACCCACACACTCACATGCATCTAAAAAGAAAATGATCTGTCATTACTGTCACAAGTTCGGTCATCTAATGCATGAGTGTAATTTAATGGAAAAGGATGACTTAACTACTGAACAAAACAATCAGGTTAGAAAGCATGTCTCTAGGGAAAAGAAAATTCATTGCTATAATTGTGGAAAAATGGGACATGTTGCTATTCAGTGCTGGTCAGCTGAAGGCAAGAGAAAATTCTATCCTCATGTTAATCATGTCCATCAGAATCTTATCAATAAGAATAAATCTGCTGTCATAAATCAGCGTGGTAGGTGCTTTAATTGTGGGAAGCCAGGCCATAGGGCAAAGGATTGTTGGCATGTTCAGGGAAAGAAATTTAATTCTGAAATTTCCAAATTCCCTGCAAACAGAAATGATTTTGATAGAAATAAATCTCTTTTCAAAGAAAAGATTCCTGTATATTTTGAATGTGAAAAACTTGGCCACCGAGCTTTAGAATGCTTGTGGGAAGGTTATGGTAAACCAAAATTTCATGTAAGTAACAGAAATTTCCATGTTTATCTACATAGATTCCATGATTATAATTCTGTTCACAAAAAGAACTCAAAGGCTGTTATATCATGTCATTATTGTGGGCAGGTTGGGCATTCTATGTATAATTGTCATATCATGTGTGTTGATGATAAACCAGCTAAAAACTTGTTGAGAAAACCTGCTAGGAGTGTCACTGCTAATACAGGACCAAAGACTGCTTGGGTTCCTACAGGATCAAAATGATTAATGTGCTGCAGGTGTGCCTTAGAAGCTAATGAATAAAGGGGTTAATAATCCAAGGCACTCACAAGTGAAACCCCCCCAGGAGTGAACTATCTAGGTTAGTTCTGAAAACTCAGTTTAAATTCTATCTTCTGAATTTGTGTGCTTCGGATACTTGCATATCATGACAACTCCTTTGATGAATGCATTATACATTCTTGTTATGATACATATTTGTCAACTTCCCTGCATAATGATATTGCATATGTTGCATTAAGAAACCTCACTTATTGCATATAGTTAGGGGGAGTTTGGTTATCCGTGCATAATGTTCATGACATTCATGTTCAGGAAATATCTGAAGGAGAGTCATTGCATAAGCATGCATGTAAGAGCAGTGTATTGCATATCATCAATTTTGAAAAATCTAAAAAGAAATGATCCTCACTGCATATCATTCAGCCATGACTATGTCTAAGCTCTCTCTCCTCTAATTCTTCCCATTCATTTGCAAAACCACAAGCATATAGACAGGGGGAGTGTTGTATGTAATTCAAAGAGGTCATCAACTTCATTGAAACTCAAATTCTTTTCTCTCTTGAATTCATTAAAGCCCTTGACCCTGATGAGTTGAGTCTGACAATATGGCAATCTGTTAGTCAGTTCTAATTCTTAAGCAATAGAAAACAGACTTCTTCCTTTTTAAGAATTTTAATTGCTTAAAGACTGACTTAATGGTTTAAATTTTATAAACTTTAGAGTTTAAAGATTGCAATCAGTAAATAAGAGTGTTGATAATTGATAATAACTCTCAACCCTTATTTCATTACATGTCAGACAAAGTTAATTGTGTCTGAAATCTGAAAACTCACCTGAAATCCTGTTAGAGAAGGCTAAGTATGTGTATTGTCCTTAATCAAGTCATTCTGAAACAAATGAAGGACAGCTAAGAAAAATATTGAAAAATCTTGAAAAATAACATTGGCAGAGCAATGACTGGTAAAGCACTAAGAAACTGAGTGTTCCATCAAAGAAATGGACAACACGTATGTCATGATGTGTATCAGTTATCTCTGTATAAATGATCAAAAAAGTAGGGTGGTTTCACTGAGTACCTAGGGGTACCTGCGTCTCATAAACGTGTACCTTCACACAAAAAGGTGTAAATCATTCCTATTGAATTTGATTATAGGCAGAATGGTCCATCATGTTGAGTATCTAGGGGTACTGGCGTCTGATAAACGTGTACCCTTACGCAAAAAGATAAATGGCACCTGAATGCCCTTAATGAAATCAAATTGAAAATGATGTTCCTTCTAAGAGAAAATTCAGGTATGTCAAATTGTTTAATTTCAATACATGACCTGGTATCTCTTAACAAATTTTACTGAGTCTAAGAAAGTAAGATGCTTTGAAACTGAATCTCTCATGCTCAAATGTGATTCTGGTTTATTGCTATTATCATGCATAGCAAACTCATTCAATGATTGTAGTGCATGAACTCTTAACTTTTATAACCTTCAAACCAGAATTTGATCTCTAAGCAGTTTCTAAATTCATATGACTGAAGACTATGTGCTTTAGAATGCTTAATTCCTGAACTACTTGCTCAGAATGCCAGTCAGATGTCCTTCTTCCCTTATTTTTTTTACCTCCTCTTTGTTGATGGCAAAGGGGGAGAATAATTGTCTGTTGATGGCATCCCAGGGGGAGAACATGTACTATGCAAGGGGGAGAGTTGTCAAACTTTCATGTTGATAGGGGGAGTTCTTATATTCAGTACTCTCTTTGCATGTTTCTATGGGGGAGAATTGGTATCAGACTTCATACATGTCTTTCATTCCACTCACAAACCTTTTTGATTGTGTCAAAGGGGGAGAATTGTTTACTGAGTCTGTGTAACTCATTATGTTGACATCATCAAAAAGGGGGAGATCGTTGTGCCCCTTGTGATTTGATGATAGGGTGTTGTTGGTTGGTTGTTTTGATGATAGCAACTCAATGAGTCTCCACATAAGAATGATGATGAAATGATATTTTGAATGCATTATTCTGTTTGAATGTTCTGGTATATAGATTGTATTCTTGTTTTCTTTCTCTCACTGTATCGGTTCAATTTCTATCATATGCAAACTATACATCAGTGCATTAACAGAGTCTATACATCTTCAGGTTGCTTGATCAGTGCATTAACAGAGTCTATACATTCGTTAGAGCTCAGCCCGTGGCTTAGTCTGTTCATCCATGTTCATTTTGCATGTGTGCATCTCTCAGCAAAGTCTGTACACTCTACGGTTGGTTTATGCATATTAAATGTCTACACGCTATAAAGTCTGTATAGAGTTTTTGCCTAAATTGCATCAGACAAGTCTGTACATTCTTCAGCAGCAAGTCTGTACATCGTCTTGGTGTAGGCGTGGCAAAGTCTGTACATTGCATTGCATGCTCACACACTCGCAAGTCTATACATTGGCTGCTGCACTCGCAAGTCTATACATTGGCTGCTACATGCCCACACAACCATTAAGTCTATACATCGTGCATCCTCAAGTCAGTGCTTGTTAAGATCCGTCTCACTTAGCGTCTCACTTAGCATCTTACAAGTCTGTACATTGTTTTAGCATGATCCGTCTCACTTAGCATCTCACTTAGCGTCTTTGTGCATGCATCATTCAAAGTCTGTACAGCCTGTGTTTGCAAGATCAAGTCTGTACATTGTCTTAGCATGCATTCATTATAGCAGAGTCTATATTCGCACATGGACCACATAATCCATGCGGCGGGTTGGGCTGCCAAGCACCGATGGTCCCACGTGGGTCCCATACCCCACGTGGTATACACCAAATCAAAGGAGATGCTGGCATAAACCAACAATCTCCCCCCCAGCGGCACCTTGGATTTAAACTCATTACCTCGCTATGATACCAGTTTACAGGATCAAGCCCCTACCGTTGCGCTAAAAGCTCTAGCTGGTAGCGAAGGTTAGACCGTATTTCCTTATCGCAGCGCAGAGCCCCACGTCTATGACGTGCTGTGGGCGGGCATGAGGGGCTTCGCACATGGACCCCATAATCCATGCGGCGGGTTGGGATGCCAAGCACCGATGGTCCCACGTGGGTCCCATACCCCACGTGGTATACACCAAATCAAAGGAGACGCTGGCATAAACCAACATGCACCGCCTCCGGGGTGTTTAGTTCAGGGCCTCTGCATCCCGATTTGGAACTTCGAGTGATCTCCGGCGCGTGCCGAACACGTGTTCAAATTCCTAAGTTTCTTTTGATTCGGCCTTCGGCAATGCCGACTGGACAGCCGGGGCCATCTCTTCTGCCCGAAGGGCTTCTTGTTGGGTGGTGGAGCACCGAGTATATATGTTCATCCTGCTTAGAGGAGGTACGGGGTTTGTTCGTCCATCCCGTCTTCAACTCACTCTCGAGTGCTAAGACGTGCATGCCGTATGATTGTCACCGTCATTTTTTTGACGTTCACAGGGCCGAAGCCCTTTGAGGAACCTTCTTGCCTTCATCTTTTCAGTACACACCAAGTGGGGTGCATACCTGGACAGTCTTAAGAACGGGGCCTCATACTCGGCCATTGTCAGGGTTCGTTGTTTTAGTGTGGCAAATTCTGCGGCCTTTTTCTCCAGAATGCAGTCGGAAAAGTACTTGTTGTTGTAATGTTCATCAAATTCAGACCATGTGACACAGTCACCCGACAATGTTGCTTCTACAGATTCCCACCAACATCGAGCATCCCGCACCAATTGGAATGTGGCCAGCAAAACCTTTTCTTCATCCGTGCATTGCATTACACGAAAAATTCTTTCAATTTCATTCAACCAGTTCTCAGCATACTTGGGGTCAGACGAGCCCGCGAATCTTGGTGGGTTCCTGTTGCGGAAACCCCTATGGAGATCACCAGCTCCACGGTTGGCTCCACCTTGCGCCACCTGTTGTAGTGCCTGCGTAAGACCTTGCACTGTGCGCTGCATCTCGTGCCATTTTACTCTTTCAGCGGCCATAATCCTACAAGAAATTTTGATCAAATTAGTTTCATGTTTCAAATTATAATTTTGGACGTCAACTTAAGACTTAACGCATGGCTCTGCCCATCTCATCGGGTATAAGGAGTATACCAATCCTTGGGCTTGGGTTTCCTGGGAAATTGAAATCCTAGGCACTGATACCACAGAAACTGTCATGCCCTGAGAGCGGAAGGAACCCGGTACGCGTGACGAGTTTATATCGATCATGTCAATCAGAGCAATAAGATTTTCAACATAAAGATAGAGTGCACAAAAGACATGGTAATATAATAACAACCATGATTAAATTCCACGATTTAACCACATAACCATAGTAATAGTGTTGAGCTATGGTTTTGATGATAACTAAACTTCTTATGTGATGCCTTGGTTTTGATGGTTGTTGAAGTCATGATTTTGATGTTCATGTGCGATTAAGTGAATGATGATAACTAAACTAAATGGTTGATTGTTCCTGTCGATTGGTTGAATATGATTGAGTTGAACATGTGCTTTGAATGCTTCCTATTCATACTCTTCATGGAGCTTGGTTACATGATGCATTCATATTGGACAAATGCATAGATCTTGACCTTTAGTCAATCATGTTTTCAAAGTGTTCACATGTATATGTGCATCGATAAATTATTTTCATACTTTGCTAACTTGTATAGAAATAATTTTTGACCTTTACCTTAAAACTTTTATGGTTCAAGTGTTTGTATGCACCTTGAACATGGGCTTTCATGTATGCATTCCATACATTTATCATATTGATTATTAAGCTAAAGTTCTACTCATTTTTATTATGATTTTGTAGGTTAAATTCTTTGTATAATTTCTCCAATATCAAAGGAGTTTGATGCCACAGAGTTTGGAAGGGTTGCATTGGATTTTGGGCCTAAAATGTAGTAGTCTGGAATTTACTGTAGCTGGCGATCGACCAACCTGTAGCCCGCGGTCGACCGAAATTACCAGAATTCAGAAAACTACTATTTTTCTCAGAGCAGTCGACCGCCGGCCTGATCCCGGTCGACCGAAAAATACAGCAACGTTTTGCCAACAGTGTTTTTACAGAACGGTCGACCGCCAGCCCACCTCCGGTCGACCGCCAGCCCCGAAGCCTCCAACTTTGTCTTTTGTTTCCAATCTGTGGAGAGATCCACTCACCCATTTCTTTAATCCCAATGCTCCCAATCACCCCATAAATTGTGAATCTGGGTCTGGGGCTTGTCTCCTAACCTTTCAAGGGTTATAAAACCTCTCTTTGAGGTCATAAACCCTAAGAGACCAAAAAGATAAGAAAAGGGAGATCAAGGTGGCTCAAGGAGGAAGAGGAGTGCTACAATAGCATGAACAGTAGTCCGTGAATCAAAGCTCCATCCAGTAGCTGAAGATCCAAGGTCCATTTTGAAGCCTTCATCCTCCCATGAACTGAAGAAGCAAGCATCAAACTAGAAGAGATCGAACGAGAGCCCATCAACCAAGGAGTCTATCAAGGGAAGAAGAAGAAGGCTACTACAAGGAAGAAGGAACCTCTTCATCCATCTGAAGGTACTCTAGCTCTGTTTGAAGCCAGCAATCTCAAGGAAGAGAACAAGCTCACAAGCATCAAGAGATACAAGGATTTGTCCAAGGAAGAAGGAAGAGTACTGTAGCCGTGAACAGTACCTCGTGTAGCAAGTGTTCGTCATCCATCCTCAACCCATTGAAGGTAGATCTGAAGCCAACGTCCTCCAAGGAAAAGAAGCAAGCAAGGAAGCAAGGATTCAAAGGAAGATTGCCCAAGGAAGAAAGAAGAAGAAGCAAGTAAGCACGGATCTGAGAAGAAGGTTGTACAAGGGTGAAAAGAGCAAGGTTTTCACAATCCACTTGAAGTCATTCAAGCAAGAGGGAAGGAAACATTCAGGATCAGCATCATACGTTGAAAAGGAAGCCAAATCAGGGGATTTCTAAACTGTGCCTCATTGTGTTTCAAGTTCATATTCGTGTTTTGTATAAACTGCCAAAACTTGTGTGTGTGTGGATCATTTTGGATCCATGTTTGTGTGTGGTTGTCGTGGTGTTCCGTTCATGTGTGCGTAGGTCTTCCTAGATCTACGTGTGTGTGTGGTTTGCTGCACTTGTGGCAGCGGGTGTTTGTGTTGGTGATCCGTTTGTTGGATCGTGTTGGAGACCTCATCACCGTGTATGTGTGTGTATTGGGGCGCGTCCCCGTGTGTGTGTGCAGGCGTCGTCCTGCGTGTGTGGTTGGAGCGTCGTCTCCGTTTAGGGATTTATACCCGAGTGAATCCTCATCGAGTTTGGTGAGGGGTGGATGTAGGATTACCGTCGTTGCATCCGAACCACCTTAAAAATTGTTGTGCATTGTGTTTGAATTGTGTGGTTTGTTCCATTTTGTCTACCCCCATTCTACGTGAGTGTGAGTGTACATTATAGTTCAATTTTATCCTCGTTCACCTTGCATAATCTATCTCATCACCAAATAGAATTTGATAAATCAATTTGTGAGTGAATAGATTTGATTCTCTTAATTAGTAGTTTATCACATATTTTATAAAAGGTCAAAAGTTTCTTTAAAATTTATAAACACCCAATTCACCCCCCTCTTGGGTGTCATTGATCGCTGGACTTCAATTGGTATCAGAGCTAAGGCTCTAATTTCATAGATCTAACGATCTAGAGTGATCCAGATCAATGACTACCATGACGTACACCTTAAACTCTCCACCCGTGTTTGATGGTTGTAATTTCGATTTGTGGTTAGGAAGGATGTGCAGTCTTGTCAACTCATATGATCCTAAGCTATGGAAGCTTGTTTCATATGGCCCTTATGAGTTGCCTAAGGATAAAAATGTCTGGACTGAAAATTAAAAGTTTAAACATGATCAAAATTGTTTAGTTTTAAAGTTGCTCACTGCTGCAGTTGATTCTAATTATTTCCCTTTTGTCTCCCATTGCAGATCCGCGAAGGATATCTTTGATGACCTAACCAAAATCCGAGAAGAGGATGGAGATCAATGTCTTGTGGCAGGGATAAGTGAACAAAGGAGTGATCAGCCAAGGGGATCAAGCTCACCAAGTGGATCAAGCTCAAAGGTAAATTCTGATTCTGATAATGAAGATGAATTTAGCTATGAAGATTTGTTGAATGCATATGATGAGCTTGCTGAAAAGTACAAGAAAGTTAAGTCTGAAAACAAAAAATTGAAAAAGAAATCTGAACATGCTTTTCTTGAGAATGCTTCTTGTGATAAATGCTCGGAACTTGAAAAGGAGATTAATGTTTTGTTAATTCAGAACTCCTTACTTGAAAGTAATGTGAAAAACCTTAAAAATTTTCAAAAATAAAATTCTTCATGTAATAAATGCTTGGAATTCAAAATGGAAAATGAATCTCTTATGACTGACATCAAAAATCATGGAGAAGTCATTTCATGCATGAGAAAAGAAAATGAAGGATTGAAACAGTTGAATAATGTCATTTCTGAAAGATTGCTTATTTTTGAAAAAGGAAAAAGTTTACTTGTTGATGAATGTGAAAAGGTGCATGTGTTGGAACAAGAAGTGGAAAACCACAAAACCATCAATACACATTTGAATGAAAAAATCAATTCTTGTGAAAATGTGATTGTTTCCTATGAATTGTACATTTCATCACTTGAAAAAGAAATCTCTGACTTGAATACTTCATTGTCTAGATTTGTGGGTGGTCAAAATAACCTGGACAAATTGCGAGGAATGAAAGTAAACTTTCAAAGAGAGGGCTGGGTTTAATCTGTGAATAAAAAGAAATTTGAAAGTAAAACATATACTTCATTTATTCATGACAATTGTGCACCCAGCACCTCCACATCTCACTCCCAGCAACCCACTGTATCAAGAACCCAATCAAATAAGAAAAATAGTGTGAATGACCAAACGATTCAAAAAGAAAATAAAAATTAGAAAATCAACATGTATCAAAACTCCAAAAATGTTGCTAGCATCACTATGCATGTTAAGCATACCTCTGCCTCACATACACATCCACTAATGAAAAAACTCTCATGCTTTTACTGTGGAAGACATGGACATGCCATGCACAATTGCTTCGTTATGAAAAATGATGATTTGAGAGCATGTAGAAATCAAGCTGGTTTGAAAAATGTAAAGAAATCATTCACCACAAAACCCTCCATGCATTGCAATCATTGTGGTAAAAGGGGACACACAACTTCACATTGCTGGTTATTATCGAAGAGAAAGAACTCTCATTCAACACATCATGATCACTCACATGAACAAGCAGAACCAATGAAAAGAAGGAATATGATGCCACGTGCCCTCTACCATCATTTTGGCAAATCTGAGAATGTTAAGCATGATTATTTTCTCATGAGAAATAATGACTTGAATGTTGTTAAAAATTGGAAGTTGCATGCCAATGTTGTTCCTAACCCACAAGGACCCAAAAAGATTTGGGTACCTAAGATTGCCAATTGAGAATTCTATTTTGCATATGTGCCTTGGAAATGTAAAGCATGAAATCTGTTTTCATCAAGAAGGTAAGACACACGGGTCAAGTGGCATGAATTAGGTTGAAAGAAAAATTAAAAGTGAACTTGAAAAATCAGGTGATATCCCTTCTATTCTCTCCAGTGACTGTGTAAGGTTTTGATTTATTTTGAGTCTTATAGTAATGTAATCGTGCATATGTCTAAACATGTATTTCATCAGTTGTCAATTGTATATCTTTGTGCATGTCGAGTGTAATATGGTATATTGTTAAGAGTTATATGTATATCTTCAATTCTTCCACCACACATATTGAGGTTGCCATATGTATTCACATCCTATCATACCAAACTTCACCTTTGTCAACCATTGCCATAGTGTATTGTAAGTCTCTTGCATTCATCACATCCATGACTACATATAGTATTAGAACTTCTCAGAATATCTTGCATCCATGC
Source organism: Amorphophallus konjac (assembly GCA_022559845.1). NCBI lineage: Eukaryota > Viridiplantae > Streptophyta > Magnoliopsida > Alismatales > Araceae > Amorphophallus > Amorphophallus konjac. The sequence goes on from CM040117.1 coordinate 54,300,451, forward strand.
ACACATATTAAGGGGGAGCAACCACATTCATCATATTAATCTAGTGTCTAGGTTCACGCTGAGTCATGCATCATGTCTAGACCTTCCTAGGGGATGATTGGTTGTTAGAAGAATGTGTCATGTCATTGTTAATAAATTTGAATCGAAATTGACGAATCAAGACCTTTTATCTTTGGATGCAGATTGTACTCTTAAAATCCAAATGATGTTGGGGCTGTCATGATCAAGTTTGAATCAACTGGAAGAATACCTTGCAAGGATGAAAATGATGAGAACCCTCTCAAGCTGCTACAAGAAGATGGGATACTCTGTGTATAACAACTTCCAGGATCGACCCAAGTACAAGGTAGTGAAGGTCTTGTACGTGTTGAAGCAATTACCCAAGACATGGTGGAAGGCTTGGAAGAGAATGGATTCTCAAGGCAAAGGTAAGAAAAAAAATCTGAAATATCAACCTTCATGAGGTTGATGATTTTAGTGATTGAAGGCTTCCAACATTATCTCCGAAACTAAGGTAATTCAACCCCTCTTTCTATGGAAATACACAATCATGCAATGGCCTTTTATCACTTGGTGACACCTTTAGATGACAGGTATTGACTCTACAAACTTGATATGTCATCTACTAGCTTGCTGTGATGGACTTGTCAAAATTGGTTGAATCAAATTGAAAATTCTGAGAGTTGTGTGTGAAGTGATTGCATATTAAATATTTCCCAATTTGAATTACATTATCACATTTGTTTTGAATTACATATCTGGTATATCAAATGACATTTGTGGAAGAGTAGATTATGTCCACTTGGAAGCACTCCCTATGCGTTGAGTTGGGTCTTCGGACTAAAATCTCCGCCTCGTACCAGATTTTAAAAATCTTGACTGGCTTGTGATTGGTTGAGTTATGAATGAATCCTTGAGCTGAGTTATTTAAATTGAAAACATGTTTTTGATTAAGTGATTCATACATTTGGCTTTTGGATGATTTCTCATTTCAAAACTAGTGAATGAAAAATGTTTTTTGATTCATTAACAGAATGTGGATGATTTCATGGGAACTTATCACACTGGCTTGAAAATCAAAGTTCTCATCTTGCTTTTGCATCATGCCTTCCATTCTCATACAGTTATAGGTTGCATGCATCAGAATCCAATGCATTATGTGCATTTAATTCACTCAAATGAAAAACTAAAAACTCACATTTTGCACCCATGTTAAATTTTGCATTGCATTAGAATTCATGCATTAGCTGAAGTTAGTTCATTCATATGGCATCAAAAGTGTTGCACCACATTGCATTTTATCTTGGCATATTGCATTTCACTATCATATGATCAAATGTTGCATTGCAATAGAACTCATGTCTTAGCTGCATTCAGTTCATTCAATTGGTATCCATTTGATTGGTATCAGTTGCATACTTGCATTGCATGTTGCATACATTCCATCTGCATGCTTGCTTGATATTATATGCTATTCACCCCCATCCCTTAGCATTTCTATGGCCTTATGTCTTCTTGATAAATAATGCTACATTTGAGTCATTATTGGAGTGTTTCATGTCGTACACTCTGGGGGAGTTCATATTTCATAAGTGCATCTATTTAGGGAGAGTTGCACTGTTATGTATTCATGATATTTTCGGTATACATGCTGAATCAAATTCGCACACTTCATATACAAAATGTGAAAATGAGTGTTAAAGATATGGATATATGAATTTCTTTTCAACACTTTCGAGATGTTAAACTTGTTGCATGTATGTTGAAGAGACAGTTGAGGAAAAAGTTATCTACCTATCCTTTTTGAAAAATCTCGAATGAAAATGAAAGACAGAGCAATGCTAAGTCTCACTGAGTAAATTGGGCACATGTCGCCTGAGACGTGATGTGGTTCATTTCTGAAAAGTGTTGACTAAAGTACCTCTGTTCAAAATAAGGTGAAATGGTTCAGTATTCTGAGTTACCGAAGATTCTGGCATGAGCTCCATGCGTCTACTCGCGTAAAAAGGAATTATTTGAGCCTGATCACTCTTGAAAAATTCTGACTATCTATGATAATGGTTGAGTTGAAAAATGATGGTGAAAACTCATTGTGGTAGAGCATAGCCTTCAATACGTTGTTCTCAAAATTAAAGTGCAGTCTGTAAAATGTCTCCTTGTGTTAATCTAAAAATCTGAATATCCATATTACAACTATCATTTACACTTTGAAATTTGATTCATTATGTATTCTGAAAATTGATTGACTATATTAGCAATTGCATGAATCTCTTATATGATTACATAATCTCTCACGTGTTATAAGTGAACATTTCAGTTGCTATGACCCTAATGCACCCTTCTTATACCCATTCCCTCTTAAATAAGTACGGGGGAGCTGTGTTGCATGTATATATATCTGTATTTGTCTATTTGTTTATTTATGCATCTCACATGTCATCACATGCATATGTTGCATCTCATACATTTCAAACCACAAATCAAAAATTAAAAATATAAAAATAATGAAAACCCAAAAATTGAATGGACTTCACATGCTGCACACTTGTTAAATAAGCTTTGGATTTTGATTGACCAAGGGGAGAAGCATGAAATCAGCTCTACTCATCCTAGCACTTCCAAGTGATCAACAATTGATATCCTCTCATGCCAACCATTGGTATCACAAAACAAATAAAAATCTGCCAACATGAAAATCAACAAAAATATGATTTGGTGCCTCCCAGACATTCCATGAACCCACTTGTTTATAATTTACTCATGCTTCATCAGAATTTCAAACGTGGGTCATTAATCCCTTGCTCATTCACCCAACTGCTATTTGGACCTCAGTGGTTTCTTCCCTTCATCTTGATAGTGTCAACGTGGGAGATAGATTGGCGTTCATCCGCCTGTTGATACTGTCAAAGGGGGAGCAAGAATTGATCCTGCTTCGTTGGGTTCGATTTGCTTGTTCAGTTATGTTGATTGGGGAGAAAGCTTTGCCTTATCCCGCTTTTTGATAATGTCAAAGGGGGAGAAAAAGATGATTCATGATTGCCTTTGTCACGGGGAGAAGATTCATGATTGTCTGTGTTAGGGGGAGAAGAACATGTTGTATCTTCATTTAGTTCGTCATCATTCATCACTGTATCTTCATTTAGTTAGGGGGAGAAGAACATGTTGTATCTTCATTTAGTTCGTCATCATTCATCACTATATCTTCATTTAGTATGTCATCATTCATCACTAAGTTTGTCATCATCAAAAAGGGGAAGATTGTTGAGCTATGATTTTGATGATAACTAAACTTCTTGTGTGATGCCTTGGTTTTGATGGTTGTTGAAGTCATGGTTTTGATGTTCATGTGCAATTAAGTGAATGATGATAACTAAACTAAATGGTTGATTGTTACTGTCGATTGGTTGAATATGATTGAGTTGAACATGTGCTTTGAATGCTTCCTATGCATACTCTTCATGGAGCTTGGTTACATGATGCATTCATATTGGACAAATGCATAGATCTTGACCTTTAGTCAATCATATTTTCAAAGTGTTCACTTGTATATGTGCATGGATAAATTATTCTCATACTTTGCTAACTTGCATAGAAATAATTCTTGACCTTTAGCTGAAAACTTGTATGGTTCAAGTGTTTGTATGCACCTTGAACATGGGCTTTCATGTATGCATTCCATACATTTATCATATTGATTATTAAGCTAAAGTTCTACTCATTTTTATTATGGTTTTGTAGGTTAAATTCTTTGTATAATTTCTCCAAGATCAAAGGAGTTTGATGCCACAGAGTTTGGAAGGGTTGCATTGGAGTTTGGGGCTAAAATGTAGTAGTCTAGAATTTACTGTAGCTGGCAGTCAACCGACCTGTAGCTGGCGGTCGATCGAAATTACCAGAATTCAGAAAACTACATTTTTTCTCAGAGCGGTCGACCGCCGACCTGATCCCGATCGACTGAAAAATATAGCAACATTTTGCCTACAATGTTTTTACAGAACGGTCGATCGCCAGCCCACCTCTGGTCGACCACCAGCCCCGAAGCCTCAAACTTTGAATTTTTATTTCCAATCCGTGGAGAGATCCTCTCACCCATTCCTTTAATCCCAATGCTCCCAATCACCCCATAAATTGTGGATCTGGGTCTGGGGCTTGTCTCCTAACCTTCCAAGGGTTATACAACCACTCTTTGAGGTCATAAACCCTAAAGACCAAAAAGATAAGAAAAGGGAGATCAAGGTGGCTCAAGGAGGAAGAGGAGTGCTACTGTAGGATGAACAGTAGTCCGTGAATCAAAGCTCCATCAAGTAGCCGAAGATCCAAGGTCTATTTTGAAGCCTTCATCCTCTCATGAACTGAAGAAGCAAGCATCCAACTAGAAGAGATCGAACGAGAGCCCATCAACCAAGGAGTCTATCAAGGGAAGAAGAAGAAGGCTGCTACAAGGAAGAAGGAACCTCTCATCCATTTGAAGGTACTCTAGCTCCGTTTGAAGCCAGCAATCTCAAGGAAGAGAACAAGCTCACAAGCATCAAAAAGATACAAGGATTTGTCCAAGGAAGAAGTAAGAGTACTGTAGCTGTGAACAGTACCTCGTGCAGCAAGTGTTCTTCATCCATCCTTAACCCATTGAAGGTAGATCTGAAGCCAACATCCTCCAAGGAAAAGAAGCAAGCAAGGAAGCAAGGATTCAAAGGAAGATTGCCCAAGGAAGAAAGAAGAAGAAGCAAGTAAGCACGGATCTAAGAAGAAGGTTGTACAAGGGTGAAAAGAGCAAGGTTTTCACAATCCACTTGAAGTCATTCAAGCAAGAGGGAAGGCAACATTCAGGATCAGCAACATACGTTGAAAAGGAAGCCAAATCAAGGGATTTCTAAACTGTGCCTTATTATGTTTCAAGTTCATATTCGTGTTTTGTATAAACTGCCAAAACTTGTGTGTGTGTGGATCATTTTGGATCCATGTTTGTGTGTGGTTGTCGTGGTGTTCCGTTCGTGTGTGCGTAGGTCTTCCTAGATCTACGTGTGTGTGTGGTTTGCTGCACTTGTGGCAGCGGGTGTTTGTGTTGGTGATCCGTTTGTTGGATCGTGTTGGAGACCTCGTCTCCGTGTATGTGTGTGTATCGAGGCGCGTCCCATGTGTGTGTGCAGGCGTCGTCCTGCGTGTGTGGTTGGAGCGTCGTCTCCGTTTGGGGATTTATCCGCGAGTGAATCCTCATCGAGTTTGGTGAGGGCTGGATGTAGGATTGTCGTCGTTGCATCCGAACCACCTTAAAAATCGCTGTGCATTGTGTTTGAATTGTGTGGTTTGTTCCATTTTGTCTACCCCCATTCTACGTGAGTGTGAGTGTACATTATAGTTTAGATTTTATTCTCGTTCACCTTGTATAATCTATCTCATCACCAAATAGAATTTGATAAATCAATTTGTGAGTGAATAGATTTGATTCTTTTAATTAGTAGTTTATCACATATTTTATAAAAGGTCAAAAGTTTCTTTAAAATTTATAAACACCCAATTCACCCCCCACTTGGGTGTCATTGATCGCGGGACTTCAAACAGTACTTCAAATCCATGATATGATCATCCAAAATTAAATTATCAGGCTACAAGTCTTACAAACTTCCACAGATAGACTTAAATAGCAAATGGGGTCCAATGACATAGGACTTATTAAAAGGACAAGATATGACAGGGCACGACTGGCAACGGCTCGATAATCGGAAGCTCTACTCTCTTCACTCGGTCTCATTCCCATTCATATGGTTGTCGCTATCCGAGTTACCAGAAAAATATTTGAATGAAACGGGGTGAGCGAACGCTCAGTAGGCATTATATCTCCAAATCTAGCAGTCTTTAAGTAATTACATGTTACGTGCAATGCAAGTATAGCAATGGACGAGCAAGATATCAAGAACTTTAGAAAAGAACATCACATGGTTTCAAGGTAATAAGGTACTATCAAGTGTTTGCACAATTTTCCAGGAAAGTAAGAACTAATGTTCAAGCATGTAATATCAAGTACGTCTAACTAGAATTGGCAATTTCAATCAAGCAAGTACTCGCCCATTCCGGGCCACACAAGTCAAGTCAAGCACGCAAGTAATGTCAAGTATTGTCACGAGAGAGTGAGTGGAATGCCTTATATCTAGAATGACAAGTACTTTGGTGAAATGCCACACCGTTATCAATATAGCTCCCATGGGCACAAGTACTTTCAGGTGCTCCTCCCAGGACCAGATCGGGCCCCATTAACGCTAGCATTGAGTCATGTATTTATTCGACATCCACTCTAGTTTATAGCTAATAGAGAATTCCAAAGGATTTAACCATTGTAGGATACATAAGGTACATCTCATGGAACGGAGTTCAAGGACAGACTATCATGTAGGGATGAACTACGATTAAAATGGCATGAAACACGACATAAGTCAGGAACCTGGGTGAAATTGGCGCCTCAAGGGATACCACAGATTATAAAATTGGCACCCATCTGGCTGCCATTAATTTCATAAATTGCGCCCTTACTGAGTGGTGCTCATTATGTGAATAGGACATGGATAGAGGAATTGGCGCCCAAGATAGGGGCACCCATTCAATTGGTTACTTCTGCAAGGGTTGCCCATTCTAGAATGTTGTGACTCCTCTGTGTTGATGATGTTGACAATACGTTCTACTTCATTAGCAACACCTTGTTTTGATTGATTGGCAACTGTTTATGTTTTGATGAAATTGTTCTTATCAGAATGTATGTGTGTTCCATGCATTTTACAGGTTCACACACTAGACACACACTCAAAGTCTACACATTGCACGTAGAGTCTATACACTGCTTTGTGTTGTGTTTGTGCATCGCTTAGAACATGTCTATACATTCATGTAGCGTCAACGCAGTAAGTGTGTACATTGCATTGGCTAAGTCTGCAGCGTCAACGCAGTAAGTGTGTACATTGCATTAGCTAAGTCTGTACACTGTTCTCCTTCTAAGATGCGTCGACGCCCCCAGATTTCCAAGTCTATACACTCGTCTTCATGCATAGTAGAGTCCATACATTGCAGCTCATATAACTAGCAAGTCTATACATTATTTTAGCGTCTCATGCAGTGTCTTATTTGAAGTCCATACATTGCATTGCATTAGCTAAGTGTGCACATCGTCCGTCTTATTTAAAGTCCATACATTGCATTGCATTGGCTAAGTGTGTACATCGTCCGTCTTATTTGAAGTCCATACATTGCATTGCATTGGCTAAGTGTGTACATCGTCCGTCTCATTAGAAGTCTATACATTGGAAGTATGTACATCGAACTGTTCATGCATCAACATTCAAAGTCCATACATTGGACTGTAGCATGCATCAGTGAAGTCTGTACAGCGTCATGCATTGTTCTTCAAGTCCATACACTGCAGTGTAGATTGCTCGAGGTGAAGTCTGTACATCCATCAGTGAACTTCCAAGTCTGTACATCCACCAGTTCAACTTTCAAGTCTATACATCAGTAGCTTTACCGACGTTGCACTCGAAGTCTATACACGGATAGCTTTACCGTTGTTTCCCTTGGCAAGTCTGTACATCGCAGTTGAGTGGAAGTCTGTACAGCCGTTGTGTTGCCAAAGTCTACACATTGTGAAAGTTTGTACATCGTTCAGTTGTCTTGGCAAACTCTATACATTGTGCATTTTAAAGTCTGTACAGACTTTGCCTTGCTCAAGTCTGTACATCGCCCTGTTGACAAGTCCATACATTGGAAGTCTATACATTCGTTTGCCTTGCATCGTTCATCAAGTCTGTACAGTCCTTTCGCATGGCAAGTCTATACATTGTTAATGTCTATACACTCGATTGCCTTGCTTTGATCAAGTTTGTACAGAGTTTCCTTTGGCAAGCCTGTACATTGTTCATGATGTCTGAACAACGAGTAAGTCTGTACATCAGACTAGTCTGCATCGGCTAAGTCCATACATTGTCCAGTGCATTGCATGCATCGTTCTTGAAGTCTGTACATCAAGCTGAAGGCTGCCTAAGTCTATACATAGTCTGTCTTCCTTAGAGTCTAATGCATAACATGAAGTCTGTACATCGCATATCATTCAAGTTTGCAGATTATGCATCAAATGAATTCAAGTCTGTACATTGTGAATCTTTGAGTTGAAGTCCATACATCGTCAGTTCTCTGTCCAAGTTGTTACATTGCCTAAGTCTATACGTTGACTACTGAATGTTCTGCAGAGTCTGTACATTGCATTCGAGCTCACAAAGTCCATACAGTGAAGTCTATACAATGCATTCAATCCTGCAAAGTCTGTACAGGGTTTACACTTAAACTGATAATCCTATTTCGTCTGTCTGACAGGGATACTCTGCAGGGATTGATGACCTGGCTCGTGATCCAAGGAGGACGAGGTGTTGTGATGGTGACACGTGGAAGCATCCCATCAAGGATGCTGCCATGTAGATGAAATTGCCTCGGATCTGGCGAATTCTCTGGGCGGGAAATGTGGAAGCCATGCGCCCTTATCCAATCTGCTATAGTATATATATGAGTCTTCATCTTCAGATGAAGACTAATCGATCGAAGAAGTGGCATGGTCTATACAGTGAGAGTATAAGCTCGAAGCAGCAGAGAGCCACCGATCCACAGAGAGAAGAAAAATAGAGAAGAAGAAAAAGAGAGAAGAGAAGAAAAGAGAGATGAGTTGAGAGAGTGAGATTGAGAGAGTTTGATTGAGAGGTTGTATCTCAGACTCTTGGTTCAGATACCAGAGCTGAGCCTTTGCTCATTCGAGCTACATTCCCATTTGGGTTTTCTATTTTTATTTGCTTCTGTCTTTACTTTCTGAACTCTTGTTTCTTCAAGCTGTGAGTCAGCTGTTAGCAGAGGTGCTGCCTCTGGACGGGTAAGCTATAAACCCCAACAGTTGCAGTGGAGGATTCCACTGGACAGGTGAAGCTGTAATCCTCAGCAGGCGAGACTTGTCTCGGACAGCAAGCTGTGTTGCTCAGCGGTTTGTAGGCCAAGCTGTAGTGCCCAGCAGACGCAAGCTGTACTGCGCAGCAGTAAGCCATACTCGGTTGAGTGTGGGGTGGACGTAGGTCTTTGACCGAACCACCTAAAAATCTTGGGTGCCTTGTGTTTGTGTGATTGTCCATGAACTGTATGCGTGACTGAATCTTTTGATTATCTTCACAGATTGCTTGTGCTTCTGCTCAGTTTATACACTCGAGTTAGTGTTTTAATAGATTTGCCTATATTCCGCATTAGAACCTCTTAGTGGTTTTTAATTAGGCAGTAGATCTATTCACCCCCCTCTAGATCCACACTTCGTGGAGATAGACTGCGTCCATCTAACATAACACTTGGTATCAGAGCCATACTCTTCTACAGGGACTCATCGCCCGAAGAGGAAAGGCAAGATGGATGCTCGAGGGATGATAGCTGAAGGACACTCAACCACAAAGCTCCCATTCTTCGATGGATCTAACTACGCATACTGGAAGAACCATATGCAAGTGTTTTTGAGGGCTAAAGATTACGAGATCTGGAAGGTAGTCAGCAAGGGACCTTATGAGCTGTCCCCTAATGAGGAAGTCTGGACTAAGGAGGAGATAAGGAGGTCTACACTGAATTGGAGTGCCATAAACGCCATCCAGTGCTCTCTGCACCCTACAGAATTCTCCCGCGTATCAGCCTGCAAATCAGCTAAGGAGATGTGGGATGCACTGGAAGTCATTCATGAAGGGACCTCTCAGGTTAGAGAGTAGAAGGCTAATCTCCTTGTGTCAGAATACGAAGCATTCAAGATGAAGCCGAACGAGACCATCAAGGAGATGTACTCTCGATTAACTATCATTACAAATAGTCTCTAAGGTCTCGGGAAACCTCAGACTGAATATGATGTAGTGAGGAAGATACTGCGCTCCCTGACTCATGCTTGGCATACTAAGGCTACAGTGATGGAGGAGTCAAGGGACTTGCGAAATACAAGGGCTGATGAGCTAATTGGCTCGCTGATGGCATATGAGATTAATATGCCAAAGATAGAAGAAGCTGAGAGGAAGAAGAAGCCGATAGCGCTGAAGGCTGGTTCCAGCAAATCCAGCTCCAGCAGTTCATCATCAGAGGAGAGCCTGAATGAAGAAGATATAACTCATTCTGAGATGGCCATGATGACCAGAGAGTTCAGGCGATTCCTCAGGAAAGGAGCAGGACGATTCAGCCAAAAGAAGTACAGTGGCGGCTGAAGGGACAAAAGGTATAAACACAACCCTGCTAAGAAAACTGAAACTAATACTTGTTATCAATGCAGGAAACCAGGCCATCTGAAAGCTGACTGTCCAGATAATCAGAAATACAAGGACAAGTCAAAGAGAAGGAACACGAAAGGGAAAGCTATGGTTAGCACCTGTAGTGATGAAGATGAAAGTTCCTTCAGTAGCAGCTCAGACAGTGAAGCCGAATCTGAGAAGCCCATTTGCCTTATGGCAACAAGCTCAGAAGACAGAGAAGAGGACTCAGATGAGGTAATCACTAGATTTGAAAATTTCACAATTGCTGATTGGGTAGATGCTTACCATGACATAGCTGATAGAGCTGATGATATTAGAAAAGAAAACAGGCATCTAAAAAGAAAGATTAACTCCATGCAAAATGATACGACTCTAATTGATAAAATTGCATGTTTAGAATCTGAGAATGGAAAATTGAAACTCACATGCTCTGAATTAGATGAAATCAAAAATGAGTTAAAAGCCTCTAAAGAAGATAATGAGAGGTTAGAAAAAGAAGTTGATGAATGGAAACTGAAAATCCAGAAATATGAAAGTGAGATAAAAATTGTGAATGAAAAATATCAAGCTGTCCTAAGTGTGAATACATAACTAAAAAATTCCATTGAAGACATTCAAAAGGATAATGAGGACAAGCTTAAAACCATTGAGAAGATGACCCAAGGTACTGATAATCTAAATGCTTTGTTAGGGTCAAAGGTCAACTTCAGAAAAGAGGGCCTAGGATTTAATTCAAGTGCAACAAAAACCTTTGGAATGAAAACTATTTCATTTGTTACACAAAAAGAAAAAGGACCTCTAATTAGCATGAATTCAAACATTTCAATGAACAAAAATGCTAATCTGAAAAAGCCCAGTGCTGAGGAGAAGGGCAAACAAAAGCTGAGTGAGCCTAGTAGAGCTAGCACATCTATGCAAAATCCCAAAGCTCAGTCTCAGGTTAGGGGTAAACCTAAACAGTCTTATAAACCCCATGTTAAGGGTACCAAGTCTCCACCATCACCACCACCTCTGAAGAAGACCCAATACACACCTATGAATAGGTCAGCAAGGTCCAAGGTGCAGGGGAGGCAGAATGCTTTTAGAGCTGAACCCAAACATTTCCACCAACCTAGAGCCCAGTCCCACTTCTTTGCACAGTCAACCTATCCAAATAGGTCAGGATGGACTAGGACTCAAGGAAGGTTTACAGGTCTTGGACATCAGGCTACACAGTCTTATAGACCTTACCTTAGAAATTGGGTTGATGGGTATGGCAATTGGACACCTAGGAATCTGAATTTCTTTAGCCAGCCCAGGAACTACTATGGCCACAACTTCATGAATGCACCCTGGCCAAGGCACTGGCAAAGAAACAACACTGTCAACAATCATGCTGGTGCAAACAATAAGAAGACAAACAACAAGAAGAAGAGGAACAACAACAGAAGGAAATCTGTAGAATCCACTGAACAAAATTCATTTAAACAAATGTGGATTCCGAAAAGTCTGCTTTCTTGCTTTGCTTCTATTTCATCTGTTCTGGAGCCCAATCAGTCTTGGGTTCCAAACCTCTCTATCTAATTGTGTATACAGGTATGCCTGGCAGCCAAGAACAACTTCTGGTACTTGGATAGCGGCTGCTCCAAGCATATGACAGGGGATAAGGCCAAGTTCTGCATGCTGACAGAGAAACAAGGAGGCCTTGTCACCTTTGGCAGCAACACAAAAGGTAGAATTGTCGGATCAGGTAAAGTAGGTAAGTGTTCTACTTGTTGCATTGAGGATGTTATGTTGGTTGAAGGCTTAGCTTATAACTTACTTAGTATCAGCCAACTATGTGATAAAGGATGCAAAGTGCTTTTTGACTCTCAATGTTGCAAGGTTTTTGAACCTGATTCCGAGACTGTTAAATTTTCTGGTAAGAGGATAAATAACACTTATATGATAGATTTAGATGATATTCAACATTCTAACCTATGCCTTACTGCTAGTAGAGAAGACTTAGCATTTTTATGGCATCGTAGGTTAGGTCATGCTAGTTACACTGTTTTGCATAAACTGAATAAGCATGGCATGGTTAGAGGACTTCCTGAAGTTTCCTTCAAGAAAGAAAATAAAATATGTGATGCATGCACTCAGTCAAAGATAACTAGAAAGTCATTTAAGTCTAGAACAGAAAATCTGTCTTCTAAACCCTATGAGCTGATACACATGGACCTTTTTGGGCCAACCAGATCTGTCAGCTTATCAAGGAGGAAGTATGGGTTTGTCATGGTAGATGACTTTTCTAGGTATACTTGGGTTTATTTTTTATCTCATAAGAGTGATGCATTCTCAGAATTTCAGGAGTTCTATGTTAAAATAAATCAGAAAATTGAAAATATCTTGACTGATCATGGAGGTGAGTTTGAAAACTCACAGTTTGATGAATTCTGCAGGTCAAATGGAATTAACCATAGGTACTCCTCACCAAGGACACTTGAGCAGAATGGAGTAGTGGAGAGAAGGAATAGAACCCTAGTGGAGAAGGGTCGTACACTCTTGGTTGAAGGTGGTCTACCAAGGAAGTTTTGGGCTGAAGTAGTAAATACTGCCTGTTATGTAATTAACAGAGCCATGGTAAGACCTTCTACCCAGAAAACACCTTATGAGATCTTAAAGGGTAAGAAATCTTCTATTGCTCATTTCAAGGTTTTTGGTTGTAAATGTTTCATTCATATTAATGATAAAAGAGACCTTGACAAATTTGAACCTAAGGGTGAACCAAGAATCTTCTTTGGTTATTCTGAAAATACCCGAGCATATAGAGTGTATAATCTGAATTCCAAAACTGTTGAAGAATCTCCACATATACTTTTTGATGAATCCTTATTAAAGACTGACGTTGGTCAATGCAGGAATGAAGACAGTGGTGATATTCTGAAAGAAGGAAATTCTGCAGACCAATCCGAAAATGACGGAGGAAATGAAGAGCCTAATGAAGAAGAGCCTACAGCTCAGGGGGAGGTAAATCAAAATCATGATAATCTAATTGTTAACATTAGATGTCTTAAAGATCATCCTGTACATAATGTAATTGGAAATCTGCATGATCCCCCTAAGACTATAGGCCACTTGAGAATTCAAAATGAATTGAATGCTTATGCTTTTGTTTGAAATGTTGAACCCAATTCCATTGACTGTGCTCTCAAAGATGTGCATTGGATTAATGCCATGCATGAAGAGCTTAATCAATTTGACAGGAATAAGGTGTGGCATTTGGTTCCACCTCCTGATCATGAAACAGTCATAGGGACTAAATGGGTGTTCAGAAATAAAACTGATGAATCAGGGAATGTCATTAAAAATAAAGCTAGACTTGTAGCTCAGGGGTATAATCAAGAATTTGGTATAGACTTTGAAGAGTCTTTTGCCCCTATAGCTAGGTTAGAAGCTATCAGAATATTATTGGCTTATGCATGTTCCCTAGGAATTAATCTTCAGCAGATGGATGTGAAATCTACTTTTCTAAATGGGAAATTAGTGAGGATGTCTATGTGAGGCAGCCTCCTAGGTTTGAATGTTTAGACTTCCCCAATCATGTTTATAAACTCAAAAAGGCTCTCTATGGTTTAAAGCAAGCTCCTAGAGCTTGGTATGACAGGTTGAGCAAATTCCTCACTGACAAGAACTTCACAAGAGGTGTAGTTGATCAAACATTGTTTACCAAGGTGAGTCATTCAGATATTCTTATCATTCAAATTTATGTGGATGACATTGTGTTTGGGTCAACTAACCCCAAATTGTGTGAGGAATTCTCTCAGATAATGACTAATGAGTTTGAAATGAGCTCAGTGGGCGAGCTCAAATTATTTCTTGGACTGCAGGTTATACAAACAAAGGATGGAACTTTCATCTCTCAGTCCAAGTACATAAAGAATTTATTGAAGAAGTACAAAATGGACAACCTCAAGGAAATAGCTGCTCCAATGGGTACCTCAACCAGTTTGGATGAAGATCCTAAAGGTAAACCAGTGGATCAAAGGCTATATAGAGGTATGATCGGATCCCTTCTATATCTTACAGCATCTAGGCCTGATATTCAATTTTCAGTGTGTTTATGCTCTAGATTTCAGGCTAGTCCTAAAGAATCACATCTTAAATCAGTGAAAAGGATTTTTAGGTATTTACTAGGCACCCAAGAGTTAGGTCTGTGGTATCCTGCCAAGTGTGAGTTAGAACTTCTAGCTTACACTGATGCAGATTATGCTGGGTGTCGAGTAGATAGAAAAAGTACTAGTGGCTACTGTCAATTCTTAGGTGGCTGTCTAGTATCTTGGGCATCTAAGAAGCAACACACTGTAGCTTTGTCTACAGCTGAAGCTGAATATGTTGCTGCAGGTAATTGTGCTGCCCAAGTACTATGGATCAAGCACCAACTGGATGATTATCAGATAAAATTGGGATGTATTCCAATGTTATGTGATAATACTAGTGCTATATGCCTTGCTAAAAATCATGTTCATCATTCTAGGACTAAGCATATAGAGATAAAACACCATTTTCTGAGAGATGTTGTAAATAAAAATGAAATTGAAATGAACTTCATTGAAACTGAAAAATAAATTGCTGATATTTTTACTAAGCCTCTTGGGAATGAAAGGTTCAAATTTCTTAGAAGAGAACTTGGCTTGTGTAAATTTCAGCATGATGAATAATTTTTTCAGCTGCTTTGAATAAAATTTCTGATTTGGACTTGCATCTAATAGCTTGAATAAAACTCTGTGATTGTTGAATGTTAGACTAGACCATGCATGCATGACCTATTTTTTCATGACATATTATTCATTGCATATCATTTAGTTATGATTGTGTCTAAGCTTTCTCTCATCTAAAACCACATGCATATAGAACAGAGCAGAGTAATGCATATTATAACAGTTGGTATCTAATTCTTGCCATTCATTTACAAAACTGCATGCATATAGACAGGGGGAGTATTATTAGAAATTCAGAGTGGTCATCAACTTACTTGAATTCATTCATTCTTTGACTCTGAATGATTGAATCTGACATATGACAATCTGTTAGTCAGTTCTGATTTCCAAGCAATAGAAAACGGACTTCTTCAGTTATATGAATTTCAATTGCTTAAAGACTAACTTAATGGTTTAAATTTTATAATTTTTGGAGTTTAAAGATTGCAATCAGTAAATAAGAAAGCTGAAAATTGATAAAACTCTCAAGCCTTTTCTTATTTCATGTCAGACAAAGCTAATCATATCTGAAATCTGAAAACTCATCTGAAATCATGTTAGAGAAGCTAAGTATGTGTATTGTTCTTAAACAAGTCATTCTGAAACAAATAAAGGGTAGCTAAGAAAGAGATTGAAAAATATTAAAAATCAATTGAAAAATAACATTGGCAGAGCAATGACTGGTAAATCACTGAGAAACTGAGTGATCCATCAAAGAAATGGACAACACTCATGTCATGAGGTGTATCAGCTATCTCTGTATAAAATGATCAAAACAGTAGGTTGGTTTCACTGAGTACCTGGGGGTAACTGGCGTCTGATAAACGTGTACCCTCACACAAAAAAGGTGTAAATCAGTTTTATTGTGTTTGATCATAGGCAGAATGGTGCATGATGTTGAGTATCTAGGGGTATTAGCGTATGATAAACGTATACCCTTACGCAAAAAGGCAAATGGTACCTGAATGCCCTAAATGAACTCATGTTGAAAATGCTGTTCCTTCACAAGAAATTTCTTAGATGTCAATTTGTTTATTTTCAATACATGACCTGGTATCTCTTAATCATTTTTTTAATGAGTCTATGAAAGTAAGATATTTTGAAACTGAATCTCTCATGCAAATGTGATTCTAGTTTATTATTTTATCATGCACAGAAAACTTATCCATTGATTGTAGTGCATGAACTCAAAATTTTATAGTCTTTAAACCAGAATTCTATCTGAAAGTAGTTTATACCTTCATATGACTGAAGACTCTGTGCTTTAGAATGCTTATTCCTGAACTACTTGTTCAGAATGCCAGTCAGATGATATCTCTTGTTCGTTCCCTTGTACTCACTTTCCCTCCTCTTTGTTGATGGCAAAGGGGGAGAATATTGTATGAATTCTGAATTCATTCCAGGGGAAGTGTATGCATTATGTTATGGCAAAGGGGGAGATTTTGTTAGCAGGGAGTTGCTTACATTTCGTAGCATGCATGCATAGCATCTGCATGACAATCTGAATAACAAATCATGTCTTTCATCATCTGTATGATAGGAAATTGCTATTCTATATGATAGGGGGTTGCCATCATCAAAAAGGGGGAGATTGTTGTGACTCCTCTGTGTTGATGATGTTGACAATATGTTTTACTTCATTAGCAACACCTTATTTTGATTGATTGGCAACTGTTTATGTTTTGATGAAATTGTTCTTATCAGATTGTATGTGTGTTCCATGCATTTTACAGGTTCACACACTGCACACACACTCAAAGTCTACACATTGCACGTAGAGTCTATACACTGCTTTGTGTTGTGTTTGTGCATCACTTAGAACATGTCTATACATTCATGCAACGTCAACGCAGTAAGTGTGTACATTGCATTGGCTAAGTCTGCAGCATCAACGTAGTAAGTATGTACATTGCATTAGCTAAGTCTGTACACTGTTCTCCTTCTTAGATGCGTCGACGCCCCCAGATTTCCAAGTCTATACACTCGTCTTCATGCATAGCAGAGTCCATATATTGTAGCTCATATAACTAGCAAGTCTATACATTGTTTCAGCATCTCATGCAGCGTCTTATTTGAAGTCCATACATTGCATTGCATTGGCTAAGTGTGTACATCGTCTGTCTTATTTGAAGTCCATACATTGCATTGCATTGGCTAAGTGTATACATCGTCCGTCTCATTAGAAGTCTATACATTGGAAGTATGTACATCGGACTGTTCATGCATCAACATTGAAAGTCCATACATTGGACTGTAGCATGCATCAATGAAGTCTGTACAGCGTCATGCATTGTTCTTCAAGTCCATACACTGCACTGTAGATTGCTCGAGGTGAAGTCTGTACATCCATTAGTGAACTTCCAAGTCTGTACATCCACCAGTTCAACTTGCAAGTCTATACATCGGTAGCTTTACCGACGTTGCACTCGAAGTCTATACACTGATAGCTTTACCGTCGTTTCCCTTGGTAAGTCTGTACATCGCAGTTGAGTGGAAGTCTGTACAGCCATTGTGTTGCCAAAGTCTACACATTATGAAAGTCTGTACATCGTTCAGTTGTCTTGGCAAACTCTATACATTGTGCACTTTCAAGTCTGTACAGACTTTGCCTTGCTCAAGTCTGTACATCGCCCAGTTGGCAAGTCCATACATTGGAAGTCTATACAATCGTTTGCCTTGCATCGTTCATCAAGTCTGTACAGTCCTTTCGCTTGGCAAGTCTATACATTGTGAATGTCTATACACTCGATTGCCTTGCTTTGATCAAGTCTGTACAGAGTTTCCTTTGGCAAGCCTGTACATTGTTCATGATGTCTGAACAACGAGCAAGTCTGTACATCAGACTAGTCTGCATCGGCTAAGTCCATACATTGTCCAGTGCATTGCATGCATCGTTCTTGAAGTCTGTACATCAATCTGAAGGCTGCCTAAGTCTATACATAGTATGTCTTCCTTAGAGTCTAATGCATAACATGAAGTCTGTACATCGCACAGCATTCAAGTTTGCACATTATGCATCAAATGAATTCAAGTCTGTACATTGTGCATCTTTGAGTTGAAGTCCATACATCGTCAGTTGTCTGTCCAAGTTGTTACATTGCCTAAGTCTATACGTTGGCTACTAAATGTTCTGCAGAGTCTGTACATTGCATTCGAGCTCACAAAGTCCATACAGTGAAGTCTATACAATGCATTCAATCCTGCAAAGTCTGTACAGGGTTTACACTTAAACTGATAATCCTATTTCGTCTGTCTGATAGGGATACTCTGCAGGGATTGATGACCTGGCTCGTGATCCAAGGAGGACGAGGTGCTGTGATGGTGACACATGGAAGCAGCCCATCAAGGATGCTGCCATGTGGATGAAATTGCCTCGGATCTGGCGAATTCTCTGGGCAGGAAATGTGGAAGCCACGCGCCCTTATCCAATCTGCTGCTGTATATATATGAGTCTTCGTCTTCAGATGAAGGCTGATCGATCGAAGAAGTGGCAAAGTCTATACAGTGAGAGTAGAAGCCTGAAGTAGCAGAGAGCCACCGATCCACAGAGAGAAGAAAAACAGAGAAGAGAAGAAAAGAGAGATGAGTTGAGAGAGTGAGATTGAGTGAGTTTGATTGAGAGGTTGTATCTCAGACTCTTGGTTCAGATACCATAGCTGAGCCTTTGCTCATTCGAGCTACATTCCCATTTGGGTTTTCTATTTTTATTTGCTTCTGTCTTTACTTTCCGAACTCTTGTTTCTTCAAGCTGTGAGTCAGCTGTTAGCAGAGGTGCTGCCTCTGGACGGGTAAGCTATAAACCCCAGCAGTTGCAGTGGAGGATTCCACTGGACAGGTGAAGCTGTAATCCTCAACAGGCGAGACTTGTCTCGGACAGCAAGCTGTGTTGCTCAGCGGTTTGTAGGCCAAGC